>CM062809.1:1310737442-1311937442 GCA_031772625.1 Pinus tabuliformis
ACCTCCACTTTTCCATTGGCCAATCATTCACCTCCATTTGATTGTTTACCCATTTTGAGGAACAGCTGCAAAGAGTGATTTCACTAGCCATCTTGTGACACTGCCGTGATTGAAAATTCCAAACCTTACCGGAATCAGCCGCTACCCATTTTATCACTCGTTCCTCAAAAGACGAGTCTTCTTTAAGCTCTTTTCAGCTGACTTGTAAAATATAAAAGATTGCCGAGTTTTGGCCTTCCAGCTCGTTAAAGCGACCGAAGTGCTATCCCTCCTCTAGATTTTAATCTTTTTGGACCTGAGGGATTATTGCACAAAAAGATCGAGCGCTTGTTTTGTTCGACTCGTTAAAGCTAATCGAAAATTCATCCCTTCTGTATTGTTTTATACTTTTTTCGGACTTAAGGGATTAGATGACGAAAAAGGAATTTTGGAGTTACCTTTACGTACCTTTTTAGACTCTCTAAAAAATGAAAAGGACCGAGTTATCTTTGTCGTTAGACTCGTTAAAAAGATTAATAGCGACAAACTTGTCTTTAGCGAGAACGAGTTTCACTATCGCTACGCTCGTTAAAACATAGCGATGGGTTTGCCCGAAGGGAAAATTATAGAACAAGCATATGTTACCCTCCTCAAGCTTGACAAAAATAAAGAGGTACTGGTCAGCAATGACTGGGGAAAATTTGGGAAGAAAACTCAAAGAAAACTTTATTGGTAGCAAGTCGCTCTTGAACATGACACTTCCACTCCGTGCCTGAGTCGGGTTGGTTGTTTCATTCACCGGTCACATCACCATGGTCACGCCACACCATCCACATTTGGGGTAAATGCTACCAATCCATCACATAAGTGTCGCCGACATGTTCAAAGAAGTCATCCAGAGAAGTCACCCGTGTCCCATCCACTACCATACATTATACTTCATTCTTTCATGACCGCCACCCTGAACCATATATACCAGATCGTTTTCACCTCCATCAAAATCATTTGCTCCGTTCCATGTCATTGATGTGGGATTCATTAAGGCCCTCCTTTGACGGATCGCTTCTTGTCGACATCAGCTCATTATCCAAGAAGTTGATCTAGGAAAACCCCATTCATACTTTGAAGCTTGCATGCCTCAATGGCAATTTTCTCACTTTCGGCGACAGGTATACATCAATGACCTTCGACTGAAAGATTTTGCGTGGTGTTCGACGCCAAGTCCTTTATTCACACCACGTAAATTGTACTGCAGTACCTTGAGGGTCATTATCATTATCAGTGATTCCTCTCACGCTTGTTAACAGTTTACATCATTGACTGGTAATCAAGCGATGTCTTTCCATGTTCGACTTCAAAACATTTCTCACATGGATCGACTTGTACTTCGAGTGAAAATTGGACGAGATTGAAGACCCTGGATCTAGTTTCATCCATCCGGCTGCGATATATATTCAGGAAAAATAAAGACATTGAAATGTACAGCATTGCAGCACAAATAATCATCCTACCAAAAGGATGATGACTTCATCTGAATCATCAGTCTACCATCAGACGATTGTTTGTCCTATGTACATGAAAATGAATTTATAAAGCTGAGCATGGGAATGCCCGCCTCAGCTAGATCATGAAAACAGTATGAAGATAATGTATTGTATTGTATCTTATTACAGGTCTCCTCCCAGCATTGAAAGAACTTCGGATCCTCCTAATAAATCATTTCACCCGATAAACGGCCTCATACTTTAGGGGGCAACTGTTATAGACATTTTTGTGCCTTGCAGCTCTAAGCATGAAATGTCCATAAACCAAGGGATCCTAAGTCCCTAAAAGTGTTGTTCCAGCTCCTAAAGAAACAAGGTCAACAAATTACAGCTTCTCCCAGAAGTTCTCCACCAGAAACTGCTCAGAACTAGTCAAATCAGGATCATTTCAGCAGCTCCCACTGGCTAGCTGCGTTGCAAAGCACCAAATACACTGGCTAGGTGCGTTGCAACGCACTTGAATGCACTACCAGGGTGCGTTGAGCGGGAAATGACAAGTGGCAGAGTCATTCCACGAGGTGGAGAGACAATGGAAGCTTCCAGGATCTTCTCCAATGACACTTGCCTCACTGAATTCGACCAGTGATGAGTAAGAGGCTCTCAGTCTCCAAGTGGAAGCAAGAACTGACAGAGAGAGGCCACTAATCAATTCATGAGCTGACTCATCCTCTTTGCATACATCTATATATGGATCCCTCACCAAGAGATCCAGAGGCTGGAATTTTGTACATTGCAGAGAATTGCTGTTGGTTTTGAGATAGATATCAGAGTATTGGGTGATTTATGCTTTGTTGGAGGTGAAGAGGGATTCTATGCTGGGAAGTTGATGCTGGATCAGAATCATTGGTTGTAACTCCTCCTGGATCTTCTTGTTTTATCAATAAAACTATTTGAGTTTCTCCTACATGCTTGTGTATCATTGATGTTTGTTACATTTGTATGTTTAGCTTAAATCTGATCCTAAGCTATTTATGAATATAAATCCATGTCTTTGTGTAGTTTCCTTCTTCTGTGATCTTGCAGGAACTTGGTGACGCTGGGCAAGTAAGGGAGCAGGTAGCTGGAAGCTGTCAAAGAGGAGAGAGATTGGATCAAAGGACTAGCGCAAGACACAGGTTGGTTCATACTATTCCTCTTCGTTTATAGTTCATAAAGAAGAATACGAAAGTAGTTTTCCCTGTTTGTTTCTGAGGTCACTGTCACACCTCAGTGGGATAGGGTCGTTCTGAATAGACACTTTTCCCGTTAACATGTATACACCTAAAAACTCCATTAAGGTTTAGGGTGTTGGCGCCAAGAGAGTGACCAGCCCGACCTAGTCAAACATAGATTAAATAAAGTGTAGTAAATCGGACAGGTACCCAAAAGTAAACCCGATACAACCATCACTATACCAAATAATGGGTCAACACATGGGCTCAAGTGAAAATTAACCACATCATATCAAAGCTTGACACTTAATCAAAGAAAGTCAAAAATCCTTACTTGATCAAAGATATCAATCGAAGTTTCAAAACATGCCTAATAGTTGCATAACAGTAATTTCCAATCCTATTTCTCTTACAAAAACAAAGAGGACCTCTTCAATAATATGTTTCTAATGACACACAGATACCCATGAACCATTCACAAATACCCATGAGCCATTCAGGTCTTCAGCTCTCAAGTAACATGTGGGACAAAAATAACTAAACTATCTGGCAGTGTTCTTCAAAGATTACATGCCAAACAATCGAGTAGCTGTAGTTACTATTTTATATGTGACCAGATGTTTATATTTTAAGTCTTCCATATGTATTGATAAAACCCAAATTCTTTAACCAAATTCGTGAGAGCTCAAATCACTAGTTTCTAATGCATAAAAACACAGCCTTTAAGCCATTTCTGCAGTTGAATGAATTTTTTGTTCCGGTTTTGTGTGTCAATTGAAATAAGCACTTAACAAGACTGCTAATTCATATCGATTTATATTTAACATCATTGATCAGTTTTCCCTCAGAATTTATATATACATACCAGTATGACATGGACCCATATCTTCATCAGCATTAATAATCTCAGTGATTACTATCACTAGGAAAATACAAACTTCTTCCAGATCATATTTAATACACTCTAACTTAAACCTGTGGCCCTTTATTGCTGACTTGAGATTCTCTCCGAACCTTGTTTCGGTACTGAACACTCAGCTACATTCTAAATAATAACTTTATCTCCAACATTCTGAACTGACTCCTGTACAGACTGAGCTCCTTCTTCAAAAGTTAAAATCTTGTCATCTATAATAGGTTCCTCTGAGATTTCACTTTTCTCTCTTTGTTCCCCATGTCGTGAAGTATGAATTGTAGCCTTGCGCTGAGAAGACAGAGTTGGTGATTCTTGAGCAAAGGAGACAGATCTACTTTTACTGCGAATGTCTCCTACTTGACTCGGGAATTCTGTGTCTATCAATGGCTATGTAAGTCTTCTGTGGCTTTTCTTAACTGTTCATGATCTGTTTTGCTTGCCAGGAGAGATCTAGGCAAAATAACTTGTTTGCAGCAACAAATGACTAACCCCACAAGCAAAAAGTAGAATGTTAAAGCACTCCAAACACAAAATGTCCATTTCCAGTTCAGCGCAAACTTTTTAATCAAAGGCAACTGAGAATGGATATCAATCTTAGCAGAATACAATTCAGGAAGTCCTGATCTTCCTGCTTTTGGTTGCATTATTATTTTAACACTCTCAATTGGAGTAGTTTTCTCTTCGTAATCAATCAGGTGAATTACTATTGTCTAAGTTTCTCCTAAAAACCCCATCAATAGTGGAAGACCCATTAGAAATGTCCTAACTAAATGAACTTGCGTACTCCTGAAATGCAGCATACATGGCTCGCTGGAGCTTGCAATTACTTCACCGATAGTAGACATGACCTCCGCCGTTACCTAACAGAACGATCGAAGACCTCAAATGTTTAGTTAGGAAAAATTATTAATGCACTTATCAAGGCTTCAGAAAGGATAATAGGAAAAATCATATAAGATATTTAATCTAACTATCTGTGACTCCCATTCAACTAAATCTGAATTATATATCTTCACAGTTTTATCAACTCAATCCATAATGTGTTTTGAAAGCCAACATTAGTTTCCATGACTGAGTATTCTTTGACATTATTGTACTCAGCAGTCCCATCGACCCACTTTTGTAGTCATTTGTTGGACATTAGTAAAATGATCTTATCTAGGAGAGAAAAGGTTCCTTGATTTGTGCCTTAATCATAGGAGCCAGAACAAGTTCCTTCCTGTGCATGACTCAATTTCCTAAAAAATAGGAGATTCCCTACAAATTAGGACGAGTCCCTATAATTTAGGAATCAGTCCCTAAAACTTAGGACAAGTTAGGTGGAAATTAACTAATGAGTTGAAATTGAAGGTTGAGTTCTTGATTTTCTAGTGTGAGTTAATTGAGGAAAAAACACAAGTGATTGAGTTTCAAGTGGTTGAATTGAAATAGGATGAGTTGCACGAGCAGTTAACTCATGCTAACTCAATCAATCACCAAATCACCTAATTAGAAAACTCACCAATTTTAACCATTCGAATTTCCTTTAAAAGGAGGAGCAAAGGCACAAGTTTAATCATTGTTTTGGTGAGCGAGTTGGTGAGACCAAGCAATAGGAAGCACAAGTTTGTGTGTGGAGCTTGTGAGAGGAAAAGTGTGCATAAAAAGCTTGTGCACGAAATTGATAGAGGAGCAGAGATCAGTATTCTTGCAGGTGTTTTCAAGCCTACTTTAAGGCTGAGAGAAGGTTGTAGTCTCAATTGAAACAATGTATTGTAAGAGATCAATTTCTCAGTTTTTCTATCAAAATTCTCATCAAGCAGGGGTTTTCCCAATTAGGTTCCCAGGAAAAACATTTTATTGTGTGACTTTTTTGTTCCGGTTCCTATTCCACTGCAAATTGAGTAGAGAAATTTTGCGTTTGTAAGAAAAGAAAGTGTTTCTGATATTGTTCTTATCAGCATATTTGAATTTCATGGAAATTCTACATTCTACGCGCTCGTTCTGCCATACAGTCACGCAGTTCGACATTTTTGTACCCAATGTGAGCTATATGGATGCTAGCTCCGTGTCTCTACACACATGTGCGAACTGAAGGCCCTCAATCGATCTCTCCCTCTTGGTCGCTGAAACTCTGCGATCTGCTGAAACCTTAGTTTCTACCTTCACTAAGTTGACACACACTGCTTGTGCTCTTTGAACTGGCCGCTTCCTTGCTCTATCTCCTCGTATACTTTCGACCTAAGCCCCACAACCACTTTGAACAGCTGAGATTAGATCTTGATGAAGGGCTAAAATTAAATCATAAGTTGACTTGGGATTTTAAATCTTTCCTAAGTTTAACTTTAGGAAATAGTTAAATAAATTAATATTATGCTAAGTGGCAATTTTGTGGTTCCCTCTACGAACCTTGGCACCCAGGCAAGCAAAACCCTTACACTTCTCTACTCCAATCAACAGTCCCTCTTAGAGAGAAGGTGTTCTGCACTATACCCAACTTCCCTCTAAGGTAAACAAATATGCTTCCTGGCAAAGCCTTGGTCAGAATGTTTGTTGTTTGCTCCTTTATTGGTTGTATTGGAGTGTAAGTATACCTCTTTCAACAATATTCTTGATGTGATGATAACATATGAGCGATTGTGAAACACTGGATTTTCAAAGAGCTTGATGCAACTCTGAATGTCATACTAGATTACGATTGGCTCCAACTCTTTCCTAAACAACCCCACAAGAAGCTTTTGTTGGAAAATGTAAATATGTTCGGTCTTCATTAATGTATTTGAGTCAGTCAAAAGAATAAAGAAAATAATTTTTATTATTATTATGTGACTTGTTAAAGCATGGGTTTCATGCTTGGGTCACCATGTTTTAGGTCAAAGTCCCCATTGAAGACTTCTAGGATTTATTCTCAGTCAATAGAGTCATTGTACTTTTAAAGAGACCCTTCTTGGGCTTTTGAATCATGTAATAAGGTTAAGTATTGAATCAAATATGAATTATGTAACCTCCACACCATGTCGGCCTAGAAGAAGATCAATTTGGCCTAAGGACCCTATTCGATCTCAGATGGAGCCTATAAAAATAAGCTCATCGAATTCATTTGGAGTATCATTCTCTCACATAAGTTCGATATCTCTTGTTGTTGGGAAAAAGTGCGAAGTTCTCTTGTAGCTGGGAAAAGGTGCAAAGTTTGTTGCGAGAAGCCAAAGTGGATGCGAGTTTGGGGATCTAAGGAGAAGGGAAAAATAGAAATTTTGGTGTCTCTCTCTCTCTGTTTCGTGCTCTATATTGGGAAATCAAAGTCTCCAAGTTTCGTTGACAGAAATTGTAAGAGGGAAGTTTGGGGTTCCCTCACAAAGACTGTAATTATATATTTTATGAAATATTATTATTATCACTATGGGCAGAACGCAGCTGTGGCAAGATGAGGCCCTCCTACTTTCTTAGTTAATGGACGAACGGATTAAAGAATTAAAGAAAAGGGAGGAAAACATGTTGCAGAAGGTTGTTGGCCCAATTATAGAGGCGTTGTTGAAAGAAGTGTGACAAGAAAAAAATAAATTGCAAGAACAATTCAAGAGTACAATGCAGTCTACAGTGGAATCGTAGCAAAAATTAGAGGAACTGCAGTCGAGTGACTCAGGACGAGTAACGAGTGTATTGGGGGCCTGTTGGGCGCAGCCCAACTTGGTCCAAGTTTTGGCTAAGGACTCCGCATTTTGAGGAGCGAACCGTGCGGAGCTGGCGAAGATATATTCATCGCGAGGTGTTTTGGGGCTTTGGGGTAGGTCAAAGCCCCTTATTTTGTAACGAGTATTAGGTAGTAGTCTCTTGTTTTTTCAAATCCATGGTATGTGGACCATGGTCTTGTAGTAAGAAATCTTATATAAAGAATATGTAATACTCTTGTCGAATATATCTAAAACCGATAAATAAGACATATAGGTTGATATTATTCACTGTCGTAGTCTATATTTTGGAAAAGACTCCACATCTAAGTGCGTTGAGGGCTTGAAGAGTCTACAACTGAGTGCACAAACCACCTGCAACTTGGTGCACAGGTCGAAGAAGTATATTTATTAAAGATGATCTTAATAAAGAAGTTTTGGCGAAGCATTGTATATCTTCATGTGTTCATTGTTTATTGTTATATACCTTGTCATGCATGTTTTTTTCCTGAATTATGCGGAGAAATAAAATGTATTGTTATATGTTAATGTTTATGGGTTAAGTGTGAATCTGCTAAGTTAATCATCTGTGTGAAGTTAGGTATATATAGGAAGTTATAGATCAGTATAAAATATAAATAATCATAAGGGCACCACTGTGCAGATATCCCTTTAGTTGAAAAAACCTGGTTCTACAACCTCCCATAACTGCTTCGGGTGAGATTGTGATCTGCTAAGCAGGTCATTGTCCAAAGGGTCAGTAGTTGAGGGTTTTGTTAGTGCATAGCACACTCTGAACCTGGTCAAGCCCCCTTAAACCAACATTTCTCAACAGTTTAGGCACCGTAATGCCACAGACTAGATTCCTGACTAAGGAAATCTATCCAAGTGGGACTAAGGTGGACTCAAGATTTCAGCTCTCTAGTACCATCAAGGTTACTTTCTAACCACCAACAAGGACCTAGGTGTGTATCTGAGGTCGAAGCTCTACGACCAACGCCAGCCTCCCTACTTTGGGACCTAAACATCAACACAAAGTGTCGCCAGATGTCCTCCCAAGAAATGCTTCATTTGCAAAGCTTCAACAAATCTCTTCCAATCTCTTATCATTAATACAATCAGCAATATCTACTAAACCAAACATGTTTCTTAGATATTCAAACTTCTTATTAGGAAGAGACTTTGTTAGTATGTCTGCTACTTGTTCATCTGTCAAGACATACATATACCAAAGACACTTACTCATAGGATCGTCTTATTTTGTCCATTTGTTCAATGGTAAAACATTAGAGGAAATTTCAGCCTAAAAGTGTCCATAAAATTTTCATGTAACTTCCATGTCATAATATGTAAACCAATCAAAATCCTTTAAATTTAAAAAGAGGTAACATATAAATATTTTGAAGGGAAAAGAAGGAAAACTATTTTTTTAATTGTATTTTTGGTGAACGCATTTTTTATTTATTTTCAATTTTTATCAATGTGAGTCTTCTGAAAAGTACGCATAATGGATAATCGTTAGATGTGGAATTTAATTCTGCATCGAATGAGTGTCTACACTTGAAATTTGAGTAAACTTACAAGGAGATAAATCACAAATACAATTAAAAAAATAGTTTTTTTTCCTCCAAAATTTATCATACTTATTTAATTATTTTAACTACTATTTTATTATTTTTCCTTGAGAGGCCACTTTTATGCTGAAATTTCCTCTAATGAAAGGTTTTATCTTTGAAGGGACTTATCCTTTATTCTTATATCTATTTCTCTAGGTGAGAAGATACTTTTCCCTCTATTTTTATGTTATCTTGGTGTTTGTTCTTGCATTCAAGCTTTGCTTGTGCACAACATCACGTTGGAGTTTGACATATATACACTTGAAGTGTTCGACATGTATGAGCACACTTAAGGCTTTGTAGATTGTTTATAAGGGTTTAGCCCACATATGTATTGTTGGCCTCCCTTACCTATCATACTCATCATCATCATAAAGAGTCATTTCACATATTCTTATTCATCATCATCTTGTGTTAGATATGAGAGAATATTAGCACACTTCTCTCTCTCTCGTCTTCGAACATTCGGATTTCTTGAAGCCCTTGGAGCACCCTGAATACTATGGTTGGGGTTTCATCCCTTAGAAATATTGAAGCGAGGGTTTTGAGATTAAACCTTAGATGATACTTGTTGGAGCTCATTGGTGTTCGCTAGAGTTTTTCTTTGTTTTCCCTAGCTAAGGTTTTGTAGAGCTTCAAGATTGTATTAGTCATATGATGAAAGCTATGGTATGTACATGGATTTCATGTGTGTGTGTGTGTGAATTTTTAACAATCCAAAATTGAGTTATTACAAATTTGATTTTCAACTATCTATTTGTTCATGGTTTGGTAATTTTTGACACTATTATGCCTTGTTGATTTGATGTAAGTTAATGCCAAATTATCAAGTGATTTAACAGACAGATTTACTATTGTCATAACATGAATTTCATATTTGGTTGATGCATGATAAACTGGCCTAGAGAGATGAAACTTGTTAGCACACATGGTGTATTTCTTCTTGGATTGCCTTTGTTGATGGGTGCTGTGAACAGATGAAATATTTGTTATTGTTATTGTCATTTTATCATAGTTCATAATAACTGTAACACTGAAAACTCTCGGAGTTAAGATATGAGAAACCTCTATTATAGAAGTGAAATTTTGAAGTTGCATTAAAGTTCCATTTGTACAAGATTTCCACTCATGTATGGTACTTGGCCCATTAAGACAAGAAATCAAAAATTTGCCATCCATAACACCAGTGTTGCCCTAAAAATTGCAAGATATGCTGCAAAAAGAAGAAGAAAAAGGGCACAAATCCGTAAGAAAGTGCAAAAATCTTCAACATAACCCCTTAGGTCTGCTTAAAAAGGTCAACAAACAACCAAGGAGGGTGCTATGGGAAAAGAGGGTAACAAAGCCCAGAAAGGTGTACTTACTTAATTTCAGACCTAAAATAACCCTGAAACAGCATTGGAAATCCTAATTTCAAACCTAGAATAGCACTACAATAATGTTAGATAGAGAGAAAAGTCCATAGCAAATGTTGCAAACGTTGGCATCAGGATAAAATTGGCAAACCAAAATATCGTAAAGATAGGGAAAATATCGGTAAAAATCAGCAAACAATGATAAAATTAAGATACCACCAAAATATCAGTAGAATTCGGTAAACATTGGCTAGGCCAAAAAATCTAATTGCATGATTACCATGTTGAGATCATAAGATGGTGGACTCTATGGTGAAATCTTCAGGGAACCCTAATCGAGTACAATAAAAAAAATACCTCATGCTTGAAGGAGAAATCTAACACCAAATAAATAAGAGTGATGTCCAAACACTAGTACTAAAGAGAGGCAAAGTATAGGCAACTTGAATGATTCATTTACAAATGAGGATGGTGTATACACCTAAAAACTCCATTAGGGCTTAGGGTGCTAGCCCAAGAGAGTGACTAGGCCAACCTACTCAAACATAGATTAAATAAAGTGTAGTAAATTGGTCAGGTACCCAAAAGTAAACCCGATATAGCCATCACTGTACCAAATAATGGCTCAACACATGGGCTCAAGTGAAAATTAAACACATCATATCAAAACTCGACACTTAATCAAAGAAAGTCAAAAATCCGCACTTGATCAAAGAGATCAATCGAAGTTTCAAAATAGTTCAACTCATATAGAGAGAAGTAGATCATCACTAGGATAAAAAGACGCCAAAACAAACAAAAGCTCTGCATAATAAACAAAAAAATTTAATACTTGCTCTTTAGAAAAGAGCACACAAAGCACCCTCTACTTTATTCCTGAAATCGCATTTGAATAATCAACCATTTGAGAATTCTATTTTGCGCGGTTTGATAAATTAATAGCTTATCTATTTCACAAAAAGCAAGTGTCAATGGAAATCTATCAAAGATGCCTAAGAATTGCATAACAGTAATTTCCAATCCTATTTCTCTTACAAAAAGAAAGAGGACCTCTTCAATAATATGTTTCTAATGACACACAGATACCCATGAACCATTCAGGTCTTCAGCTCTCAGGTAACATGTGGGAGAAAAATAACTAAAGTATCTAGCAGTGTTCTTCAATGATTACATGTCAAACAATCGAGTAATTGTAGTTACTATTTTATATGTGACCAAATGTTTATATTTTAAGTTTTCCATATTTATTGATAAAACCCAAATGCTTTAACCAGATTCGTGAGAGCTCAAATCACTAGTTTCTAATGCATAATAACACAGCCTTTAAGCCATTTCTGCAATTTAATGAATTTTTTGTTCAGGTTTTGTGTGTCAATTGAAATAAGCACTTAACAAGACTGTTAATTCATATCGATTTATATTTAACATCATTGATTAGTTTTCCCTCGGAATTTATACATACATACCACTAGGACATGGACCCATATCTTCATCAGCATTAATAATCTCAGTGATTACTATCACTAGGAAAATACAAACTTCTTCTAGTTCATATTTAATGCACTCTAACTTAAACCTGTGGTCCTTTATTGCTGACTTGAGATTCTCTCTGAACCTTGTTTTGGTACTGAACACTCGGCTACATTCTGAATAATAACTTTATCTCCAACATTCTGAACTGACTCCTGTACAGACTGAGCTCCTTCTTCAGAAGTTAAAATCTTGTCATCTATAATAGGTTCCTCTGAGATTTCACTTTTGTTTCTTTGTTCCCCATGTCTTGAAGTATGAATTGTAGCCTTGCACTGAGAAGATAGAGTTGGTGATTCTTGAGCAAAGGAGACAGATCTACTTTTACTGTGAATATGTCTCCTACTTGACTCGGGCATTCCAGTGTCTGTCGATGGGCTACGTAAGTCTTCTGAGCCTTTTTTTTACTGTTCATGATCCGTTTTGCTTGCCAGGAGAGATCTAGGCAAAATAACTTGTTTGCAGCAACAAATGACTAACCCCACAAGCAAAAAATAGAATGTTAAAGCACTCCAAACACAAAATGTCCATTTCCAGTTCAGTGCAAACTTTTTAATCAAAGGCAACTGAGAATGGATATCAATCTCAACAGAATACAATTCAGGAAGTCCTGATCTTCCTACTTTTGGTTGCATTATTATTTTAACACTCTCAGTTGGAGTAGTTTTCTCTTCGTAATAAATTAGGTGAATTACTATTGTCTAAGTTTCTCCTAAAAACCCCATCAATAGTGGAAGACCCATTAGAAATGTCCTGAGTAAACGAACTTGCATACTACTGAAATGCAGCATACATGGCTGGCTGGAGCTTGCAATTACTTCATTGGCAGCAGACATTGGCTCGGCAGTTACCTAACAGAACCATCCAAGACCTCAAACGTTTGGTTAGGAAAAATTATTAATGCACTTATCAAGGCTTCTGAAAAGGTAATAGGAAAAATCATATAAGATATTTAACCTAACTAACTATGACTCCCATTCAACTAAATCTGAATTATATATCTTCACAGTTTTATCAACTCAATCCATAATTTATTTTGAAAGCCAACATTAGTTTCCATGACTGAGTATGCTTTGACACTATTGTACTCAGCAGTCCCATTGACCCACTTTTGTGGTCATTTAATGGACATTAGTAAAATGATCTTATCTAGGAGAGAAAAGGGTTCCTTGATTTCTGCCTTAGTCATAGGAGCCAGAACGAGTTCCTTCCTGTGCATGACTCAATTTCCTAAAAATTAGGAGATTCCCTAAAAATTAGGACGAGTCCCTATAATTTAAGAATCTGTCCCTATAACTTAGGACAAGTTAGGTGGCAATTAACTGATGAGTTGAAATTGAAGGTCTGAGTTCTTGATTTTCTAGTGTGAGTTAATTGAGGCAAACCACAAGTGATTGAGTTTCGAGTGGTTGACTTGAAATAGGACGAGTTCCATGAGCAGTTAACTCATGCTAACTCAATCAATCACCAAATCACCTTATTAGAAAACTCACCAATTTTAACCATTCAAATTGCTTGTAAAAGGAGGAGCAAAGGCACAAGTTTAATCATTGTTTTGGTGAGCGAGTTGGTGAGACCAAGCAATAGGAAGCACAAGTTTGTGCGTGGAGCTTGTGAGAGGAAAAGTGTGCATAAAAAGCTTGTGCACAAAATTGATAGAGGAGCAGAGATCAGTATTCTTGCAGGTGTTTTCAAGCCTAGTTTTTGGCTGAGAGAAGGTTATAGTCTCAATTCAAACAGTCTATTGTAAGAGATCAATTGCTCAGTTTTGCTATCAAAATTCTCATCAAGCAGGGGTTTTCCCAGTTGCGTTCCCAAGAAAAACAGTTTGTTTTATTGTGTGGCTGCTTTTATTCCAGTTCCTATTCCACTGCAAATTGAGTAGAGACATTTTGTGTTTGTAAGAAAAGAAAGCATTTCTCATATTGTTCTTATCAACATATCAGAATTTCGTGGAAATTCTACATTCTACGCACTCGTTCTACCATACGCTCTCACAGTTCGACATTTTTGTGCCCAATGTGAGTTATACGGACGCGCAACTTTGTGTCTCTACACACATGTTGGAACTGAAGGCTATGCTAATGTTGTCTAATTTAGAGCAATTTGGCCCTCAATCGATCTCTCCCTCTTGGTCGCTGAAACTCTGCAATTTGCTGAAACCCTAGTCTCTACCTTCACTAAGTTGACACACACTGCTTGTGCTCTTTGAACTGGCCACTTCCTCGCTCTATCTCCTCGTATAATTTCGACCTAAGCCCCACAACCACTTTGAACAGCTGAGATTAGATCTTGATGAAGTGCTGAAATTAAATCATAAGTTGACTTGGGATTTTAAGTCTTTCCTAAGTTTAACTTTAGGAAATAGTTAAATAAATTAATATTATGCTAAGTGGCTATTTTTTGGGTCCTTCTACTAACCTTGGCACCCAGGCAAGCAGAACCCTTACAGTTCTCTACTTCAATCAACAGTCCCTCTTAGAGAGGAAGGTGTTCTGCACTATACCCAACTTCCCTCTAAGGTAAACAAATATGCTTCCTGGCAAAGCCTTGGTCATAATGTTTGTTGTTTGCTCATTTGTTGGTTGTATTGGAGTGTAACTATACCTCTTTCAACAATATTCTTGATGTGATGATAACGTATGAGCGATTGTGAAACACTGGATTTTCAAAGAGCTTGATGCAACTCTGAATGTCATACTGGATTATGATTGGCTCCAACTCTTTCCTAAACAAGCCCACAAGAAGATGTTGTTGGAAAATGTAAATATGTTCGGTCTTCATTAATGTATTTGAGTTAGTCAAAAGAATAAAGAAAAGAATTTTTACTATTATTATTATTGTGACTTGTTAAAGCATGGCTTTTATGCTTGGGTCACCATGTTTTAGTTCAAAGTCCCCATTTAAGACTTCTAGGATTTATTTTGATTCAATAGAGTCATTGTACTTTTAAAGAGACCCTTCTTGGGCTTTTGAATCATGTAATAAGGTTAAGTATTGAGTCAAATATGAATTATGTAACCTCCACACCATGTTGGCCTAGAAGAAGATCAAGTCGGCCTAAGGACCTTATTCGACCTCAGATGGAGCCTATAAAAACAAGCTCATCGAATTCATTTGGAGCATCATTCTCTCACATAATTTCGATATCTCTTGTTGCTGGGAAAAAGTGCGAAGTTCTCTTGTAGCTGGGAAAAGGTGCAAAGTTTGTTGCCGAGAAGCCAAAGTGAATGCAAGTTTGGGGAAGTCTAAGGAGAAGGGAAAAATCAAAATTTAGGTGTCTCTCTCTCTCTGTTTCGTGCTCTATATTGGGAGATCAAAGTCTCCTAAGTTTCGTTGACAGAAATTGTAAGAGGCAAGTTTGGGGTTCCCTCACAAAGACTGTAATTATATATTTTATGAAAGATTATTATTTTCATTATGGGCAAAAACGCAGTTGTGACAAGATGAGGCCCTCCTACTTTCTCAGGCAATGGACGAGCAGATTAAAGACTTAAAGAAAAGGGACGCAAACATGTCGTAGAAGGTTGTTGGCCCAATTACAGAGGCGTTGTTGAAACAAGAAGAAAAACAAATGGCAGGAACAATTCAAGAGTACAATGCAATCTACAGTGGAATCGTAGCAAAAATTACAGGAACTGCAGTTGAGTGACTCAGGATGAGTAACGAGTGTGTTGGGGGCCTGTTGGGCATAGCCCAACTTGGTCCAAGTTTTGGCTAAGGACTCCGCATTTTGAGGAGCAGACCGCGCGGAGCTAGCGAAGATATATTCATTGCACGGTGTTTTGGGGCTTTGGGGTAGGTCAAAGCCCCTTATTTTGTAACAAGTATTAGGTAGTAGTCTCTTGTTTTGTCAAATCCATGGTATGTGGACCATGGTCTTGTAGTAAGAAATCTTATATAAAGAATATGTAATATTGTTGTCGAATATATCTAAAACTGATAAATAGGACATATAGGTTGATATTATTCTATGTCGTAGTCTATATTTTGGAAAAGACTCCGCATCTAAGTGCGTTGAGGCTTTGAAAAGTCCGCAACTAAGTGCACAAACCACCTGCAACTGGGTGCACAGGTCGAAGAAGCATATGTATTGAAGATCATCTTAATAAAGAAGTTTTGGCAAAGCATTGTATATCTTCATGTGTTCATTGTTTATTGTTATATACCTTGCCATGCATGTTTTTTTTCCTGAATTATTCGGAGAAATATAAAATGTATTGTTATATGTTAATGTTTATGGGTTAAGTGCGAATCTGCTAAGTTATTCATCTGCGTGAAGTTAGGTATAGATAGGGAGTTATAGATTAGTATAAAATATAGATAATCACAAGGACGCCACTGCGCAGATATCCCTTTAGTTGAAAAAACCTGGTTCTACAACCTCCCATAACTGCTTCGGGTGAGATTGTGATCTGCTTGCAGGTCGTTGTTGAAAGGGCCAGTAGTTGAGGGTTTTGTTAGTGCGTAGCACACTCTGAACCTAGGTCAAGCCCCCTTAAACCAACATTTCTCAACAGTTTAGGCACCGCAATGCCACAGACTAGATTCCTGACTAAGGAAATCTATCCAAGTGGGACTAAGGTGGACTCAAGATTTCAACCTCTCTAGGTACCGTCAAGGTTACTTTCTAACCACCAACAAGGTACCTAGGTGTGTATCTAAGGTCGAAGCTCTATGACCAACGCCAGCCTCCCTACTTTGGGACCTAGACATCAACACAAAGTGTCGACCAGATGTCCTCCCAAGAAATGCTTCATTTGCAAAGCTTCAACAAATCTCTTCCAATCTCTTATCATTAATACAATCAGAAATATCTACTAAACCAAACATGTTTCTTAGATATTCAAACTTCTTATTAGGAAGAGACTTTATTAGTATGTCTGCTACTTGTTAATCTATCAATACATACATATACCAAAGACACTTACTCATAGGATCGTCTTATTTTGTGCATTTGTTCAATGGTAAAACATTAGAGGAAATTTCAGCCTAAAAGTGTCCATAAAATTTTCATGTAACTTCCATGTTATAATATGTAAACCAATCAAAATCCTTTAAATTTAAAAAGAGGTAACATATAAATATTTTGAAGGGAAAAGGAGGAAAGCTATTTTTTTAATTGTATTTTTGGTGAACGCGTTTTTTTATGTATTTTTAATTTTTATCAATGTGCGTCCTCTAAAAAGTATGCATAATGGATAATCGTTAGATGTGGAATTTAATTCTGCATCGAATGAGTGTCTACACTTGAAATTTGAGTAAACTTACAAGGAGATAAATCACAAATACAATTAAAAAATAGTTTTTTTTCCTCCAAAATTTATCATACTTATTTAATTATTTTAACTACTATTTTATTATTTTTCCTTAAGAGGCCACTTTTATGCTGAAATTTCCTCTAGTGAAAGGTTTTATCTTTGAAGAGACTTATCCTATTTTCTTATGTCTATTTCTCTAGGTGAGAAGATACTTTTCCCTCTATTTTTATGTTATCTTGGTGTTTGTTCTTGCATTGAAGCTTTGCTTGTGCACAACATTGTTGAAATTTGGTACCGAAGGACAGGTGGTTCCCTTAGGCTTTGATCTTTGGCCTAGGGAAAAGTGTCCAAAAGAATTTAATTTTTCTCCTAAAGTAACTTTATAATTTTATAAAGTTAAATCTAATTTAAAAGTGACTTTAAGTGATAAAGTTACTAAGTCTAATTTTAAAGTGACTTTTATAAAGTCAATGAAAAATTAGAAAGGAAAAGTGACTTTGGAAATAAATGACTAAGTGGATCTTTATTAAAGTGGGGTGAATTAAAAAATAAAAAGTGAGATTTAAATGAGCATTTAATCTCAGCCATTGATCTAAATCTATTTCAGCCATTGGATTTAGAGATCACCCAAAAGTCACTTGGGTCACCCAAAAGTCATTTGGAGTTATATTAAGGGAGGAAAAGGAGGAAAAGAACACATTCGATTCAATTCTTTCATGAGCAGATTGGAAGAAGGAGAGCAAGAGATTTCTGAGCAGGGAGGAGAAGGAGACAGCAGTTTGGCACACATTCCAAGGCAGCAGTTGAGCAGATTTGTACAGCTGATTCAGCACACAGTGAAAGGCAGATTTTGGAACGATTTTCGAGGAGAAGTTTGCACAAAAATCGAGGAGCAGTTTGCTGGTTTTTCTGCACGCAAAACGAGGGCCATACAGCAGAATTTAATGCTGAAAGTGGGCATGAAAATCGAGGAGACCGTACAGCATTTATTGCTGTCCTGTTTGCTGTAATTTCCAGTTTGTTGTGAAGCATGGGAAAAGAGATAAGTTGTAAATTTGCTTGCTGATTTTTTGCTGAAAATTTCTCACTGTAAAAGGCAAGTTTCAGAAATAAAGAAGAGCTCTCAAACTGGTTTTCCCCAAGAGTTGTAGGGGGTTTTTCCAGGGTCACATTGACCAAAAATCTCAGTGTCTAAATGTGTTTTAATGGCTGTTTATTACTGCTGATTTTTATTTCTGCAATTTCCAGCATTCTGTAAAATTTCCAAAATTTGTGTTTTCAGCAAATTTATTTTTTTCAGCTTGTTAAATGTATGGTTATGGGAAAGGGCATTTAACTATATGGGAGAAATAAGGAGAAACCGAAAATCGGGGTGGGAAAACAGAAATTTCTACAAACATCACCTTGGAGTTTGACATATATACACTTGAAGTGTTCGACATGTATGAGCACACTCAAGGCTTTGTAGATTGTTTATAGGGGTTTAGCCCACATATGTATTGTTGGCATCCCTTACCTATCATACTCATCATCATCATAAAGAGTCATTTCACATATTCTTATTTATCATCATCTTGTGTTAGATATGTGAGAATATTAGCACACTTCTCTCTCTCTCTCGTCTTCAAACATTCAGATTTCTTGAAGCTTTTGGAGCACCCTGAATACTATGGTTGGGGTTTCATCCCTTAGAAATATTGAAGCGAGGGTTTTGAGATTAAACCTTAGATGATACTTGTTGGAGCTCGAGGGTTTTGAGATTAAATCTTCGATGATACTTGTTTGAGCTCATTGGTGTTGGCTAGAGTTTTTCTTTGTTTTCCCTAGCTAAGGTTTTGGAGAGCTTCAAGATTGTATTAGTCATATGATGAAAGCTATGGTATGTACATGGATTTCATGTGTGTGTGTGTGAATTTTTAACAATCCAAAATTGAGTTATTACAAATTTGATTTTCAACTATCTATTTGTTCATGGTTTGGTAATTTTTGACACTATTATGCCTTGTTGATTTGACATAAGTTAATGCCAAAATTATAAAGTGATTTAACAGAGAAATTTACTATTGTCATAACATGAATTTCAGATTTGGTTGATGCATGATAAGATTGGCCTAGAAAGATGAAACTTGTTAGCACACATGGTGTATTTCTTCTTGGATTGCCTTTGTTGATTGGTGCTACAAACAGATGAAATATTTGTTATTGTTATTGTCTTTTTATCATAGTTCATAATAACTATGACACTGAAAACTCTCAGAGTTAAGATACGAGAAACCTCTATTATAGAAGTGAAATTTTGAAGTTGCATTAAAGTTCTATTTGTACAAGATTTCCACTCATGTATGGTACTTGGCCCATTAAGACAAGAAATCAAAAAATTTCCATCCATAACACCAGTGTTGCCCTAAAAACTGCAAGATATGCTGCAAAAAGAAAAGGAAAAAGGGCATAAATTCGTAATAAAGTGCAAAAATCTTCAACATAACCCCTTAGGTCTGCTTAAAAAGGTCAACAAACAGCCAAGGAGGGTGCTATGGGAAAAGAGGGTAATAAAGCCCAGAAAGGTGTACTTACACCCCTTAATTTCAGACCTAAAATAACCCTGAAACAGCATTGGAAATCCTAATTTCAAACCTAGAATAGCACTGCAATAATTTTAGATAGAGAGAAAAGTCCACAACAATGTTGCAAACATTGACATCAGGATAAAATTAGCAAACCAAAATATCGTAAAGATATGGAAAATATCGGTAAAAATTAGCAAACAATGATAAAATTAAGATACCACCAAAATATCGGTAGAAGTCGGTAAACATTGGCTAGGCCAAAAAATCTGATAGCATGATCACATTGTTGAGATCATAAGATGGTGGACTCTATGGTGAAATCTTCAGGGAACCCTAATTGAGTACAATAAAAAAAATACCACATGCTTGAAGGAGAAATCTAACACCAAATATATAAGAGTGATGTCCAAACACTAGTACTAAAGAGAAGCGAAGTATAGGCAACTTGAATGATTCATTTACAAATGGGGATGGTGTATACACCTAAAAACTCCATTAGGGTTTAGGGTGCTAGCCCCAAGAGAGTGACTAGGCCGACCTAGTCAAACATAGATTAAACTAGCAATTGTCCCAAAAGGTACAAAGAGAGGCCGATAGGATTATTAAATTAGAATTGTTGAATTTCTCTAGAAGAGATGTTGGTTCAAGCCCAACGGATGAGCAATTTGAGCTGGCTAAAGGCCTTCTAATTGTTTTTTATTATGGTAAAATTATATTGATAATTCATTGGTTTTACTTTCAAAAGCTTGAAGGAATTTGAAGAGCAGGTATAGAATTGCTTTGTGGGATTTGATCCCAAAATCACTGATTTGTAGATATATACTCAATGAAATGTTAATTGGTTGAAACCCTGCACAAATATTTGATATAAGCAAATAAGCTGAAAAAGGTTGAAAGGCTTAACTGGTTTGTGGAAAACCTTGTTTTCTTGGACTGGACCATTGTGCAATTACTTTTATTTAGATGTTTTGTTTATATCTATATTACATGGAACACATTGAATGTCTTATTTCATTTTAGAGTAAGTTAATTACCCAAAATTAAGAAACCTCTATAGATGGCCAAGCATCTACGAAGCTTTCTAGTGACCAAGGCAATAACCACCATGACTATCCCCTACCATTTGACAATGCTTCTCTACCCAACCAGATTGAATACTTAGGGAGGGAGAAGCAAGCCAATTGCACAAACAAATTGCCTTTGGAAAGAATTATGCACATACATACAGCAAAATCCAAATATTCTACCAAGAAGAAAGAAAGTTGTCCACACAAATTTGTTAAATGGATCCACTTTGTACGCTCGTTCAAAGTGAAAATAATGAACAGTGGTTTATATGTAAAGACAAAGAAACTAAAATGTATTTCAATATTCAAGAAATAAATCTCACGTTTCTTGTCTCCTGTAATGAAAAATGGCTTTATGTAAAGAAATAAACATTAAAAATTAAGAAATCTTGATGAAAAATTAATAAAAATATAAATACTCATTTGTTTAAGTAGAATGCATTTGTAGACATCATTTGCATTGTTAAGACACTCCTAAGTGTTAAGTTGTTGGCTTAATTTTCCGCTTTACCATGGGAAATTGAATAATAACACAGTTGAAAATTTTATTATAACATCATGAGCACAATGCTGCAAATTAAAGCAAAGAGTAAATGCACTGATATTTTTTTCACCATTTAAATTATTGCTATACCAATTTAGGTTTTTTCCCATGATGTTATTTTGTTATTTTTTAAAGTACAATCTTCAATTTACTTGATTGTTGATAAATAATCCAAGAAAGGGCGATGGAAGAAAATTATTTTTCACTTTACTTATATTGTCGTTAAATTACTATTTTTTTTCTCAACTCTAATCACAAGAAATTCCAATTTGTTCTATGGGGTTAAATATCACCCCTGCACAAGGATTTTTTCCTGCACGCGCTAGCTCTCTCCGCCTGTTGCAGGCCGCCTTACCTCTCGGCTCCCAGCGCCCTTCAG
Organism: Pinus tabuliformis; assembly: GCA_031772625.1. Taxonomy (NCBI): domain Eukaryota; kingdom Viridiplantae; phylum Streptophyta; class Pinopsida; order Pinales; family Pinaceae; genus Pinus; species Pinus tabuliformis. Next base: position 1,310,758,999 of record CM062809.1, read on the forward strand.
ATCGTGCTCCGCTCTGCCGCTCCAATGGAGGGCATTGGGGACCCTGATCCCCCTTCAACACCTCCGGAGGTGATTGCGTTTCGAGCTCTGATAGCTTCAGGCCCTAAGCGCCCCCCTTCAGTTTCTCAGCAGAAATTCATTAAAAAGCTGGACTCGATCTCATCTGTAGTGTTACCTGAAGAAGAAACTTGTAAGGCCGCGTTAAACCTTGCAGAGAGAGGCCTGATAGGCCAGTTCACAGGCCTCTGGCCATCTCCTAAGTCAGTGGAGGATTGGATTCAAAGGAACTGGAAGTCTCTGATCAAATAATAAGTTAAAAGCTACTTCGTAGGTAAGGGCTTCTTTGTGTTTGTTTTTGAAAACCCTGATGACAAAGGTCTGATCTTTAGAAACGGACTGTATTTCATGGGGCCTCAGGGCCTTTATTTGAACAAATGGTCCCCGGACTTCGACCCCACCCAGGACATTCCATCAGCTGTTCCGGTCTGGGTCAGACTTCCTCATTTGCCTCTGCACTGCTGGAACCAAAAATCCCTTCCGATCATAGGTAACGCCCTGGGAAAATATATAGATCACGCAGCGAGAAAAGACCAGTATTCGTGTGCCCGCATCTGCGTTGAAGTGGATTTAGAGGAGGGGCTACCGGAAGCCATCAAACTTACTATAGCTGGGTGGACGCATGTCCAGTATAAATAGTTACCTTTTAAATGCAGGCATTGCCATAGTCACGGCCACTTCACAAAGAATTGCAAGAAGAGAGCAGAGGAGCAAGTAGATAAACAGAACGGGGAACAATGGAGTCTGGTCCAAAAGAACGCACCCTCAAAAAAAAAAAGGCATCGGCAAAGGCACCAAGGAAGGAGACCCTAGTAGCAGCAAAGCAAACCAGGAAACAGAAGTAAACCCAAAAGGGGCAGAGAAGGCCCAAAATCCTCAAGATACCCCAGCCCAAGAGAATGAAGAACAGGTGGATATTCCTCCACCAAATAAGGAAGTAGGGGAACCAATCCAAAGTGAGGCCAATCAGGGAAGCCCATCTAACCCCTCATAGGCAGAGATAGCAAGGAAAAAACCAGTTGAAAGCTCCGGCTCCTCGGAAGATGAAACCTATGAGCGCCAGCCGAAAAAAGCAGGAAGGAAATCTCGTAAAGAAAAAAGGGAGGAGGAGGCAGAAAGACTTAAAACACAAGGAAGCCAAGCCACAATAGAAATGTCTATTGGGCAAAACACCAGACCAAGGCCCTCCAAGGGAGGGTTCAACACCCCCTCTAGTAAATAATGAATCTCGTCTCTTGGAACTGTAGAGGATTGGGGAATCCCTATAAAATAGAAGCAGTCAAGGATCTTATGAAAGCAGAGCCCTCAGACATCCTCATGCTCCAAGAGACCAAGATAGAAGGACATGCCCTTCTAGAGATCAGCAACACAAAGTGGAATAAAAGAGAAGGTAAAGCAGTCAGCTCAAGGGGCACCTCTGGAGGGCTGGCAACACTCTAGAACGATGACCTCCTTCAGCTGAACAACCACAAGGAAACCCAGCACTGGATCCAAACTGAACTGATGCACAAAACAATTAAGTTGTCTATTAACATTTTCAATCTTTATGTTCCTGTTTCTTATAATGAAAAGAGAGAATGTTGGAACTCCCTCTCAGCATTTCTAGAGCAGACCCCCCCTTGCAACATTATTATAGCAGGGGACCTTAACATCGTTATGAAAGCAAAAGAAAAGAGGGGAGGGGCAAGTAACAGAGACCCCATGCTAGATGAAGTGGAGGAACTCTTTCAGCGGTGGGACTTGTTGGACTTAAACCCCATTAGAGGCCTATACACCTGGTCCAATAATAGAGCAGGAGAGGATCACATCTCAGCTCGATTAGACAGATTCATGGTCCAAAGCTCCATATTGATGAATAAGAAGATTATAACTACTAAAATTCTGCCTAAGCTAGCTTCTGACCATAAACCCATCCAGCTCCTCCTGAAGGATGAAGAAGACCTAGGTCCCATACCTTTCCGATTCAGCCCCTTATGGACCGAGAAGGAAGGTTTTACAGAGACAGTAAAGGCAGCTTGGGACAAAGCATTTACGGGATCCCCTAGTTATGTCTGGGAGCAAAAGCTAAAAGCAACAAAATTTGCGTTGAAGAATTGGATTAAGAAACCTGGATCCACTCCTACCGAGCAAAGAAAGGAATCAGTTTATGATCTACATACTTTGCAAATAGAGATGGAAAACAAAGACATTACTCTAGAGTTGTTGGAGAAGGAAACAAAATCCCAACGCTCAGCACACCAAACCTTCAGAAAAGAGGAAGAACACTGACGATTAAAATCCAGGAGCTTGTGGCTGAAGGCTGGAGACCGCAATACATCCTTCTTCCATCGTCAATACAGAGCGAGGCTGATCAGGAACCATATAGCAGAGATCAAATCGCCAGAGGGCACCACCTGCAAAGATTACAATGAGATCAAAGAAGCTGCAGAAACCTACTTCAGGAATCTTTATAGGAACGAAAATCACAGCAATAACGAAGCAGTTGATGACTTCACTGCTAACATTCCCACTCTTATTAGCGTTGAAGAGAACGCAGCCCTCTGCAGGCCAACCACGGAGGAGGAAATTATAAATGTCATCTGGTCCATGGACGCAGACAAGGCTCTCGGGCCTGATGGATTTACAATCCATTTCTACAAATCGTGCTGGCACATTATAAAAGTTGATCTTTGTAAGATGATACGCTGGTTTATGAGGAAAGCCAAGGTGGGCGGAGGAACAAACTCCACATATCTCGCCCTGATCCCCAAAGAAACCAACCCGGAGACTTTTGCAAGGTACAGGCCGATATCACTGTGCAACGCCTCTTATAAAATCCTGGCAAAACTGATTGCTGGCAGGATCAAGCCGCTCTTAAAAAACCTGATCTCTCCCCCACAAGGCGCATTTGTTGAAGGCAGGCATATCATAGATAACGTAATTCAGGTCCAGGAGATCATCCATTCCAGCAAGCTGCGGGGTGAAAAAGGCATGTTGGTCAAGCTCGATATGGCAAGCGCCTTTGACAGAGTGGATCGCTCATTCCTCTGCAAGGTCCTGCTTTCATTTGGATTTTCGCAACAATTTGTCAACCTTATTAAAGCATGCATAGACAAACCTTGGATCGCCCCATTAGTCAATGGTCGCCCCACGAAATTCTTTCAAAGCCAGAGGGGCATAAGACAGGGGTGCCCCCTCTCCCCATCCCTGTACATCTTGATGGCGGAAGCGCTCAGTCGCAAATTGTCTGCGGAAAAATTAAAAGGCAGTATTCCAGGTCTCAAGCCCTGTCACGAAGTCGAAGCCCAGAACCACGCACTGTTCGCCGACGATACACTCCTGCTAGGCGGAGCATCCATAAGAATAGCCAGAGCCATTAAAGCAGTCCTTAATAACTATTGCAGAGCCTCTGGGGCATTAATTAATGAAAACAAAACTTAAGTGTATAGCTAGAATGTTGATCAGAGGGAGCTCTCTGACATTACCTCTATCCTTGGATTCAAAGGACAATTAAATTGGGACAGATTCAAGTATCTGGGCCTTCCCATAATATCAGGAGCAAATAAAAGAACGCTTTGGACTGAAATAATTTCGAAATTTAAAGCCAAAATTGCAGCTTGGGGAGGCCACTGGCTGACGAAGGGAGGCAAAGTAATCCTTATCAAAGCAGTGTTGTCGGCGCTACCAATCTATCAGGCAGCGTTCCTCTTAGCTCCAAGAAATGTCTCGGAGCAAATCTCCAAAATGCTCAGAGACTTCCTGTGGCAGGGAGGAAAGGGAAATGAAAAAAAAAAATGCACCTGGTTAAATGGGAAGTGGTAAAAAAAACAAGAGCAGATGGAGGCTTGCAAATCAGAGATCCAACTCTTGTTAATTTAGCAATGGGGGGAAAAATTTTATGGAAACTGATCCATGAACCTACCCATCCGGTCAGCGTATTGCTGAGCTCCAAATACAGACCAAATAAAGCCCTTAGCAACCTCCAGAATGTAAATGCAGCTAACAGCACGCAGGTGTGGAAATTATGCTGCAGGAGTAGTAAGTTTTTCAATAAACAGGTATACAGGATTTCGGGCAACGGCAAGCGCACCCAACTGTGGAATGACAGAATTATGGGGAAAGAAACCCTGAAGGACAAGGAGGACATAGCTGACCTCAGGGATTGGCTGAAGCAGGCAGGAGTTAATACCATATTTGAACTGTCAAAATGGGATCAACGTGGAGATTGGATAGGATGGGATTTCCATGGAGTCCTAGAGAGGTTAACACACCAACAAACTTTGCTAGAAGAATTGTTGGAGGAAGCAGCGCCCACCAACAGAAACATGAAAGACAAATGGGGCTGGGGCCAGACAGGAGTGTACATGACAGCAGCAGGATACAGAGCTTTGCAGGAATCAAGAAATAGTAGTCAAAACCCAGCCTTTTGGAAGAATGTCTGGGACCCTCTAGCCCTTCCAAAAGTGAACTTCTTTTTCTGGACTCTTGCCCATAATAAAGTCTTGACTGGAGACAACCTGGAAAAAAGGAACATAGCAGGACCACACAGATGTGTTCTATGTAGCAGCAATGCCGAAACAGCCCAGCATCTTTTTCTGGAGTGCCATTTTGCAAAAGAGGTATGGAGTATTATTTTATATAATTTTCAGATTACTATGCCTTCACCAACCTCTGTTGCAGATCTATTTTCCATTTGGAACAGTATCTACCCTCAGAGCATCCCTCTTAAATCAATCTGGAAAAAAATATGGACAGCAATCCCAAAGTACGTGTGTTGGCAGCTCTGGCTAGCTAGAAATCAGCAGATCTTCAGAGAGATGAGGCACACTCCACTGCAAGTTGCAGCAAAAGCTAAATCATTCCTTTTAGAAGCAGTTCAACAACAGTACTTTAAAGAAGATCCATTACTCTTGCCTGAAGAAAAAAGATGGATTGGCACGCTAGAGCCCAGTCCGCATAGGCAGCTCCTCTCTCCACAAAAGGCAAATCAGGAATGGCGTATAAGAGAAGAAGATGACAAATTCCAACTGTGGTGGCGGTCACAACAATTTTCTTTGACGGAGCGTCCAAAGGGAACCCCGGAGATGTAGGTGCAGGGGGGGTCATATACTCAATTGATGGGATAGCAAAAGATTGCTTCAGCTGGGGACTCGGCCAAAAATCTAACAATCAAGCAGAGATACTTGGGCTGCTAAAAGCCTGCCACATTGCAAGAGATAAAGGAGTTAAAGAACTCCAAGTTTTTGGAGATTCAAAGTTAATAATAAAGAGCCTGAAGATGGGAAGCTTATTTAGAAATGCCAGCCTCAATAAAATTCTGGACAGGCTGAAGAGAGTACTACTAGATTTTGATACATGTAAATTTTACCATATACTAAGAAAGTCAAATGGTGAAGCCGACCAGCTTGCAAACAAAGGCAGCTCCCTTCTGAAAGGATTGCTAATTGTAAACACTGAAAGCACTATTCAAATGCCCTGAATATCAAGCTGATTGAGAACAGCAACAGCCTGGAATCTGAAATATGTATTGTAATGTAACCAGAGCAGCTTGGGCATAGATCCAAGGTTTTCAAATCAATAAAATCATAACCGTTTTAGTTTAAAAAAAATTACTACTTTTTTATTTATTTATTTTTCCGAAGAAATATCCAGGTAGATCCATACTATCAGCTTATTAACAGCCCTAACTACAAGGGTGTCGAGGAGAATTGACCCTGTGGCCTCTCATTAGCAAGGTGCTTTAGTGATGGGAACTCAACTAATTGAGTTAACCCTTGGGGCTTACTATTATTGATTTTAATTAGTAATTTGTTAAAAGTGATGGGAAATCAACTAATTGAGTTAACCCTTGGGGCTCTACTATTATTGATTTTAATTACTAATTTGTTAAAATATATTTTTTTGTTTAGTTAAATTAAATCAATATTTATAGTTTTGTATTTTTGAAGCAATTTATTTCTATTTATAATCAATAATAGATAATAAATAAATATTTGTTATTATGTTTTTTTTTTTAATTATTTCCAACAAATTGTAGATAATACAAGGAGCAAAGAGATTTGATGTTTGGAGTTCTATGCTTTTTCGACACCATATTTCTTTAAATACAACTTAATTTTTTGCATGTTTATTATCAACAATGTAGGTAAATGTTTAGGTTGTATATTTTTAAATTTAGATTTAAGACAAATAAATTAATTTTTAAGTCAGCTTAGTTGTTTGAGGTATGAAAATATTATATTTACTTAGGGTGGAGAGAAAACATATATAAAATTAATCAATCACCATGTATGTATTGTATTATTGTATAAAATTATTGTCCAAAGATTTGATGTGAAAAGAATCAAATTTAATGACCATACATCCTACACTATTACCACAATATGTGATTGAACTCACAACTTTTGTCGAGAAAAAATTGGTCTAAAATTCTACCCCCACCATACCGAACAACAATTTTGCCTAGGGATTTGGTCTAAAATTCTGCCCCACCATATCGAACAACAATTTTGCCTAGGATACCTTCCCTATGCTATCAAATAGCATAGGAGATATCAAGGAGAGGTAGGCACAATATATCAATAAATATTAAGCTCTCCTCATTGAAGGTTTACAATTTTACAGTTTAGCATGATAGCAAATATAACATGGCGGGACATTGGAATTTGTGCATTATGATATAAAGCATTCCAAATTTACGATCATGGAATTTTTCCTATGCGTTAAATAAAAATGTTAAGCTAATAATCAAACAATGAAGTGCTATATAGAGGGACATCACAAAGAATTAGGATATTACACTTTTCTCATTGAACAACTTATGACCCAATAATGCTTTTCTCATTGAACAACTTGATTATCCAATAATGCATGGTGTGGATGGATTTTTTGGTTTTATGAATTACTTAAATATAGATGAGAAGGAATTTTTTAGTTTTGTGAAATACTAAAATATAGATGAGAGGGATTTCTAAGTTTAATGACATAAATCTAGTCCCATTTTGTAATAAGGATTGAGCACTTTACTCATAAATTAAAATGAGTTGCAATATACCATAATACAACTGACGATGATTATTTAATGATTTGCAATACACCATATTACAATTGGTAATGATCATTTGGACATTTATGGGATCATTTACTTGGTGTAATATCATCGTAAGTATCATCACTTATGAGAATTGGTGAACACTAGTTGTATAGATATCCAACATGTGTAAGATTGTTAGTTATCATGGTTGTTTTGTTCGTTGTATAGATGTCCTACATGTGTAATATTGTTAGTTATCATGGTTGTTTTGTTCATTGTATAGATGTCCTACATGTGTAATATTGTTGGTTATCATGGTTGTTTTGTTCATGTTAATGTGGTTTTTTATTTAAAAACATATGCCTCTTACAATTTGACATAATATAATTTTTTGTTTGAAAATATATAATGAAATTTGCATTATATATGAAAGGTTATCAATCTAAAATCAAGTTATTTTTAAACAAGTTTTTTCTCGTTCTCCCTTCATGTGGATCATATTGCAATGTTCTCCTACAATGCTTTGATCTCATTTTGGTCATAAGTTCATTGATAGACACATAGTTATATGTTGGTGTTTAATAATATATGTTGTGTTAAAAGTAACACACTTGTCTTGTCTTAATTGCTGATCTGGGATATAGAAATCCCAATAGTGAGAAACTCAGAGGTGGATCTTAGCCAGAACGTCGTAGGCATCCTGTAAGAGTCCTGATGTCCCTCTTATACAAACACTATACAACAAGCAAAATTGATGTAGGGTATTATCATAGCAAGAAAGAAAAATTGATGGATAGTTTCATGTGGACTCCATTTAGGAATCCCATTGGACACATCATGTAATACTAACGCGCATCCTCTGAGGTCACCTCACATTAGGGTGAGGTATGGTCGTGGGCTCAACCAAAGACCTGACTCCCGTAAAACCCCTAAAGCTTGTCTTCTCCACGGTTAGTAATGACTAACTGAATAATAAATAGGGAGATGGGATGGTCGCGCCCCGGAAATGATTATACCAATAGTCGGGCCCTCTCTGCATTGTTGTTATAAACGCTTAACCCTTGTTAGAGGGGGGATGGGTTTTAAACCCAGGGTTGTTAAAACCTATGGTAAGGCAACGGGCCTTCCATCCAGGGTATGGCGAGGGGAGGAGGCCAACCACCTGACCTGAGCTCGCCTCCAGTTTTACCCGATAGGGTTGGTAGCTAGAGTCGGCCTTGTAGCTGCTACGGGTTGGTAGCCATGAACCAACATGGTACTGAACTCACCTCCGTAGCTAGAGACGGGAGGTAGCTAGGGATATAAAAAACAATTAGAAGGCCTTTAGCCAGCTCAAATTGCTCATCTGTTAGGCTTGAACCAACATCTCTTCTAGAGAAATTCAACAATTCTAATTTAATAATCCTATGGGCCTCTCTTTGTACCTTTTGGGACAATTTCTAGTTAATAGAGAGGAAAAATAGTCTTAAAAATAATTTAAATTAAAAAAATCACTTAAATAAAATATATATAAAAAAAAAATTGGAAAAAATAATAATAATAAAATAAAAATACTCCCATCCCGCCTTTCAAAAGATTCAAAACAAGGAAGAGCCAGATATTTAGATCCTCCAGAATTCGTTATTTATATAGTATATTTTGTTAAGAATTTGACATTGTGATCGTTGGACGACGAAAACCCAATACTACCAGTGTTTTAGGTGGGTCCAGCCAAGGTCCACAAGTAAGCTTCATTATCAGTAGCCGTGCAGGCCATTGCAGCGAGGAGCTTCATTGTATTATTTCGTACTGGGCAGACATGGTTTGGAAATAATTATTAAATGTCCAGTAAAATCCCCATTCAGAATCGATGTTATGTTTTGAATGATTTACTATATCTGAAATATTTTTATTTGGTATCTAGGGTTTATCGCATTGCAATAAATTATTTTCAGTGAATGGTATTATGGAATTTTGAACAGAAATTTTTTATGAAATTTCTAAAATAACTTTCATTTATGACAAGGTTTTACTGCGTAAATTATTTCTTGCAAGTTTCAAGTTTTAATTCCAGATTATTCGACAACGACATTACATAAATTCTGGAAATTTTCCTATTGAGATATATACCGTGGAAGATTTAAATTCTAAATTGTCTTATTAACAGTAAAATGTCCAGCCAGAATACTACATCAAGATTTGAGATTGAAAACTAAAGGGTGAAGTTTACAGGTGGGGAAAATAACTATAACTATAGTTAGAGATTGAAGATTTCAGTATGTGGGAAACTAAGTGAATGTGTATTTGGTGGGTTGTAGATCTGTTTAATGTTGGAAACAGAAGACAACCGGTATAATGATTTTTCTTCTTTGAGCAACAAAGGATTGATTTTCCATCCAGATAAAACATAAAAATGTGAAAAGGGAGTGCACGACGTTGCTGTAAGGGACTCGAGATCCTCCATATGAAATCAGTGTAGCCTAATGCACCGTTAATATGAAACAGAGCACTCTGTCATACTTATTTTCGTATGGTAAAACAGACTATCATGTATGGTGGAGTTTTTATACCACTAGAAAATTTTCTTGACAAAAGGCCATGTGTTATTGTGTGCATTCTTTTTTATTTGTTCATTTTCAGATCATTTATATTTAGACCTTGAATGTAAGCATTATTGTTAGCTGTAACTTCTTATTTTAGTTGTTATCGAAACTTTTGATTTTAGGTGTCATTGAATTGTTATTAGAATTATTTATTAACAGTAACAAAGAAGTATATTTTGAGAACAATAGCACCCAACAATAAAATACAAATAGAGTTTACAAATAGAGAATGAATACCACACTATTAGAAATGCAACTATCTCCATCCATGCTGAGGAAGCCATCACTCCATTTGAATAACTTCATAGAATGAGTGGCTATAAGCCCATAACTTTTTCCTTAACATCCAATTTAGATTCAAATTACTAATCAAATGTTGTCAACAGGATTTCCAGTCCATTCCACATTATATGATCTGTTTGTAGATGTAAAACTATGTCCACTGCAAGATAATTGTTAATCAACTAAGAACCACTTTGTAAGAGCTGTATTCATTTATGAATATAACAATTATTATTACCATATACCCTATTGCATATTTATAAATGTGTTCCTTCATAAACATCAACATGAAAACATACAACTCCATTTTGCCTAAGCCTTGGAAAAGTACATCACTAACTTTAATATATTCCAATCTGTTCTTGAAGCCCAGTCCAGAATTTCCAGAATTTCCTACAAAGTAACTATAGTCTCTCGCAAGTATCTTAAGGGTCGAATATGCTGAAGGCGAGAATGCAAAAGATTTGTTGCTGCCTCAACAATGATCCCTTCACATATACACAGAAAATCTACCACATAAAATGATTATGTCACTAAAATAGCCCACAAAATGTTAGGATGTGTTAAGGAATCTATCTGTGTCTGCTTTTGATCTTAGCGTGTAAAGATCACCTTTACTCTGCAGAAGTACCATTAACGCTGGTAAATCTCTCTCTTTTGTAACAAGGCTCTACAATGCAATATGAAATATTGTTACATTTAGATGTCATTTCATCATTGTAAAACGTCAGTGATAAAATGAAATTAGATGTCATTTCATCATTGTAAAACCTCATTGACAAAATAAAACAGAAATCACCTCTGTGTATCATTTAGCAACAAACAAAGAACTTCAGTGGAAGCCTAGATTTCACATATGATATATAGCTAGATTATTTGAAAAACAGTATCTGAAATGAATTATAGGGTATGGTGACTTTGGGTCAACTTCTATATTCAGAGGCAAGACAGTGAACACAGATTTTCAAAAAAGAACACAGATTTTCAAAAAAATAAAGATGATTTTTCACAAATTCAGAATTTGCTAGAGAAGGGCCAGTAATGCAGCTAATTTTATGTAAAAAACGATGCCTTAACCACGGTCTACCAGCAAAATACGTACGTTTACCATTACAGGGAATCCATCTCGATGACGAATTCCACGATAATGAGAAATAGAAATTAATCTTTCAATGAATGCTCGTTTTACCCTATGAAATTCCCAACAAACAACATGATCCTGACTCATTTCTGGTTAAATTTGGTCAATCTGAGACTTAGTTGACTCATTGACCTTTATATTATCACTAATAACTAACTGATAACAAACCTGAGTGGCTTCTTTAAGTGCAATTCCTGAGATTTCGGGCTTTTTCAGAATAAATTGCGACCTCCAGGCAAGGGTCTGTGGTCTTTGTTTTTCCCAACCATGAACATGTAAGTTTCTTTTGAAAATAAATTTCATCAAGGTAAAAGGTGGCCGCAATTATGTGAGAATCCAGAGCAGAGGAATCTTGCAGAAGCAAAGGGAGTGGAGTAGTCTTTGTTGGATTATTGGGAAGCTTAATTTCACAAATGCAAGGGGCACATGTTGAGTGAATTCATGAACTTGCTGGTCTCAAAGCCAATGCACTAAGCAAAGGTGGAAGGATCCATTAAAAAAAAAATTGTTCTTGTATAACAAAATATTACCAAATTGTGTACTTTTATAAGAATGTGAAAATATATTCTTCTAGAAAGAAGGGAACTGAACTATACACGAACAGTAAACTTTGGATGACTGGGAAACAATCTTACATAGTAATTACAAGCAACAATCCTCCTTTTAAACTGAGATCTTTATTAAGCATAAAACTGGAGAAAATAACTCAAAGAGAAAAAGAACTTCAATATATTACCCAAAGCCCAGTTTTTTTTGTGATTTCAAGTACACTGATTTGCAGTAATTTGCTGCTGACAAATTTGCAATCAATGACCTGAACATTACAAGGTTAGTATTTGAGCAAGTCAAGACAGAAACACTTAATGAGAAAATCTAATAATGCAACGAATAGTATGCATAGGCCAAAAGAAACTCAGACATCTGGGGTGTCAGTGATAAAAGAACTGGTACAATACAATAACACACTGTTAAGAGACCTTTTCAGTCCTCACCTTTCACCCCAACCACAAGAACACCACATGGACCAGTTGGTTCTCATAATAATGCACTTGTATGAAACACAAAACAGAGTTTCTCATATCAATGTTTTTTTTTAGGCAAAACGGAGTACTCATGTAAATATTGGCCAAATGAAAGTATCTAGCAGTGTTCTTCAAAGATTACATGTCAAACAATCGAGTAGCTGTAGTTACTATTTTATATGTGACCAGATGTTTATATTTCAAGTCTTCCATATGTATTGATAAAACCCAAATGCTTTAACCAGATTCGGGACAGCTCAAATCACTAGTTTCTAATGCATAATAACACAGCCTTTAAGCCATTTCTGCAGTTGAATGAATTTTCTGTTCAGGTTTTGTATGTCAATTGAAATAAGCACTTAACAAGACTGCTAATTCATATCGATTTATATTTAACATCATTGATCAGTTTTCCCTCGGAATTTATATGTACATACCACTATGACATGGACCCATATCTTCATCAGCATTAATAATCTCAGTGATTACTATCACTAGGAAAATACAAACTTCTTCTATAGATCATATTTAATACACTCTAACTTAAACCTGTGGTCCTTTATTGCTGACTTGAGATTCTCTCTGAACCTTGTTTCGGTACTGAACACTCGGCTACATTCTGAATAATAACTTTATCTCCAACATTCTAAACTGACTCCTGTACAGACTGAGCTCCTTCTTCAGAAGTTAAAATCTTGTCATCTATAATAGGTTCCTCTGAGATTTCACTTTCCTCTCTTTGTTCCCCATGTCTTGAAGTATGAATTGTAGCCTTGCGCTGAGAAGACAGAGTTGGTGATTCTTGAGCAAAGGAGACAGATCGACTTTTACTGCGAATATGTCTCCTACTTGACTCGGGCATTCCAGTGTCTGTCGATGGGCTACGTAAGTCTTCTGTGGCTTTTTTTAACTGTTCATGATCCATTTTGCTTGCCAGGAAAGATCTAGGCAAAATAACTTGTTTGCAGCAACAAATGACTAACCCCACAAGCAAAAAGTAGAATGTTAAAGCACTCCAAACACAAAATGTCCATTTCCAGTTCAGTGCAAACTCTTTAATCAAAGGCAACTGAGAATGGATATCAATCTCAGCAGAATACAATTCAGGAAGTCCTGATCTTCCTGCTTTTGGCTGCATTATTATTTTAACACTCTCAGTTGGAGTAGTTTTCTCTTCGTAATCAATCAGGTGAATTACTATTGTCTGAGTTTCTCCTAAAAACCCCATCAATAGTGGAAGACCCATTAGAAATGTCCTGAGTAAACGAACTTGCGTACTCCTGAAATGCAGCATACATGGCTGGCTGGAGCTTGCAATTACTTCACCGGCAGCAGACATGAGCTCCGCCGTTACCTAACAGAACCATCCAAGACCACAAACGTTTAGTTAGGAAAAATTATTAATGCACTTATCAAGGCTTCTGAAAAGGTAATAGGAAAAATCATATAAGATATTTAACCTAACTAACTGTGACTCCCATTCAACTAAATCTGAATTATATATCTTCATAGTTGAGATCCAAGACCACAAACGTTTAGTTAGGAAAAATTATTAATGCACTTATCAAGGCTTCTGAAAAGGTAATAGGAAAAATCATATAAGATATTTAACCTAACTAACTGTGACTCCCATTCAACTAAATCTGAATTATATATCTTCACAGTTTTATCAACTCAATCCATAACGTGTTTTGAAAGCCAACATTAGTTTCCATGACTGAGTATGCTTTGACATTATTGTACTCAGCAGTCCCATTGACCCACTTTTGTAGTCATTTGTTGGACATTAGTAAAATGATCTTATCTAGGAGAGAAAAGGGTTCCTTGATTTGTGCCTTAATCATAGGAGCCAGAACGAGTTCCTTCCTGTGCATGACTCAAGTTCCTAAAAATTAGGAGATTCCCTACAAATTAGGATGAGTCCCTATAATTTAGGAATCAGTCCCTAAAACTTAGGACAAGTTAGGTGGCAATTAACTGATGAGTTGAAATTGAAGGTCGAGTTCTTGATTTTCTAGTGTGAGTTAATTGAGGAAAAAACACAAGTGATTGAGTTTCAAGTGGTTGACTTGAAATAGGACGAGTTGCATGAGCAGTTAACTCATGCTAACTCAATCAATCACCAAATCACCTAATTATAAAACTCACCAATTTTAACCATTCGAATTGCCTTTAAAAGGATGAGCAAAGGCACAAGTTTAATCATTGTTTTGGTGAGCGAGTTGGTGAGACCAAGCAATAGGAAGCACAAGTTTGTGCGTGGAGTTTGTGAGAGGAAAAGTGTGCATAAAAAGCTTGTGCACAAAATTGATAGAGGAGCAGAGATCAGTATTCTTGCAGGTGCTTTCAAGCCTAGTTTAAGGCTGAGAGAAGGTTGTAGTCTCAATTCAAACAGTGTATTGTAAGAGATCAATTGCTCAGTTTTGCTATCAAATTTCTCATCAAGCAGGGGTTTTCCCAGTTGGGTTCCCAAGAAAAACAGTCTGTTTTATTGTGTGACTGCTTTTATTCCGGTTCCTATTCCACTGCAAATTGAGTAGAGAAATTTTGTGTTTGTAAGAAAAGAAACTGTTTCTCAGATTGTTCTTATCAGCATATCAGAATTTCGTGGAAATTCTACATTCTATGCACTCGTTCTGCCATACAGTCACGCAGTTCGACATTTTTGTGCCCAATGTGACCTATACGGACACACAGCTCTGTGTCTCTACACACATGTGCGAACTGAAGGCTACGCTAATGTTGTCTAAGTTAGAGCAATTTGGCCCTCAATCGATCTCTCCCTCTTGGTCACTGAAACTCTGTGATCTGCTGAAACCTTAGTCTCTACCTTCACTAAGTTGACACACACTGCTTGTGCTCTTTGAACTGGCCACTTCCTCGCTCTATCTCCTCGTATAATTTCGACCTAAGCCCCACAACCACTTTGAACAGCTGAGATTAGATCTTGATGAAGGGCTGAAATTAAATCATAAGTTGACTTGGGATTTTAAATCTTTCCTAAGTTTAACTTTAGGAAATAGCTAAATAAATTAATATTATGCTAAGTGGCTATTTTGTGGGTCCCTCTACTAACCTTGGCACCCAGGCAAGCAGAACCCTTACACTTCTCTACTCCAATCAACAGTCCCTCTTAGAGAGGAAGGTGTTCTGCACTATACCCAACTTCCCTCTAAGGTAAACAAATATGCTACCTGGCAAAGCCTTGGTCAGAATGTTTGTTGTTTTCTCCTTTATTGGTTGTATTGGAGTGTAACTATACCTCTTTCAACAATATTCTTGATGTGCTGATAGCGTATGAGCGATTGTGAAACAATGGATTTTCAAAGAGCTTGATGCAACACTGAATGTCATACTGGATTACCATTGGTTCCAACTCTTTCCTAAACAAGCCCACAAGAAGCTTTTGTTGGAAAATGTAAATATGTTCAGTCTTCATTAATGTATTTGAGTCAATCAAAAGAATAAAGAAAAGAATTTTTATTATTATTATTGTGACTTGTTAAAGCATGGGTTTCATGCTTGGGTCACCATGTTTTAGGTCAAAGTCCCCATTGAAGACTTCTAAGATTTATTCTGAGTCAATAGAGTCATTGTACTTTTAAAGAGACCCTTCTTGGGCTTTTGAATCATGTAATAAGGTTAAGTATTGAGTCAAATATGAATTATGTAACCTCCACACCATGTCGGCCTAGAAGAAGATCAAGTCGGCCTAAGGACCCTATTCGACCTCAGATGGAGCCCATAAAAACAAGCTCATCGAATTCATTTGGAGCATCATTCTCTCACATAATGTTCGATATCTCTTGTTTCTGGGAAAAAGTGCAAAGTTCTCTTGTAGTTGGGAAAAGGTGCAAAGTTTGTTGCCGAGAAGCCGAAGTGAATGCAAGTTTGGGGAAGTCTAAGGAGAAGGGAAAAACCAAAATTTTGGTGTCTCTCTCTCTCTGTTTCGTGCTCTTTATTGGGAGATCGAAGTCTCCTAAGTTTCGTTGTTGCCGAAAGCCATCTGTTGTCAGAAGCTGCTGCTTAGTCGAAGCTGTTGGAAGGGGTCAAAGATCTGGAACGCTGACTTGGAGTGGAAGGAAGGTCTGGTCTTGGTCTAGGGTAAAGACTCTCAAAGAATATTACTGAAAGGAAGAATTATCTTGACTAGGTTTTCCCCTCGAGGGGGATTTTGCCCTAGCATAGTGCCTATATCTTGTGTCTGTTGTTTTGTGATCTTCATACACACATAATATGGTAATTGCTTGATGAAAAATAAGATAATAAAGAAGTAAAAGAAGTCAACACATTCGCAAGTAATTATCAAGAAAGGAGAATCAAACCCTAATATAACTACTTTGATTTTCCAACATGGTATCAGAGCTAAGGTCAGGAGAAGTTGAAGATCACTTTGTTGGCATGGATTCTCTCTCTATGAAGAACTACATATAATGGGTTTCAACACTGCTAGAAGTTGGATCAAGAACGTCATCTACTACTTGTTCAACAAGGATAAGAGTCAAGGATTCTTGGCTGCTCTTACAGGTTCTCTTATTGATGACAATGCATGGATCATTGATAGTGTAGCATCGAGACACATGACAGGTGAAAGTAAACAACTTCATACACTATCATCTTCTCATGCAGTGGAATTCGGTGACAACAAAATATATGTTGTTAGAGGCCTGGGATCAACATTGTTGAAGCTGCATAATAAATCAAAGATGCATTCTATATGTTCCAGGTTTGAAAAATAATTTTATTTTTATTGTTTGGAAGATAAAAGGGAAAGAATTGTTTTTGTTGATGGAAAAGTATTGGTTTGGGAGAAAAAACTCTAGTACTGATAAAGCTAGGCTTATTGGAGTTCGTAAAACTAGTGAAACTAGGTCTAAAGAGATATTAGACCTCATCCATTCCGATGTGTGTGGGCCCATGTATGACAAATCACTTGGAGTTCATCTCTACTATGTGACATTCATTGATGACCATACTAGAAAAGACATGGCTCTACATTCTCAAGACAAAAGATGAAGTGTTTGATAAGTTCAAGGAGTTTAGGGCTTAAGTGGAAATAAAAACTCTGAGATCTGACAATGGTGGGGAATACACTTCTAAGGAATTGATTGCATATTGTAAGGAAGCAGGGATTAAGAGGGAGCTCATTGTTCCCTATTATCCCGAACAAAATGGATTGGCTAAAAGGGATACTAGGTCAATTGAAGAAGGCATTCGAACTATGCTCCTTGATCAAGATCTACCAAAGTTCTTAAGGGGAGAAGCAACGATGACAGTCGTATACATTCAAAATAGAAGTCCTCATAAGAGTCTTGATAAAACTACACCAGAAGAATTATTCACAGGAAAGAAGCCGAGTATGGATCCCCTCCGAATCTTTGGAAGTCCAGCATATATTCATGTTCCAAAAGACATCTGCTATATTCTCAAGGAGCATGAAGGAGGACCTCTCAAGACAAGGTTTGTCAAGGAACAAAGGTATGCTTTAAATACATCGATTTCTGATATTGAAAGGATTATTCATTTCACAGTCTATTACTAACATTGTTATGTCTAGCTATATTGAATCATAATGATTCTTGTTTTGGTTGATTCATCTCACGATAAATCTACCCACCGCACTCAACTAATTTTGTAGAACCCTAGATAGGTTCTGGAAAACCCTAACCAAAGGGTATGCTATTATGAATGTCTGAAACCCTAAGTTGCTTAGGGATATTGTGAAATGCTATTTGAAGTTTGATTGATGATGTCATGTTTGGGATTTTGGTATGATCAGGAAAATCTAACTTGTTAAGGTTGAATGATAAGGTCTGAAATCCTGAACCTTTGAAGTTTTGGTAATGTTGGGTTTGCTATGTTTCTACATTGAAACCCTAACTCATTAGGGTTTAGTGGAATGTGCAAGCAAGACCCTTTCAAGCTTGAGAATGATTTCCTTGGTATGGGTGTGTTTTTCTGATCAAACCCTAGTCTAATCAAATTTGTATGTGTAACTCGTATTTGATATTTTTGTGAAATTGGGTTTGACTAACACATGATATGAAATGCCTTTGCATGATGATGAAATCTAGGCATATATAGATATGTCCTTTTGGTTGAAACCCTAGCTTGGTCTAGGTCAAGATGTATTAATGTTATTGGACATATGATATGCTTATGTATGGTTATGAATTCCTAGATATGTGTGTTGACCTAGTTGTTGATGGTCATAAATCTTAAGGATTTAATGAAAGTCCTTGCGAAGATTCTAGAATGATGGTGTTTGGAAATCTAAGGTTTTGCAGCTAAACCCTACTAGTAGTTAGATTGTCTAGTATGCGTGATATAACAATCTGAGATCTATTTATATAATGATTGTTGAAAATGTGAAAATGGAATTCTAGGGTTTTGAAGTTGAACCTTAGTCGTAGTAAAAATCTCTTATGTATGATGACAATATGATAATTTGAGATTTGTGTAAGATTGTTGAAATCTGAGTTTTTGGTTTGGGATTGATGGTTGATCAAAAATCTAGGGTTTGCAAATAACCCTAGTGGAAGTTGGTCAAGTTAGTGACTAAGTTGTGATTGGTTTTGATTGATTCCTTTGTATGAAATCTAGGATTTGTATGAAACCCTAGTAAGAAGTCTAACATATTAATTTTGAAAGGTTGTTAGATGCTTTATATTTGTTTGAATTGTTTCTAGGGCTTGCTACATGTTGTAGGAAGGTATGTCATACCTTTGGAAGTAACATTGAAACCCTAGATGGAATGAAAGTTGTTATGAAGTAGTTTAGTGTGTATGACTAAGTCCCTAGCAAGATGATGAAGAGTATATGTCTCTTGTTTGTAATTAAGTCTAGGTATCTGATATGTATAAAGATTGAAATGCCTCTGTGATTTTGATATGGCTAACTTCATGCTTCTATAGATTTGGTTGTACTTGCTATCTAAATTGTATAGGTACACAATCTTCAATATGGTGAAGATGCTTGTTGATGTGATAAGCATGATGAGGATGATAACTCTAATGAAATGGTTGGAAGCCACGAAAGATTCTCTGATGACAAAAAGTAGAAGTTGATCTCCCTGGGGAAGCATGAATAGGAGAGATCTCCCTAAGATTAAAAGGGAGTCTAGATAAAGAGATGGTTCCTCATTAAGAGGGAGGGCAAGCTTGGTTTTGATTAATGAATTTCGGAAGATATGTTGTTGCATGAGAAGTATGAAAGGAAAGTATTGAGGAATCATTTGTCAAATATTTTGTTGATAGTCCTACTGAGTGAGGAGCAACATCGAGTACAGCCCCAGAGGTTTGTTTTGATCATTTACATGTGAAAGTATATTGGTGATTGGGGTTGTGTTTGTACAGGTGAATCTCTCGAAGGTTTTGATAGCATGTTGGTTACCGATCAGTTTGATCGGGAGAGATTTGTGGTTCTTGATCTACTAGATCAAGAGGTGTTGAGGCTTTGTGAGTGAAGCATTTCCTGGGAAGACATATGGTCGGCACATTGTGTTGATGTCTAGGTCCCGAAATTGGAAAGGTGGTGTTGATTATAGAGCTTTGTTTTGGTTACACACCTGGATTTTTGGGTTGGTGGTTAGCAAGTCTGATGGTACCTAGAGAGGCTGAAAGCTTGAGTCCATCTTAGTCACACCTGGATGGATTACCTTGGTCCGGAATCTAGTCCATGGCATTGCGGTGCCTAAATTGTTGAGAGACCACTTGGATAGATAGCCCTAGCCAAGAATCTAGTCCATGGCATTGCGGTGCCTAAATTGTTGAGAGACCACTTGGATAGATTGCCCTGGTAAGGAATCTAGTCCATGGCATTGCGGTGCCTAAAGTTCTTCATGGTTCATATAGTTTGAAATCTTCCATTGTATTTGTACATTATGAATACCTCCCTAGTTAAGAGTGAGAGTTGGAAAATGTAACTATGTTTGATCTTCATTAATGTACTTAAGTCATCATGTAATGTACTTGTCAAAAGAATAAAAAAAAAGAGTTTTTATTATTATTATTGTGACTTATTGAAGCATGGGTTTCATGCTTCGATCACCATGTTTTAGGTCAAAGTCCCCATTGAGGACTTCTAGGATTTATTCTGAGTCAATAGAGTCATTATACTTTTAAAGAGACCCGTCTTGGGCTTTTGAATCATGTAATAAGGTTCAGTATTGAGTCAAATATGAATTATGTAACCTCTACACCATGTTGGCCTAGAAGAAGATCAAGTCGGCCTAAGGACCCTATTCAACCTCACATGGAGCCTTTAAAAGCAAGCTCATCGAATTCATTTGGAGCATCATTCTCTCACACAAGTTCGATATCTCTTGTAGCTGAGAAAAAGTGTGAAGTTCTCTTGTAGTTGGGAAAATGCAAAGTCTATTGTCGGGAAGCCGAAGTGAATGCGAGTTTGGGGAAGTCTAAGGAGAAAGAAAAAAATCGAAATTGTGGTGCCTCTCTCTCTATGTTTCGTGGTCCAGATTGGGGGATCGAAGTCTCCTAAGTTTCATTATTGCCAGAAGTCGTCTGCTGCGGGAAGTTGTTGCCTAGTCAAAGTTGCTGGAAGGGGTCGAAGATCTGGAAGGCTGACTTGGTGTGGAGGGAAGGTCTAGTCTTGGTCTAGGGTGAAGAGTCTCAAAGAATACTATTGAAAGGAAGAATTATCTTGACTGGGTTTTCCACTCGAGGGGGGTTTTGCCCTCGCATAGTGTTAAAATTGGCAAGTAGGGCCAAAACTCCACATGGATCATCTTATTTATGACAGCTGATATTTTTCTTGGATTCCTCTCTCCGAGAGGTATAAGATTGATCTAAAGATCATCCGATTCTGACATGTACAAATGAAGTTATGAATTTATTTTGATTATGGTCAAATTGTCAAGGGGATGAAGCAAACTTATGTAGGCTCAGAATTCCAACAGTCACGTCTATTCATCCTCAACGTTGCATATAAATAGAAGGTGACTTTGTCGCATTTGTAAACCTTCTCTCTCTCTCTCTCCTCATTGATTGGGTGCGGATTTCTGGGCCTCTCTCTCTCCACACGTCTGAAATTTCAGGATAGCGAAATTTCAGGACAGCGAAATTTCAGGAGGTCAAAATTTCAGGAGGCTAAAATTTCAAGAGACTGAATTTTTGGACAGTTTGACCATGCGTTGACCAGCAACGTTGACCTATTTGACTGCGTTTTTGGGTGAGATATTTCTGTTTGGACAGGCCGCATTTCTGCGCACAAAAATCAAGGTCAAATGTTGACTTTGACCAGTGTTGACTGCAGCTAGGGCGGACCACAGGGTTGACTATTTGACCAAGTTTGACTGGACTATTTTGGGTTGTTCTGAGGGCTGATTCATCTTGCTGTTTGGAGGTCGAAGTTGACTGAAGTTGACCAAATTGTTGAGGGTCAAATCTACCCTGTTGTCCAATGTTGACTTTTCTAGTTAAGTTTCTTTTACTGCTGTTACAAAATATCAGATTTGTAAATTGTACTCTCTCTCTGCTGAAATATTGAAGACTATAAGAAGATTTGATCAAGGGTTTCCCCACATTGGGGTTTGTCCCTAGCTAGTGCCACATCTTGTGTCCTCTTGTCTTAGCTAAACCCTAAACCCTAAAGAAGTAGAAGAAGACAACACATTCACAAGTAATTATCAAGAAGGAGAATCAAACCCTAATATAACTACTTTGATTTTCCAATAGCTTTCTCAACCAAATTGCTTCGCACCCTACAAAGCCCCGGCTAAGCTCAATGCAATTGATCTCTGCGTCCTGTTGAACCAAGAAACAACTGTTGATCTAACACTGAATGTGCATCCCGATGCATTCTTCCTCTCTGTGGAGCTCCCTGCCAAATCTGCGTCAGTGAAGCCCTCAAGCCTTACCTCATCAACCTGTCTATACCACATTCTATACTTTATTGCCCCCTTGAGATAGCTCAATACGTGCTTGGCAGTAACCCAATGCGCTCTGGAAGGTTCGACGATAAACTGGCTCAAAGAGTTAACTACAAACATATGTTTGGTTGTGTGTTTTCCAAATACATAAGCGACCCTATTAATTGTCGATAAAGTGAAGAATCTACTCGCTCTAATTTGGATGTATTGACCTTCCTCCAGTTTGTGACTAGAGGTGTGGTCATGAGCCTGTAATCCTACATGTGGGATCTCCTAAAAAAAATTAGGGCACACTTGCCTTGCCTCGAGAAGATCTCCCCATCACCCTACCAAACCTCCAACCCAAGGAAATGTCAAGCATTAATCACGATCGGCGCCAATCACTGTTCAGACGGCACCGAACACTATTCAGTAGACGGCTAATCCGGCGCAGTTAATGTGTATCCGTAGCTGAAAACTTGTATAAATTTCCAAGCTCAGTAATGAACCGATCAAGTTTTGTGAGTGTTTTCTTTCTCTGTCATGGTCTCAGAGCGAGGTTAAGCGCTGAGCTGTGAGAGCCCGTTGTGTGTGCAAGTCGAGCATTAAGAGTGTGTTGAGAAGTGTTGCAGAGGAGCTATGCAAAGGAGGGCTCAGCTGTGCATTGTGGTGGAGGTTGCAGCAGCCGCTGTGGTGTAGCAGAAGCGTGGGCAACTGAGCCGTGAGCTGCGTGCTGATGGTGGGTGTGCTGATGCTGTAACGCCCTTACTGCTAGAAAAAGAGTGCCATCTATGGTTTTGTCTGCTTATATCCTGTAAGCTACTGCTTTTATATAATGTACAGTTTAATCTGATGAGGAGGTTGGCTGAGTTTTCTCTGGCTCTGTTGCTGCATGATCTGTTTTAAAATTGAAAATATCACTGACCAGATTGTGTATTGTGTTGAGTTCACACACAAGTTGATAGTGTTAAAGTTTTGAAAGCGAAGCTCCGGTTTTTGAGGTAATGAGATATTGTTTTCGGCAATTGCATTGGTTTGCCTCATTGGTTTTCGACATGGATCAGCTATACAGGGGTTCCTGGCGCAGAATGCACGAAGGCAATCAGTTGTGTTAGAAAATTTTAATCTCATTTTACTCTCATCTTCTTGCACGTTAGTGAAAATTTTAGAATTGATATATCCATTGTAGGCTCTCGAGAAAATTAAATTGTGAACATATCTCATTGAAACAAGAGCCTAGAATATTCATACATTCAATTTTGTTTAAAAAAGGAGAGGAAAGTGTTATTATTGGAGATATTAAAAAAAGGAGGGTTGTTATTATTAAGTAATGAAATATTGAAGTTGTGAGAAAAAAAAAAAAATTGCATTTTGGCGATTGGAGAAAGTTTTTTTTTTCATCATGGCAAATTTGTTGCTTGATACTTATATGAATGAATCCACCAAACTTGATGGAGAAAATTATGTGAATTGGAAATTCAAGTTAATGACTATTTTAGAAGGAAATAATTTGTGGTCCATTGTGAGTGGGGATGAGCCCAAACCCATTGTTGCAGGTTCTATTCCAGATTGGGAGAGAAGGGAGACAAAAGCAAAGGTGTTGCTACGTATGTTCGTAAAGGACAACATTATTCCTCACATCAGAGATTGCAAGACATCAAAAGAAACATGGGATACACTAAAGAGTTTGTATGAAACAACAAATACAAACTGAATCTTGTTTTTGAAGACTAAGCTTTTATCTCTAAAAATGGAAGCAAATGAAAGTATAAGCAATTTCATATCTCGTGTCAAAGATTTAAGTGATAAGTGAGGAGATATTGGTGAAAAGGTGTCTAGTACTGACTTAGTCACCATCATATTAAATGGCTTAGTGCAAGATTATCAATTTTTTGTTTCAAGTCTTGCAGCTAGAGAGAAACCCCCTTCATTTGATGAATTGACAGGAATTCTTCTACAAGAGGAGGAGAGGATGAAGAGCTTTAATTTGGGCTCTAGCAGTTCAGATTTGGCATTGGTGGCCAAGGGAAAACATCCATACAGAGGCAAACCATGGGACAAGAACAAAGGAGGCAAGTTTCAAGCAAAACAAAAAGGTATGACACAGTCTAAATTTCCAATCCATAAGAAAAATGATGAGTGTTATTATTGTGGCAAACCTGGGCATCATTCTAAAGATTGTTATAAAAGGAAATATAATGAGTCTAGGTAAAGAAACAGAAGGCATAATGGAAATTTTGTGGACAAGGATATCAATGATGGATTTAAAAATCTTAAATTGTTTGTTTCTGATGCTGCATTATCTGTGGAAAATGATGATAAGAATGCTTGGTTCATTGATTCTGGTGCATCACTCCCTATGTCTTGTAATAAGGAGTGGTTTGATGAATATCATGAAAACATTGATGGAACATATGTTTGCCTAGGAGATAACAGATCACTTAAAGTTCAAGGTTATGGAGTAATAGGTGTGAATTTGCCTAATGGACAAGAGAAACAGAGTCATAATGTGATGTATGTTCCTGATATCAAAAAGAATTTAATTTCTGTTTCTACTATTACTGACCAAGATTTGAAGGTGGAATTTGTTAGATCACAGTGTATAGTGAAAGACATTCAAGATAAGTACAAGGTTATTGCCACAGGAACCAAAGTTGGAGGCTTGTATAAGTTGGATGTGACCAGGAAAAGTCATCAAGCGTTGGCATCTACAACAATGTCAACAGTAGATTTATGGCATCAAAGGTATGGACATCTAAATCACAAAGATTTAATGCTACTTCAAAAGAACACAATGGTTGAAGGTCTTCCTGTCTTGAAGAATGATCATGTTGAATGTGAAGCATGTGTACTTGGCAAGCAACATAGGGAGGAATTTCCTATACATAAAGAAAAAAGGCAAAGGGAAATACTTGAATTAATTCATACTGGTGTATGTGGACCTATGCAAACTAGATCTATTGGTGGAGCATGGTATTTTCTTATTTTTGTGGATGATAGATCTAGATTTACATGGGTTTATTTCCTAAGAAAGAAGAGTGATGTTTTTGAGTACTTTAAAGAATTTAAGAATATGGTAGAAAAACAAACTGGTAATTACATCAAAATTTTGAGATCTGATCAAGGGGGAGAATTCAAATCAAGAGAATTTAATCAATATTGTAAAAGCAATGGGATTCTGCAACAATTCACAGTGCCACATACACCTCAGCAAAATGGAGTTGCTGAGAGGAAAAACATAACACTAGTTGAATGTGCACGTAATATGCTTCAAGGTAAAAATATCTCTAATATTTTTTGGGTTGAAGCCATTAACACTGTTGTTTATTTGAAAAATAGAAGTCCAACCAAAAGTTTAGAGCTTAAAACACCTTTTGAAGCATTTTATGGGTACAAACCAAAAGTGAGTCATTTAAGAGTTTTTGGTTGCAAGGCATTTGCTCACATTCTAAAAGATGAAAGAAGAAAACTTGATGCAAAGTCAATTAAGTGCATATTTATTGGTTATTGTGATAATCAGAAAGCATACAAGCTGTTTGATCCTAGTACTCATACACTGCTTGCAAGTAGGGATGTGGTGTTTCATGAGAATGCAAATGAAAGTGATAAAATAAATAATACTAGTGTGTGGCATGATATTGATGATTATGTCAAAATAGATACAAGTGTTGAACAAGAGCAAAAACAAGCACAAGAACAGATACAAGCTCAAGAGCAAGGAGCATCAAGTAGTCATGATACTCCAAGAAGAGGAGAGGAGACTCCGCAAAACAAAAAGAAAGATGAAAGCAGTAAAACTCCAAGAAGGTCATCACGTCAAAGTCAGGTACCTGTAAAGTATAAAGATTATGCATTAATGTCTTATGTTATGAATGTTGTAGAACCTTCAAGCTATGAGGAAGCTAAAGAATATGAAGAATGGAGAAATGCAATGAATGAAGAATATAACTCTATAATGAAGAATGACACATGGGAATTAACAGAATTGCCTAAAAACAAAGTTCCCATAGGATGCAAATGGCTTTATAAATCTAAATTTAATGCTGATGGAAGTATTGATAAACATAAAGCTAGATTGGTTGCAAAAGGATATTCACAAAAGGAAGGAATTAATTATGAAGATACTTTTGCACCTGTAGCTAAGTAGAACACAATTAGAATCATGATTGCATTAGCTACAAAATATAATTGGAAAATGCATCAGTTAGATGTCAAATCTGCATTTTTGAATGGTGAGTTAAAAGAAGAAGTTTATTTAGTTCAACCTGAAGGATTTGTAAAACAGGGATAGGAGCATCTGGTTTGCAGGTTAAAGAAAGCTTTATATGGCTTGAAACAAGCACCAAGATCATGGTATGTGAAAATTGATTCTTTCTTTGATGAGAAAGGTTTTATGAGAAGCAAGAATGATCCTAACTTATACATCAAGGAAGATGAAGACAAGAATGCTGCTTTAATATCTGTATATGTTGATGATCTTATCATAACTGGAAATGCATGCAAGTTGATTGAAGAAATTAAAAATCAGTTGTCACGTGTATTTGAGATGAAGGATCTTGGTGAATTGCATTATTGTTTAGGTCTTGCAGTTTGGAGGGTAATCACACAAAGCAAATATACAAGGGAAATCCTTAAAAGATTCAATATGACTGAATGCAAGGCAACATCTACTCCTTTAGAACAGAGTGTCAAATTGTGCAGTGATGATGGAACCAAAGAGGTGAATGGAACTATGTATCGTCAACTGGTGGGAAGTCTGAACTATCTCACCACTACCAGGCCAGATATAGCATATTCTGTCAACATACTTAGTCAGTTCATGGCTAAGCCTTGTGAAAGCCATTGGAAAACAGCAAAGAAAATCCTTCGATATCTGAAAGGAACACTTAATTTTCGTATTATGTCTACTGATGAATTTGATGTTGAATTGGCAGGTTATTCTGATTCTGACTGGGCAGGAAATCCAGATGATAGGAAATCTACTACTGGATACGTGTTCAATATTGGTTCAAGACCAATATCATGGAGCAGTAAGAAACAACCAACTGTTTTATTGTCATCCGCTGAAGCTGAGTATAAAGCATTATGCAGTGCAACCTGTGAAGCAATATGGCTTAGGAGGATACTTGAAGATGTTGGAGAAGCACAACAAGCACCTACAGTAATCAGATGTGACAATCAAAGCACTATCAAATTGGCAAACAATCCTATATATCATGCAAGGACAAAACACATTGACACACAACATCATTTTGTAAGAGAAAAATTGCAATCAAAAGAAATTGACTTATCATATTGTAATACAAATGAAAATGCGGCTGACATATTCACCAAGCCTCTTGGAAAAGCTAAATTTGAAATGTGTAGAAGCAAGTTGTGCATTGTAGAAAATCCAAATTATGTTGTAAGCCTAGCTGAGACTTAGACCAGCAGGCAAGTTAACATGTAGATCGTGATTAAGGGGAGGTGTCAAGCATTAATCACGATCGGCGCCGATCACTGTTCAGACGGCGCCGAACACTATTCAGTAGACGGCTAATCCGGCGCAGTTAATGTGTATCCGTAGCTGAAAACTTGTATAAATTTCCAAGCTCAGTAATGAACCGATCAAGTTTTGTGAGTGTTTTCTTTCTCTGTCAGGAAATAGTGCATCAACCCCATAAACTTCATTTCAAACTCGCCTACAAGATCTCTCTTGCACTCCTACATGAGCTTAACTACGCTTGTCAAAATCAAATCGTCCACATACAGCACCAGAATAAGCGGCTTACCTCCAACAACAATGTAGTAAAGGTTGGGGTCCACTTCACTCTTGGTGAAGCCCAATCCTTGAAGGTAACTGTCAATCCAAGCATACCATACTCGTGGAGCCTGTTTGAGCCCATACAAGGCTCTCTTGAGTCCACAAACATGAGTCTCACTACTGCATGTCTCAAATCCCTCTAGTTGCTCAATACAAATCTCCTCCTCAACAACACCATTGAGGAATGTTGTTTTAACATCCATTTGGTGGATTTTCCAACCCATCTAAGCTGCAATGGTTGTAATAGCCCTGACAGACGAATATCTAGCCATCGAGGCAAATGTCTTATCATAGTCGATCCTCTCTAACTGCGAGAACCCCTTGGCACAAATCTTGCCTTATACTTCTTGATGCGCCCATCAACCCCATGCTTGATCTTGTAGACCCAGTGAGAGCCAACCACAGATTTGCCCTCTAGCCTCGACACCACCTCGCAGACATTATTCTTCATTATGAAAGCATAATCCTCCACCATGGCATCTCTCCACATCGGTTGAGTGGCTGCCTCCTAGTAACTGGAAGTCTTGACATCCAACAACTCTATCATAAGTTCCATATGTCCTATGTATTTGTGGTTGTCTGCTTTGTCGAACTGATGTACTAGGAGCACCAACTTGCTCCTGCGCCTCATGAATCATTTGTTCTGTGCATCTCACTCTTCTCCTCCATGTGCTAGGAGTCACTACCTGAGTGGGCTCCACACTCTCCAAATGTGTGTCCCTCTCATCCTCATTCTAACCCAATCTGCCCATCAACATGTGCAGCTGTATTCTGAGGTGCTAGCTTAGCCTCCTACTTGGGAACCTACTAGTCCTCCTCCTGCACTATAGTCAGCTCACGCTCTAAGGTCTTCTTCAAAGCCCTTTCTTCCTCAAACTTCACATCTCTCTTGATGATTGTCTTTCTAAGTGTTGGTATACACACCTTGTATGCTTTGGATGTCTCGTTGTAAAAGCTTCTTCCCAGTAAAAGCCTCTTCTAGTGTAACTCGCCCCAACAATTTGTGTGGGCTCTGGTTCTACAATAAAGTTGTTGTATTGCATGCCTCAACCCAAAGAAACTTGAGCAGCCCATAGTCATGCAACATGGCTTTGGCCACTCCAACTACGGCCTTGTTCTTGCGCTCTACCACCCCATTTTGCTAAGGATTATATGGTGTAGTCAGCTCCCTCTTGATGCCATCCTTCGCACACAACTCTTTGAATGCATTTGAGGCATATTTGCCACCAGTATCAGACCTCGGTGCCTTGATTTTCTTGCCAATATGGTTTTCAACCAAGGCCTTGTACTCCAAAAACTTCGAGAAGACCTCATCCTTCTTTTTCATGAAAAATATCCATGTCTTTCTCAAATGATCATCTATGAAGGTGACATAATACTTGTACCCACTGAGGGATATTATAGAGAAAGGACCACAAACATCTGAATGAACAAGGTCCAAGATACCCTTGGCCTTGTTATCTCTACTAGGAAAAGAGGTTTTGGCATACTTGCCAAGTGTGCAACCCTTGCTCACCTATGGCAACCCTGTCGTTATCTCCCTGAGAATCTTTAACGCGCCATGGTGCAAATGCCCCATGCACTAATGCCACAACTCCTCAAGCTCCCTGCTTGACTCATCGTTCCCTCTGTTGGTTAGTGTTATGGTTGTCTCAAATAGCAATTTGTACAGGCTCTTATGTCTAACCCCAATCTACTCAACCACCTTGGAGTCTAAAGGTCTTAGAAAAACCCTACCATGTTTGGAGGTCACCTCATACCCCCTATCCTTCAATATTGAAACTGAAATGTGGTTCTTCTTGAGCCCAGGTACGTAAAGACATCTCTAAGATACAAAGGGTTTCTAGACTCCCTCTCAAATCTAATTGTATCGGTGCCCTCGCCCCAGTACTTCCCATCGTCTCCCATCTCAATGTCGAACTGCATGTCCCTTTCTAATAGTTTGCTGAAATATTTCTTGTCTCCCATCATATGACAGGATGCACCGCTGTCTACATACCATAAAGTGGTAGGCATTGAGCTTGCCATGCAAGCAATGAGGGAAAACTCCTCCTTAAAGTGAGAAGAGAACTCATCTATCTCTACAAAGGCTGCTACTCGGTCCTTCTTGGACCCTTCCTATTAGGGCACTTAGTAGCATATTGCCCAAATTGGTGGCACGAAAAGCACTTGATCTTGCTGAGATCCTTGTTCTTCTTCTCGCCCTTGGGGCTCGGCTCTCCACCACCACTGTTTTGTTTGCCCTTGGATTTATTTCCTTTGCTGGCTAGGGTAAAGTTTTCATCTTCTTCGATCTTGAGACAAGACCTAGATTGAGCTTGTCTGCAAATATCTTCTTGGACACAATCACCCCATAATCGCTACCAATCTGGAAGCTTTCTTTTCGCACAAATCCCATCCGTGAAGGCTTGCCAAGATTTGGTCAAACCCAACAAAGCAAAATTCACCAAATCTCTATATGGAATTGTCTCGCCCACACCAGCCAACTCTTCTCTCAATTGGGTAAACTTGGTGAGGTAAGACACCATAGAATAAAACTTGGACATTTTAATGGTCCTTAGTTTTTCTTTTAGCACTAGTTCCCTAGCCTCGCTCGAACCCTGATAGAGGCCAATAATGGCATTGCACATGGCTTTGGTTGTCTTTGTATCGATCAAGTGAGGAATAATGTGGTCTTTAACTCCCTCCAAGATGATTCTCCTTGCCTTGGCATCCTTCTTGTTATGTTGTACCAACGGTTGAAGGTCCGTGGGTGCAACTGGGACATTATCAACAAACTCCCACACCCCTTGCTCCTCCAACACCATTGTTATCCTCTCACACCATGAGCAGAAGTTGGATGCACCGTCTAATATGTCCACAAATCTAAGACCCTGATACGCCATATTGCCTGCCCAAAAACCCTAGCAGCCAAATCAACTCAGTGAACTCGCTCCCTCTGAATCGTAGCACTTGCTCCTGAAGATCAAATGTGTTTGGTTTTCAATCAGAAGCTATGCTCTGATACCATGTTAATTTCCCTTAAAACTAGGTAACTGATTCGCAATTTTCTAAGCGTAAAATCATAAATACGAGCAATAGCTATTCTAAAAAATTAAATTACGAATACACTAAGTTTTCTAACGTAGCATACACAAAAAAATGTTGAAAAAAATGTAACTAGGTTCAATCTTCATAAATATGAAATGTACTCTTGATTCTTGTATATTGTAAAACGAAAAATATATATATATATATATATATATTATTATTATTTTTGGAGCATGGGTTTCATGCCTAAGGTTTGCTATTTTATAGGTTAAGCACCCATTGAGTGCTTCTAGGGTTTGTCATAGGTCAAGAAGTCAAAAGAGTCATTATCATAAGTTGAAGACCTCATCGGGCACATTGTAACTTGTAAAAAAAAAAAAAATTGTCATTAAAAGTGTCCAAATACCCTTCAAGACCAAGTCAGTCTGGCAGCTGGGAAGTCGGCCTACTTTGAGAAGCCACGTCCACCTTGAGAAGCTTATATAAAGGAGGGAACTCGACCTCCTTGAGAGACATCCATAACTCACTCATTCAAGCAAAGGAGAAGAGCAAGAAGGCAAGCGAAGAAGGAAGAGGACGAAGAAAGATTTTTTTGGGTTAATTTTGTCTCACACGTGCAAAAGAAGAGAAGCTAGTGTTTGCAGCTTCAAGGTTGAAATTCTCTATCTGTTGGAAGAGGATCAAATCTACTAGAAGAAGGGTCTACTAGGTCACCTACTAGCCTAATCAAGGAAGCAAGGCAAGCGAAGTTGTTGAGAGGCCTTGGAAGGTTAATTTCGCTCACACGTGTGGATGTAGTAGCAATTGCAGGGAGCCTAAAATTTCAGACTTGCAGTAGAGGCTGAAATTCTAAAGCTGGGGGTTGAAGTTGTGTTGCTAGAAGAGATTTGACTGGGTATGACTTGGACAAGGAAATCTGATGCAGGGGCATCTGACCCCCCTTAATCAAAATGCAAATTTTGAAGCAGAGCAAGGAGGACGTGGACCATCGGAACAAAACAGGGGACAAATTCTATTAAAACAGGGCTAAAATGATGGAAGTGGTAAGTCTCTAGAAGACTTTATTAAATGTAATTTACCACATATGTATGCATGTAGAGAGAATTAGGGATAGTTGAGTGATTCATGGAGAGGATTTGATCGGATCCTTTCAGTGATCCAATCCAATGTGTTTTATAAATGATGAACCTGCGTGTTCAATAGGGACAGAGTGAGAACAGAGTAAATTTGTGAGAACAGAGTGATCAAAATGTAGTTGAAGGGGAATTTGTTCCTAAGGCTGAAATGCCTTAGATTTGTAATCATATCCTGTATAATATAAAGTATGTTCAGTGTTGAATTTGCGTGTCTGTGTATTATGTCCTTTTCAGTTCTGTTGTATATATATATATATATGTGTTGATGGCTTAAATCTCGTTTGTAAGTGTGTTGATCGACCATCGATCACTGTAAGATCGATGGCCATCCAAAGATATCGAGTGATTGTTATTTATGAGTGTTCTGTGTGAAGACAGAGTATGGCGAAGAAACTGGGGTTTTAACGTAGAATCCATCAAATGGCGAACGAATGAGAGAATGCATGAGATCCGTTGGATCTCATAGATCAATGGTCATCGCATGGTAGAGATGTGAGGGCATTAATTCACGAGGAAAGTGGTTTCGCAACAAGAAGTGGTATTTCGGGCGACCTCAAAACCATAAGTGGTATTGAAGGGTGAGCACCTGATTCCACTAACCGAGCGACATGTAGCAACGAGGAGAGAGGAAACCGCTTTATCGGGCAGTTAATCCTTGTGCTTGTTGTCTACTCGAAATCATCATGAACCATTGGATCCGCGAAGTATAGATCAACGGTGGAGGATCTGTCGAGCAAGTTTGTTGATCGATTGAATCAACAACCGTCGGATCGAAGGTCAGGATCGACGGTCGCGATCTAATCGCTGATCGCAAATCGGAGAAGCAAGCGCAGTGGATAGTGGGAATTGTGATATCGTCGATAAGCCGATGAAGCCGATCGGAGATCGGAGATAACGAAGGACAGCGGAAAGGCAATGGACCGAGAGGTTGACCCGGCGATTTATGAATGCAGGTTGTATAAATTTTGAAGTCCTGCTTATGTGTTCGGGCGGTTTTTCCCATGTAATCCATGTATTCCGATAGTTGAATGGTCCCGAGTTTCTGAGGATTAAGCGAAAAATGAACACTTCCGATAGGTTTGTGGGCCATAACCCACAGGCCTCAGGATCGAAATTTCTAAATGAAAGGGGAAATTGGTATACCCCAAAATCTCCTTTCATCAAAATCACATCATTCAGAAAGGTTGGACTTGATCTTGGAGGGTATTGGTCTTGGTCTAGAGGTCTTGGAATTCGTCAATTGAAGAATTTATAAGAAGAGGAGAGATTTTGTGAGTTTTCCTCTCAAGTGGAGAGGTTTTGGCCCTGGCTTGCAGCCTACATTCTATGTTCTTGTGTACTATTGTTCTTCTTGTTTTGGTAGTTGTTTGATGATATTCGAACATAATAATAAGTGAAGAAGCTAATAAGTAAGAAAAAGTAAAAAGACATCACAAGCAGTTATCATAAAAAGAGAAATCATCTTAACTATTGCCCTTTAGATTTCTCAACATGGTATCAAAGCTAAGGTTGGCAAAGGGCATTATGAAGATCTCTACTACATTGAAGAAGTTTTTAAAGAAGTGTTCAAAGGTGGCAAGTCATCTCAAGAAAGGCATCAAAGAAGTATGGAATCTCCTATTTACTCCAAAGAAGGAAGTGACCAAGACAAAGGACGAAGGACTCTTCTCAGCACTCACTGGCACATTTCAAGATGAGAGCATTTGGGTGATCGATAGTGGAGCATCAAGACACATGACCAGTCATCACAAGCAACTAAAAACATTGTCAAAAGGAAAGTCTTCTTACTCTTAGAGCTTGGAGATAATAAGAGCTATCCTATGAGAGGAATTGGATCAACCTCAATAGAGCTAGAGAATGGAGGCAATATTCATCTCAACAACATCTTATTTGTTCCACATTTGCATAAGAACTTACCCTGCATTTCAAGTCTAGAAGATAAAGGTGATAGAGTGGCTTTCATCGATGTAAAAGTTGTAGTATGGGGTAAAAACTCAAGCATAGAAAATGTTAGAGTGATTGGGATTCGTGAAGGAAGACTTGACAGGTTATTATCTCCTCTTGGTCAAGCTTTAGGTTACATTGAAATCAGCCCATGTGAATTTTGGCATAGAAGATTCAATCATCTCCATTTCAAAATCCTTCCAATTCTAAATTCAATATTAGATGGAATCATTAAACTGAAAGAAGATCATGAAGGAGTATGCAAGGGATGTGCATTGGGTAAGAACACCAAGAGACAATTTGGAAGCAGTGTTTCATGGTCATAAGAAATCTTGGATCTTATTCATTCTGATGTTTGTGGTCCTATAACTCCTAAATCACTTGGAGGTCATCTATATTATGTCACACTTATAGATGACCATTCAAGGAAAACTTGCGATTACCTAATGAAATTCAAGGATGAAGTATTTACCAAATTTCAAGAATTCAAAGCTGAAGTAGAGAACCTTACAAAAAGAAGAATCAAGATATTAAGATCTGATAATGGAGGAGAATACACAACTAAGGAAACCATAGCTTTCTATGAGTCTGGGATTAAGAAGGGGCTGATAGTCCCATATAATCCCGAACAAAATGGAGTTGCAGAACGAAAGAATCAATCCATTGAAGAAAGTGTAAAAGCAACGCTACATGATCAAAATTTACCGAAATTTTTGTGGAGTGAAGCTACAAAGACCACTGTATACATACAAAATCGAAGTCCCCACAGGTCACTAGATAACAGGACTCCCAGAGAAGTGTTCACTAGAAAGAAACCAATCGTAGATCATCTCCGAATTTTCGGTTGTCCTGTCTATATACAAATACCTAAGGACAAAAGGAAGAAGTTGGATCCATTTGGCATGAAGGGAACATTTGTGGCCTACAGTAACTCTTCTAAGGCCTATAAGATCTACATAAAGGAAGGACATTGAAGAGAAGTCAGTCGAGATGTAATATTTGACGAAAGTATTTCATTCAAGAAATCAAAGGATCTCCCTATGGACTCTGGTGATGAAGAACTTTCGACATTTGAAGAAGTTACTAGGGAAGAAGAATCAAACCATGAAGATGAAGGTCCCTGTGAACCTATACAACCTACGGTAATCCCCAAAACTAGAAAAAGACCTAATTGGTTGAAGTCTACACTTCTAGATGCAGAAGGTCATGGAGCAGCTCAAGGTACATTCAAGGAAAGCAAGAAGCCCAAACGATATTCTGGGTATGCAGCCTACATGACAAAACTAATAGAAGTAGAGCCATCCACTTTTGAAGAAGTTGTCAATCACCAAGAATGGAAGGATGCCATGAATGAAGAATATCAATCTATAATGAAGAATGGAGTTTGGGAGATCATACCTAGGCCTGAAGACAAATCTGTGGTAACTTCCAAATGGCTCTACAAGATCAAACATGCAGCAAATGGAAGTATTGATAAATATAAGGCAAGATTTGTGGCTAGGGGCTTCTCTCAACAGGAAGGCATCAACTATGAAGAGACATTTGCTCCAACAGAAAGGTATACAACTATTTGTTCGTTGGTCTCTTTGGCAGCATCAATGGGATGGAACATCCACCAAATGGATGTCAAGACTGCATTCTTGAATGGCATAATTGATGAGGAAGTCTATATAGAACAACCCTTGGGATTTGAAGTTAAAGATAGAAAGGCATATGTTTGTAGATTGAAGAAGACATTATATGGCCTCAAGCAAGCATGGATGGATGCATACCTTCAAAGTTTAGGCTTCACAAAAAGTTATGTTGATATGAACTTTATATTAAGGTTGTGAAGGTAGAACCGATAATCATTCTTCTGTATGTGGAAGATCTTCTCTTGATAGGTGTGGAAGGTCGAATTGAAGAATGTAAGAAGCAACTAGCGGCAGAATTTGACATGAAGGATCTAGGGCTAATGCACTACTATTTGGGACTGGAAGTTTGGCAAGGACCTGATGAGATCTATCTAGGTCAAGGAAAGTACGCGATTAAGATGTTGAAGAGGTTTGACATGATGGATTGCAAACCAACGACAACCTCGATGAATACAAACTTAAAGAGTTTTGAATCAAGCCATGTGGATCCTTCCAAGTATAGACAATTGATTGGCTCACTGATGTACTTGATGAATATTCGACCAGACATATGTTTTTCAGTAAATGTTCTCAGTCCATTCCAAGTGGAGCCAAGGCATGATCATTGGATAGCAATAAAACATATACTAAGATATTTGCAAGGAACCATCCACAATTGCCTAAAATATGATAGAAGGAATGATATCCACTTGATTGGATATACAGATTCTGATTGGGGAGGTAGTGAGCAAGATGGAAGGAGCACTACAAGAGGATGTTTTAGTTTGGGATCCTCCATGATCTCATGGATGAGCAGAAAGCAAGAAACTGTTGCTTTGAGTAGTGTTGAGGTTGAGTATATTGCAGCCTATGAAGTAAGCAAAGAAGTTGTCTGGTTAAGGAAGTTGTTATTTGACCTATTTGAAGGACCAATGGACCCTACAGTGATACATTGTGATAACACCAGTTGTATAAGATTGTTTGAAGACCTAGTATTCCATGGAAAGACAAAGCATATCAACAACAAGTATCACTACATTTAGAAGCTAGTACCAAATGGTGTGTTGCAGCTACAATACATCTCCACCGATGAGTCGATAGCTGACATATTGAGAAAATCTCTTCCTAATAAGAAGCTTGTGTATTTGAGAGACAAGCTTGGTTTGGTTGATGTATCCTCCTTGGTTGAGAGGGAGAGATAGGCACATCATTCTTGTCTTCACTTGGGAAGACAAAATGGAGGATTGGGTAAGCATCTGGCATCCGATACTCTTTGAGGATGAGGTAGGGTATCCAAGATAAGGGTAATCGTGGACCGATATTCTTTGAGTACTAGCTATCCAAGATAAGAATAGTCCAAGGAAGGTCATACTCTGTGAACACCCGGGTGGGGTATGTACCAATGATGATGGTGTCTATAAATCATTGGTCTCACCAGCATTGTGCTCTAATCTTGTGGAGAGATAAAGTTGTTAGTCAAGGCCTTGCTATATGATAATGTTGGTTCATATGATGCTAAACAGATGGGTTACCAATCTTACTCTTCTTATGAGATCTCTTCAGATTGAAAATGTCCATGTACCATTTATGAATACCTCCCTAGTTAAGAGGGAGTGTTGAAAAATGTGTAACTAGGTTCGGTCTTCATAAATAAGAAATGTACTTTTGATTTTTGTATATTGCAAAATGAAAGAAAAATTATTATTCTTATTGTTGGTGCATGGGTTTCGTTTTCAAGTTCTTTTATTTTAGAGGTAAAGCACCCATTGAGTGCTTCCAGGGTTTGTCCTAGGTCAATAAGTCAAAAGAGTCATTGTCATAAGTTGAAGACCCCATCAGGCACATTGTAACTTGTAAAGAAAATTATTTTTGTCATTAAAAGTGTCAAAATACCCTTCAAGACCAAGTCGGCCTGGCAGTTGGGAAGTCAGCCTACTTTGACGAGCCACGTCCACCTTGAGAAACCAATATACAAAGGGGAACTCGACCTCCTTGAGAGACATCCATCACTCACTCATTCAAGCAAAGGAGAAGAGCAAGAAGGCAAGAGAAGAAGGAAGAGGACAAAGAAAGATTGTTTTTGGGCTAATTCTCTCTCACACGTGCGAAGAAGAGAAGCTAGGGTTTGCAACTTCAAGGTCGAAATTCTCTATCTGCTGGAAGAGGATCAAATCTGCTGGAAGAAGGGTTTACTAGGTCACCTACTAGCCCTAGACAAGGAAGCAAGGCAAGCGAAGTTGTTGGGAGGCCTTGGAAGGCTAATTTCGCTCACACGTGTGGATGCAGTAGCAGTTGCAGGGGGCGAAAACTTCAGACCTGTAGTAGAGGCCAAAATTCTGAAGTTGATCGAAGTTGTGCTACTGGAAGAGATTTGACTGGGTTTGACTTGGACAAGGGAAGCACATCATTCAAAAAGGTTGGACTTGGTCTTGGAGGGTATTGATCTTGGTCTAGAGGTTTTGGAATTCGTGAATTGAAAAATCTATAAGAAGAGAAGAGATTTTGCAAGCTTTCCTCTCAAGTGGAGACGTTTTGGCCCTGGCTTACAGCCTACATTCTATGTTCTTGTGTACTATTGTTCTTCTTGTTTGGTAGTTGTTTGATGATATTCGAACATAATAATAAGTGAAGAAGCTAATAAGTAAGAAAAAAGTAAAAAGACATCACAAGCAGTTATCATAAAAAGAGAAATCATCTTAACTATTGCCCTTTAGATTTCTCAACAAAAAAATCAATAATAAATCTGAAGACAAACACATTCAATGCATAGAAGACAAAATATATCCAGGAAACCCCAACTCTGGGGAAAACCTACAAACTTTGTGTGTCTTTTATTATTTTCACCAAAAGGGTAATCTTTAGAAAATTTACAGCAAGGGAAAAAACCTTCCTTTCACCACAGGAAAACAGCTAATCAACTCCAAGACACATTGATCTCTCTTTTGCGCACTCATCTTGTCATACGCCTGTGCAGTTCGACCTAGCGCCAACTGCAAGTTGTACAGACGCGCAGCTTTGTCTCTGCACACATGTTTGAAATAAGGCTACGTTGATGCTATCTAAGTTAGAGCAATTCGGCCCTCACTCAATCTCTCCCTCTTGGTCATTGAAACTCTATAATCTATTGAAACCCTAGTCTCTCGCTTCGCTGAGATGACACACACCGCTTGTGCCCTTTGAACTGGCCACTTCCTCGCTCTATCTCCTCTTAAAATTCCAACCTAAGCCCCACAATCACTTTGAACGACTGAGATTAGATCTTGATGAAGGGTTGAGATTAAATCATAAGTTAACTTAGGATTTTAAATTTTTCCCATGTCTAACAATAGAAGATAGTTAAATAAATTAATATTCTACTAAGTGGTTGTCTTGTGGGTCCCTCTATGAGCCTTGGCACCTAGGCATGCAGAACCCTTACTTCTCTACTCTAATCAACAAAAGCCTTCTATTGTATTCTCTTTCCTCAAAATTTATCCCTCCCTATAGACCTTGATCCCCAATCCCTATCCACCCATACTACTATCCCTTAAGATGTTCTCAAGCAACCTCATTTTCTTGTCATCTCACCCATCCTTATGCCACATATTATACCATACATATACATATGGCAAGTGGTGTGGGAGATGAACACTAGTAGAGTCGTTGGCAAACAGGGATTCGAGGTGTAATTCTTCAAACATGGTATACATCATCTTCTTGATTACATTGTTGAATTATTTAACCATATTGTCTACTCCAAATTCCTACAAGCCAAGTCTCATCATACTGTTCTCTTGATACACAAATCAAGGTCTAAGATTCATCCAAATAATTATCAAACAATATGGTGGGTCACACATTCTCCAAGCTCTATGCCCTATTATCCCTCATGTCGACAAGGGTACATATAAAAACTTTTACAACATATATCACCACCATTGTAAGCCCAAGGTCTGAAGACAAAAGCATTGTAACAACCATGTGAGGCCCTATATTAAGCATCCCAAGCCTATCTCTTGTTCTTATTATTTGTATCCTGTTGTCTTTGATTGAACCATGGTCGGTCCCTTGAAGTTCATATCTGGTTCCTTTCATCCTGTATAGGATTTGAGGGCCTTATCTGGGCTTTCATTGAGTACTCATGGTTTTATGGGAGTCTGCATTTGTAGGGGAGATTACTAATGTATGGGCCAATCCAACCCACATCAAGGTGCACCTATTGTCTTACCACATGGCTAGAGTCTATAAAATCCGTAGGTGACCCTGCCTTTGGTGCAATATCTCTCAAACAACCCTCATGCATGGCAGTCTCATATTAACAACTTTCACAATTCCCAAGGCAATTCATGGTTCCCAATGCAAAGTGGTCCCTGTGGTCTCAACGTCCAATGCTCCAGCCTTTAGGGTCACTCAAGCAGCCAAGCTCCTATCAAGAGTTTCATCCCCAAAGACTTGGATGTTGGGTAAGATGTGCTCCCTCCAAGATTACACAACCAAGCCCTCTCAATCCCAACCACTCTCCAAAGGATATTTTCCACTAACGCATTGGCAACTTCACAATGGTTGATGACTCTGATGAGGAGGATCATGGTCCCTTCACACATCCTTGACAACAAGCTCCAACTCAAGCAGGGCTTCACATCCTCTCCTTTGCTTTAGCATGAGAATTTCCTCTACTTGCACCTTATTATATATCTTCTTTTGGTTAAATATTTAGCTTTTTTAGCTAAACACTTAGTTCTTCGTCTTTTTTGCTTTTAGTATTAATCTAGGAGTTGCTTTCACACTCATACATTGTACAAAGACTCACTTGCATTTGCACCTTCTTTTATATCTTCTTTTGGCTAGGTATTCTACTATTACTATTTAGCTAAACACTTAGTTCTTTGTCCTTTTTGCTTTTAGCATTGATATAGGAGTTGCTTTTGCATTCCCAGATCGTATTTAGACTATATGTACTCTTTTAATCCCATTCGGCGTTTTAAAAACTGGCTAACCCAGAACTAGAACCAGCCAATTCAACCGACTCTACCTCCAAAGGCACCAAACTAGGCCTCAAATCAGTTCAAGCACCGGTTCAGTACCAAATCGGCCAGTTTGGCGTCTGAACAAATCAATTCAACCAGTTATTTACCAAACCCGTATGGGACAAGCCACCTATAAAATCTGATTTTTAACTTTTTGACTCATTTTGAAACACAAAGCAGGGGATTTAGAGCAAAGGAAAAAATCAGCATCTTCCTTGGGGCTAACGAGGGGAAATTGAGTGTTTCCTTTGCCATTAGTGTATTTATAGTGTAGTGAGGATTGGTTCATTTATACTATGGGAGAATCAAACCCACTCATGCAGCGACCCATGGAAGCTGAAAGGGGGATTTCTCCCCCTTAACCCTTGTAGCGACACCCGAAACACAAAAACCCCGAAATATCATCTTGAATCAATAACAATGAAATGGGGAGAATAAAATCATAATTTTGTTTTCGTTATAGCATGTAGACTTGAATCAATGAAGAGTCAAGAGGATGATTCAAAATGTTGATAGCTAAAACATAAAATTCTTGTAGATGAGTTAGGGAAAGCATGCTGAGAGACAAATTCACTTATGTCAAGAGTCCAATTTGAACAAGAGTCTCTAATGGTTTTGGAATATTATATTTACATTAATGTACATGGATATATTTTTTTCATTAAAATTTTGATATTTCAAGCATTTTTTAGTAAACCCATTCATAAACCATACATTGGTCCAATTCCCATCTGAGTCCAATTCGAGTCTTGTAGGACTTTCGACCAATTCCGAGTCTGATTCTGAATTTTAAAACATTGGTCCAAACCTAAGCATTTTTTAGTAAACCCATTCATAAACTATACATTGGTCCAATTCCCATCTGAGTCCAATTCGAGTCTTGTAGGACTTTCGACCAATTCCGAGTCTGATTCCGACTTTTAAAACATTGGTCCAAACCTACTTTGTGGTCATTTGCTAGCAATTGATATAATTATTTCATTTTATCTTCTATGCATAGCATTTTCTTTGATAATATAGGGCCTTTCCATGCAGATCGGGACCTTAATGGTAATATTTTTTAACAAATATGTGACGTCCTGACCAAGTCCATTCCCATGGGCTGCTCCAACACGTGAGGTAGCTATGGAGTTAACCAGAGGTATGGCAATGGGAGATCATGACACACATGCACTTATTATGAACCCAAATCCACTCTTATGTTCTCCTTAAGATCTGCCATTCTTATGTCTGTTGGGTTGTGATTTAAAGCCGCTAAAGCACATAGGGTTGTTATGAGGGTAAGCAGAGGTATGGCACTGGGAGATCATGACCCG
Source organism: Pinus tabuliformis (assembly GCA_031772625.1). Classification (NCBI taxonomy): domain Eukaryota; kingdom Viridiplantae; phylum Streptophyta; class Pinopsida; order Pinales; family Pinaceae; genus Pinus; species Pinus tabuliformis. The sequence continues at coordinate 1,310,800,811 of CM062809.1, forward strand.
CATGTATGTTCTCGTTAAGGCCTGACATTCTACAGACATCATCCTAGGAGTTTCGCACCCGTTCCAGCCAAAGCTTGGGTGGTTCTTGTAAAAAAATGAATGTTGTTTTACCAAGTGTACACATGTACATGTATTTGTATTTTACCATGAATTTTCAACACTGTTATGCCTGCTCACATACATACTGAAAAATGATCCCGAGTCTAAACTACTAGTACGTACCTGAAACATCCCAATCCGGCGGTTGTGATCTGACTCGGGCATAACCAGGGTAACAGTTACATAGAATTTGTATCCAGCCGGAATGACCCGTCTTCCAGAAACCTTTTGGGGCTGACCAAATCCTGTTCGCATGCCATTAAATGAAACAATGGCACTGGGATTGGGTTGAGTGTAATCAAAATACAAAGGTTCCCTTATAATAACAGGCTTCTCAATCCAAACTGTTACGAAGGTGAGAGCAAGAAGTAATGCAAACAGCATTATTACAATCAACACGGAAAACACATAAATCGCCGCCAGGCATCCAAACCCTACCTTTCTCAACACCATGCCTCCGCTCTCCGTAACCCTAGGAGGAACTTGCGAAATCATGGCTAGCTTCTCACTCACCGCCTCCGTGGCCCTGTCCTTCGCCTGGACTGTTCTGTGCACAGGCTCTGCCACGGCAGAGAAGGAAGAACTCACCGCCCAGCTAATTAGGGCAAAAATCTGAAGAAAACCCTTGAACTGAAAGGCTATTAAATTTATGATCCATTCTGCTGGCTTGAATATAAAATGATCTTGTTGTTCTTCATCCCTGTAAACGTCCCGTGTTTCGTCTCTCTGCAGATATTCCCTTTCGCTTCCTCTGTGCTCTGCCACGGTATTTGATGAACAGCTCTCTTCCTCTGTTATGCCCGAAGTTGAGGCCATGGTTTTGATTTCATGGATTTGCTCGCGCATGTTTTGACACTAATGTTTTAACACTACGAAGTTGCCGAAGAGGAATTCATGGCCTTTGGTTTCATTGACTGTAAATGTATTCTTCTTAGACTCTGTAAAAACAACGACGATCTGTAACAATTTTTGTTTCTATTCGAATTCAGACCTCGGACGCAGGATTGCGGTCGATGTTGCGTTCAACCGCGCACGACGCACAGAGGTAGAGAGATTCCACGTGTATGTTGAAATAGCACAGAGGTCGAGAGATTCCACGTGTATATTGAAGTAGCACAGAGGTCGAGAGATTCCACGTGTATGTTGAAGTAGTATCCATCTGGCAAGCCACGAATCATTTGCTATTCTTATCGTCGGGAGTATTGTGGAGTAAAGGGTAAGATAGGAATTTTGATGGATGGCAAAATAATCATTTTATAAGGAAAGGAAATGACTTAAAACTTGCGCCAAGGTTTATCCTTTGCGTGGAGTAATTTGCATAAAGTTGGATGCTTCAAGTTATCATCATTTTTATGATAATTTCAACCATTTATTTTATGGATAAGTTTAACAACTTATTTGGGATAAGGAATTAGAGAGAAAAAAAAAAAAAAAACTATATTGAAAAGTTTAATCCTACTAATAATCATTAACAAAAAGTATATATGGAGGTCAATATTTCTTAGTCTTATGGTTTATTTAAGGACTAATTCTCATCAATTTCATTGTGAAACAAAGGAAAAGGCCAAAAAAAAGTATGGGAAAAAAGAGTCTATTTTTTCCTTTTTTGAAAAGTGGAAACAAAAAAGCATTCATTTTAGACTGTTAGGCCTTCAAAGACAGCAGGGACAGTTATGCAGGTATTCTGGCAAATAGCTCTTGGGATAATTTATTCAGCGAGGGGCTTGTCGAGAAGTTGGGAGCACTTATTGCGAGGCTTCACGGGAAAAGGGTTGAATATAGGAATCAGATGGCAAAGCAATCTATCTCATAGGCTATCTTTAGCTCATGGACATTAAAAATAATTTCTTTCTTTCTTTCTTAAGCCAAAGGTGTGTGTATATATGGTAGCCACATAGAGGTTGGATTACATCTACATGGAGGAATATATCTCCTTATGCTTTTGAAACCCCTACCAATATTGGTAAACTACCGAATTATTTGATTATTCCATCATATTTATAATATGAAATTGAAATTTTATTTTCATTATTTGCGAGATGCCATAGCAATCAATTCTTTTGTAATCATATTTAGCATTGCAATGATAACCCCAAAAAGAACTACAACTTTGTGACTTCCTATTTAGAGAGTGTGTATATATATATGGTAGCCACATAGAGGTTGGATTACATCTACATGGAGGAATATATCTCTTTATGTTTTGAAACCCCTACCAATATCGATAAACTACCCAATTATTTGATTATTCTATTATATCTATAATATGAGATTGAAATTTTATTTTCATTATTTGTGAGATGCCATAACAATCAATCCTTTCGTAACCATAGTTAGTGTTGCAAAGATAAGCCCAGAAAGATCTACAACTCCATGATTTTCTATTTAGGTGCTCATCTAGGTCTTAATATGTTTGTAGCGACTAGTTGATATAATTGGCATAGCACCTCACCTGTGATGACAAATGTAGCTTAGAAGGTGATTTTGCATTAAGTACTATGACATGTAGTAAATTACCAAATTTCTCTGACAGTTGAATTATTTAAATATTTCCTAAGTTTGGACCTTAGGAATTTAATTTATTAGCCAATTTTTAAAGTTAAGAGGTTAACAAAAAATTATATCATGATTTTTTATCTCAAACATAAAGGTGCAATCTCAACCCTCCATCACTTTGGCGATTAGATAAAAAAATTATAAAAGAGGAAAAGGGGTTGTTAGAGAGATCAATTAGATTTGGCACAAGAGCTAGGCATTCAGCAATGATAGGAGATCAAATTAACAGCAGAGTTTGAATCAACAAAGATGTTATCTTTCAAGGGCAACGAATAGACTTATGGAGGTCGAGATACCAGGTTGTACAGGTTGATTTGATTGAGCACAAATCAAGTCGATTTTATAGGTCAATTTGGGTAATTTTGTGGGTTGAAGAAGGTCAAATTGTGCACTGATTGGATGGGCCATATAGGTCGATTTGCATTGTGTTATATAGTTATGCTTTTGCTAGGTCAAAGTGTTGCAATTTCTAAGTTATTTGTTGTTGTAAAATTCATGAAAAAGGGTTGTTGTAATCAATTTTCAGAAGCTAAATCAAGAGCCCAAGTTTGTTGGTTTTCCCTACTTTGGGTCTCCAGTGTTAAAATTGTGTCAAATATTTTTTGTATGTACTTGGTTTTATGTTTTATTTCTGCTATGCATAACTAAGTTAGAAACCTAGAGTACTTTTTGTTATAATTTTTCAAATCTAAAGAAATTAGTTTTATTTTTGTTCTGGGAAATTTTATCGAACATTAAATCTTATTTGAGTTTAAAAAAAAACAAGGCATAGCACCTCACCTATGATGACAAATACCACATCGAGGTAGTGGAGCAATCCTTGAAGCCAATGAGATTGAGACAACATTGACCCATGTTGAAGATGTTGGTGTTGTGTTAGTCCTATAAGTTGGAGTCACTCCCCCATGTGGCGTTGGATGATTTTGACAAACTTGAGTGTTGCAACCCAATTATAGGCCTTGGTCAACCACATCTTCAACTTTACCATGCAACGTGACACTCATGGTTGTGACATTGAACATATACACATGATGGCATAAACATGGGAATGGAGGAACCTCAACCACTAGTGGCTCTCGGTATGATTACATGGAGTGGCATACATTGGGCCCTAATAATGTCTATGTTCTATACAAGCTTGTCCTTTAAAATATTCACTGCTCATTCTTACCTTCATTATTATCAACTACCAAAGTTATTTCCCTAGTGAAATTTGGCATGTCATTTCATTTCTTGTATGTTACAAACACACAAAGAAATATATATCAGATTTGTGCACTAACTCTATCAAATGGAGCAAGGTATTGATTTAACAAACTAACATGTGTGCATGCACCATACACAATGCAAGTATTATTATTGAGGGGGAAATCAAGTTAAAACCATGTTTGTTTTCATCACATTGACATCATGTTTTTAATAGCTAAAATTGATAACCACCAAGTGTTCTACAATCTAGCCCAAGTCATTTTTCTCCAATTTGGTGCTTTGGTTTTTTATTTGGCTCATACAAACTCTTAGAAGATGGATCACATGAATGTTGATATTTAATCAGTGTGGTGTATTCAACAAAATGCATATGTTATTAGAACTTTATTATTGTGTGTGGAAGTGTATTTATGCACATGGCAATGAATGAAAATGGAATTCAAAGCCTTTTACTTGGATATGGATCCTTAGCCAAATATTTTGTAGAAATTTTGAAAATTCGACTTTTTATTGCAATTTTAGAAATTCACCTCAACATTTATTTTTCCTGTATCTATTTCCTATGAACTTATAGCCTTAGGAATGGATCTAAAATATTAAATTACAACTTCAAAATAATTCACTTCTCTTCAACCAAATTCACGAGGAAACCCAAAAAAGTAAACATCAAACAAGTGCACTTTAATGCAACAATGTTTAGGATCACTTCTCAAGCTTATAACAAATCTAATAATACTTCTTACAACAAATTATTATATCATAAGTATCACCCTCTAGATTCTATATGTTTGTCAAAACAGTTAATAGAATCAATGAGTTGTTCATGATAAATCTACATGCCAAACAATTCTAAAAACTACTCATTCACCATGAGATTATATGTTATAAATCATATCTATAACTACACAAAATTTAGATACCAAAGTACTCATCATTTATATAATAAATGAAGATGCAATCAATAATTTATTACAAGTTGAAATGAGATAGTTATTTGAGATTATCACAAGCTAGGACCCTCAAATGCAAGCATCCACAATTGATGCCAAATCCTACCCAAGGATACAAGACCCTGGTGAGGTATTCCACCAAGTTATGTATCCAAACCAAAGGCTCCACAACATGTTAGCATCAACAAACAAATAATCCACCTTAGACCTTTCACAAATCTTTCCTCAAACAACTCTCTAAGCAAAGCATCTCACCACGCTCAAGGTACCACACTCTAGCCATTAACCTCCTTAGGGTTTACAAACCTTGGCCAACTTGTACCACATAAGTTTGAGGTTTGCAAGACAACTCTAATGTTGGCCTTCTAGTCTACGTGTCCATTCTAAGGTTTGAGTCCTCAAACCCTAGGTCTTCAAATCATGAATCAACATAAGCACCAATGTCTCAATGGAACATCAAGATTACAATAAACAAGTCTTCTTCTAAGTAAGGTATCTCACCAAGCTCAAGACTCCTAAAGTCATCAAGCAAGGCTACTCATCTAGTATTACATGACGTTGACCTAGCCTCCATGCATCATACAACTATAAGGTTGCAATATCACCCAAGATGTTAGATCTCTTCTTCATGTCTTCTCTTGGGATGGAACCCTAGCGTTACCTACTGTGTTATAGCATGAGCCACAAACTCTACAAGATAATACAAAGTACAAATAACTTGAGACAACAAGTATTCATGTCATCAACTCTTCCAGCGATCATATGGTATCCTCTAGGGTTTTCTTGTATGACACAAATCCTAGCATCCTCTTCCATCTCACAAAAGTAAATTCTCCAAGAACATCCAAGCGCTAGTATCCATCTCAATGCCTCCTCTTAGGTTTACATCACAAACCCTAAGTCTTTCTCCCTACATTACTTCTAAAAGGCAATTACAAAGATAGAATAAACAAGTACATCAATAATGAGTGATAATGAAGGATTTTCCTCTGTTAATATAAAGTAGCAGAGGGAGGCCAACATAAACATGGATTAGGTTCACACAAGTAGCCCTAAACCTAAGTTAACAAGGAAACCCCACGTGAAGCATTATATAATATAAGAATGATGAAGTGTAATAATAGGGTTTTATCAAACCCCAAGGTGGTGCACCCTCGAAGCATGATCCTCCTCGAGCTCAACACCCCTCCTCCAATATGGCGCATTATCTAATAAGTTGTTGGCCCAATGCCCATGGTAGTTCACTATTTAAGTACCCACATGAACAACACTCCTCCTTTAGTTATGTGTCACATGTCCTCTTGTGTTCATTTTCCCTCAACATGTGTGCCAAAGTAATTATTATGTTCCAATGCTTCTCCTAAACATATGTGTCTAGGTCCATAACCAACCTCTTGTTAATCTATGAGACTACTTACAGTCCTTGAGGCAACATGACAAGGGAAAATCCCTTATACATTTTTAAAGAGGTGGTGTTGCTCTGTATATGTTATAATAAAATACACTTACTTACAAATTGTAAAAAGATAAGATTAAATAAAAATTGCATTAACCTGAGAGAGGACCACATTATTCAAAAGATAAAACATATGCACCATTCTATAGACATAGGATTGGCATTATTATACAAGAAGATAGGGAAGTATTTTAATGAGGAATTTTGTAAGCATGTCATTTCTAGCAAAATAAAGCATAGCATATCACTTGAAAAGATCAAAGCAACAAGGCCACATTTGCAAATAACTTAACATGATGATTCAATTAAAGCCAAAGAAGACTTATGGGACACAAACTTGAAATCTCATGCTTTAATTTCAAAGTTTGATATCACATTAGTTATGTGCTCCTTGTAATTCTTTTGGAAGTTTTTAAAAAATATATACAAATGTTTTTAAAATGGAGTTTATAATATTCAAAAAGTAAGAAATGTGATTGCCCTAATGGGTTAGGATGGGGCTACCATCAACCATAAATATATGAAAAAGACCTAGAAAACACAAAACGGAGACGTTACGAATCAACCTCAAATACTCATAAATTTGTAGTATAAAAAGTACAATGATCTAAACCTCAGAAGGAAAATACGATATGGAGTCTAATGAAAGGAATGCTTTACTCATGATTGTTGGAAGATCTCTCCCTTTATTCACTTGTTGATATTGCTCTTTTTTGTTGCTCACTTTGATATAAGTGAAAAACTTAATTAATGTAGAACATATTCTTGCTTTGCAATTTTATTAACAAAGTGAATCACCATTTCTCAATTTGATCTTTGCAAGAATGCCCTTAATTCATTAAATTCATTTTCCTATGACATTTTTAGTATCTCAAGTTGTTCTTACATTTTTTCTTTAGTAAGTAAGTAGGATAGAACCCATTATAAGACGTGGGCCTTCAAACTTTTTGCAGCAACATCAACAAGTTTTAAAAATTATATCACTTTTCTTTGAATTATTTGTTTCTGCTTCAGTGATCATTTCCTTTAGACATTAAAACATGCTTCTATTTGCCTCAAATGAATCTTTGAAGGGAGATTTTATTCTTTACATTGAGCCTCATTCACACTCAAAACCTTTGAACTAAATGTTTTGATAACTTCTCTTTACAAGTATTCATCATTCTCCAAATCTTTTTGCAAGTATTCTTTTAAATTTGAAATATTGGTAATAATGGTAGTTGAACTTGTAGCAAGTTCCCAATTTTCTAGGATTATATTAATTGTTTTATTATTGTTGTTAACAAAATAATTTCTTATGGAAATCAACCAGCTTCCTTTTAATCTAATACTTGACTATGATAAATCTTTAGACACTTTAGTAGGTTTATCAGTTGATAAAAGTTCAACAAAAAATCGTTTTGGGACCAAGGCATCCTCTAATTCCTTTATCCTTTTTCTTAACATGAAATTCTTTTTTTCTTGTTCATTAATGAAATATCTTAAGGCGTCACCAATGGCTTTATGAAATTATAAGACTTTTGAGGGGTTTACCCCTATGATATCAATTTCAGAGTTCCATTTTTTCAATAATTTTTTTTTTTTTTTTTTTTTTTTTTCAAACTTCTTTAAATCATCAGGATTGAAAGTTGCATGATGAAGTGTGACCGATTCTTCTTCAAAGATAACTGGATTTTTAGCCAACTCTTCAACAATAGTTTTGCTTTCAACCATCTGTCTTCCTACCCAATTAAGAATTGTACATAGGGTCTCCACTTAATCAACTTATGTCATAGCACCTTCGTTCATGGGATATTAAAGAACATATCTAATCTCACTAGATATCAATATAAACTCGTTTCATAGTGCCTTCGTTCTTGGGATATTTAAGAACACATATAATCTCACTAGATATTGATACAGACCTACAAAAGCCCATTTGTTGAGCCCCCTCCCAATACATTTTTCTAATAAAAATAACCCCAATTTTTAATATGTATCTCCTATTTTTACCAAATAACCCTTTTTATACCCCCTGATACCTATAAACTCCCTTACCCCACATCCACCCCACCAATACCTATTATATTAACACTATTTTTCACAATTAAAAACCCCCCTTTTATGAATTAACGTGGTAAGATATTGATCAACAAGGTGATGCCCTCATGGAACTGTAGCGCCAATATCAATTTCCATTTCATCCACACTAACTTCATGACTTCAATTTTGAGAAAAAAAAAATCAATGACATTCATTTTTCTCTTTGAACTTGTAGAAATAATAAGTGACCTTCCAGATACATACAATCAGTGAGTTTTTTGAGCTGAGCTGCTGCGCGCGATCACTCGGCCCTGCAACCTGCGAGGTCCGCATTCCGTGGATCTAGAAAGCTGCAAACGCGCCCGCTCCTGCTCCTTTCAATCACTGCGTGAATGTCCACCGAGGGCTCTTCCTCCTAGCTGCGGTCGGCTAGGGTTGGCCGCCAAAGGCACTAGCTTCTGGCTGCAGTCGGCTAGGGTTTGTGCTGGATCATCATGGAGGAACCAGATCCCCCCAGGGGCCTTCCTCCCTTCCTCCACTTTCCGCTGCTGAGGCCTTCAGATCCTTGCTGGCCTCTCTGCCCAAGAAGAAAGCTGTGGAAGCCACCAAATTCGTGAAAAGACTAGAAGACATTCCAGAGATCGCTCTTCCTCCTGAAGGTCCGATTCAAGTAGCTTTATCTCTGGCGGATCGCGCTCTGGTTGGCCAGTTTACAGGCCTCTGGCCTTCCCCGAAATCAACAGAGAACTGGGTTGCTAGGAACTGGGCTCCACTGATAAAGAACAAGGTAACCTCTTACTTCCTCGGAAGAGGATATTTCTTGTTTGAATTTACTAATAAAGAGGATAAAGATCTCATCTTCAGAAACGGCCCTTATTTCATGGGCCCCCAAGGGTTGTATCTAAACAAATGGATGCCAGACTTTGATCCGGCGGTGGATGTGCCTTCTGCAGTCCCGGTGTGGGTAAGGCTCCCAAATCTTCCCGTCCACTACTGGAATTGGGACTCTTTGAAGCATATCGGAAACGCCCTCGGGAAATTCATAGATAAGGCCAACAATAAAGATCAATACCACTGTGCCAGAATTTGTGTGGAGGTAGATCTGGAGGTCGGATTACCAGAGGCCATCAAAATAAGGGTAGGTCCGTGGACACATGTCCAAAAATTAGATTATGAGCAGTTGCCATTCAAATACCGGAAATGTCAAGTCTACGGCCACTTCGCCAGAGACTGCCCAACCAAAGGGGTTGAAGAAAAATGGAAAGACGAGGGATGGAACCAGGAAAAAGATCCAAAACTTCATTCAGGAAGAACGCAAACAATAATGCCAAATTCCCCCAAGCGAGACCTCAAAATCCACCCTTGGAAAGCCAAGGGAACAAATTTGAGATCCTTGGTTCAGATATCATGACTACGCAAGAGACAAAAATCCCGAAAGTAGTCTCTCCGACCAAATCCATAAGTATACCAGAGAAATCCAAAGAGAAACTGTCAGAAGATGAAGAGGAAACTCAAGAGTCCGAGGAATCGGAGGAAGAAGGGGAGATAGGGGAATCACAGTCTACCCCTAGAAGATCTACGAGAGGCAGGATGTCAACAAAGGAAAAAAGAGACCAAGAGACATATAAAGACAAGCTACAGGGTAGCCAACCAACGCTTGAGAAACTCCTAGCTAAAACCCCGAAGATGAAGAGGATCCAAACTCAGAGCTCCAAAGGGGCTCATCACAGCAAAAGTAAATGATGAAGATAGTCTCCTGGAACTGTAGGGGAATGGGCTCCAAAGCCAAGGAAGAAGCTATGAATAGCCTAATAAGACTGGAAGCCCCGGACATTCTTCTCATCTAGGAGACTAAATTGGAGGACTCAGTTTTCCTCCAAGCAAGCAAAAAATTTTGGAAAAAAGATGGAGCTAAAGCAACCTCTGCCCGTGGAGCATCGGGAGGTCTCGGGTCACTATGGAATCCAAATAAGTTCTCTCTTATCTATGAGTCCCTAAATACTCATTGGATTTTGTTAAAATTACAACACTTAGAATCTAAGGAAACTATTTGCCTAGTAAATGTATACGCTCCTAACAATGCAGGTGAAAAAAAATCATGTTGGGATTCCATCAAAAGTTTGGCAGATCTAGAAAACTTGGAAAATATAATCATTGTTGGAGACCTGAACCTCACCCTCCTCTCGTCAAAAAAAAGAGGAGGCAGTATAGTTAGAGACTCGACAAGAGAATCAGTAGATGACCTCATGCAGGATTGGGATCTGATAGATATCAAGCCAGTTATTGGCAAGTACACGTGGTCAAACAAAAGGGTTGGCCCGTGGCACATAGTGGCAAGACTGGACAGATTCTTGGTGCAAAGTTCCTTTCTGCTCCTTGGTTTAGAAGCCAGATCGCACATCCTCCACAGCAACATATCAGATCATAAACCCATAAGTCTTGAACTGTTGACCCCTAAGGATCTGGGGCCTATTCCTTTCAGATTCAGCTCCCTGTGGATCAAAGAAAAGGATTTTATGGATAAGATCAGAGAGTGCTAGAAAAATCCAGTCAGTGGATCAGCGTTTTTTGTGTGGGAAGAAAAACTCAGAAGAGTTAAAAGAATGCTAAAAAATTGGGCCAAGACCCTACCAAATCCTGCAGCAGAAAGGAAAAAAATCCAAAGTGAGTTAGAAAGACAGCATCTGCACATTGAAACAACGGAAATCACTAAGAAAGAGTTAGAAAAGGAGGCCAAACTCCAACAAAGCTTTCACAAGGCCTGCCTAGCAGAGGAAGAATTCTGGAGGCTCAAGTCCAGAAGCCTCTGGCTCAAATTTGGAGATAGAAACACCTCATTCTTCCACAAACAAACCCAGGACAGGAAAGGTTGTAACACCATCAGCGAAATAAAGGAAGATAACCACATTTTGAAGGACTTTAACAGCATAAAAAAAGCAGCTACTGATCATTTTGAACAGTTGTATAGAGAGGAATCAGGAGCTGAATTCAACGCCGACCTGTTGGACGTTGTCCCTAATATGATCTCCTCTAAAATGAACCAATCTCTTGAATCAAAAATCACGTTGAAGGAAGTTAAGGAAGCCCTCTTCTCAATGGAACCGGACAAAGCCCCAGGGCCAGATGGTTTCACGCCCAGGTTTCTCCAGGTCTGCTGGCAAATTATAGAAAAGGATTTTTACAAAATGATACTGAAATCTCAAGATTGCCAAAAGATAGGTGGCTGTACAAACTCAGCCTTCCTCGCCCTCATTCCTAAGGAGAAAGGAGCAAACTCCTTCAACAGATTTCGTCCAATTTCTCTAGGCAATGTTGGGTACAAAGTCATAACTAAAGTGATAGCCAACAGGTTGAAAAGGATCCTCCCCAAAATTATCCCTGTCAACCAAGGTGGATTTATCCATGGAAGGAAACTGGTGGACAATTTTGTGCTGGTCCAAGAGGTGATCCATTCCAGTCTTCACCGAAAGGAAAAAGGTATGGTCGTCAAACTAGATCTTGCAAATGCTTTTGATCGGGTTAGACATAGTTTCTTGTTTGATGTTTTGCAAAAAATGGGGTTCGGTCCAAGCTTTATCAAATGGATTAGAGCCTGCATCTCGGAGCCATGGATTGCCCCATTGGTGAATGGAAGGGCAGCTGACTTCTTCAAAGCCACTAGAGGGCTGAGACAGGGGTGCCCCCTGTCTCCACTCCTTTTTGTACTTCAGGCCGCTGTTCTCAGCTTCCATCTTCAACGAAAGCAACAAGATCAAGACATATCAGGCCTGTGCATAGCTAGAGGGGTCAAAAGAATCAATCACGCCCTCTTCGCGGATGACACTATCTTACTGGGGGCTGCAACACCTCATTCAGCATCCAAATTTAAAGAAGTTCTGGAAGAATATTGCAAGGCTTCGGGCAGTGTCCTAAACAACGCCAAATGTCACATCTACAGCTGGAATGTTCCTGCCTCAACTGCAAACTCCATTGCTCGCTGCCTGGGTTTTGCAATCTCTGTTTCTTGGTCGTCTTTCAAGTATCTGGGATTGCCCATCTTTCACTCAAGGGCATTGAATAAAGACTGGCTGCCTCAGTTAGACAAATTTAAATTAAAATTGCAGTCCTGGGGGTCCTCCTGGTTAAATATAGCAGGGAAATCAGTTCTCATAAAATCAGTGCTCAGCAGCCTTCCCCTATTCAAATTCTCAGTTCTATTGGCACCTGTAGGAATCATAAAAAAATGGAAGATCTAATCAGAACTTTCTTCTGGAAGGGAGGTAAACAAAATGAGAAAAGACTTTTGTTGGTAAATTGGGATACAGTCATGAGACCTCTTCAGGAGGGGGGCTTGAATTTTAAGGATCTCAATGCCCAAAACTTAGCCATGGGAGCCAAAATAATTTGGAAAATCATAGCTCCAAATCCTGGCTGGGTGCAAATTGCGTTATGGAGAAAATACTTCAGAGGACCGAGAACAAGATGTCTAGAGCAGCCTAAGAATAAATTCAATTCGCCTTTCAGCAAGTTTATCAGCAAAACCAGTTCGTTGATAAGGAACCATGTATACTGGATCCCAGGCAATGGAAAGCGCATACATATTTGGAATGATAGCATCCTTAATAGACCTCCACTGGCAGAAACAATGAGCACGCCAGAACTGCAACGCTGGATGGCAGAAGCCAGCATAAACACGTTGTGGGATCTATCAACTTGGGAGGAAAATGCGTGGTTGGGGTGGAAGCAACTCGCAGTCCCTTCCTTTCTGCGCACTGACCTGAGCACTCTTATCATGAATTTGCATGGGATCGCTCCATCCCGAAAAACCAGTCAAGACGTGAGAGGTTGGGGAACGAGTTGATCAGGCTACTCTGTAGCTCAGGGCTACGCCAAACACCTCGAGAGGCCTCATGTTCCTCCCAACCCTACTCCATGGATCGGCATTTGGAGAATACCTTCAATCCCCAAGGTGGACCACTTTTGCTGGCTCCTCTGCCATCAGAAAATTTTGACTGAAGACAGGCTACTGAAAAGGGGCTTCTATGGGCCATCTAGATGCTCACTATGCAAGGAAAACTCTGAATCTACTCTCCAGATCATGATCGAATGCAGATTCACAACCTCTATATGGCAGGAGCTCCTAATCTCCTGGAATCATAAATTCACCTTCCCAACAGAAGTTCAGGATCTATTTGCGAGTTGGATGACCAAATACCTAGGCTACTCCCCAAAAAATAAAATAGTCAGGTCAGCTTGGAGTGCTTTACCAAAGTTCATCAGCTGGCAAGTTTGGCTGGAAAGGAACCGAAGAATTTTTCGCAATAAGGAACAGGATTTCAGGCTAGTGGCTAATGCAGCAAAATGTCAACTAGCTGAGTGGCTAGAGGATAAAGGAGACGACACAAACTTAAGCCAGCAGGACATAGAGCTAGGATCTGCTCTAAACTTTAAATTCCCAAAAGCCAACAACTCCCCTTCTCCTTACAAATATTGGCAAGTCAGAAAAAATGAACAGGAATTCTAAAGCTGGATGTCCATCCAAGCTCTTCCATCTCTCTTCTTCGATGCGGCTGCTAAAGGGAACCCAGGCACTGCGGGAGCCAGAGGCATTATCATAAGCTTAGACGGAACAGGTGCACAGATTCGCTTGGGGCTTAGGCCACTCCACAAGCATTCAAGCGGAAGCGATGGCCCTCTACCAAGGAATTAAATTCCTCAAGGATCTGGGCTATAAGGAGGAAAATGTCTTTGGAGATTCCCAGGTGATTATCCAAGCCTTGGCGACCAATTCCAACTCAGCAGACCTGCAGCTTGCAAGGATAATTTCTAGGATCAAAGGTAAGACAAAGTCCATGAAATTGAAGTACTTCCATGTCTTCAGAACAAATAACAAAGAAGCAGATAGCGAGGCAAACAAGGCAGCTCAGCTGGACGTTGGTTCCCTTCTCAAAGACAACGAAACCCTTTGGGACCCAATTCCTTAAAGAGAAATGGTTTTTTGTCTCCTTCTACATCAGTTTGTTTGTATCTTCCACCTTGGGAAATTAGCAACAGAAAATCACTTTGTTAAATTTAATAAGAAGATCCTGTTAAGAGTAGGTGGCATAACTCGTTGGCTAAAAAGCCATGCAGAAAATCTACCCCGTCTTTGTAACTAAATTTATGGCTTCTAGCCGCCCAATTAATGAAAGCTCATACCCGTTTCTGTGAAAAAAAAAAATAAGTGACCTTCCAAGGGATTTCTTCAAAGAATTCTCATCTCCTCCATCTTCAAAGCTCCCTATTGTTGACTTCTTTTGGTGGCTATCAGTGGAATGTGTTTTTCTTCTTGAAATTGAAGAAGTTTTTCATTGTGAGATATGGGGTGAATCCGTTTCCTTGCTAATGACTATTTGTCCCTTTTTCCTATAGCAATCATTTCTGCTCACGAGAGTATGAGCATCATCTTGAATTATCGATTCGATGGGTTTCAAGGATATTATTTTGGGTTTTTTTGTTGTTTCCTCCTCCTCCTCCTTCGTTAAATATTAATTCTCTACTAAACGACGAAGCATGTCTAATAAAGGACATAAGCATTACGAATAAGCCATTTAGGTAAAAAACTTTATATGTTTAAGTTGTTGAAAGAAGTTGTCATTGATGTAAAAACCAAGCAAAGGTGAGCCTCTAAGGAAGTAGAAGTTATCCCTCCAAGGAAGCGGAAGTGCTTTACCCCACCAAGGTCATTGGAATGATGTCAAAACCAATAGATGAAGGAAGCATCCAGTAGAAGTGTTTAAACCCTCAAAGTCAAAAATGAAAACCAAAAGAAGTCACTAAGGAAATTCATGAAAAAGATGGTTAAACTCAGTTCAAATGCAAAAGAAAGTTACAACATCATAGAGTTCATCTTGATACCTTTCCAATTATAGGTGCCAAGTCTCCTAATTCCTCACAGTTGAGGAAAAATGATTTTTTGAAAGTTTAACTTGCCCCAACAAAGGTCGACCTATAACTCTCCTATTGTTAATACAAGCCCATATTTTATGGTAATATATAGGGCCAATATAAACATGACATTTGTTTGGTTCATTTGAACTACAATCAATTCACAAATCATAGGAGAATTCAATCTAAAGATTACAAAAGCTTTAAGCCATATGAGTAGTGTTCCATGGTACATCTAAGGAACATAACCATGAGATTTTGTGGGTGATCTTCTTGTATCAAACCCAAACCAAAATTGAGTTATTCCCTGAGCAATATGGTTTGTGCTTTTGCATTCATGGGGTGGCATTTTTGTTCAGAGCACATCCTTTGCTTTTCTAAATTAAGATTTTAGCGGTTTTCATGTACTTTTGCAGTTCAATGATATCCTCCACTAATAATTATATGTTAATGTTGTAGGTTTTCCTTGTAATTCCTCAACGTTATGGACAAACAAGAAAAAGAACCTGACGATGAGAAGCTCTAAACATCTCTATTAAAGGTGACCAAGTTACTTGCCAAATTAGAGGCCAAGCATCAAGGGTGTCTAATTGATTTGCAGAAGCAACCACATGAGCTCAAGAATGAATGTTGGAGATTGCACGTACCAGTTGATTATAGACAACAATTAGACAAGCTTCATAAATATTTGGACCTGATATCTATGAGAGATGCAGTGGGTTGAGTTTACCATATGAAATGAAGAAATTGATAGAGTTGACAAGAGAGCTAGGATATGAGAAGGGTTGACAGGCCATTGATTGGCTATTACAAATGTGGAGCAACCATGTATTAAGTCTCACAAGACAGTTGGGCTTTCAGATCAACGAAGAAAAAGAAGATATATGTGGTAAGGGAAAACATGGATATTTCTTTGGTTGTAGACTTGTGATAAAATAAGATTACACACAATTGTGTGAACGTAACCACATATATAGGAAGGATTATTGGAGGCATATATGGAAGTTGAATCAATATTTTGAAAGAATCCCTAAATTGGTATTAGAAGTGTTTGTGACAGAACATTTATTGATTCATGTGCAAAGGCCAAGATTTATTTTTTGGAGAGTGTATTTGCACTTCATACCACTGACATGGAGTTTCCAGGAGCTAAGGACAATAAATAAGGTTGTGTAAGAGGTATTTGTAATTGTGTGATAGAAAGTAGAGTGCAGTAAAGAAGGCGTGTAATTGTGTAGATCAAAATGAGCCAAGAAGTCAAGTTAATGCGCTAAGACAAGTTGAAGAGTAGAAAGTTAAAGTTTAGAGGTCAGGTGGTTGTAACCAAGGTTGAAGGTGAAAACATGAAGATAACATGGTAGGGTGACAACCCCTACTAAAGAAGGGAAGTTTGTATAAACTAGTAGTCGTTGTTAACAGGTCTAGGGATCTATGAATTGTTTAGTTGGTGCTTAGTTATAGAGATCATAATCTTTTGTAGGTTGGTGCCTATGAAGTTGTTGAGTTGGAGCTTAACTATGGGATTGAAATCTCCTGTAGGTTGGTGCCTACAAAAGTTGAAGGTTGATGATCACTAAGGATCGGTGTCCTCGTCTTCTTGGCATGCTAGAGCCTGTAATTCTTGTAAGTTGGTGCTTATAGAGGATTGGTGTCCTTACGAATGGTTGTAATAAATTGAAGATTGTTTACAAGAGTTTCTTATTCAAGTTTCAACTTGCACTTTGATCTTTTTGTTCATACATTGTGAATAATTGTTTATGTGATGTGAATATGGTTTCACAATTAAATGAAATTTTTTAAAGGAATGAAATACTAATTCATCCCCCTCTAAGTATTTCCAATGTGAGCTTCATTCATTTGAAAAGAATTGAAATATCCAACAAACTCATCGAGATGAAAAGTAATCACGACCACGATTTCTCTGACCTTAATAAGCAATGAAATAAATTGTTTTTTTATTTCAATGAAAGAAGTGGACCCAATGTTTGTATTGCCTACACACTTCAATGACAAAGAAAATTTCACAAATGAAATGTGAAAGGATAAAATATTTTCCTTGAAATCCAAATAATCTTAAATTGGAAAAAACACCATGAACCTCTAAAATTCCTCTCCCTTAGAGAACATCAAATATCTGCCTTGAAATTATTTATGTGGAAGGTCCAAAAATCATTCTCCTGAACGTAGAGACAAATCCATTTTGAACCTTATAAAAATTAAAAGAGGTTTTGTGTATCCACAAAATAGGGCACCAAAATGATATTGGGTCCATGTTAAAATCAACACTCTTTGATATGGTAAGTGTTTGAAGATACAACAATATACATTTGCATAAAATAAATAGGAAGACATATCAAATGTGTTTGTTCTTTGACAGTTTCTCATTTAAAATAAAATTTCACTAGATATGATGTGAGACTAATAAAAAAAACAAGTGCTACATAGTAGCTAGTCACTGTCATTTAGTTTAAATATAGCTAAATTAAATTAAAAATATTGAATTCAAGTTAGCGTTGAGGTTTAGAATCTGGTCAATTTAGGTTATATTGATTAGTAAATTGAGGTATTTTGTTAATTGTAATTCTGCATTGTGGCGGTGGAGAATCCAATCCTACCCAATGACAATAATAATGTCTTATTAGCCCCTCACATAGCATGAAGTATAAAAATCAATTTCCATGAACATTTTCAATAACTATAGTTGATTTTTAAAAATATATTAGATTTTCTATAGCTTATTATATTGTTTTGCAAAATTAAATAATTATGAGAATATTGTAGTTAAAGATTTTTTATTATTTTTTTAAAGATAAAATTATAAATTCTTGATTGGTTGAAACATATGGAAACATTAATTAATTGTAGTTGAATATTACATAATAGAAACAAAAAATTAAAAAAACAAAATGTATTTTTAATTAGATATTAAAAATGTATTAGAAATAAAAAAATATATTTTTAATTTAAAAACAAAATTAAATAATTATGAAAAATAAAATTAGTTTGCATCATCGAAGTTTTACGCCATGATTTTTAATGTATACCTACTCGTCACACATGAAACATGGACTAATTTCTTGATGTAGATTTTCCTGATGCACCATTGTAAACATACATTAAATAGTAAATTTATGATCGAGAAAAAGTTATATGCATGATTATTGAAACAAGTCCCCCTTTAAAGCTCGAGTTCAATTTTTACTGCATATTAATGGGAGAGATATGATCTACCACTGAATTTAATTGTTGATGATCTAATGTCGATGGCGTATTCAATAGGATTTTACCTAATGACCTAATATGCTAAGATATACCTGCCAAATTTGATGGATATGGTTTGCATTATTGCCATCAACGACACATTGCTTCAACACCGTCCTTCCACACATGTTCTCAATTGTTTGCCACGATGACATGTTCACTTTACCTCGTGAGCCCATTAAGGGACCCTGTCTTGATCGTCAAGTAGTAGCTAACAAGGGAAACCTCTACCAACTCATGTTATGTTGGAAAATAAAGAAAACATGTTTACTATACCGCCTCAGATAGGGAGGCCGAATACAATGACAAGACCAGTAATTAACATTCATTATTCCTTCATACATAAAACAGAAGGCGGAGGGTTCATTAATCGAGGCATTAGCCAATAATATGTGCAAATTGGTAGCCAATGGTGTGAGAGATAAACGTGAATAAAATAATTGGCAGAAAATAGAAAAATGGTTTGTTAAAGTTACACTTTGGTAAACCGAAAAATATATTACATGTTTGACTGAATTAATACAAATTCAATCATTTACGCATTGCGTTATACTAGCATGATGGCAGGGATAATAACACTCTAGTCCACATAATAATGCAATACAAAGAGAACATGTTTGGAATCACAGTGGTCAAGTCATGTCCAACTAGTCACACAAACAACCAGGGAAATTATTTATAAGGGTATGCCAATGATCGTATCTCAATTTGATCAAATTTATTCAAATCAACTATTGGTGTCTGCAAAAATCCTTCAAGAAGATCAATTCTTCCACTGCGGGAATCTATAAAGAATTGCTTCAAAAAATTTGAAATTTCAAGTTGGCATTGGAAGATGCAACATTTTCTTAAAAATACTCATAATAAGAGGGACAAATGTCCTACCATATTCCTCTAATTGAATCATTCTTTACTTACTACTAAACCTCTGTGCAAACAAAGATATGAGTTACTTAAAGCTATAGACTTCAGGCATGCAACCTGCTTGAACGATTCCTAAAGTCTAATTTTTTTTAGTATTCTTATCCTCTACAAATAACTTAGAATACCACATATAGTTTTGGGACCACTAAAATTCTCTGTCCTCGTGTCCCAAAGTATTAGTTGTGACATTGCAATATGCTTATCTTTGTTTGCTCAACATGTCTCCCTTCATAACTTGATGAATAACTAGTAGCTTATATGAAGTAATATCCCACTGAATGAGGATAGGATGATAGTGAAAGCTACTAAATGCACCACCCATTAACCTTTATACCACATACAATAGCATTTTGTTAATTAACCTCGATTTCCACTTGAACAATATCCAATATAGGAAGAGATTACAAGAAATATGGTGGACTAATAATGGTATATTTATGAGAGTGTGATGTGATATAATGCAAAAAAAACTTTATATATAAAAAAGGTGCTTTTCAAAAGGTTTGAATATGAGGTGATGTG
Source organism: Pinus tabuliformis (assembly GCA_031772625.1). Classification (NCBI taxonomy): domain Eukaryota; kingdom Viridiplantae; phylum Streptophyta; class Pinopsida; order Pinales; family Pinaceae; genus Pinus; species Pinus tabuliformis. Next base: position 1,310,820,716 of record CM062809.1, read on the forward strand.
GATGACGTGTGTTAGTGATGATGTGGATAGTGTGGATGACGTGTTTCAATGATGAAGTGGATAACATGGATGATGTGTGCTAGTGATGATGTGGATAGCATGGATGACATGTGTCATTGATGATGTGGATGATATGTCTGCAAAGAAGATGGAAGAGTGACTAAGTGTTGAAAGTGTCTTTGTATGCCTAAATGTATGTTATGGACTTGTGGAAGAAATGGGTAAGATAAAGGTCTTCTACAACCCATATTGTTAGAATGTGGCCAAGTATGGAAGGTAAGTGGGATTCAAGAAAATAAAGTGTGTAAGAAAAGGTACATTTTGTATTCACGTGGAAATGCAGGTGAAATTTGTAGACAAAGAACTTGTGGGGTTGTGGACTTGTAGAGGATGTCTTTGGAGTGTCCACAAGAGCAGACTTTGCAAGTAGGAAAAATGACTTAGTATGGATAATATTGAAAGATACTAGCATGGGACCAAACTCAAAAAATGGATAAGTATTGAACATTGTGGAAAAATAAAATAACACCATATCACCTAAAGCATTGATTAAGTGAACTTGATCAACACCTACTTGATCAATTAAGTGAACTTGATCAACACCTCCTTGATGCTCCTCAATCCAAGCATCCTCAAGTTAGGTGTCCAACCTACATGATGTATGTCATATGGTCCCATGCTGAAGAGGTTCAGTGCCTAGCACTCTACCTCCTAGGCATGTACCTCTCCTTTTCAAGCAACCAACTCCCTCATTGTGTGCACCTAGTGGATAATTATTACACCAATTAGGATAACCACCTCCTATGTAAGTGCACTATGTTAACATGGTATATAATGCCAAAAGTCCACTCAAAATAAGACATCCATATGCCAATGAAGAATCATTAGAGGATTAGGAGACTTAATGCTCTCCTAGTTAGGTGAAAACACTTTTAGAGTAACCCTAAAAGCTAGCATCTTTTACCTATGGATATAGTTCCTTAACCAAAATCCCAAGTCGAGGTTTTTGATAAGGTACCCACACCATTCAACTTTATTTCTAAAAACAAAGATGTATAAATGTATAAGGCATGGAGTGGAAATGAAATTTAGAACATTTTAGTTGTAGATATCAAACTTAATATTTGACATTCCATATAATGTTTTCCCATCTCAAGATGCATTTGACAAGGCACTTTAAATTTAAAATGTAGAAAGTTGTGGGAATTAAAATAATAAAACCATCAATTGGACATTTAAACAAATAGATAACTCATCAAAGTCATTAATATAATTTTAGCTTTGGTAATAGGACTAGTAAGGTTAGCCCAAGGGTTAACTCAAGTGACATAGAGCCAGATGTGAAGTTATTCGATATTGTTGCTAGTTGTTGTTGATCATGGGTTCGAATCTCTTAAATTCCCTTGGGGTGAGGCCCCATTATCAAGGCTGACGGTTTACCATCCATGAAATGTGGGAAAGTACTTCAGGGTTCCCCATGCTTTCATTCCAAAAAAATGGGAATTGGAAGGTTAACTCACACTACCACAATATAGACCCACACAAAATTTTGTGATAAATGGGTTGTCTCTTACATACCTACTTCACAAAAAAACCCTTCAATGCCCAAATCACAAGGGCCTATACCTATCAATAGAGAATAATAGTCATTAATATTCTCATATATGTTGATTGAGTAGAGATGCAACTTGTAGATACATTTGCAATATGTTATTTCAATTCACAATAAAATCCTCGCAAAGAAAGTCTATCATGTTTTGAGCTTATTGGTACCACAAGGAATGCTTGTAGGGAAAATATCGGAAAGTTTGGCTATGAGTTCCATAAGGGAGCAATGCAAGTAGTGTAGAAGTTAATGTCGATATATATGATTAATGCTAATAAATATAAGTATTGATGATTGTACAAAACTTAAATTGAATAAAGCATAGATTGCTTGATTAGAAGGAATAAATAGAGTCACTAAAGTGTCTATGGGAACTCTAGTTGTCATTAAGTGGCATTATCGAATGCATGTAACCATGCCATAACCCAATAAAGCAAATCCATCATGTTATGATCTATCGAGCAATAAACACAACCTAGTGACTTAAAATATCTATATGATTTTTGTTTTCCCCTCCTACAAGCTACACATTTTCCACAATTCGTCTTAATCTTTCTATGCATAAGGCATTTGAATATGTCAATGTCAAAAGCATTGGATTAATAAATGGCACTACTTGTAAGAATACCAACTATAGAACAACAAATAATAACAATAAGAAGAAAAATTATGGATGCACATTCATGGATTCACCCAGGAAGAATTTATCACTTGTGTCCATCCTATATGGTTGAGAGGAGGAGCATTATCCACCCACACAGGTTCAATTCCTACAAATGTCATGTTGAACATCTAATGGATTTGAGCCTTGTTGTTGATATAACCTTGCGCCCTAAAGAATCTAGGGTTTATTTGGGTATCATTCTCATAATGGGGGGGGGAAAGAACTTACGGGTTTTCCTTGGCATATACTACCTAGAAAAAAAAGGATTGGCTTGTGAAAAAACCCAAGTTACAATTCATGTATGCCAACTCTAGCCATAATAGTTGTATTATGTGCTACATTTCATCTCAGGATAAATTATCGATGAATCTTTTTTTTAACAATAATACGTTAAATTTATATTAGCAAAATTATGTAGAAGCACACAAAGAGTACATCCATAATTTCATGTTACTATGTGCAACAAAAGTTTTAATTCCTAAAATATATTATCCCCTCGAACCACTTCTCTATCCTGCTACTATGCTCCAATAGTTATTATACGAATACAATCTAAAAAAATTTAAAAAAATGTGTAAGATATATCCACATTTACATGGTATATGACAAAATTTAAAATAAACAAGTATCCTAATCATTTATAATAATTAAATTTATTATGAAACCAACTCACAAAAAAGAAGAAGAGATAGATCAACGACTTCAAGATTAGCCTCTTCGAGGGGGCAACCTCCTTTACATTACACAAATGAACAATTCTTGGATGATTCAAATGACAAAATCTTCTTTCTATATATAGGAGTCTAAGGGGTTACAATATAATCAGAGTCGACATAACAATAGTAAAGTAAGGGCGCAACAATAACAATAGTGGGCTTTTACGAGGCACAATAATAACAATATGGGGACTACATGGGCACAACAATAACAATAAGGGGTCTACACTGATAATAACAATGAGGGAATACACTAGTATTATAGGGACCTAACATGCTCCTCTCCTTCAAAAAGTGTTGTCCTCAATGCTTGAGTAGTTCTGGATACTCCTGTATAAAATTCTCATCTTCTTAATCCATCTAAGATAGGTGACATATACATTAATTTGATCTCACCAAAAAAATCCTTTAATATTGTTATAAAAGACCCCTCAAGGGGATGAAGAGTTGACAAAAATTAAATATCTTGAACTTGAAAAACCCCTCAACCATAAAACCAATGTCTAAAAAAAATGCTAATAAAGAGAGAATTAGGTTGTGTCTAAACTTAAACTAGCAAAAGGTAACATTCAAGAATGATACTAAATTAACAAGGGTAAGTTATTATACAAGTAATCCTTCCCTTTGAGAGAATGACTAGATAAGAATAGTTGTATAAAACTTGCACCAAATTAATTTATTATTCTTTAACTATAGTCACCACAAAAGAAAGTTTAGTCACCGATAAACATTAATTGGCTTCCATAAAAATAACAACTATTTCGGATTTTAATAAATGTGTAATTTGATTGTTTTAAATTTGTTGGAAAAAAAACAAAAGAGCCTATGCATATCTTTTTGCTTAGGATTAAAAACATTAAAATTATTATTATTATTATTTATTTTATTTTTTATTTTTTTAATATACAATTTAATTACTTTAGAACTATATTGTACAAGTACCTAATGCTCAAAAACTTAATGAAAAATTTAAAAAATCATTTCAACAAAAGTAATTTATAAAAAAAAATAAAACTTTAAACATATATGGAAAAGCAAAATAATACATTATTACAAATCTTATGAAGAAAGTTCTTAATACACAACTCAAAAGATTAGAATTTTACTAAATATTCTTTCACTTATGAACTACACATTTAGGATCAAACAAAATCAATTTTCACCTTTACATACCAAAAGACTAAAGATTCACTATTTTTTTAATCTATGAACCACACATATTAAGATAAAACAATATCAACTTACATCTTGATATACAAGAGTTTTCTTACATGGCAAATAAAACAAAATAAAGGAATTAAAAAATTACAACACAAAAAGATATACAAATTGCTTTACAATTACTCATGGGCTTTCTTAATCACTATTTAAATATATTTGTAACAAGAGTCATTAAGTGGCATGACATTGCTTTTTTTTGTATACATGAATTTTGTGTTTATTTAATTAAAATGATGATAATTGCGTTTGTATTTGTTTTATTATTATCTAGCATACCTATCCAATATATTTCTTTAATTGAAATGATGATAGTTACATCTGTCTTTTCTTGGATCTAGAATACCGTATATTTCTTTAATTGAAATGATGATAGTCACATCTGTCTTTTCTTGGATCAAGAATACCATCTTGATGATAGGATAAAGCTCAAGAAATTGCATTATTACTTAATAAGAATCTCATTTTATGATCCCACTGAGAATGATGAGTCATCGGATGCAGCGCTAAAAGACTTTTTTGACTCTAAAAAAAGCTAAAATGAAACTCTTTTTTATTAGATTTAGGGTCCCACAACGACCAACAAACTAGGACCAGGCTAGGGGATCTTTGGATGGATGCCGAGGACTCTCATGCTGGATGTCACACTTGGACTTACTTATCCAACCACCAAATATCTTTGGCGCAGCATAACTCTCACTATATTTACAAAAAGGTGCTATAATCTCATGAAAAACCTAAGATACAAAAAATAATGAACCATCTGAAACTCCGTTACTTGACTTTTTTCACATAAAACCTTAACTTTTTGAACAATTTATAATAAAAAATTTATTACCAAAATTTATTTTAATTTTTAATCACTCACTAAATTTACATAATTAAAAAAAATTATAAACAATTTTGAAATAACTTGCAAAATATTCCAACCATTAGGCCAACCACAAATAACATAACATAATTACGTCATTATAATTATATAATGCCTTATCCTCTCTTTTATTTTTTAATTATTCGATATTCCAGTCATTACTGTTCCTTATCTTTTTTATTATAGTGTCTTATCATTTCTCACAGGTCCACTGGATTAATAGGAAAGAGGTGATACTATATGTGGATTAATATGCCATCATGTCATTCCTGAAAGGCAATGACATAACAATCACAATACGTCTAACATGATGCGCATAGTAGTCAGTGACACTCCCCAGAAACTGCGTTGAAAACCATGACATATAGCCTTGAATCCCCAACCATAGTTATATTGTATTTACATAGAAATTTGGTCTTTAATGAGTAGATTTAAAGATAAAAAAAAACTAAAAATATGATATTGCTTGATTGCTCCATAACCATGACTACCCTCCGCCAAGGTATCTGCGTCATGCCTCTCCCCGGCCTTGCACGAGACATTCCTAGCATTTCCCTCCACCATTTACATTTCAAAGTAGTAAGCATTAGGAGGGTTATATTTTCTAATTAATATGATACAACACAACCAACTTCTAGGGTAAATTCAGAGACTTGCAATGTCACAAAAACAGAGATGTGAGAGGAAATTTCTCAAATCCCACGACGTATGTTTTGTTAAGGTAGAAGGAAATATTTAGGGGCCCTCGATAGGGCCAAACCAGAAACTAAATCTCACTTTTTAGGAGTGGAAATTTTCAATTAGTGGAATTAACATTCAAAGTTGTATCGAAAAAATGAATTTGCGGTGGCCAAGAATGATTTCACGGTCGTATAGAATTCAGTTTTTGGAGATGATATTTTTTTTAAACAATGTGGTGAATCGGTGATTATCAGGTCTAATCTAAGAAATTCAATTTTTAGAGATGATATTTTTTTCTAAACAATGTGGTGAATCAATAACTGCCAAGTCTAATCTAAGGGAGACCCAGGATCAATCCTCGTAGCTGCCACTATAACACCAAGAGTACATCCAACAACCTGCAAGCCAGATATACAAAATTCTTATGATTTTGGCAAGAGCCGAGACTCTCACGGGGAGGGGAGTCTACTCCTTGAGTCGCACACCATAGCAGGGCAATATACTGAATGAGATTTGAACAGTGGCCTCGTGGGTTTCCCCCAACAAACCTAGCTGTCAAACCACACATCACTATATTATTCCACCGTTTTCTACGGTCTTCAGGGACGACGCACTTGCTAAATTGGGATGTGATGGGCCATTTTTTTCTAAATTTTATGGTATAAAGTTATTTTACCTTAAAAATCATAAAAACTTTTATAGAGACCATACACAATTATTAGGAATATGAACATTTTTACAAAATAATTACAAGCAATTTACATTTTGCATATTAAAGACTAGTAAGATTCACCAAGGTTTCTAAAATTTTCCATTCTTAAAATTTTCCTTGGCTAGGATTCTGTAATATAGAATTTGTTAATGGGAAGAACCAAAAGATATTTGTGAAAGTATTAGCCACTTGAATTTTATAGAATCACCTTAAGAGGCATACATATTGTGGTCGAGGAGGACATTGAACAATATCTTAGTGGAGACAGGTAGAGGAAGTTTACCAAGAACTATAGAAGGAGGAAGGTTGCTAAAAGATCCTAGTAGAACCTATATATCCACTAACAAATAATTCATTTATGCGAACAATTAATGGGTGGGCAACAAACAACTCCTTTAAGTGATAACTTAGTGGAGCATCTAATGAACTAGTTGGACCTCCTCAACCAATCTGTTGGATATGTTGATGTAAGGTATGTTGCTCCCACTGGATTCCTATTTGGATCTCCTCCACCAATCAATTGAATATTTTGTTATAGGGTTTGTTGCTCTTATTGGTTTCGATGTTGATGTTGGTGCTACTACTAGGTAGACTATTAGTATTGTTATTGGTTTTGTAGGATCGGTTATAACTATGGCTACCTTTGCTCTACCCAAGCACAATTCAAACAAAAAATATAGACATATAAAAGCAATGGAATGATGATCCTAGCGCTATTAAAACAAACAATATAGACATATAAAAGCACAAGAATGATGATTACAACATGATTCAAATGAACAATGTAGACATATAAAAGCATTGGTGGTGGAGAATGATGGTAAATCGGTGAAAATTTCAAGTCTGAAATCCTATTGCAGCAATTGCAATAATTTTTTATAATTCTTAATTAATTTAACAGTTTATTTTCTATAACAAATTTCGAATAAATCACACAACAACCTTCATAAATAAAATTGCAGAAAATAATAGCGCTGGAAATTGAGAAATATTCTAGCACACACACAAAAATTGACACACTTATTTTTGGACTAAAGTCCCTGGGAAAACCCAAGTTGGGAAAACTTGTGCAACAACTGAGGGTTTTATATTATTAAGCAGCAGTGAAATTATGAGTACAATTTATGGATGCCCAACTCGCAATCCAATCAACAAAATAAACTGGCTGAAATATCTGTGAGGCAAATACCTCAACACCATGCCTGATCCTGCTGCGACAACTGACAAAACTGATAAGTCATAGAACCTCTTCGTGTCCCATCACTCTAGTGTAGATTGTGGTGCTCATTTTAATAAATTCGAATCTACGTGAAGGAGAAATAATAAAATTTATTTAAATTTATCTCAAAAATGATAGATTGCAAACACAACAACCAAATAAAGAATCAAAATACATTAAAATGTTATATTTTAGAACCAAAATACCACAAAATGTTCTACTCTTCTCATAATTATTGCTTTCACATTACTACATGGGCCTTATTTATTGGAGATGGCCTCCATACATAATAAAATATCTATATACTTAGGGGGTTAGGACAGGATACTACCATGCACTCCCCATTAAAAAACAACATTATCCTCAAGGTTAGCGAAGAAGGATCTCTATTAGTTTCAATGTGACATCATTCGATGATGTAGAATTCCATTGTATCAAGACTTCCTATATAGTGTGTTGGAATAGAAAATGCTCTTCTTCTTTTTTATCGTGGATGGCCTTGGGTTGCAACTACATATAACCTTCTTCATCTAATACAAGAAGGCTAGTTTAGATGTGATAATTTGATTCGACCACTTTATTTAAGCATCATACATGAAATATTGGATGAATATTAGAGTGGCTAAGCAGTTCCAATTTGTATGCCACTAACCCAATATTTTTTAGGATCTTATAGGGGTCATAAAACATTGGAACCATAGGGTTTTCACCTTGTTGACCAATATCTTATCACATTCATTCATAAAGAAGAGTTTGAAATTGTGAAAACTGAAGTCAATATATTATAGATATTGAGGGCAAGGAGGAAATGTATTGGGAGGTTTATATATATTGGGGGGTATAAAAAGGGGTATCTAGTAAAAATATGGTTTTTTCTTATTAGAAAAATGTATTTGGAGGGGGTTTTAATAGAAATATTTTGGGAGGTATTTATCAATATCTAGTGAAATTAAGAGTATGTTTTAATATCTAATGACTACATGTGTTATGACATAGGTTCACTGAGTGAAGATCCCATGTTTAGAATAAGCTTCTTAGGGTAGTTATCTTTGAGGGGGATATGCTTATAAGGTTGCAGATGAAGGAAAACCTAATCCTCTTCTTTGAAATGACATTAAGAATGATGTTGATTAGCTTGCTACTTCATCTAATTAACAATCACTAGATTATCCTTGAGAGTGTGTAAAAGGTTAGCTTGAGTTGTGAATGTTTTATCTACATCTTGTACCTTATATGATTCAAGTAGGATAGTACTGATGGGGAATTTTTTCTATAGACAACCTCAAAGGGATTCATTCAAGTGGCACCATGATAAGTTGTATCGTACCACCATTTTGCTAGGGATACCTACTACATCCATTATGATTGTCATTTTGAAGTTAGTAACCTCAAATACGATTTCAACTTCTTCATATCTCTAAAGTAAACATTAGTATAGGATGATATGTTGTGCTGAGATACAATTTAGTGCCCTAGATATGAAAGTGAAATCGACAATTTTTTTTGGAAAAATAAGCATAAGAGATAAGGGTCCTACGAAATACAATTTATAAGATTGATCCCTAATGTTAGTGGTATATATTTGATGAAGTTATACAGGAAGGAATGACAAAGGAGGAACTCACAAATTTCTTACCAAAATTTTTTAAGATAAAATTATAAATTCTTGATTGGTTGAAACATATGAAAACATTAATTAATTGTAGTTGAATATTACATAATATAAACAAAAAATTAAAAAAACAAAATGTATTTTTAATTAGATATTAAAAATGTATTAGAAATAAAAAAATATATTTTTAATTTAAAAACAAAATTAAATAATTATGAAAAATAAAATTAGTTTGCATCATCGAATTTTTGCGCCATGATTTTTAATATATACCTACTCGTCACACAAGAAACATGGAATAATTTCTTGATGTAGATTTTCCTGATGCACCATTGTAAACATACATTAAATAGTAAATTTATGATCGAGAAAAAGTTATATGCATGATTATTGAAACAAGTCCCCCTTTAAAGCTCGAGTTCAATTTTTACTGCATATTAATGGGAGAGATATGATCTACTACTGAATTTAATTGTTGATGATCTAATGTCGATGGCGTATTCAATAGGATTTTACCTAATGACCTAATATGCTAAGATATACCTGCCAAATTTGATGGATATGGTTTGCATTATTGCCATCAACGACACATTGCTTCAACACCGTCCTTCCACACATGTTCTCAATTGTTTGCCATGATGACATGTTCACTTTACCTCGTGAACCCATTAAGGGACCCTGTCTTGATCGTCAAGTAGTAGCTAACAAGGGAAACCTCTGCCAACTCATGTTATGTTGGAAAATAAAGAAAACATGTTTACTATACCGCCTCAGATAGGGAGGCCGAATACAATGACAAGACCAGTAATTAACATTCATTATTCCTTCATACATAAAACAAAAGGCGGAGGGTTCATTAATCGAGGCATTAGCCAATAATATGTGCAAATTGGTAGCCAATAGTGTGAGAGATAAACGTGAATAAAATAATTTGCAAAAAATAGAAAAATGGTTTGTTAAAGTTAGACTTTGGTAAACCGAAAAATATATTACATGTTTGACTGAATTAATACAAATTCAATCATTTACCCATTGCGTTATACTAGCCTGATGGCAGGGATAATAACACTCTAGTCCACATAATAATGCAATACAATGAGAACATATTTGGAATCACAGTGGTCAAGCCATGTCCAACTAGTCACACAAACAACCAGGAAAATTATTTATAAGGGTATGTCAATGATCGTACCTCAATTTGATCAAATTTATTCAAATCAACTATTGGTGTCTGGAAAAAGCCTTCAAGAAGATCAATTCTTCCACTGCGGGAATCTATAAAGAATTGCTTCAAATATTTTCAAATTTCAAGTTGGCATTGGAAGATGCAACATTTTCTTAAAAATACTCATAATAAGAGGGACAAATGTCCTACCATATTCCTCTAATTGAATCATTCTTTGCTTACTACTAAACTCTGTGCAAACAAAGATATGAGTTACTTAAAGCTATAGACTTCAGGCATGCAACCTGCTTGAACGATTCCTAAAGTCTAACTTTTTTTAGTATTCTTGTCCTCTACAGATAACTTAGAATACCACATATAGTTTTGGGACCACTAAAATTCTTTGTCCTCGTGTCCCAAAGTATTAGTTGTGACATTGCAATATGCTTATCTTTGTTTGCTCAACATGTCTCCCTTCATAACTTGATGAATAACTAGTAGCTTATATGAAGTAATATCCCACTGAATGAGGATAGGATGATAGTGAAAGCTACTAAATGCACCACCCATTAACCTTTATACCACATACAATAGCATTTTGTTAATTAACTTCGATTTCCACTTGGACAATATTCAGTATAAGAAGAGATTACAAGAAATATGGTGGATTAATAATGGTATATTTATGAGAGTGTGATGTGATATAATGAAAAAAAAACTTTATATATAAGCATTTCAAAAGGTTTGAATATGAGGTGATGTGGATGACGTGTGTTAGTGATGATGTGGATAGTGTGGATGACGTGTTTCAATGATGAAGTGGATAACATGGATGATGTGTGCTAGTGATGATGTGGATAGCATGGATGGCATGTGTCATTAATGATGTGGATGGCATGTGGATGATATGTCTGCAAAGAAGATGGAAGAGTGACTAAGTGTTGAAAGTGTCTTTGTATGCCTGAATGTATGTTATGGACTTGTGGAAGAAATGGGTAAGATAAAGGTCTTCTACAACCCATATTGTTAGAATGTGGCCAAGTATGGAAGGTAAGTGGGATTCAAGAAAACAAGGTGTGTAAGAAAAGGTACATTTTGTATTGACGTGGAAATGCAGGTGAAATTTGTAGACAAAGAACTTGTGGGGTTGTGGACTTGTAGAGGATGTCTTTGGAGTGTCCACAAGAGTAGACTTTGCAAGTAGGAAAAATGACTTAGTATGGATAATATTGAAAGATACTAGCATGGGACCAAACTCAAAAAATGGATAAGTATTGAACATTGTGGAAAAATAAAATAACACCATATCACCTAAAGCATTGATTAAGTGAACTTGATCAACACCTCCTTGATCAATTAAGTGAACTTGATCAACACCTCCTTGATGCTCCTCAATCCAAGCATCCTCAAGTTAGGTGTCCAACCTACATGATGTATGTCATATGGTCCCATGTTGAAGAGGTTCAGTGCCTAGCACTCTACCTCCTAGGTATGTACCTCTCCTTTTCAAGCAACTAACTCCCTCATTATGTGCACCTAGTGGATAATTATTACACCAATTAGGATAACCACCTCCTATGTAAGTGCACTATGTTAACATGGTATATAATGCCAAAAGTCCACTCAAAATAAGACATCCATATGCCAATGAAGAATCATTAGAGGATTAGGAGACTTAATGCTCTCCTAGTTAGGTGAAAACACTTTTAGAGTAACCCGAAAAGCTAGCATCTTTTACCTATGGATATAGTCCCTTAACCAAAATCCCAAGCCGAGATTTTTGATAAGGTACCCACACCATTCAACTTTATTTCTAAAAACAAAGATGTATAAATGTATAAGGCATGGAGTGGAAATGAAATTTAGAACATTTTAGTTGTAGATATCAAACTTAGAATTTGACATTCCATATAATGTTTTCCCATCTCAAGATGCATTTGAAAAGGCACTTTAAATTTAAAATGTAGAAAGTTGTGGGAATTAAAATAATAATACCATCAATTGGACATTTAAACAAATAGATAACTCATCAAAGTCATTAATATAATTTTAGCTTTGGTAATAGGACTAGTAAGGCTAGCCCAAGGGTTAACTCAAGTGGCATAGAGCCAGATGTGAAGTTATTTGATATTGTTGCTAGTTGTTGTTGATCATGGGTTCGAATCTCTTAAATTCCCTTGGGGTGAGGCCCCATTATCAAGGCCGACGGTTTACCATCCATGAAATGTGGGAAAGTACTTCAGGGTTCCCCATGCTTTCATTCCAAAAAAAATGGGAATTGGAAGGTTAACTCACACTACCACAATATAGACCCACACAAAATTTTGTGATAAATGGGTTGTTTCTTACGTACCTACTTCACAAAAAAACCCTTCAATGCCCAAAGCACAAGGGCCTATACCTATCAATAGAGAATAATATTCATTAATATTCTCATATATGTGGATTGAGTAGAGATGCAACTTGTAGATACATTTGCAATATGTTATTTCAATTCACAATAAAATCCTCGCAAAGAAAGTCTATCATGTTTTGAGCTTATTGGTACCACGAGGAATGCTTGTAGGGAAAATATAGGAAAGTTTGGCTATGAGTTCCATAAGGGAGCAATGCAAGTAGTGTAGAAGTTAATGTCGATATATATGATTAATGCTAATAAATATAAGTATTGATGATTGTACAAAACTTAAATTGAATAAAGCATAGATTGCTTGATTAGAAGGAATAAATAGAGTCACTAAAGTGTCTATGGGAACTTTAGTTGTCATTAAGTGGCATTATCGAATGCATGTAACCATGCCATAACCCAATAAAGCAAATCCATCATGTTATGATCTATCGAGCAATAAACACAACCTAGTGACTTAAAATATCTATATGATTTTGGTTTTCCCCTCCTACAAGCTACATATTTTCCACAATTAGTCTTAATCTTTTTATGCATAAGGCATTTTAATATGTCAATGTCAAAAGCATCGGATTAATAAATGGCACTACTTGTAAGAATACCAACTATAGAACAACAAATAATAACAATAAGAAGAAAAATTATGCATGCACATTCATAGATTCACCCAGGAAGAATTTGTCACTTGTGTCCATCCTAGATGGTTGAGAGGAGGAGCATTATCCACCCACACAGGTTCAATTCCTATAAATGTCATGTTGAACACCTAATGTATTTGAGCCTTGTTGTTGATATAACCTTGTGCCCTAAAGAATCTAGGGTTTATCTGGGTATCATTCTCATAATGGGGGGGAAGAACTTAGGGGTTTTCCTTGGCATATACTACCTAGAAAAAAAAGGATTGGCTTGTGAAAAAACCCAAGTTACAATTCATGTATGCCAAATCTAGCCATAATAGTTGTATTATGTGCTACATTTCATCTCAGGATAAATTACCGATGAATCTTTTTTTTAACAATAATACGTTAAATTTATATTAGCAAAATTATATAGAAGCACACAAAGAGTACATCCATAATTTCATGTTACTATGTGCAACAAAAGTTTTAATTCCTAATATACATTATCCCCTCGAACCACTTCTCTATCCTGCTACTATGCTCCAATAGTTATTACACTAATACAATCTAAAAAAATTTAAAAAAATGTGTAAGATATATCCACATTTACATGGTATATGACAAAATTTAAAATAAACAAGTATCCTAATCATTTATAATAATTAAATTTATTATGCAACCAATTCACAAAATAGAAGAAGAGATAGATCAACGACTTCAAGATTAGCCTCTTTGAGGGGGCAACCTCCTTTACATTACACAAATGAACAATTCTTGGATGATTCAAATGACAAAATCTTCTTTCTATATATAGGAGTCTAAGGGGTCACAATATAATTAGAATCGACATAACAATAGTAAAGTAAGGGCGCAACAATAACAATAGTGGGCTTTTACGAGGCACAATAATAACAATATGGGGACTACATGGGCACAACAATAACAATAAGGGGTCTACACTGACAATAACAATGAGGGAATACACTAGTATTATAGGGACCTAACATGCTCCTCTCCTTCAAAAAAGTGTTGTCCTCAATACTTGAGTAGTTCTGGATACTCCTGTATAAAATTCTCATCCTCTTAATCCATCTAAGATAGGTGACATATACATTAATTTGATCTCACTAAAAAAAATCCTTTAATATTGTTATAAAAGACCCCTCAAGGGGATGAAGAGTTGACAAAAATTAAATATCTTGAACTTGAAAAACCCCTCAACCATAAAACCAATGTCTAAAAAAAATGCTAATAAAGAGAGAATTAGGTTGTGTCTAAACTTAAACTAGCAAAAGGTAACATTCAAGAATGATACTAAATTAACAAGGGTAAGTTATTATACAAGTAATCCTTCCCTTTGAGAGAATGACTATATAAGACTAGTTGTATAAAACTTGCGCCAAATTAATTTATTATTCTTTAACTATAGTCACCACAAAAGAAAGTTTAGTCACCGATAAACATTAATTGGCTTCCATAAAAATAACAACTATTTCAGATTTTAATAAATGTGTAATTTGATTGTTTTAAATTTGTTGGAAAAAAAATACAAAAGAGCCTACGCATATCTTTTCGCTTAGGATTAAAAACATTAATTTTTTTTTTATACACAATTTAATTACTTTAGAACTATATTGTACAAGTACCTAATGCTCAAAAACTTAATGAAAATTTTAAAAAATCATTTCAACAAAAGTAATAAAAAAAAAAAAAAAAACTTTAAACATATATGGAAAAGCAAAATAGTACATTATTACAAATCTTATGAAGAAAGTTCTTAATACACAACTCAAAAGATTAGAGTTTTACTAAATATTCTTTCACTTATGAACTACACATTTAAGATCAAACAAAATCAATTTTCACCTTTACATACCAAAAGACTAAAGATTCACTATTTTTTTAATCTATGAACAACACATATTAAGATAAAACAATATCAACTTACATCTTGATATACAAGAGTTTTCTTCCATGGCAAATAAAACAAAATAAAGGAATTAAAAAAATTACAACACAACAAGATATACAAATTGCTTTACAATTACTCATTGGCTTTCTTAATCACTACTTAATTATATTTGTAACAAGAGTCATTAAGTGGCATGTCATTGCTTTTTTGTATATATGAATTTTGTGTTTTTTTAATTAAAATGATGATAATTGCGTTTGTATTTGTCTTATTATTATCTAGCATACCTATCCAATATATCTTTTTAATTGAAATGATGATAGTCACATCTGTCTTTTCTTGGATCTAGAATACTGTATATTTCTTTAATTGAAATGATGATAGTCACATCTGTCTTTTCTTGGATCAAAAATACCATCTTGATGATAGGATAAAGCTCAAGAAATTGCATTATTACTTAATAAGAATCTCATTTTATGATGCCCCGATGAGAATGATGAGTCATCGGATCCAGCTCTAAAAGATTTTTTGACTCTAGAAAAAGGTAAAATGAGACTCTTTTTTATTAGATCTGGGGTCCCACAACGACGAACAAACTAGGACCAGGCTAGGGGATCTTTGGATGGATGCCCAGGACTCTCATGCTGGATGTCACGCGTGGACTTACTTATCCAACCACTAAATATCTTTGGCGCAGCATAACTCTCACTATATTTACAAAAAGATGCTATAATCTCATAAAAAACCTAAGATACAAAAATAATGAACCATCTAAACTTCGTTATTTGACTTTTTTCACATAAAACCTTAACTTTTTGAACAATTTATAATAAAAAATTTATTACCAAAATTTATTTTAATTTTTAATCACTCACTAAATTTACATAATTAAAAAAAAATTATAAACAATTTTGAAATAACTTGCAAAATATTCCAACCATTAGGCCAACCACAAAGAACATAATTACGTCATTATAATTATATAATGCCTTATCCTCTCTTTTATTTCTTAATTATTCGATATTCCAGTCATTATTGTTCCTTATCTTTTTTATTAGAGTGTCTTATCATTTCTCACAGGTCCACTGGATTAATAGGAAAGAGGTGATACTATATGTGGATTAATATGCCATTATGTCATTCCTGAAAGGCAATGACATAACAATCACAATACGTCTAACATGATGTGCATAGTAGTCAGTGACACTCCCCAGAAACTGCGTTGAAAACCATGACATATAGCCTTGAATCCCCAACCATAGTTATATTGTATTTACATAGAAATTTGGTCTTTAATGAGTAGATTTAAAGATAAAAAAACTAAAACTAGCATTTGCACCTGATGTTGCAAAGAAAGCGCCGTAAGGCAAGCCAATAGAAAATGAACTAGTAGCTTGAAGTGTCTTGTAAAATCAATGCAATCTCTGCACAACATTATAATGTTTCAAAATGATATATTTACAATGTTCAAGATCATTTAGTCAACATTTATTACCACGAAAAATAACAATATAAAGGCCTGGAAAATAGGCTTTTGATCACCCTATGAGGACACAAATTGTTGGAATATTAATTCCAACTGCAGGCAGCATGGACGCGGATGTGGACAGCGACGGCAGCCAGTCAGTTGCTCGTGCAGCAAGAAAACAGCTCCGTAAAACCACTGCCTCATATCGCACCGCCTTTTGCCAAAGGCTGTTTTTCCCTGGAAACCTCCGACACAATCAACTCCAGCCACGCATCCACTGTACGAACCTTAAACCACCAAACCCCCGGGCATTAAAGTTCGTTTGGGTTGTGTGGCTGTAGGATCCGAAATGCGTCCGATCAAGTCAACGGACATGGATCTTTGTCAACCTGCCTGAACTTTATTGCCTGACCGCACACGTGAAGGAGCTAATGTAATTAATGGAGTTTCGTAAATTGTAAGAAAAAGTTGGTAAGTGTTTTAATTTTTGTTTGCACGGATGTATGGCGAATTAAAGATTGGTATGGGTAAGTCAACGGATAATTAAAACCCTCCTCGTTTTTGGTATATGTATTGTGTGTGCTCATTTGCATATGAGTCTTTTGTAACACCGGATGAAAGATAATGTTCGCAACAGCGAATAAAAACCATGAGATGCACAGCAGTGCGATCTTGTGTAATGAAGTGCAAAAAAAAATAAAATAAAATGAAACCAGAGCGAGGGTTCATTGCACAACGAATGAAATGAAACTAGAGCAGGGATGAAAAGGAGGGTTCGCGGCAGCAAATGAAAAACCAGAAACGCACAACAGTGGGAATAAATATTTTTGTGGAGCATATGCATTGAAATGCATAGAAATGAAATGTATGGTGTGGCCCAGCAGCGAAGAAGAAAAACAGGGGAGCACAGCAGCACGAAGAAAATGAAACCAGAGCTAGGGTTAATTTTTCCAGAGAAGGCAATTTTGAAAAGTGCAGACAGTGCATATCAAATTTTATTGGTGGATGTGTAATGCTTGAGAAGCGCGAAAAGGGTGAATCAAGTTTTTTTTGTTTTGTTATTGGAATGTATTCTACAACAGTAAAAGTAAGTTTTCTTTTTCACACAGCAGTGAAAAGAGCTATGTAAATTTTGTTTTGTTGGGAGTTTAATCAAATTGTGTAAGAAAATTTTTATTTTACTGGAGTAAATGTAAAGTTTTTCACATAGCAGTGAATGAAAATTTTACACAGTAGTGTAAAATTATTTGTAAAAGAGGCAGAGTAATTTTTGTGAAAGTTTTTGGTGAATCCCTCTATTAAAAGGGAAGGTGCTTCTCAGCACAGTCTCCGGTGAATCCCTCTGCTAAGAGGAAGATCTATTATCTTTGGTGAATCCCTCTGTCAAGAGGAAGATGCTTTTCA
The DNA here is from genome assembly GCA_031772625.1 of Pinus tabuliformis. Lineage (NCBI taxonomy): Eukaryota > Viridiplantae > Streptophyta > Pinopsida > Pinales > Pinaceae > Pinus > Pinus tabuliformis. The sequence goes on from CM062809.1 coordinate 1,310,838,991, forward strand.
GCATAGACTGGTGAATCCCTTTGGTGAAGAGGAAGATGCTCTTCAGCATAATCTCTTGGAGAATCCTTCTGTGTGAGGAACATATTTTAGTGAATCCCTCTATGTGAGGAAGACTCTTTTGTTGTTTATGAAACTGCATTTGAAGCAGTGTTGGTGAATCCCTCTACGTGAGGAAGATTCTTTTGTAACAGCAGTTTTGTAATCCCTCTGTTAAGAGGAAGACCCTTTTTGTTGTAACAGGCAGTCATATTGATGAATGAAATTTTTTTTGGCTGAAGAAAAACTCTGCTTTGCTCAGAAATTTTATTTGGCTTCCCTGTGCAAAAGATCCTGTGGCAAAAACAGAGCATTGCTCTGTGTTCAATTAATTTGTGTTTGAAATTACCAGAAATTTCCAACCTGGTATCAGAGCTAGTCCAGGCTCTTTGAAGGCGTCAAAGAAGCTGAAGGAAGGTTTCTTTGCTGCAGCAGCTTCTCCAGCAGCGTGAAGACTCAACAAAAGGATCAAGGTATTTCTCAAGTTTTTCTGTGTTGCTGTTGAAGAAACAGCCAGTGATTTTAAATACATAGTCAGGTATTTGAAGCATAGTTAAGAATGGCAAGGTCAAGGAAGAAAGCCTCCAATCCTCCTAAGGTTGTGTCTCCCTCCTTTACTAAAATAGAAGACAATCTATTTGAAAGCATTCTATTTGAGGCTCCAAGGTTCGATGGGAACTTTGATATATGGGAAATAAAAATGAGGACTTTCTTACAGTCTGAAGGGATTGAAATTTGGGAATCAGTGATTGATGATAGCAAGATGGATAGAGAATCCAAGGAGTACAATGCAAAAGCAGCAAAGACTATCTTGGATGGACTGCTTGATTCTATAAAGAAGAATCTAGGAAAATATTCATCAGCAAAGGATATATGGGACAGACTTCATGACCTTCATGCAAAGGGAGCACTGACCATGACCATCAGTCAAGAAGGAAATTATGAACCCATCATAGAAGCTGAAAATGAGAAGGTTGACCTCATCAAGCTTCAAGTAAAAGAAAAGGATGAAGAGCTCGCCAAGCTTAAGAAGGAACTTGATCAAAGCAAAAGGAAGCATCATGAAGAAGTCATATCAATGACAAATCAGTTGAATAAAGCAAAGAAGCAAGAAGATGCCTTGTCAAGACAACTTGAACAAAGGCACAAGAGAGTGAACAAACTTGTAGAAGAGATCAGACAGTACAAGATAGAGGTCTCCTCCCTTGAGTCTGAACTACAAGAAGCTAGGAAGCAGGCACAAGAAGCTAAGAAGAAAATGGAGAGCAGTCAAGCAGAAATCTCCAAAATGAAGTCAGATATTATCTCCCTTAAAATAGTAGCAGCTGAAGCTACTCGTAGCAAGGAAGAAACTGAGGAACAACTTGCAAAGAAGAAAAATGAGTGTGAAATATTGGAAGAAGAGATTGTCCTTCTCAGAAAAAAGGTTGAAGGAATGAACAAAATCATGAAGAGCTCTCAAGCCTTGGATGACATGCTCAGCTATCACAGATCTCCATCTGATAAATCAGGACTCGGGTATGTAGGTGAACCCTCAAACAAGAATGAAAATGCTTTAAGCAAAGGAGATGTGAAGAAGCCAGAAAGAAATTGTGATGCTCCTAGTTCCAGCAAAGGCAAGGAGAAAGATCAAGGCTACAATAGAAGAAATCCTACTCCAAGTAGAAAACCAGCTCCAAGAAGAAATGTAGCTGATGTCAAAGAGGTAAGAGGAAATGGTTATCATCAAAAGATCTCAAGGCAGCAAGGCTTCAGAAGTACATCAAGGAAACCTCCATCTCCCAGGTACCAAAGTTCATTTTTTGGTTATTGTTATTCTTGCTCAAACTTTGGTCATATGGCAAAAGACTGTAGAGCATTTCATAGAGATAGATGTTATGGTCCCCGACAACCTCCAAGAAACAATTTAGAAGGAAGAAATCATAAAATCTTATTCATGAACAATGTAGAATGTTTCAAGTGTCATAACATTGGGCATATGGCACGTGATTGTAACTTAACATGGGATCCTACGCAAGCTAGACCCATGCAAAAGAAGAAAGTTACACAAGTATGGAGAAGGAAGGAAATACAGTGCGAAAGTCCCTTGAGCTCTCCAACTGATCTAAGTTTCTTTTGAGAAGACTTTTCCGAAAGAAGATGATGCATACAGTTAGGGGGAGCATGTACTGCGAAGGAGTTATTGTGTTGAGAAAACAAAAAGGGAAGCGTGAGTGAATATACACAACAGTGTAGTCCTTTGAAGAAATGGGAATCCACGCAGCAGCGTGAGGTGGTTTTTGTTGTTGAAGAAAAATGTGAAATGTGCAGTAGCTCGAGTATTTTGTTTTGAGAACGCATATGAAATCCAAGGGGCAGCCTGTATTTTTTAATCATTATTGCTGAACTATATTCTTTGATGAAGATTTTCTTATAGGGGAGAGATATGAAATTAAATCTGCCATAAGAGCAGAGAAGAAAAGGTTGCAGGATAGCTTGGAAATGCAAAGATTGGAAATCTTGCCTGAAGCAGAGAAAGAGGAGATTACATGATTGGAGTGCCTAAACACAGCAGTGAAAGCAATGGAGGGAAAGCTGATATGAGTAGGCAGAAAAGCTTTGAAATTTTATGAAGTGTTTGGGTATGTTTAAATGCCCAGCAGTTGAAATTAAGGGGGAGTGTTGGAATATTAATTCCAACTGCAGGCAGCGTGGACGCGGATGTGGACAGCTACGACAGCCAGTCAGTTGCCCGTGCAGCAGGAAAACAGCTCTGTAAAACCACTGCCTCATATCGCACCGCCTTTTGCCAAAGGCTGTTTTTCCCTGGAAGCCTCCGACACAATCTGATCCGGATTTAAACAAGAACGCAACAAATCACAGAGATAACCATATACACAAAGATGCAGCGGAAATAATACTTCATTTCATTAATGGAAAATACTGAAATATGCTTACAACCAGAAATGGAAATAAACCAGCTAGGGCGATGGTAGCTTATCTCTGAGAAGAGATGTGATGGCTACATGCCTCTCAACTGTGTTACAATGAGGCTCGAAGGCCTATTTATTGTTGAGAAACAATGGAAAACCCTTAACATTCCAAAACCTAACCCTAGGAGATGAAACGCCAAACTGTGGGCCCCGTTTGGGGGTAAATTGGTACATCAACTTCTCAGGGTCATAACTTTGGCATATGATCTCCGTTTGACGCGTACAATAGCTCATTAGAAAGATCTATCCGAGCACTATCATTGTTGGAACGAGCAACATCGGTCAATTCCATGGACCCATGTTGCCCTTGGATTCCCCAAAAAACGTCGTTTAGGGCCTCAAAATGGCTCCGGAAGTTCAGGACCCAAAAAACTGCTACAAATAGTAAGTTGTGCTACAATTAAGGAAACTGACAATGCTGAGAAAGACAATGGTGGGGGTCCAGGTGGACTTGGCAGGTGGCCACCAATATCCACCTGGATCATTCCTCCCCCCTTAGGAAGCAATGGTCCCCATTGTGTTGAGCTCCTCCATGAGATGAGGAAACTTCTGCTGAACTTATTCCCTGGTGAGCCACTTGCCCTGCTGAAGGAGTTGGCCTGCTTTGACAACTCGATACAGTTGGATATTCTGTTGGCGAGTGTTCTTGATCTATGTGTCCATGATCCGATCAGTTGCAGCTTGTTCCATGCAATCTGGATTTACTTCTGTGGGTTTGAGCTGTTCTGCAATGTCGGATGTGTCTAGCAATGGTGGAAAGTATGGCCGAAGGCGGTCCACATTGAACACTGGGTGCAGGCCAAGGAATGGGGGAATGCTGAGCTCAAATGCATTGTCTCCCATAGCCTTAGTAATGGTGTAAGGACCATATCGGAGTGGTCTCAATTTCCGATAGGCTCCAGTAAGGCGTTCCTTTTGCAAATGCAACCAGACTTTGTCGCCCACCTGAAACTTGTGTGGCACCCGGTGTTGATCATGTCGCTGCTTGTACTTGGCATTTGATTTCTCAAGAATGTCATGGACCTGCTGGCGAATATGTTGGATGCGTTCAATGAAGCTGGTGGCCTTATCTGTTTCGGACTGGACATGAGCTGAATTCATGTGAGTAGCTGCAAGGGGCATGGCCACATCAATGGGGCATAGTGGCTGGAATCCCAAACCCACCTGAAAAGGGCTATGGCCAGTGGAGCTGTGAAGAGCTCGGTTGTAGCTGTGTTGAACATAGGGGAGGCTCTCGTCCCATGTGCGTGGATGCTTTGAGTTATACATGCGCAAAATGTGCACAATCATCCTGTTGACAACCTCTGTTTGGCCATCAGTTTGAGGATGGAAGGCTGTGGACTTCGTGAGTTTGGTGTCCAGTATTGACCAGAGACTGGACCAAAATGTGCTGAGAAACCGACTGTCCCGATCTAAGATGATAGACTGTGGGATCCCAAAGTGCACCCACACTCGTTCAAAGAAGAGTTTAGCAGTGGCTTCTGCTGTGATATTCTTCTTGCAGGCCATCATAATGGCCATCTTCGAGAACCTGTCGACGACCACAAAAACACAGTCATTTCCATGCTTAGTGGAAGGAAGGCCTGACATGTAATCCATGGAGATGGATTCCCAAGGTCGACTAGGGGTAGGCAACGGGGTATAGAGGCCGTGCTTCTTAATGGTCGGTTTGGCAATGGCACAGGCAGTACATGATCGGATGTACTTCCCAACATCCTGTCGAAGATTCGGCCAATAGAAATAATTTTGCAGTACTGCCATTGTTTTCTCGACCCCGAAATGCCCAGCAGCCCGACTGTAGTGTGCTTCCCAAATCAGCTTGGCACGCTCGCTTGAAGGAAAACAAAGGTGACCGAGGTGGCATAATAGGGCGTCCTGGAGGTGAAAATCTGTAACATGCCGACCCTCCAAGAGTGTCTGGTATGTGTGGCCGAATTCTGGGTCGCTTTTGTAGAGAAGTGGCCAATCAGCAGTCTCGTGCCCACAAGAGTTGAGCACGGTGGTTAGTGCCATGATCGGTGGCCGACTGAGGCAATCTGCAACATTATTGGTGCTGCCCTTTTTATACTTGATGTTCAAGTGAAACTGTTGCAGGTATGTAGACCACTTCTGATGGCGATCATTCTGCAATTTCCCTTGGGTCTGTATGAACTGCAGAGGTCGGTGGTCTGTGTGGATGACCGTTTCCTTCCCCAAAATGTAATGCTTCCATTGTCGGCAGGCCTGTACAATGGAATACATCTCTTTATCATAAGTGGGGTACTTCCGGACTGTATCTGAAAGTGTTTCACTGTGATATGCCATTGGATGTCCATGTTGAGTAAGGACTGCCCCAATAACATAGTCAGAGGCATCTGTCTCGACCTCAAATGGTTGTTGTAAATCTGGTAACGCGAGCACTGGTGCCGTGCAGAGGTGATCCTTCAATTCCCTGAATGCCTTCTGTTGAGATTCAGACCAAAAGAATTTTGCTTTCGCCCCGCCCTTGGTGACTTGACTCAAGGGCCAAGAAATATGAGAAAACCCCAACACAAACCTGCGGTAGAAGTTGGCAAGACCTAGAAAGCTGCGGAGCTCTGTTAGAGTGGTTGGAGAGGGCCAATCCCGAATGACTTGGATCTTGGCCGGATCGACATGCACCCCCTGTTCATCAATGATGTATCCCAGATACTGAACCTGGGTCATGCCAAAAGTGCATTTCTCCAAATTGGCACATAGCTTGTGTTGCCGCAGTGTTTGGAGAACCTGTCGGATGTGGTGGAGGTGCTCTTCCCAACTCTGGCTGAAGATCAGAATGTCATCCAAGTATACTACTACAAAGGAGTTGGTGAATGGCCGCAAGATGTCATCCATTAGCCTCATAAAGGTTGCAGGAGCATTCGTCAATCCGAAAGGCATGACCAACCATTCGAAGAGGCCCTCCTTGGATTTGAAGGCAGTCTTCCACACATCGGAGGGTTCGATTGGTACCTGGTGATATCCTGACTTCAGATCGATCTTGCTGAAATATTTTGCCCCCTTTAGTTGGTCTAGGAGGTCATCAATCCGCGGGATCGGGTACCTATTACGGACAGTGATCTTGTTCAGCGCCCGATAGTCAATATAGAGTCTCCACGTCCCATCCTTCTTCTGTACCAACACGATCGGGCTCCCACAGGGCGATGAACTCGGACGGATGTGACCTTTCTGTAGGAGCTCCTGAATCTGCCTCTTGATTTCATTGTTCTCCAGAACAGAGCGCCGATAAATTGGTCCATTGGGTAGCGGCGCACCTGGGGTCAGATCGATGGAGTGCTTGACCTGACAGTGCAGAGGAACCCCTGCCGGGGAGGTGAAGATGTCCTCGTACTACTCCACAACCTTGTCCATCTGTAGTTGTCGTGCAGAGGGACCCCGTTTGGAGGCCGCGGCCACTGTCTTCTTCTTTCCTTGAGGGCGTATCATCAGGAAAACAAATTTCCTGGTTTTGGAAATGATCTTACTGCATTGTTTTGCAGTAATCAAAGAGATGGCGGCAGGTGGTGCTACCTCTGGTATCCTGAACAGCTTATTTCCCAATGTAATAATAACAGCACGGGGCCTTGATTCATACACAGCATGTCGCTTCCACAAGTATGGTTGTCCTAGTAATACATCACAAACTTCAAGGGGAGAAATGTCACACAATACCTCATCCGTGAAGGGCTTGATGTTGTATGGAAGGCGACACTGCTGGCTCACGCGAAGATCTCGTCCTTGGTGAAGCCACCCAATGGTGTATGGTTGTGGATGTGCTGTGGTCGGTAAGCCCAACCGCTTCACGACCTCTGCCGAAATGAGGTTCTTTTGACTCCCGCTATCAACAATGAACTGTATCGGGGAGCCCTTTACCCACATCTGGGAGTGGAAGAGACGCTCCTCCTCCTCTGGATCTTCGGGTTCATTTTTCTGGATCTTTGCGGTAGCAACAGTGGCGCTGGGATCCGCATCAATGATCTGCTTCCCTTTTTCATACCCCTTATCGGGTTCTGACTCAGAGTCGGAACATGCATCTGATTCTGAAACCTTTAGCTCAGCCACCAGTGACTGCTTGGCCCGACACTCACTTGTGTTGTGAGTGGAGCTCTTATGGAACTCGCACCATTTTCCAGTGTCCTTTCTCGGCTTCGCGGCGCTGTTCTTTGCTTGCGGCTTCGGCTGGTTGTCTTGGGCTGTCCCGCCTTGGCTTTGTCCTTTGTTCTGTGGTTTAGGGGCACCTTTCCCCTGCTTTGGATTCGCAGATCCAAAGTCTCGCTTCTTTTGTTTAAACTTCTGCTCGACCTTGACGACATATCGGTATGCTGCGCCGAGCGAGGGATGTTTAGGAATTGTATTTCTTCCTAGATGTACTTGTGCAAGCAGCCACGGTATTTGAGTATCAAATGTTGCTCCGAATCCTTGATACCCAACTTTGTGCGAAGGGTATGGAAAATATTGGTGAACTCCGGCACGTCTTGGTCCCTTCCCTGCCGCAGCGTGGTCCACTTTATGTATTCATCCTCATAGCTTCTGACAGGGTAGTACTGCTCCTTGATGGCATCCCGGAACGAATCCCAGGTGGGTGCGGCTGAAAATAGTGAGCCAGTACTTTCATCCTTCTGCTCGCAGTAGGTTTCCCACCAGTCCTTGACGTGGGGGGCTGCTTTGAGAAGAGCAAAAACAATCTTTTCCTGACTCGAAAATTCATGAACAGAAAAATAACCCTCTAGCAGATTTAACCATTTATCTACGGCATCTGCGTCTATCTGACCCTCGAATATGGGGATTTCAAAATTAACTTGTACCTTAAAGGGTGTGGCGTTTCCAGAGTAGCTGCTGGAAGCCGATGCGTTGCTTCTGGGTAGCCGCTGAAGGATCTGGGTAAAGTTGTCCATCATCGCGTTCCGTTGTCGCTCGAGGGCTTCTTCGAGCAAGATTTTGATGGGATCTCCTGCCCCCTCGTCTTTCTTCTCGTCTGCCATGGGAGGCCATCGGGATTTGCGAGGCTGGTCTTGCAAAGGTTCAACCAGTTCAAGTCCTAACTCCTTATATCCCGACCTTGTTGGGGACATGCAAAGAAAAACAGAGAAAAAGCAGACCGCTCTGATACCACTGATCCAGATTTAAACAAGAACGCAACAAATCACAGAGATAACCATATACACAAAGATGCAGCGGAAATAATACTTCATTTCATTAATGGAAAATACTGAAATATGCTTACAACCAGAAATGGAAATAAACCAGCTAGGGCGATGGTAGCTTATCTCTGAGAAGAGATGTGATGGCTACATGCCTCTCAACTGTGTTACAATGAGGCTCGAAGGCCTATTTATTGTTGAGAAACAATGGAAAACCCTTAACATTCCAAAACCTAACCCTAGGAGATGAAACGCCAAACTGTGGGCCCCGTTTGGGGTAAATTGGTACATCAACTTCCCAGGGTCGTAACTTTGGCATATGATCTCCATTTGACGCGTACAATAGCTCATTAGAAAGATCTATCCGAGCACTATCATTGTTGGAACGGATGGACCCATGTTGCCCCTGGATTCCCCAAAAAACGTCGTTTAGGGCCTCAAAACGGCTCCGGAAGTTCAGGACCCGAAAAACTGCTAAAAATAGTAAGTTGTGCTACAATTAAGGAAACTGACAATGCTGAGAAAGACAACGGTGGGGGTCCAGGTGGACTTGGCAGGTGGCCACCAATATCCACCTGGATCATTCCTCCCCCCTTAGGAAGCAATGGTCCCCATTGCGTTGAGCTCCTCCATGAGATGAGGAAACTTCTGCTGAACTTGTTCCCTGGTGAGCCACTTGCCCTGCTGAAGGAGTTGGCCTGCTTTGACAACTCGATACAGTTGGATATTTTGTTGGCGAGTGTTCTTGATCTATGTGTCCATGATCCGATCAGTTGCAGCTTGTTCCATGCAATCTGGATTTAATTCTGTGGGTTTGAGCTGTTCTGCAATGTCGGATGTGTCTAGCAATGGTGGAAAGTATGGCCGAAGGCGGTCCACATTGAACACTGGGTGCAGGCCAAGGAATGGGGGAATGCTGAGCTCAAATGCATTGTCTCCCATAGCCTTAGTAATGGTGTAAGGACCATATCGGAGTGGTCTCAATTTCCGATAGGCTCCAGTAAGGCGTTCCTTTTGCAAATGCAACTAGACTTTGTCGCCCACCTGAAACTTGTGTGGCACCCGGTGTTGATCATGTCGCTGCTTGTACTTGGCATTTGATTTCTCAAGAATGTCATGGACCTGCTGGCGAATATGTTGGATGCGTTCAATGAAGCTGGTGGCCTTATCTGTTTCGGACTGGACATGAGCTGAATTCATGTGAGTAGCTGCAAGGGGCATGGCCACATCAATGGGGCATAGTGGCTGGAATCCCAAACCCACCTGAAAAGGGCTATGGCCAGTGGAGCTGTGAAGAGCTCGGTTGTAGCTGTGCTGAACATAGGGGAGGCTCTCGTCCCATGTGCGTGGATGCTTTGAGTTATACATGCGCAGAATGTGCACAATCATCCTATTGACAACCTCTGTCTGGCCATCAGTTTGAGGATGGAAGGCTGTGGACTTCGTGAGTTTGGTGTCCAGCATTGACCAGAGACTGGACCAAAATGTGCTGAGAAACCGACTGTCCCGATCTGAGATGATAGACTGTGGGATCCCAAAGTGCACCCACACTCGTTCAAAGAAGAGTTTAGCAGTGGCTTCTGCTGTGATATTCTTCTTGCAGGCCATCATAATGGCCATCTTCGAGAACCTGTCGACGACCACAAAAACACAGTCATTTCCATGCTTAGTGGAAGGAAGGCCTGACATGTAATCCATGGAGATGGATTCCCAAGGTCGACTAGGGGTAGGCAACGGGGTATAGAGGCCGTGCTTCTTAATGGTCGGTTTGGCAATGGCACAGGCAGTACATGATCGGATGTACTTCCCAACATCCTGTCGAAGATTCGGCCAATAGAAATAATTTTGCAGTACTGCCACTGTTTTCTCGACCCCGAAATGCCCAGCAGCCCGACTGTAGTGTGCTTCCCAAATCATCTTGGCACGCTCGCTTGAAGGAACACAAAGGTGACCGAGGTGGCATAATAGGGCGTCCTGGAGGTGAAAATTTGCAACATGTCGACCCTCCAAGAGTGTCTGGTATGTGTGGCCGAATTCTGGGTCGCTTTTGTAGAGAAGTGGCCAATCAGCAGTCTCGTGCCCACAAGAGTTGAGCACGGTGGTTAGTGCCATGATCGGTGGCCGACTGAGGCAATCTGCAACATTATTGGTGCTGCCCTTTTTATACTTGATATTCAAGTGAAACTGTTGCAGGTATGTAGACCACTTCTGATGGCGATCATTCTGCAATTTCCCTTGGGTCTGTATGAACTACAGAGGTTGGTGGTCTGTGTGGATGACCGTTTCCTTCCCCAAAATGTAATGCTTCCATTGTCGGCAGGCCTGTACAATGGAATACATCTCTTTATCATAAGTGGGGTACTTCCAGACTGTGTTTGAAAGTGTTTCACTATGATATGCCATTGGATGTCCATGTTGAGTAAGGACTGCCCCAATAGCATAGTCAGAGGCATCTGTCTCGACCTCAAATGGTTGTTGTAAATCTGGTAACGCGAGCACTGGTGCCGTGCAGAGGCGATCCTTCAATTCCCTGAATGCCTTCTGTTGAGATTCAGACCAAAAGAATTTTGCTTTCGCCCCGCCCTTGGTGACTTGACTCAAGGGCCAAGAAATATGAGAAAACCCCAACACAAACCTGCGGTAGAAGTTGGCAAGACCTAGAAAGCTGCGGAGCTCTGTTAGAGTGGTTGGAGAGGGCCAATCCCGAATGACTTGGATCTTGGCCAGATCGACATGCACCCCCTGTTCATCAATGATGTATCCCAGATACTGAACCTGGGTCATGCCAAAAGTGCATTTCTCCAAATTGGCACATAGCTTGTGTTGCCGCAGTGTTTGGAGAACCTGTCGGATGTGGTGGAGGTGCTCTTCCCAACTCTGGCTGAAGATCAGAATGTCATCCAAGTATACTACTACAAAGGAGTTGGTGAATGGCCGCAAGATGTCATCCATTAGCCGAGCGAGGGGATGTTTAGGAATTGTATTTCTTCCTGGATGTACTTGTGCAAGCAGCCACAGTATTTGAGTATCAAATGTTGCTCCGAATCCTTGATACCCAACTTTGTGCGAAGGGTATGGAAAATATTGGTGAACTCTGGCACGTCTTGGTCCCTTCCCTGCCGCAGCGTGGTCCACTTTATGTATTCATCCTCATAGCTTCCGACAGGGTAGTACTGCTCCTTGATGGCATCCCGGAACGAATCCCAGGTGGGTGCGGCTGAAAATAGTGAGCCAGTACTTTCATCCTTCTGCTCGCAGTAGGTTTCCCACCAGTCCTTGACGTGGGGGGCTGCTTTGAGAAGAGCAAAAACAATCTTTTCTTGACTCGAAAATTCATGAACAGAAAAATAACCCTCTAGCAGATTTAACCATTTATCTACGGCATCTGCGTCTATCTGACCCTCGAATATGGGGATTTCAAAATTAACTTGTACCTTAAAGGGTGTGGCGTTTCCAGAGTAGCTGCTGGAAGCCGATGCGTTGCTTCTGGGTAGCCGCTGAAGGATCTGGGAAAAGTTGTCCATCATCGCGTTCCGTTGTCGCTCGAGGGCTTCTTCGAGCAAGATTTTGATGGGATCTCCTGCCCCCTCGTCTTTCTTCTCGTCCGCCATGGGAGGCCGTTGGGATTTGCGAGGCTGGTCTTGCAAAGGTTCAACCAGTTCAAGCCCTAACTCCTTATATCCCGACCTTGTTGGGGACATGCAAAGAAAAACCGAGAAAAAGCAGACCGCTCTGATACCACTGATCCGGATTTAAACAAGAACGCAACAAATCACAGAGATAACCATATACACAAAGATGCAGCGGAAATAATACTTCATTTCATTAATGGAAAATACTGAAATATGCTTACAACCAGAAATGGAAATAAACCAGCTAGGGCGATGGTAGCTTATCTCTGAGAAGAGATGTGATGGCTACATGCCTCTCAACTGTGTTACAATGAGGCTCGAAGGCCTATTTATTGTTGAGAAACAATGGAAAACCCTTAACATTCCAAAACCTAACCCTAGGAGATGAAACGCCAAACTGTGGGCCCCGTTTGGGGGTAAATTGGTACATCAACTTCCCGGGGTCGTAACTTTGGCATATGATCTCCGTTTGACGCGTACAATAGCTCATTAGAAAGATCTATCCGAGCACTATCATTGTTGGAACAGGCCACATCGGTCCATTCCATGGACCCATGTTGCCCCTGGATTCCCCAAAAAACGTCGTTTAGGGCCTCAAAACGGCTCCGGAAGTTCAGGACCCGAAAAACTGCTAAAAATAGTAAGTTGTGCTACAATTAAGGAAACTGACAATGCTGAGAAAGACAATGGTGGGGGTCCAGGTGGACTTGGCAGGTGGCCACCAATATCCACCTAGATCACAATCAGCTCCAGCCACGCGTCCACTGTACGAACCTTAAACCACCAATCTCCCGGGCATTAAAGTTCGTTTGGGTTGTGTGGCTGTAGGATCCGAAATGTGTCCGATCAAGTCAACGGACATGGATCTTTGTCAACCTGCCTGAACTTTATTGCCTGACCGCGCACGTGAAGGAGTTAATGTAATTAATGGAGTTTCGTAAATTGTAAGAAAAAGTTGGTAAGTGTTTTAATTTTTGTTTGCACGGATGTATGGCGAATTAAAGATTGGTATGGGCAAGTCAACGGATAATTAAAACCCTCCTCGTTTTTGGTATATGTTTTGTGTGTGCTCATTTGCATATGAGTTTTTTGTAACACCGGATGAAAGATAATGTTCGCAACAGCGAATAAAAACCATGAGATGCACAGCAGTGCGATCTTGTGTAATGAAGTGCAAAAAAAAAATAAAATAAAATGAAACCAGAGCGAGGGTTCATTGCACAACGAATGAAATGAAACTAGAGCAGGGATGAAAAGGAGGGTTCGCGGCAGCAAATGAAAAACTAGAAACGCACAACAGTGGGAATAAAGATTTTTGTGGAGCATATGCATTGAAATGCATAGAAATGAAATGTATGGTGTGGCCCAACAGCGAAGAAGAAAAACAGGGGAGCACAGCAGTGCGAAGAAAATGAAACTAGAGCTAGGGTTAATTTTTCTAGAGAAGGCAATTTTGAAAAGTGCAGACAATGCATATAAAATTTTATTGGTGGATGTGTAATGCTTGAGAAGCGCGAAAAGGGTGAATCAAGTTTTTTTTTGTTTTGTTATTGGAATGTATTCTACAGCAGTAAAAGTAAGTTTTCTTTTTCACACAGCAGTGAAAAGAGCTATGTAAATTTTGTTTTGTTGGGAGTTTGAAATGCAGTGCGAATGTAATCAGATTGTGTAAGAAAATTTTTATTTTACAGCAGTAAATGTAAAAGTTTTTCACATAGTAGTGAATGAAAATTTTACACAGCAGTGTAAAATTATTTGTAAAAGAGGCAGAGTAATTTTTGTGAAATTTTTTGGTGAATCCCTCTATTAAAAGGGAAGGTGCTTCTCAGCACAGTCTCCGGTGAATCCCTCTGCTAAGAGGAAGATCTGTTATCTTTGGTGAATCCCTCTGTCAAGAGGAAGATGCTTTTCAGCATAGACTGGTGAAGATGCTCTTCAACATAATCTCTTGGAGAATCCATCTGTGTGAGGAACATATTTTAGTGAATCCCTCTGTGTGAGGAAGACTCTTTTGTTGTTTATGAAACTGCATTTGAAGCAGTGTTGGTGAATCCCTCTATGTGAGGAAGATTCTTTTGTAACAGCAGTTTTGTAATCCCTCTGTTAAGAGGAAGACCCTTTTTGTTGTAACAGGCAGTCATATTGATGAATGAATTTTTTTTTTGGGTGAAGAAAAACTCTGCTTTGCTCAGAAATTTTATTTGGCTTCCCTGTGCAAAAGATCCTGTGGCAGAAACAGAGCATTGCTCTGTGTTCAGTTAATTTGTGTTTGAAATTACCAGAAATTTCCAACCCAAATAATAATGTTGAAGGTACATTTGAGATAATTTCACAAAATGGCTACTGAAGATGCAATATCCACTTGCAAAAATTAAATTAACCTGAATAAACATAGAGGAAGAGTGGGTTATGTAGATGGGAAAATTTAGAAGATAGTTTACACTGTGGAAATATATTTGGTATGGGTTTATTGTTTCAATCAAATTTCCAGTGTTTGGATTTTACATGGCAATCTTCTGTTAAGTGAATGATAATTTTATGCGAAGGATTTGTTCCAAATTTTCTCAATTTAAAACATTATAGTGGTACCAGAGCTTTGATTTTGGAACAGCCATAGGTTATCTTGAAATGCCAAGTCGAAGGTTTACTTTGAATATGCCAAATTCTATTGCCGGAGCCAATATTTGGCAAGAAAGATCGAGTTTGGGGAGCTTGTGTTGTGAAGGTATTTTTCGCTGAAGGAAAAGATTGTATTGCCACAACCATCATTAGGGAAAAGTTTTAAATTAAACTGCATGGATCTGTACGAGCACACTCATATTTTATAATGTCCATGTAAATCAAATTTCAAAGGTCGCATGAGTATTAATTTGAAGAGCCGTGGACTAATCGAATTCTTTTTGGAAGTGCTAGTTTTTTTATTTATTCCAGAGTTATGCTAACCGAGGCCCAATTGATTTATCTAATGGAAAATCTTATTAAAGTGGGGCATAACTTGAATTAAATCTTTTGAGCATGATGTTATTTTCCTTCCCGGTGGAAATTACAAGTCTGTCGAGTTTTGATTTCTCATTATAATCTGAGTGGTAATCAGGATAAGTTTTAGAGCTTAGTCACCACAGAGAATGGTATGGCCATCATCCCGTGACTACAGACGGATCAGATCATTTGTGAGGCTGTAAAATATTCTGAAGCGGGCGTGGAATTTTCTTTTCTTAAAGGGGCTGACTCTTTGTGAAGTTCGTATTATATCATGAGAGCCAAAGTTTATCAAAAGCCAAGTTTTGATTTCGAAAGGGACCACTCCTCTTATGAAGGTCGAGGGTACAATTTGTTCGAATGGACGTGTTTCTCATTCTAATGAATCCAATTAATTATGTTGAAAAGTCGAGTTCAATTACAAACAGAGGGACCGAATTTCTGTTGACTGAAGAAGACAGAATCTATGGAGGTTAATCACTGGAGTGGCGATTAAGAGGGCCATTCAGAGTCTACCATTCCGTAGGCGCTAGAAATTGAAATTTCTCTGAGGGTGTCGAATCACTGGGTTGATGAAGCTTATAGTCATCATGGAGTGTGGGCTACAGTTCTCCACTGAAGTTTGAATCGAATCCATTGAGCCTGTGGATAGTAGCCTGTGAAATACTGTGGAAATATATTTGGTACGCCTTGCAACATGATGGTGTGCTTTCATGTGCCGCGGTGCAAATACATTTGCGTTGACAAACCGCATCCGCTGGGGACTGCGTCGAGCGGGTGGCCCCTGCCGGAAATTCTGTTCTGGCACTAACCTACTACAGTTTCAGTTTCCTACGGCTGGCGCTCATATAATCTATTTTTTCAGTCTCTTACGACAGTTTCCTAATGTTTCCTGTTATTTATGTTTTCCACAAACTTCAACAAAAATGCAGAAAGAAAAAACAGCGAGCGCATTAGCAAAAAAAAGTCCATAAAAAAGTTGACTCTCACTGCAAATTTCAAAAACAGGGATGCTCGCCTACTATTTTATCTGGAAAACACAGAAGCTTTGCAGTGCAGAAATCTCCACGCGAAATCTCCACAGGCCCACACCACCAACCAAATTTGTTCGCAACGGCAATTACAAACGCCATGGGTGACCAATTGAACTCATAAACCCCACATACCTCAGAGGAATCCAGAATGATGCTATACCGCACTATAAACATCGGCAGGGCTTCCATGGTTCTCCTTTGCACTTCCCCTCCCGGCAACATCACAAACCCCATCGAGGAGGCATCTTGGAAATGGACCGCAATGTGTCTACAACTTTAGGCCCACAAAGAACGGCGAGGGATAATGAATCGAACACTTCGAATCAAACGGTGAATATTAATTCCATCGTCTAACAACGAAATCAATGGCGCAGGAAGGTACAGAGTGGCGCAGGAGGGGAGTTCTTCCCAGAGGAACGCCTTACGGCGTAAATATGATATTGCTTGATTGCTCCATAACCATGACTACCCTCCGCCAAGGTATCTGCGTCATGCCTCTCCCCGGCCTTGCACGAGACATTCCTAGCATTTCCCCCCACCATTTACATTTCAAAGTAGTAAGCATTAGGAGGGTTTATTTTCTAATCAATATGATACAACACAACCAACTTCTAGGGTAAATTCAGAGACTTAGCAATGTCACAAAAACAGAGATGTTAGAGGAAATTTCTCAAGTCCCACGACGTATGTTTTTGTTAAGGTAAAAGGAAAAATTTAGGGGCCCTCGATAGGGCCAAACCAGAAACTAAATCTCACTTTTTAGGAGTGAGAATTTTCAGTTAGTGGAATTAACATTCAAAGTTGTATCGAAAAAATGAATTTGCGGTGGTCAAGAATGATTTCACGGTCATATAGAAATTCAGTTTTTGGAGATGATATTTTTTAAACAATGTGGTGAATCGGTGACTATCAGGTTTAATTTAAGAAATTCAATTTTTGGAGATGATATTTTTTTCTAAACAATGTGGTGAATCAGTGACTGCCAAGTCTAATCTAAGGGAGACCCAGGATCAATCCTCGTAGCTGCCACTATAACACCAAGAGTACATCCAACAACCTGCAAGCTAGATATACTAAATTCTTATGATTTTGGCAAGAGCCGAGACTCTCGCGGGGAGGGGAGTCTACTCCTTGAGTCGCACACCATAGCAGGGCAATATACTGAATGAGATTTGAACAGTGGCCTTGTGGGTTTCCCCCAACGAACCTAGCCATCAAACCACACATCATTGTATTATTCCACCATTTTCTACGGTCTTGAGGGACGACACACTTGCTAGATTGGGATGTGATGGGCCATTTTTTCTAAATTTTATGGTATAAAGTTATTTTACCTTAAAAATCATAAAAAAAATTATAGAGACCATACAAAATTATTAGGAATATGAACATTTTTCCAAAATAATTACAAGCAATTTACATTTTTCATATTAAAGACTAGTAAGATTCACCAAGGTTTCTAAAGTTTTCCATTCTTAAAATTTCCTTGGCTAGGATTCTATAATATAGAATTTGTTAATGGGAAGAACCAAAAGATATTTGTGAAAGTATTAGCCATTTGAATTCTATAGAATCACCTTAAGAGGCATACATATTGTGGTCGAGGAGGACATTGAACAATATCTTAGTGGAGACAGGTAGAGGAAGTTTACCAAGAACTATAGAAGGAGGAAGGTTGCTAAAAGGTCCTAGCAGAACCTATATATCCACTAGCAAATAATTCATTTATGCGAACAATTAATGGGCGGGCAACAAACAATTCCTTTAGGCCATAACTTAGTGGAGCATCTAATGAACTAGTTGGACCTCCTCAACCAATCTGTTGGATATGTTGATGTAAGGTATGTTGCTCCCACTGGATTCCTATTTGGATCACCTCCACCAATAAATTGAATATTTTGATGTAGGGTTTGTTGCTCTTATTGGTTTCGATGTTGATGTTGGTGCTACTACTAGGTAGACTATTAGTATTGTTATTGGTTTTGTAGGATCGGTTATAACTATGGCTACCTTTGCTCTACCCAAGCACAATTCAAACAAAAAATATAGACATATAAAAGCAATGGAATGATGATCCTACGCTATTAAAACAAACAATATATACATATAAAAACACAAGAATGATGATCACAACATGATTCAAATGAACAATGTAGACATATAAAAGCATCAGTGGTGGAGAATGATGGTAAATTTGTGAAAATTTCAAGTCTGAAATCCTATTGTAGCAACTGCAATAATTTTTTATAATTCTTAATTAATTTAACAATTTATTTTCTACAACAAATATCGAATAAATCACACAACAACCTTTAGAAATAAAATTACAAAAAATAATAGCGCTGGAAACTGAAAAATATTCTAGCACACACACAAAAATTGACACACTTATTTTTGGACTAAAGTCCCTGGAAAAACCCAAGTTGGGAAAACCTGTGCAACAACTGAGGGCTTTACATTATTAAGCAACAATGAAATTATGAGTACAATTTATGGATGCCCAACTCGCAATCCAATCAACAAAATAAACTGGCCGAAATATCTATGAGGCAAATACCTCAACACCATGCCTGATCCTGCTGTGACAACTGACAAAACTGACAAGTCGTAGAACCTCTTTGTGTCCCATCACTCTCGTGTAGATTGTGGTTCTCATTTTAATAAATTCAAATCTATGTGAAGGAGAAATAATAAAATTTATTTAAATTTATCTCATAAATGATAGATTGCAAACACAACAACCAAATAAAGAATCAAAATACAATAAAATGTTCTATTTTAGAACCAAAATACCAGAAAATGTTCTACTCTTCTCATAATTATTGCTTTCACATTACTACATGGGCCTTATTTATTGGAGATGGCCTCCATACATAATAAAATATCTATATACTTAGGGGGTTAGGACAGGATACTACCATGCACTGCCCATTAAAAAAAACATTATTCTCAAGGTTAGCGAAGAAGGATCTCTATTAGTTTCAATGTGACCTCATTAGATGATGTAGAATTCCACTGTATCAAGACTTCCTATATAGTGTGTTGGAATATAAAATGCTCTTCTTCTTTTTTTGTCCTGGATGGCCTTAGGTTGCAACTACATATAACCTTTTCATCTAATACAAGAAGGCTAGTTTAAATGTGATAATTTGATTTGAACACTTTCTTTAAGCATCATACATGAAATATTGGATGAATATTAGAGTGGCTGAGCAGTTCCAATTTGTATGCCACTAGCCCAATATTTTTGAGGATCTTATAGGGGTCATAAAACATTGGAACCATAGGGTTTTCATCTTGTTTACCAATATCTTATCACATTCATTCATAAAGAAGAGTTTGAAATTGTGAAAATTGAAGTCAATATATTATAGATACTGGGGGCAAGGAGGGATTGTATTAGGAGGTTTATAGATATTGGGGGGTATAAAAAGGGGTATCTAGTAAAAATATGGTTTTTCCTTATTAGAAAAATGTATTTGGAGGTGGTTTTAATAGAAAGATTTTGGGAGGTATTTATCAATTCTAGTGAAATTAAGAGTATGTTTTAATATCTAATGACTACATGTGTTATGACATAGGTTCACTGAGTGAAGATCCCATGTTTAGAACAAGCTTCTTAGGGTAGTTATCTTTGAGGGGGATATGCTTATAAGGTTGCAGATGAAGGAAAACCTAGTCCTCTTCTTTGAAATTACATTAAGAATGATGTTGATTAGCTTGCTACTTCATCTAATTAACAATCACTAGATTATCCTTGAGAGTGTGTAAAAGGTTAGCTTGAGTTGTGAATGTTTTATCTACAACCTTATAGGCTTCAAGTAGGATAGTACTGATTAGGAATTTTTTCCATAGACAACCTCAAAGGGATTCATTCAAGTGGCACCATGATAAGTTGTATCGTACCACCATTTTGCTAGGGATACCTACTACATCCATTATGATTGTCATTTTGAAGTAAGTAACCTCAAATATGATTTCAACTTGTTGATATCTCTAAAGTAACCATTAGTATAGGATGATATGTTGGGTTGAGATTCAATTTAGTGTTCTGGATATGAAAGTGAAATCGACAATTGTTTTTTGGAAAAATAAGCATAAGAGATAAGGGTCCTACGAAATACAATTTCTAAGATTGATCCCTAATGTTAGTGGTATATATTTGATGAAGTTATATAGGAAGGAATGACAAAGGAGGAACTTACAAATTTCTTATTAATGATAATGAGTGGTGGTCCTTGTAACCATGACCAACTTGGAATAATGAGATAAATAGAAAGGAGTACTAGATAGATACTTAAGATGAATCGGTGGAAGTTTCACAAACGAGTGTAAGAAATCAATAAAGAGTAGTGATCTATCTTAAAACATGGTGTATTTTAGACTTAAGAATAATGAGGATTAAATAATAGCACACTTGAGGTATCTCAAGAATGAATAATGATATGGAAAATGGTTGTGGAATCATAGTAGAACACGATAAGGATCACTATCAAGTCTAAATAAGGAGGATGTATACCGGGAAGAAAACATTTTCAATCAATTAATGAAGTCATGATAATAACAAAGTACAAAGTATGGTGACATTATATTAAAGAGGTGGTAAACCCATGAGTACATGTAGGATAGGAACAAAGAAGAAAAAAATAATAGAAAGTGTGAAACACCTTAGCATACTGACAATATTCTAGCCCAAGAAGGATTCATGATAGTTAAGTGAGGTGGCCAAATTGAGTAACAACACTATGGAATGAAGTTAAATTAGGGAAACTTCATGTAACACAAATTAAATGGATCACTTTATTGAATGCATATCTCTCTTAAGGATATAGACTAGGTGGATTGAAAAACATGAATGATGATTAGGAATGATTAGTAAGAGTCATAATGATGATCCATATAATTCTAAGGTGTCAAGATAAGGGATCAAGAACTGTAAACACTCAAAACTAGCTAAGGATAGTTTGGGAAAAATGTATAAGGGTTTAGTTGATCAAGGATAACAATTGTATACCTTTTGGCAAAGGAAATAGACTATTAAGCTTAATGAGGAAAAAAAAATCCTAGCTTGAAGTGCAAGAATAAATTTCATCGGAAATTTTATAATGAGACCTTGAGAAGAATTATCCATGGATTGACAACAAAAGTGAGAATCAAATAGTAGAGGGTGTAATTTACTTGTTTCAACTAATTGTTTCATGAGTGGATTGATGATATACTAAGACTTCATATCAACAACTTATCTGACAAGTTTGTGCCATTAGTATTGAAAGAAGTTATTGAAAGCACACCAAACATATATAACCTTTTTGGTGGATGATAATGGTTGTAGTGGTTTCGTGCTTTAAATTATTAACTAAAGATAAATCTAATGAACCATAAGGGAAGGGGAAGAATCCCTAGTACTTGAAGAACATTGCATCTTCAATAAAAGAGATCAAGTGGTACTAAGTTGAGAACATCATGAGATGAGCCAATATTTACGAAAGTGAACAATGATAATTAGTAGGTGATGGATAAATCACTTGTGATTAATTATCCCTTTGTGCAAGTGGATTAAGCATGACAAAAGACTTAAACAATGATGACCTAGTATTTGTGTGCCATTGAGTAGAATGGTACTAGAATTTGATAAGAAAAATATGCATAATGATCGTGGAATTTTAATTTCAATATTGATGATTTAAGTTCAATATTATCTTAATGACGAAAGAAGTGGAAATGATTATTGAAAAGTAATTTGTATTTTGATGAACATGGCACTCATAGTATTGAGGACCAAAACCAAGCTAACTAACTTAGCCAAATATATCCTAGATAGATATGTAATGATATTGTTGCATTAAAATGAAATAGATCGTATTAATGATTAATGCACACTAATGAATGTGATTGATGAATCATGATAAGAATGGTTTTTTACTCTCCATGTGATATGTGTTGAGATGATTATAATATTTATGATGTTAAACCATGTTGTTATGTTAACTTGTGGTTTTATTAATGTTGTTGATGTAATGCTATATCTTTTATAAAGATATGTTAATGTTATAATGCTATGATGGAATTTCATGATTTTATGGCATGTGATAATTACATGCAATTTTAATGATGAGTTGTATTCTCATGATGGAAGAAAAGAGTTAGCATGTGGATAATTTTCTATGATATTATGATGTTATAACTAATGCATTGGTTGCATGTTGATAGGTGGTGACTGACAGGAAATCCACCAATGGGTCGAGAGGGCCAATTTATTTGATGATATCACGGGAGCCCATACTTATGAGGGAGAATATGTAACACCTTATGGGTTGGGCAGAAACTCAATAAAATACTTATGCTAATGTGACTTTTTCCTTTTATATCTCTTAATGGGTTATGGCCCTCTTGAGGGGGTCGAGTGCCTGATATTGGAGTTGGGATGCTGAAGTCCAGAGGTGGGTGTTGGACTTCAATTCTTAGGGTTGTACCTAGTAGGAGTTGTGGAGGGAGTTGGGTCAACCTTTCGAGATGCCTGGGTCACATGAGTACTAGACTAGATGCTTGTCTTAGGGAATATGAGTTTTGAGACTTAGGTTTCTGGTATAGACTGACTGGGCTTTAATCCTAGCTCCAAAAGTTGGGAAAGAGGGTTTGAGAGTACACATGATTTCCTCAGTGCTGTGATGTAAATTTATATGCATGTTGTGGTCACTTGTGTGGCCTTATACTAGTTCAGTAGAGGGTGTTGGATATGAGAGAAGAAATAAATAAATAACTTATAAGTTGAATGATTAAACTTAACTTTAGGATGGTATTTCTTGAAGAGGGGGAGTATGTAATGCACCATATTAATAAATCAATATATATATATATATATATATATATATATATATATATATATATATATATATATATATATATATATATATATATATATATATATTGATTTATTACTATGCTGCATTACATATATATATATATATTCTAGAGGAAAAAATTGTAACTTTATTTATAGAAATAAACAAAATTACATTTTGTAAATACACAAACGAAGTGTGTATTCAAGCAAGATCTACCTAGATCCGTGTAGGTGCTACAAAATAACCAGTTCTCCCAACATAAAACATACATCTTTACATATGACCCTAGGGGTTCGCACAAAAAAGGAAAAAAACCTGCAAACAAAACCTTGGAGCCTAAACAACTAGCTTCAAATAGGAAATCAAGGTGATGCAAATCGAAACACCACAACACCTAATGACAATCACCAAACAAAAATAAGGCAAACAACCACAAAAAATGCTTTCAGAGAAAACCCTCAGGTACTGCGCACAACAACACAAAAGACATCAACGATGACAAATAGACAATGTTGACACCAAGACAACCAGAGAAATCCTCGAAAAATATGAGGCATCAAAAACTGTAGCAAAATAAAACTCCACCAAAAACACCCAGATGACCCACATATGTAGACGAGAACTACACCAACAAGTAGAAGGCGGAAAAGGCGAAGGCGCACTGGAAATGGCCTCACAAGCAAAGCAACCGAGAATGAGAGCCCAAAATAAGAATTAACGATGGTAAGACACCACAAAACCCCCCAAAATGAGACATGTAGGCATGACAGTGAGAGCCACAACAACAAGGAAAAAGTAATCGGACTTCGCCTCATGATAATGGAAGATGGGAGTGTCAACATGAAATAGAGGGAAACGACTACTAGGGTTCCCCATCCGTTGAGATCTCTCCTCCCTCAATTCCCAATTCCCATTAATAAATCAATAAATAATAATTATGATGATGATAATGATAATAATAATAATAAATAAATAAATGAAATAATAAAAAATAAAAGTGAGAAGATAATAATAGTAAATAAATAATAAAGATAAGATAATAATAGTAAATAAATAAAATGATTGTTTATGTTGCATAAAAAAAGCTAGATACCACATATTTGGAGCTATTGCGTGACTAGGCACATAAAAGGGGAGCATGATGGAACAAGAACTGCAAGAATACCAATCAACAAAGTAATCACAAGTACATAATTTTTTTGAGAGGTGGTCAATGTGGATCAAACACATTTATATGAATGCAAAACAATCCAAATAACTCATGGATTTTATAACAATTCCAAACACTATCAAGCGACAAATGCACAATGAAAGAGGTATTGTGTGATGCTCAGGGTACTATATTCTAAACTTGAAAACAAAATTATAATACTTATATCAACTGATGATAAAAATTTTAAATATTGATTAAATATAAATATAAACAACAATAATATGTATCTAATTATTCGACATTTAGGAGACATAAAATTTATATATAGACACTACTATGTAAAAATAGGAGATATAAAAAGCTTACCATCTTTAGCTCCCATCCATAGGAATCGACTGCAGATTTTTCAACTTGATCCAAAAAAATTGTATTCGATTTCTATGGATGGGAGCTAAATATGGTAAGGTTTTTTCTTGGGTAAAATGGGACAAAATCACACTTCATAAGAAATGGGGATGATGGGGCCTTAAAAACTTGGTTTTTTCTCCAAAGCCTTGGTGGCTAAAGTGGGTTGGAGGCTGATTTCTTCCTCAAGCTTGTGGACATCAATGGTGATAAAGAAGTATATAAGCCACAGTTCTTTGGAAGATTGGATCACGCGCCTTGTCAAAAGTAGATCCAATATTTCTACAGTATGGAAAGCAGTGCTAGAGTCGTTCAAATTCATCAAGGAAGGGCTTGCATGGAAGGTGGGGTCAGGGGATCGAGTGAGGATAGGAAAAGATCCTTGGATCGTATTTAGTGATAGATTCCAGCTCTCTCAAGAATTGATTGACTTCCTAACGGTTTAGGGAAGGATGACTTTAAATCATATAGTGGATCCGGAGGGTACTTCTATTTTGGCACAAGTTTGGTTATCTCCCCAGGCTCTTTGATATTCCTGAAGAATGACATGAGCCTCGGAGGGAACACATTGTGTCATTAAAGGAAGGGCATGCCAGAATACATGAAAGGGAGGATGAATTCAAAAGGATTTTCTCCCCTTTTGGGGAATATACACCCAAGGAGGGATACCTGTATATCAATGTAGAAAACGAGCCTAGGGAAATAAAATGATGGTGGGGGGCTATGTGGAAGCTAAAATGTCCTACAAAATTTCATCTTTTCTTACGGAGTCTTTTGGAAAATAAGATCCTTATTGGGCAAAATATCAGGAAAAGAAGTTACGTTGGCCCTAACTAGTGCCCTTTATGTAAGGCAACTTAAGAATTTGTTGAACATCTCTTTCTTTTCTGCCCCGTGTCTTGTGATGTGTGGAATTCTATTCAAAATTAATTATTAGTAGATCGTCAGTGGCAGGGGGAATCCTTCGCAGAGGCATGGTATGACTTGTGGAACTCGGTAAATCCTTCAAATCTGAGGAATCTCCCTCCTATAATTAGTTAGGGTATTTGGTTGGGGACAAATAATGTTGTTTTTAGTGATAAGGCTATCAACTCTGATCTTATTGCAACACAGTGTCTAGCAATTTATGAACTCATTCCAACTGAAATTCCTAAGTCAAGGAATCGATAAATAATGGAAGAACAAATTGGCAAATCGAGTCCATGGGTATACTTTGATGGATCTTCTCGCGAAGGAATTTGTGGAGGAGGGGCAATTCTCTATCTATTTGAAAATCATTTCTTCAACCACAAGTTTGGTCTAGGTCGTGGTACTAATAATTATGCAGAACTCTTCATTTTGAAGCTTCTTCTTGTTTTTGCCATAAAGAAAGGGTGTCATCAGCTGCAAGTTTTCAGTGACTCCCGTGTGGTAATAAATTGGTTAACCAACAAGCTATTTGTCACATGCACACACTGCAACCTTTGTTAGAAGAAATCTTATTGCTAAAAATGAATTTTGACGTCATTTCTTGCCATCACATTTACAGAGAGCAGAACACAATTTTTGATGCACTTTCCAAGGAAGCAGCGCAACAGGCTAGGGGCATTTGGCACATTTAAGAGCATATAGATGACGTTCACTATTCTTACTATCATCGACCTTTCATAGAAGGCATTCAGGTTGAGGTAACATAATCATGATCTTCAATTCAATCTTTATACTTCAGAGCTCACAAGTTTTTGTTGTTTTTGTTTTCAGTTATAGTTAGACTTTGGTTCTATGCTTATTATTATTGCTTTGTAATTATCTCAAAATTGTTTAAAACGATTTTCAACAACTAGTAGATCATCCATAGACACAATCATGTTCTTTATGATAGACAAAACATTAAAAAGTAGTTTGTATGTTTTTTGGCACAATCATACATGTAATTTTCACTTATAATAGAAATTATGATTTTTCCTGGGGAAAAAATAAGAGATATAAAATTTAATAAGTTGAGATATCAAATTTACATAGAGAAATGGTATTGTATAAAATAATATATATTTCTTCAATAATTAAATTTTAAATTTCTTACAGTTATATTTTTATAACTTATGGGTTTTTGAATTTTCAATTATGTTATAATCTTAAATACTTGATATCTCTCTTCAACTTTGATAAATTTAAAGTTAAAATAATCTAAATTTATAATTATAATCAAATTTAAAATTTACATATTTGTAACACATTAATTCAATGTGGTCCTAAAATATAATCTAAAAATGCGTATGTGTGGTTAAGAGTTTTTTTTCTTGAAAGAAGCCAAAGAAAAAGTTTACCTTTAAATACAATACTAACATATTATTTCAAATAACATGATTTTTTTGAATAACAAAAACAAATTGGTAATCATCACTAGTAATTATCCTCATTAATAACTAACAACTTAATTATAATAATTTTTTTTACTATATTCCCATGGAGGGTAGAATAGATGATGATGAAGTGTACTATTAAGACACTCTTTGATGTGAAGGTCACCGATTCAAAACTTCATGGAAAAAAATCTAGCCATGTTAAGGGCTGGTGTGCCTAGGTCAGGTGCGATCCTTAGGTGATTTTGGCGCCTTAGATGCCCCGGGCCCCGATTTATCAAAATAAAGGTTAAGCAAGCAATCATCTCAGGACTCACATAACTTAGCCAAAAAAAATAAAATCTTCCCATTCAAAAACATATATATTCAATGGATAGGTTTTCAATTAAAATTGACTTGGAAAAAGATACACATGGTGTCTGTGAACCATAGCAAATTCGAGTTCGAGAGTACACATTTAAAAAATCTTTATTGTTTTAAAATTTTAAAAAATTGAAAGGAAGAATTGTTATATTGAAATCCTCAAAGGAAAGTCATTAAATCTATTTTCACAAGAATAAACATGTTTAATTATCTCTAACATTGACTTCTTTTTACTAAGATGTTACATACCCCTCCTATTTAGGATGGTCCAAAAATAATGAGTGACAAACTGCATCAATATTTATTAATACCGCAGAATTAAAAAACATGTAAAGCAAAATTTAATAATAAACATTTTAAAACATTTCAATAGTCTCACTATTTTACATTTTGGATCAATTTTAGGTTAATTTTGTCTAAAATCTATTAAAGATTTATTGGAATTACAAACAGATTTATCAAATTTCTAGAATAATTAAATCTCGTGAGGCGCAAACCCTTTTCAAGTTTTGCACTTTAAAATAAATTTTGCATATCAAAAAGTTTGATCCCTCTCTTGGTAGATCCGTAATTAAGATAAATCTCGAAGTTTATATTTTTGACAAATTTTTAAATATATAATTTGTGATAAATAAAAATCCATATCGTATTGAACTTCACATATTAACACACAAATCGACACAAATCAAACTAAATCGACAATTATTCAAATTCTTTTGATAAATTTTTAAATATATAATTTGTGGTAAATAAAAATCCATATCGTATTGAACTTCATGTATTAACACAGAAATCGAACTGAATCAACAATTATTCAAATTCTTTGGGCCAATTCGCTCGAATTTAGTAGGGAGAGATGAAGAGCAAAGCGCGTGCCCAAGTGTATTTTAAGGAAAAAAAGTTGTCTACACTCCGTTGATGGTAAAAAATGACCTAATCAACATGAGGGAAGGCTACCCGGTCATAGTCCCAAATTAGACTCCTATCTATTTGTATAATGGCCCCAACTGGTTCAATTGGGTCCAATTACCCCTTTTCTTTCCTTGTTATCTTGTGGTTTATCTATTATTCACCAATAGAAAAAGAGCAATCAAATCTTCCCTCTTGTTGTGCACATGCAAGCAAGCAAATCCTTAAGTTGAATTAAGGGCTCAACTAATCCACACCTAAATTATGCCCCCGAGGAAGGGGACTTCTAGAATACATACTCAAATCCAAATGTAGATCTACTCTAATATGCAAACAAAAAGCTAATCCTATCTCGAATTGGAAAATGATAACCTTCTCTCAATTCGAGAGCATATGAACTAACTAAATAGGGGAAGAACACTATTTGTATGATTGAATTCATTATATAATTTTCGTCAATTAAAAGAAGAAGTTCATATAATTAATGAAAGATAAAGCAAAACAGGAATGTATTTAAAAAATAAATAGTTACTGTTGAGTAAATGTCTATTTCAATGAATTCATATTAATTCTACTTCTGTTACGCTCCTTAGAGGTAGCTTGTTATGAAACCAGCTCAAGAAAAGATAGAAAAGATAGATCAACGCCTTAGAATTCAGCCTCTTCGAGGGGGCAACCTCCTTTACATTACATAAATGAACAATTCTTGGATGATTCAAATGACAAAACCTCCTTTCTATATATAGGAGTCTAAGGAGTCACAATATAATCCAGCCGACCTAACAATAATAATATAAAGCCACAAAAATAACAATAGAGGGATTCTATGGGCACATTAATAACAATATGGGGGCAATGGGGGCACAACAATATAAATAAGGGGTATAACTACAATAGTAATGGGGTAATCACTAGTATTATAGGGACCCAACATGCCCCTCTCCTTCAAAAAAGTGTTGTCCTCAACGCTTGAGTAGTTCTGGATACTTCTGCATAAAATTCTCATCCTCCCATGTGGAATCTTCAGCGGATAAGTTCTTCCACTTGATAAGATACTCTGAAATTGATCGATTTCGTAGCTGTCGAGTTCTTGTTTCTGTGACTGCTTCCGGTTCCAATATAATTTTTCCTTCCTCGTCAAGTTCTGGCAATATTGTTTGAACTGGGAGCTTGTCGCCTATAACCTTCTTTAAACATGAAACATGGAAAACTGGGTGCAATCGAGAAGCTGCAGGAAGCTCCAATTTGTATGCCATAGTACCAATCTTTTGCAACACCTTGTACGGACCATAATACTTTGGTGATAATTTATTATCCTTCTTAGCTTGCTTTAGGGACATTTGCTTATATGGTTGTAGCCGTAGGAATACCCAATCACCTACATCAAAACTTCTTTCACTGCGATGTTGATCTGCCTGTTGTTTCATTCTATTCTGTGCCAACACGAGGTTATCCTTTAAGAGTTGGAGGACTTGTTGTTGATGTTCGATGTGATGTTCCACTGCCTGAACCTTAGAATTTTCTCTTAAATATGATGTGATGGATGGTGGTTGATACCCATAAAGTGCCATAAATGGGGTCATTTTTGTTGCTGTATGAAAGGAAGTGTTATACCACCATTCAGCCAGAGGCAACCATTTGACCCATTGTGTCTGTTTATCAGATACAAAGCAACGAAGATATCCTTCCAAACATTTGTTTACTATCTCAGTTTGCCCATCAGATTGAGGATGATAAGATGAGCTATGAGCTAACTGAGTACCAAGACAAGAAAATAATTCTGTCCAAAAATTTCCAGTGAAAATGGGATCTCTGTCACTTACAATAATCTTTGGGTTTCCATGTAGCTTTTGAATTGTTTCCATAAATGCAGTAGAAACTGTACTGGCTTTAAATGGATGTGATAATGCACAAAAGTGTGCATACTTGGTAAGTCTGTCAACTACCACCATGATGACACTCTTTCCCTCAGACTTGGGTAAACCTGTGATAAAATCCATTGAAACCTCCTCCCAACGTTGGCTTGGAATGGATAAAGGTTGTAATAGACCCGGTGTCTTAATTGTTTCAACTTTATTTTGTTGGCAAACCAAACATTCTGCCACAAACTTTTGAATATCTGATTTAAGGCCATCCCAAAAAAATTCCTTCTTAACCCTGTGGTAAGTTTTTAAAAATCCTGAGTGCCCTCCTAAGGGAGAAGTGTGCAATTCCATAAGAATCTTTTGTTTTAGCTGGGAATTCTTACAGAGGTATAAGCGATCTTTGTACCATAACGAATCATTTTTCCAGCTAAATGTATCAGACGTACTGGAATCTTGTTGTAGCTTTCGAATAAGTGCCCACACTTCTTCGTCATTCTTCCATTCCTCCCTTGCTTCATTTATCCAATCTGGTTGGATAATAGAAATGGCGCACAACAATGCTTCCACATCCTCATCCTTTCTTGAGAGTGCATCTGCCACCACATTTTGCTTCCCTTTTTTGTAGATGATTTCAAAGTCATAACCCAACATCTTTGTGACCCACTTTTGTTGCTCTTCAGAGGATAATCTTTGTTCTAAAAAGTATTTAAGGCTATCATGATCCGTTTTTACCTTGAAGTGTCTTCCCATTAGGTAGGGTCGCCATTTCTTAAGTGCATGGAGTATTGCCAACATTTCCTTCTCATAAATAGCTTTGCTTAAAAACTTTCCCTTGATTGGACGACTTTCAAAAGCAATGGGTCTTTCATCTTGCATTAGAACAGCACCAATTCCATTTCCTGAAGCATCACATTCCACAATAAAGGTTTTTGTGAAGTCCGGTGTAGCTAAGACCGGTGCTTGGCACATTGCCTCTTTAAGATGTTCAAAGGCCTTTGTTGCTTCCGGAGTCCATGAAAATGCATCTTTCTTCAATAATGTTGTTAGAGGTGCTGCTATTCTCCCATAATTCTTAACAAACTTGCGATAATACCCTGTCAACCCAAGAAATCCTCGCAGATGCTTTATGGATGTGGGGATTTTCCATTCCTTAATGGCTTTAATTTTGCTAGGGTCTACCTTAACTCCTTCATGAGATACAATATGACCCAAATATTCCACCTCCTGGACTCCAAAGAAACATTTGGATCTTTTTGCATATAATTGTTTCTCCTCCAATAGTTGTAGCACCCTGTCAACATGTTCAACATGATCCTTCCAAGACTTGCTGTAGATTAGTATATCATCAAAAAATACTAACACAAATTTTCTAAGGAATGGTTTGAAAATTGAATTCATCAAACCTTGAAATGTTGAAGGTGCATTGGTAAGGCCAAAAGGCATGACCAAAAATTCATAATGACCCTCATGAGTTCTAAATGCTGTTTTCGGAATGTCTTCAATCTTCATTCTGATTTGATGATATCCTGAACGAAGATCCAACTTGGTGAAGTAAATTGATCCATGCAATTCATCCAGTAATTCATCAATGACAGGAATGGGGAACTTATCTTTAATAGTGAGCTTGTTGAGCTCCCTATAATCCGGACACATGCGCCATGATCCATCCTTCTTGTGCACCAATACTACTGGAGCAGAGAAAGAACTTTGACTCGGTTGAATTATACCAGCCTCTAGCATTTCTGCAACCATACGTTCAATTTCACTTTTTTGGACATAGGGATATCTGTACGGCCTGATGTTTGGAGGAACACTTCCTGGAATCAGATGAATAGCATGATCATGATCACGCATAGGTGGGAGACCTTTGGGAGTCTCAAATACCTTGGAATGATTGTCCAGGACTTTTTGGAGATCTGGAGAAATAGATGATTCCAATGTGGAAACATCTAGCGAACATAATTGTGCAATTACACCTCTTTGCTCCTTTTTTAGAAGCTTTGTCATACCATTAGAGCTGATTATCTTTCCTGGTTTCCCTGCAATACCCCTTAATTCAACTTCCTTTCCTTCCGTAGAAAATTTGATGAAAAGTTCTTGAAAATTAAAAGCTATTGTACCCAAGGATTGTAGCCATTGGACTCCTAGTACAACATCAGCACCTCCCATTGGAATGGAAAGCATTGGGCTAGTCAATACATATTCTCCCATGGATAGCTTGATATTATGGCACTTTCCAGAGCAATTTATTGTTCCTCCATTTGCAATCATCACTTGACACTCTGGTGCTGGATATAGGAAGCAATTCAATTCTTTTGCTACCCTACAATGAATAAAATTGTGGGTGCTTCCTGAATCAATCAACACTATTACCTTTTTCTTCTTGATTTGTCCTTCTATCTTGATGGTTTGAGGAGTGGTAATTCCCGCCAATGCATTACAAGATATGGTCGGATTTATTTGTTCTTCATCTAGGCTTTGTTCCTGGAGTATATCCTCTTCTTTTGACCTTTCTTGCTCCTTTTCTTCTTCCTC
The DNA here is from genome assembly GCA_031772625.1 of Pinus tabuliformis. Lineage (NCBI taxonomy): Eukaryota > Viridiplantae > Streptophyta > Pinopsida > Pinales > Pinaceae > Pinus > Pinus tabuliformis. Next base: position 1,310,871,199 of record CM062809.1, read on the forward strand.
TTCACAATCTATGTAGAATAATTTCTTCTCAGCACACTTATGACCTTTAGTGTATTTGCTATCACAACTGTAACAAAGCCCTTTTGCTCTTTTTTCTTCCAATTGTTGTGGTGTCAACCTTATAGGTTGTGGAAGACTAGGGACAACAACACTTCCGTCTTTATAGTTGTGAGTGGTATGCTTCCTAGTTGCCATAATTTTGCTTTCCATTTTTCTTGCTAACCTGAATGCCTTCTCTAATGAATCAGGTTCCCAAAGGCGAACATCATGTTGGATATTATCCTTTAAAGACCCTATGAACACATCAATCCTATGCTCCTCTGGAATATTTTTTACCCTTATGTTCAATTTTTGGAACTCCTCAATGTGCTCCATTATTGAACCCTTTTGTTTGAGACTTATCAATTGGCTAAAAAAAGTGTTGCTTTTTGTATCCTCATAATGTGCTATCAATTCTTCCGTAAAAATTGCCCAAGTGATAAATTGTTTACGAGAGCAAAGCCATTGATACCATACAAACTGATTTGGTTCCAAATATAAAGTTTCCATACGTACCTTTTGTGTGTTTTGCACATTATTGAGATCGAAGAATTGCTCCATCTGTAATATCCATGTGGCGGGATCCTTGCCATCAAACTTCCTCATATCGATTTTTGGAATATGGTGGGTCTTCGATCCAACATTAGAGTCTATGGAATCATGATTAACATTTCTTTTGTTCACATCATGAGTTTCCTTTACAACCTTTTCACCATTAGTAAGTATTTCTTGTAGAAAATTTGTCAAATCTGTCTTCAAATTTGCCATGTCTGTCTTCAAATCTGTCTTCAAATCTGCCTTCAGATCATCCATCTTAGCTTCCATGCCCTTTATCTTAGATTCCACGCCATTTATCTTAGCATCTGTTAGCTTTTGTGAGCGTGACATTTGTTGCACTTGTTCTTGTAATTTTGATATATCATGTAGCATTTCTTCCTCTTCTTCATGAGTCATGCTAGAGCTTTCAGGTTCCTTACTAGGTGTTTGCATTTTCTTTCCTCGGGGCATCAGTTACCGATAATAATGCTTTACTATGCCCTTTGAATTCCTTCAAACCAAGCTTATGCAAAAATTAAAAAAAAAACTACACACCTTTTTTTACTTTGTAGAAGCCTGATATTGAATCTGATGTATCTCTGTAATTTCGAATCATCCAGTTCTGAAATTGTGACCTGTAGTAGCCTTCTATGTCCTCTTTCCAATGCCACTAGTCTGATCCAAATTGGATTCTCCAAGAAAGAGTTATGCACAATCTCCCACAGTGACCTGATTATAGACTAGTTCAGTAGAGCGAACTTGTATGAAGTGCCACGTCTCACTGTTTCAACCTTTGACTTGAAAAATATATAAAAGAAAACTACAGTCCGTCCTCTTTCTGTACCTTCTTACAAAATTTCAATCCGATGCTCAGAAAGAAAGTTATGACGATTTTCCCCAGGTCACCTGTTTTGAGTGTAATTCAGGAGTCTGCAAAAAGACCAACTTCCTCAGATCATATCTCCGAAAATATCATGCGAAAATCTCTGAAATTCGGACCCAAGGTTCAGCGCGATTTCTTCTCAAATGGGTTTTTTTTGCGACTTCTGAAACGTCACAGAAAAAAAGTTATAGCGAAAATGCCACGATGACCTGTTTGGAGCAGCGAAACCCTAGAATCCAAAGCTCTGATACCAAATGTTATGAAACCAGCTCAAGAAAAGATAGAAAAGATAGATCAACGCCTTAGAATTCAGCCTCTTCGAGGGGGAAACCTCCTTTACATTACATAAATGAACAATTCTTGGATGATTCAAATGACAAAACCTCCTTTCTATATATAGGAGTCTAAGGAGTCACAATATAATCCAGCCGACATAACAATAATAATATAAAGCCACAAAAATAACAATAGAGGGATTCTATGGGCACATTAATAACAATATGGGGGCAATGGGGGCACAACAATATAAATAAGGGGTATAACTACAATAGTAATGGGGTAATCACTAGTATTATAGGGACCCAACATAGCTCTTAAAGAACTTCAATAGCATAAAACAAATTGTTACAACAATAGTGCTGAATCAAAATGTAATACACTATTTAGAATTGATTTTAAAATTAAATAGAGAAATTATGACAATAACAGATTAACTTATCATCCAAACAAGAGTGTATTGGAATAAAAAATTATTAAACTTATACCAAAACTTCATTACAAATTTTGCATTCCATGAGCAGCTTCAACTCCTTGAAGAAATTGCTTACAGTAGTGCAAAACAATCTTCTATTTCAGAACTCAAATTGCTATGTCTCTCCATAATTCAACTCACAATACACTACAAAAGTGCAAATTCACAGCAAGAAAAATCACAAAATTTTCCCTTAACACCTTAGATCTGAAGTTTTCCCCTCACCTACAACTATAATCTCTTATACAATATGCTTTCAAAGCATCTAGTCGCAGAGAAGAGGAATCCCCTCATTCTCAAATATGATATTTAATAATTACAAAAATCTCCGAAATGGAGAGTTGTTGAAAATAGTTTTCTAGATCCTTAATTAGAGTTGCAAATTCCCCATTTTTATCTTTGCTGGTCTCTTTCCATTACTCCAAAATGCCTCAGATATGAACTTCTCCAACTGATCTACTGCTACGCACCAATCAAAACCCAAATATAAAAATAAATTAGATTGTATATTAAAAATTAGAAAAATAAACTCTCATGAAATTGATAACTATAAATAAATAAAACCCAAAGAAATTATATGCTACGATTGCTTCTAATGGATCTTATTAGCCTTTGAGTATTGTTGGGGAATTAATCAGGGATAACAATTTTCCTAAACCAATGAAACTTGCCAAATCAAAATAGGAAAAACCAATTGTTGTTGCAAATTTGTCACTTTATCTTCTATTAAAATTTGGGTCATTAAATGATTAAATATGATAAAAGTATCATTCCCAGATTATTCTCCTCCGTCTTAGCTTTCTAACGAGCCATTTTGGGCCTCATTTGGTCAAATAAATCTTGAGATATACCTTTCAAAAGTTGAAATGTCAAAACTTCTAGAATTTTAGAAAAATGCATGAGTAGGTCAAAATTAAACAATTTTAATTAAAATTTATAATCTAAACTAAATTATTAATTAACTATATAATTAAAATCAATCATTTACAAATTTATTTAATTAAAATTTATTTAAATTTTTTTTTAAATTAATTAAATAAATATTATTAAAATATATTAAAAATTTAATTACAAATTAACTTTTAAGTGGCTTTTGGGAGCTCCTTCTAACAGTCCCGATATTATATATGGGATAAGGTGGACGCATAAGGTGGGAGGGATAAGGAGTTCGAGCATTAGACGAATAAGGATTTTGGGGAAGAATTAAAATGGAGTTACGAGAGGACAGGAGAGTTGAGGTGTAGTATGAGGATTTGAGAAGTCAGAGGTATAAGGGTTTTAGGCATATATTAAGAAAAAATTATGAGATTGAAGAAGCCCGAAATGGGGAGAAATGGGGAGGAGAGGGGGGCCACGTGGAGTGGGACTCTCTTTTTTTATAAAAATTACAATTACTTATTATAATAAGTTATGACCACAAAATCTATAGCCACAAGAAAGGAAAATATTGGGAAGTCAAAATCTCGTAACGAATTAAAATTTTGATCCGAGATTGTTATGTATAGTTTAATATATTTTTATTATAAAGTTTTAAAACATATCTAATGTGTTTGTATTGGGTGGTTTTGTAAAATAGTTAGTGAAAAAATAATAATTAATAAAAATAATATTTATAATTAAAACTAATTAATTTACAAAAATTATCTGCAACCCCTATCCTGCAACTCTAGAATGTTCTGCATGCAACACATTTTCCTGGTCCACTTGCTCCAACAACACTTGGAACAAAAACACTCCCAACTGACCACTCTGTTGGGCTAGGAACATACTCTGATGCTGAAGCTCTACTTGCTGCTGACAAGTGCTCCCTCTCTGACATCTGCGCTACTGCAACATCTCCATGCATCTCGCACCATTGCACACTTCTCTGTGCCACCTAGCACTGTGCAAAACACTTGTGCCTCTCGCATTGCTGCAGCCTGCTAGCTATGCGCTGTCCTGGGATTCCCTACACTATCACTCTCTCTGCCGCTTCATCCGAATCTGTCTCTACCCAATCAGTCAGTTCCTGCTACTCCACATCGGGGCTCTCGTAGTAAGGTCTCATCCAAGAGGTTGGGTACCTCAAGGATCCTGCCCCTCCTCCTTGGGACGATCAATCCACATCACCCCACCTCCTACCTGGAGGTATGGCTGCATGTGATCCCTCTGCCCACCTGGCTCGAAGTTTCCCCCTACTGGAGGTCTCTGCATGAGTAGACGTCTCTACTCGATCTCCTCTTAGCTTCCCTTGTTGTGGCTGCTCCACAACCTCCTGAAGCTGCTACACCAATCGTGGCTCCTCCACAATTGTCTGAGACTTCTTCTGGCTCTGCATGTTGACAGGTAATATAACCTCCCTCTCAACCACCAAGTCTCCATCAGTTGCCTTGCTGCTCAAGGCTTTGCATGCATCTACATGCAACTGATAAAGGTTCCTGACTCGAACCCCTATCTTCCGGGTTTCTCCAGTTGTCTTGCTGCGCAGGAAAGCCTTTCCCTCGCTGAAGACAACATCATATCCCTTGTCTTCTAACATCACCACAGAGATAAGATTCTTCTTCAATCCTGGAACATGCATCACTTCCTTCAATATGAAGGGTTTACCAGACTCCCTCTCAAAGGAAATGGTACCGATACTGGTCGCACTGTATCTACCATCATCGCCCATCTCGATGTGCACTCCAAGATCTTTCTCCTCCAGATCAGAAAACAAATCTCAATCTCCAGTCATGTGAAAAGACGCACCACTGTCCAAGAACCATACCGATCCCATCACACTTGATACCAAGCATGCGATCAGCAAAAAGTCCAGCTCAAACTGCGAGGCTAAGGCCTCTCCCGCTGCAGATCCAATAGCTTGCTTATTTTTCTTCTTCTGCGGACAATCTGTGGCATCTCCATTCTCAGCTTTGATGTTTCTGAGTTTATCCTTGAGCGCCATTCCACCAGCTCAAAACTCAATCGCTTCTGATCTAAAATTCGTGAGAACAAAGTATTTCTTGTACAGAGATCGACTGCATGGGCATTCATCGGATATTTCACCTTCCAAAAGAAGGATGAATCCAGAAGCTACCTGGCCCGATTACAGACTCTGCCTGAAGAGATAAAATGTAAACACTTTCTGAATAATAGATCTGATGATCAATCCCCCTCTGATACCATGTAGAAATTTTGAATAATAAACACTTATTCACAGAGATTATCCCGATTATACACTATTGCGGAATACATGCATAATACATAACCTCCTCTATGTTGATCATCAATTTAGCAGCATCAAAAAACAATGAAACATCAATCGCATGCACACATTAACACAGTATATAACCCGGGGAAAGCATATAGCTGAAAACCCCACACTATTTGTATATTATAATGATTGAGAACATGTAACAATACATAGTACAATACTCCTCACAAGTACTCAGTACTATCTCCACCTGCTACACACAAAACTAGCTCAGATCTGAACAAGTCACAGGTTCAAATCTCCTCCGTTGCTTTGCCTGCCTCCACTGCACAATCCTGCAAGAGAATCACGTGAGCACAAGCTACAATTGCCTTGATATTGGCCCACACTGCGCAGTCCTCATTGGCATAACTCAATCCCATGCATGTGCAAAATCTCATGCACAACTGATAGTCACAACTCACCCTTTCACTTACCTCTAACACCTGTCTCTGTTGAACTGTCCATGCACTGAGTTAACTGATGTATTCTTTAGTTTCTTTATGAGTTAATAATTAGTGAATTAATTAATATTTAATTCACACAACTCATCACTAGTGTATTCTTTAGTTAGACTAAAATACAACTAGTTCAACCAAGTCAAACTGAACACAACTCCATCAACTCCACAATTAACTCCACATGCATGAGTTCTAATTGAAGTCCTCCATGCAATAGCTCAACTAACACATAAGAAACCACGTGATTCCTTTTGTCAGCTGCATGTGCCACATCCGTAGCTCGAACTGAAGTGCTCCAAGAGAATAAGATAATGTTTAGAGTCCAAATATTACTAAGGGCTAATAATATTTGACCGTTTCTATTTTTAGCTTGGCAGTCTAAAAATAGACTCTGATCACTCCGCCGTGAACCAAAAATAGAAGTCCATCTATTTTTCCCAACATGACCAATCATCCATAAACAACATCCTGCAACTCATAGACCATGATCCATATGTCTAAAAATAGACATAGTCTAAAAATAGACTTTGCGCCAAAAATAGCCTGCGGGCCCACTTAGTGAAGGCGACTCCTTTCCACTAAGCTCCATCATTTTGTTGCATTTTCAACACAATGTTGGGTATATAAAAACCCTTCCAAATAAATCTTGGTAATAAGAGCGAAATGAATCCATAACCGACAACGAAAGGAAATAAAAATCCAAACTAAATAGAAAGAAAAAATCAACATAATCCAAAAATGTCAAATAAGGAAAGGAAAAAAATGAAGGAAAAGGCCATTGAAAAGACAACCCCAACAAGACTAGCAATAAAAATGTCTCAACAAAAGAGTAAAAAATGACAAGCATGTGTGTTCATCTTATGTTGAGATTATAATGAATTTTATCTTGCAGAGTTATAAACAATTAGACTCTCAAACCGTAAAGTGAATAACAGTCACGAGGTAAAATAAGCCAAATGAGAAGCTTCTACCAATTGCAAATTTTCTGGTTTCATAAGAACATCTTAACAACTTTTCTAATCAAAGTAATGCTTGTGAAACAAAATAGAGGTTCAAGAAGTCCCGAATTTCGCTGATTTGATGAACATCATTTATGTTCTTCCAAAACTCTCAAGCAAACAAAACAGAGGAGAATGAATGCTAAAATCTGAGTTGATGGGTGTGAAACGATTATTGGAGACTTGCAAAACAGAGGTTTATATCAACAAAACTAAAAATAAAGCTGAAACAAAAATGTAAAGAAATGGAAAAGGATGACAGTGGGCATATGAAACTTACCATTGAAGAATTTAGTTTAATTTTACCTTAAGACATCCATTTTATTCAACAAAAGATAACCTCTTCTTTTGATTTGGAATTAAAAGCATTAAGAAGTTGTACTCTTTGAAGTTTTCATTGGCCCAAACTCATCACTTATTAAATCTAAACTAAAGAAAGCAATAAAGCTAAGAAAAGAAATAATTCATGTTCAAGGAATCTAAAGTAAATAAAATTCATAAAAAATGAAAATGAAAACGTGTTTCTCTATGAATTGCAATGACAATTGTTGATCTGATTGGGAAAGTTAGTTTGCTATCCTAAATTCCTTTTCAGATTATGTTAAATGTGCTTAAGGATTCATGAGGTTAATTTCAAGTTTAAACATGAGTTTTTGAGTGCTTTTATGTAAATTCTATGTGCGAATTAACATAAACAAATAACTGAATAACAATATATAACATAAATAAACATCACCATAAACAGTATCACAACAACACATGATGAAGGAGTTCACCCCTCCTAGGCTACGTCTCTTTGGTCCAGCTTCCAATGGCTTGGATTTCTCTATTATTCTCAAAAGTGTGAATATATTAGTTTACAATGCTCAGAAAGCTCTGAAACCTGTTCCAATGGCTCAAGAATGCGCAAAAATGCCTATGTAGCCTCTTTTTGCTCCTGATTTGGTAAAAAACTGACGAATTTATGGCCTTTCCAAGTTTTTTGCTAATCGCACCACAAATTCCCCAAAATCTGGTACCATCCTACAAATTTTTCCCAAAACGTGCTAACAAAGTGATAATTTCGCCAATTTTCGGGCGAAATTGTCGGATGCTTTAAATGTCCTCTAATGCCTTATATCCAAAAAATTTGGGTGCATGATGGTCACGTGCCTGGGGCTAAGGCTAATGGCCTGCCCCCGCCAACCGGGCCCCCGTTCCCCTCCGGTAGTGGTCCCATGGTTGGTGTGTGCCCAAGTGCTGGCCCTTTCCCTGAATGGTGCGCTCATCATATTCAAATAAAACCACAAACTATAATGGTTAAGTTCTAATGTGGTGGTGTGTTTGTAGGAGGTCTGACTTTTGCCTTGGTGGTCGCGAGTTCGACCCCGGTTGCTTCTTTCCAAACTTCGACCCAAAATTTTGGTGGCCCCCAAGCTGCCACATGGCGGCCTCTGGCTGGGCCATGTGTTAGCCCGTGGTTGGCCACAAACCACCCAATAAAAATACACCCAATGAGAACGTGCCACTTGGCACAATGTGATTCGCCGAAGGATGTTGACCATTCAACCTGCACAGTCAGCACCACGGCAGTAGTACGAACTACTGACTGGGCTGTCACATTTTGTAAAAAATCACATGTTTGGGAAAATGAACAAAACATGATTCTGGGAGCATATGGTGTTTATTTGGCGCGAAACGAGTTGCGCCAGATTCAGGATGATGAGAACTACATGGTCATTTAGGTTCCACACTGATACGACAACTTTGAATTTTGAGCTGATTTTTTTTAGCACCTAATCATTCCTCCCCACTGGAAGCCTTTTGGACCCCAAAAGATCAGTTTCACTTGTCCAATAGGTGAGGTTACAGTTCCCCCACCTTACCAATATTGATCCATTTGGCTTTTGAAGGATTTGTTCCTTTGAGCCCCACTCGAAGTAGTCTACACTCCCTCGTTTTCAATACCTTGTTCTTCTATCAAGAATGGTGTCTTGTTGTAGTTCATCAAGGTATTCAGGAGAAAAATCCTCAGTGGAAGGAATTTGGACATTTTCTCCTTGATCTTCTATCAAAGGAGGCTCATACAACCTTAAGTTCTCAACATTGACAACATCATAAATTTGCATATATGAAGGAAAATCCAACCTGAAGGCATTGTTACTAATCTTTTCCATAATGCTGAATGTACCATATCGAATTGGTTTCAGTTTTTTACCTGCTCTTTGGAGCCTCTCTTTTCAATGTGAAGCCAAATTTCATCACCAACTTGGAACTTGTGATCTACACGATGTTTGTCGTGCCTTGCTTTGTACTTGCCATGACTCTTTTCCAGCTGTTCTTGAACTCTTTGGTGTACCAATTGGATTTGTTCAATGAACCTTCTTGCTTTGTCTATGTCACTATGACCATCAATAACAACATCCTTTCCAAATATGAAATACAAAAGAGACTTAGGCAAGTATCCCAAAAATGCCTCAAATGACGATGTTTGAGTTGAAAAGTGCTTGGCCCGGTTGTAAGCATGCTGAATGTAGTGAAAATGTTCATCCCACAACTTAGGATGCTTGCTGCAATACCCACGAAGAAGATTTATTGTTGTCCTGTTCACCACCTGTTATCACCCCAAGAAACTCACCTAGGTTGTATATCAGTGATGCTCAGGAACATTACAAACTCAACAAAATGTTGGATAAATGGTGGATGAATGAAAGAAATGCTGCATATTCAAGCCAGATAACCACTCCTACTATGATTGACCCTAGACATGGGTGAACACCCCCAGACTACAAGGCTTTTAACCACCAATTACTCACAGTTTAAACAAAATGTGATGATGGAGAAGACTGACTGCACCAGCAGATACACAGGACCCTGTGATGGCTAGCTGCAACCAGAAAGGAGGTTTGTAAAACTATTATCTAATACACAGACATGATGACAGCTCTCTATGCATTAAAACAACAGAAACCTGCAAGCAATTTCAATGAACAACTAAGTTCTAACATAGAGGTGGGATGACAACCCCTCTGATACTAAACATTCACAGCTCATGAATTAATGCAAAACAGGCACAGCCTGGAACATAGAAGAAGTGAAAAGTGAGCAAATGACAGCAAAAGAAGCTTGTATTAGTTGGAAATGAAGACCAGAAGCTGCAGGTCTCAAAGTAGTTACAGTCTCCAGAAGTTGAAGCTTACAACACACTAACACTCACCTCACACTCATCAAACTAATTACATCGTTTTTCTGGGTATATATAGAATCAGTTTACAAAAAACCTCTGCTAGGGTATGCGTGGAGGTGTCTTAATGGATCACCAACCACATTTACAATTTGATATGGGTCTTCTGATTCAATCTGAATGTTTTAATGGACAAATGACATTTACTGGTACTTTGGTGTACTCCTTGAACAGGTGGAATGTTGACTGGATAAACTTCCATAACTGCTGCTTGGTTGAACTGCTCGAGGGTGTCCTTTCTGTCCTTGACCATGCTGTTCCTTGACTATGGTAGCTGATGATTAAATGCAGGTAGCTGGCTCATAACTTGCTTCTCCGCGCGCCCAAAATTGGCTAAAAACACAGTAATATACATCAAACATGGATGAAAGGCCGAGGAGGAACACTGGCCGTCGGATGGATTGCATGGATGATCAAGATATGCTGACAGAGGGCAACGGGAAGGTACCAAAACACAATTTGAATATGAGCCGTTAGATTTAGAAAAAATGGACTGTGGGATTTGATCATAGGGAGATCGGGCGAACGGGTGAATGTGGGCCATCAGATCATGATTGGGGAGATCCGACGGCTGACGGGAGATGAAGTTGACCGTGGGTTAATGGGCGGGGAGAGGGTACGATGGCGGGAAGTAGTTTTCCCGCACCACCTTTGGGCTACGACGGTTTACGTACACGGACATGCGATCCAACAACTTGAAGACACATGGCTGGTGAAATACCACTTCCCCAGGGATTATATAACGCGCAGGTTGACGGAGTGGGATTTGCGTACAACGTTGGATCAACGGGTAGGATCATCAGATGGTCGAGATTAAGCGCTCTTGTTTGAAGTTTGATGCGACAGGCGGGGGCGGGCCCGGGCTTATTAAAACTTAGGGTTATGGGTTTTAATAATGTTTAAAAAGCAAAAATGCTCGGGGTAAATAAAATAAGGGATTTAGGCAGGGTTATAAACGGATTATGAGGGTTTTGATGCAAAACAGGGGTAAAAGGGGTTTAAGGAAAACAATGGAGATTTACGAGGAATGAGGAAACGAAAGTAACGGAGTAAAGGGAACAAGGCACATGCAGGAAATGAAAAAATAAACAACTACCGACCCACTGCAACACAGACTATCACTGTTTAATTCTGATTTAATCCCTCAAATGCTGCAAACGGTAGCGGAGCTAACACCACCTCTATTTGACCATCTGTTTGTGGATGAAATGTTGTACTCTTTTTCAATTTGGTGTCCATGAATCCCCACAAGCTTGACCAAAAATTCCCAACAAAGCAAGAATCTCGATCACTAATAATGGATGTGGGCAATCCAAAATGCACCCATACATTCTGAAAGAATAACTAAGCAGTTTTTTCAGTTGTAATTTTCTTTTTACATGGCATCAAAATACACATTTTTCTGAACCTATCCACAACTACATACAAATAATCATGACCTCTTTTTGACAATGGAAGACCTCCTACAAAATCCATAGAAACACTCTCCCACAGTCGTGAAGGAACCAGAAGTGGTGTGTACAATCCTAACTTCCTATTGCTAGGCTTACTGACTGCACATAATGAACATCCTTTAATAAATCATGACATGCTTTCAAGCATACAAGGCCAATAACAATACCTCTGTAGATGTGCCACCGTCTTACTTACACCGAAATGACCAACAATAAGATAAGTATGTGCCTCTCTTATGATGTTGACTCTTTCTCCCTATGGAATACAAAGCTTACCAAGATGGTACAACAAGTTATCATGCAAATGATAATCCAATTGCTCTACTTGGTTACCTTGACTCAAGATTTCATAAACATCCTGAAAGTCATTGTCTAATGCATATTGCTCAATATAACTTTCATGCAAAACAAAATTATGCTTGAGTAAAGTAGTTACACTAATAATAGGCTTAGAAAGCATATCAACAACTTTATTGTAGATACCTTTCTTATACCTTATTACCAAGTAAAATTGTTTAAGAAAACCCATCCATCGAAAGTGCCTTGATTGCTGCAAGCTAGATTGAGATTGCAAGTATTTCAATGGTTGATGATCAGTGTGAATGATTGTTTCCTTACCCATCAAGTAGTGTTTCCACTTTTTCACACTTTGCACCAATGCATACAATTCCTTGTCATATGTAGGATAATTAATCACTGCACCATTGAAAGTTTCCAAATGAAAACAGATAGGCTTACCATGTTGCATGAGGACTGCACCCATGGCGTAGTCACTAGCATTATTTTGGATCTCAAATGACTGTCTCAAGTCTGGGAGTGCAATTATTGGAGTTGAATTGATCTTTTCCTTCAATGCATCAAAGGCATTTTGTTGTTTGCCTCCCCACTGGAAGACCTTTTGCACAAATGCCAAAGAATGCAAATGAGCTATAATAGAAGAAAATTTAACAATTTTTTTCCTCCAACATTGTGCCGCTCCCAAAAAACCTCTTATCCACATGACTATCTTGAGCACTGACCGACCAATCCATAATGGCATCAATCTTGGAGAGGTCTAATTTTAGCTCACCATCTCCAATATTATGGCCCAAGTACATCAAAGAAGTTTTACTCAATTCATACTTTGACATCTTCAATAACAAATGTTTTTGACTTATGACATCAAGTACTTTTGTCTCATACATGACATGTTCATAATGAAATTTTATGAAAATGAAAATGTCATCTAAGTAGACTATCATGTCTAGAAATGGCTTCAATACATCTTTCTTCATATGCATGAAAGTAGTAGGAGCATGGCAAAGACCAAAAAACACAACAATCCATTCAAACAAACCTTTCTTGGTTTGAATGTCATCTTCCATATGTTTCCTTCAACAACTCTACTTTGATGATAGCCACTTCTTGAGTCCCATTTAATGAAATGCTCTCCATTCTTCTTGGGAACCAAAACAATAGGTGCACCACATGGTGAAGGAGATGGTCGAATGATCTTTTTGTTCAACAACCCTTGGATTTGCTTTGTTATTTCTGCACTTTCCCTTCTTGACATCCGATGCATGTCAATGTTAGAAGACACTTTTGCTGCAATGGTATTTCATGTTGGATTCTCCTCCTGGGAGGAAATCCATTTGCTTTCAGAAACACCTCATCATCATGGTTAACTACATCAACCAAATCAATTTTCAATTTTTAATTACAACCATCAAACACTTCATAATCAACATCAACATTGGGTTTGATCACAAGAAGCACTAAATTCTTGCTTGAATTCACTATTCTTTTCATTTTCCTTGCATTAACTAATGAAAGATTTAGTTTCTTGCAATGAGCTCTCATAACATACTCCACACCATCTTTGAACCACTGGTACTTGTTTTCATTATGATAGAAGATTTATTTTCTATCATATAGGTAAGGACTACCCAAAACAATTCCTGAAATATCAAGCGGTACAACATCTAATTCAACTTCGTCAATAAAGTTTGTTGTGATTGCAACCAGAGAATACATTTTCTTGTAACCTATAAGTTTGTGTCCTTGCATATCCAACCCAATGGATATGGCATGGGATGTAAAATGGTTTCAAGATTAAGTTTCTTCACTAAGTCATCAGATATCAAGTTGGCTTGAGACCGACTATCAAATAGTGTGTTGAATTTTGTATTTTTTGAGATTACCCTCACATGGAATAATTCAACCCTTGTTTCTTCATTTGGAGTGCTAGTGTGATAATTTGATATACTAGTGCTAGCAATGGATTATTTTCCTTTTATACCCATATCTGTAATTTTAGTTTCATAACCTGAATCGGATCCCAAATCCTCTTGAACGATTGCAGTTGTCTTTTCTTTTTCTTTGTTGTTGAATTTCTTTGGTTTCACCTCGGGATGAAGCTTACAACAATGAGCTTCATCGTGACCTTATTTGGAACAATTCACATATTGTTATTAGGTCCTTATAATACTAGTGTATTCCCTCATTGTTATTGTCAATGTACCCCATTATTGTATTGTTATGTCCAATGTAGTCCCCATATTGTTATTTGTGTGCCCTTACATTATTATTTTTATGTCGGCTTTGATAATATTGTGACCCCTTAGACCCCTATATATAGAAAGGAGGTCTTGTCATTTGAATCATCCAAGAATTTTTCATTTATGTACAAAAAATAAGGTTTCCCCCTCAAAGAGGTTGATTCTGAAGTCGTTGATCTATCTTTTCTTCTATTTTGTGAGCTGGTTGCATAACATTTGGTATCAGAGCTTTGGATTCTAGGGTTTTGCTGCTCCAAACATCTCATCATGGTATTTTCCCTATAACTTTTGTTCTACAAAGTTTCAGAAGTGGAAAAAAAAACCCATTTGAGCCTAAATATGTATGAACCTTGGATCTAAATTTCAGATCTTGTATCGCTATATTTTCAAATATATGATCCAAGGAAGTTAGGGTTTTTTTCAGGATCCCAAATTACATCCCAAACAAGTGACCTTGGGAAAATAATCATAACTTTCTCTCTGAGTATCAGATTTAAATTTCGTAAGAAGGTATAGAAATAGGATGGACAATAGTTTTCTGTGCATCATTTTCAAGTCCTATGGTTGAAACATTAACACGTGGAACTTCGTACAAGTTCGCTCTACTGAACCAGTCTATAATTAGGTCATTGTGGGACATTTGGCCTAACTCTTTCTTGAAGACTCCAATCTTAATCAGACCTATGGGGTTGGAAAGCGGACTCATATGGCTACCATAGGAAGAAATTTCATACCTTGGAGATCTGAAATTACAAATATACAATGGATTCAATATTGAGCTCCTACGAAGCAAAACAAAAAAGTGTGTAGTCTTTTTAAAAAATTTCATAAGTTTGGTTTGAAAAATTAGTTTGAAGTGATTCAAAGGGCATAGTGAAGCATAATTATCATTAATTGATGCCCCAAAGAAAGAAAATGGAAACACCTAGTAAGAAACCTGCAAGCTCCACTATGAAACATGAAGAAGAGGAAGAAATGCAACATGATATATCAAAATTGCAAGACCAAATGCAACAAATTTCGCTCTCGAAAAAGGTAACAAAAAATGAATTGGAAGCCATGATGAATGTTAAGATAGATGGTATAAAAAGGGACATGGTAGTTTTGAATGATGGTTTAAAATCATACATGGAAGCAATGATGAATGTCAAGATAGAAGGATTGAAAGAAGGTTTGGCAAAGTTGCTAGAAGAAAGGCGTAAGATTGGTGACAAGGCAATCCATGAAAATCATGATGAAGAAAAAAGAAATATCAATCACTATTTTAGAGAATCTGATGTGGGGTTTAAGAACCACCACATTGCAAAAACAGATATGAGGGAGTTTGATGGAAAGGATCCAGTAAATTGGATTGTACAGATGAAGCAATATTTTGATCTACATGAAGTGCAACCCTCACAAAAGGTACGCATTGCATCTTTATATTTAGAACCCAATCAATTTGTATGGCATAGATGCATTTTTTCTTGTAAATCACTTGTCACCTAGTCAATTTTTATGGAGGAAATGATAGCACATTATGAAGATACAAAGAGCAACACCTTCTTTACCCAATTGATAAATCTTAAACAAAAGGGTTCAATGTTGGAGCACATTGAAGACTTCCAAAAATTGAATATTAGGGTAGTTGATATTCTAGAGGAGCATAGGATTGATGTATTCATAGGGAATTTAAAATATAACATCCAACATGAGGTTCGCATTTGGGAACTTGATTCATTTGAGAAGGCATTCATGGTGGCAAGAAAAGTTGAAAGAAAAATTATGGAAAAAAGGAAGTCTACCACTCATAACTATAAATATGGAAGTGTTGCTGGTCCTAGTCCTCCAAAACCTACAAGGTTGACACCAAAAAAATTGGAGGAAAAAAGAGCAAAAGGGCTTTGTTACAATTGTGATAAAAAATACATTAAAGGTCATAAGTGTGCTGAGAAGAAATTATTCTACATAGATTGTGAAGAGGAGGAAGAAAAGGAACAAGAAACATCAAAGGAGGAGGATATACGACAGGAACCAACCTTAGAGAAAGAAGAAATGAATCTGACCATATCTTGTAATGCATTGGCGAGAATTACCACTCAAACTCTCAAGATAGAAGGGCATATCAAGAAGAAAAAGGTCATAGTTTTGATTGATTTAGGTAGTACCCATAATTTTATTCATTGTAAGATAGCCAAGGAATTGAATTGCTTCCTATATCCAGCACCAGAGTGTCAAGTGATGATTGCAAATGGAGGAACCATAAATTTCTCTAGAAAGTGCCATAATATCAAGCTATCCATGGGAGAATACGTATTGAATAGTTCAATGCTTTCCATTCCAATGGGGGGTGCTGATGTTGTACTAGGAGTCCAATGGTTACAATCTTTGGGTACAATAACTTTTAATTTTCAAGAACTTTTCTTGATTTTTTTTTTGGAAGGAAAGGATGTTGAATTAAGAGGTATCACAGGGAAACTAGGAAATATAATCAACTCTAATAGCATGACCAAGCTTCTAAAGAAAGAAAAACGGGGCGTAATTGCACAATTATGTTCACTAGAGGTTCAAACAATGAAATCATCTATTTCTCTAGATCTCCAAAAAGTTTTGGACAATCATTCCAAGGTGTTTGAGACTCTGAAAGGCCTCCCACCTATTCATGATCATGATCATGCTATTCATTTGATTCCAGAAAGAGTTCCTCCAAATATCAAGCCTTACAAATATCCCTATGCCCAAAAGAGTGAAATTGAACAAATGGTTGCAGAAATGCTAGAGGCTGGTATAATTCAACCTAGTCAAAGTTCTTTCTCTGCCCCAGTAGTATTGGTGCATAAGAAGGATCAATCATGGCGCATGTGTCAGGATTATAGGGAGCTCAACAAGCTTACTATTAAAGATAAATTTCCCATTCCTGTCATTAATGAATTATTAAATAAATTACATGGAGCAATTTACTTCACCAAGTTGGATCTTCGTTTAGGATATCATCAAATAAGAATGAAGACCGAAGACATTCTGAAAACATCATTTAGAACTCATGAAGGTCATTATGAATTTTTGGTCATGCCTTTTGGCCTTACCAATGCACCTTCTACATTACAAGGTTTGATGAATTCCATTTTCAAACCCTTCCTTAGAAAATTTGTGTTAGTATTTTTTGATGATATACTAATCTACAACAAGTCTTGGAAGGATCATGTTCAACATGTTGACACGGTGCTCAAACTATTATAGGAGAAACAATTATATGCAAAAACAACCAAATGTTTCTTTGGAGTATAGGAGGCGGAATATATGGGTCATATTATATCTCATCAAGGTGTTAAGGTAGATCCTAACAAAATTAAAGCCATTAAAGAATGGAAAATCCCCACATCCATAAAATATCTCTAAGGATTTCTCGGGTTGACAAGGTATTATCGCAAGTTTGTTAAGAATTATGGGAGAATTGCTGCACCTCTAACAACATTATTGAAGAAAGATGCATTTTCTTGGACTCCAGAAGCAACTAAGGCCTTTGAACATCTTAAAGAGGAAATGTGCCAAGCACTAGTCTTAGCTACGCCAAACTTCACAAAAACATTTATTATGGAGTGTGATGCCTCAGGAAATGGAATTGGTGTTGTCTTAATGCAAGAAGGAAGATCCATTACTTTTGAAAGTAGTCCAATTAAAGGAAAGTATTTACACAAAGCTATTTATGAGAAGGAAATGTTGGCAATACTACATGCACTTAAGAAATGAAAACCTTACCTAATAGGAAGACACTTCAAGGTAGAAACAGATCATGATAGTCTTAATAAATTTTTAGAAAAAATATTATCTTCTGAACAACAACAAAAATGGGTCACAAAGATGTTGGGTTATGACTTTGAAATCATCTACAAAAAAGGGAAGGAAAATGTTGTTGCAGATGCACTCTCAAGAAAGGATGAGGATGTAGAAGCATTTCTTTGTGCCATTTCTATTATCCAACTAGATTGGATAACTGAAGCAAGGGACGAATGCAAGAATGACGAAGAAGCGTGGGAAATCATTCAAAAGTTGCAGCAAGATCCCAATACATCTGATACATTTAGCTGGAAAAATGATTCATTATGGTACAAAGATCGCTTATACCTCCATAAGAATTCCCAACTCAGACAAAATATTCTTTTGGAATTGCACACCTCTCCCTTAGGAGGGCACTCAGGAATTTTAAAAACTTACCATAGGGTTAAGAAAGTTTTTTTTTGGGATGGCCTTAAATATGATATTCAAAATTTTGTGGCAGAATGTCTAGTTTTCTAACAAAATAAAGTTGAGACAATTAGGACTCTAGTTCTGTTACAACCTTTATCCATTCCAAGTCAACGTTGGGAGGATGTTTCAATGGATTTTATCATCGGGTTACCCAAGTCTGAAGGAAAGAACATCATCATGGTGGTGGTTGATAGACTTACCAAGTATGCACACTTTTGTGCATTATCACATCCATTCAGAGCCAGTACAATTGCTACTGCATTTATGTAAACAATTCAAAAGCTACATGGAAACCCAAAGAGTATTGTAAGCGACAGAGATCCAAATTTCACTGGAAATTTTTGGACAAAATTATTTTCTTGTTTGGGTACTCAATTAGCTCATATCTCATCTTATCATCCTCAATCTGATGGCAAAATTGATATTGTGAACAAATGTTTGGAAGGATATCTTCGTTGCTTTGTATATGATAAATAGACACAATGGGTCAAGTGGTTACCTCTGGCGAATTGGTGGTATAACACTTCCTTCCATACTGCAGCAAAAAAGATCCCATTTATGGCACTTTATGGATATCATCCACCATCTATCGCATCATGTTTAAGAGAAAATTCTAAGGTTCAAGCAGTGGAAGATCACATCAAGCATCAACAACAAGTTCTCCAAACCTTAAAGGATAAGCTCACTTCGACACAAAATATAATGAAACAACAGGCAGATCAACATCGTAGTGAAAGAAATTTTGATGTAGGCAATTGGTTATTTTTACAGCTAAAACCATATAAACAAATTTCCCTCAAGCAAGCTAAGAAGGATGATAAATTATCACCAAAGTATTATGGTCCTTACAAGGTGTTGCAAAATATTGGTACTATGGCATACAAATTGGAGCTTCCTACATCTTCCTGAGTGCACCCATTTTTCCATGTTTCATGCTTAAAGAAGGCTATAGGTGATAAGCTTCCAATTCAAACAATATTGTGCTAACTTGATGAGGAAGGAAAAATAATATTGGAACTTGAAGCAGTCATAGAAACAAGAACTCAACATCTATGAAATCGATCAATTTCAGAGTATCTCATCAAGTGGAAGAACTTACCCGCTGAAGATTCCACACGGGAGGATGAGAATTTTATACAGAAGCATCCAAAACTACTCAAACGTTGAGGACACCATCTTTTTGAAGGAGAGGGACATGTTAGGTCCCTATAATACTAGTGTATTCCCTCATTGTTATTGTTAGTGTACCCCCTTATTGTATTGTTGTGCCCCATGTAGTCCCCATATTGTTATTATTGTGCCCCATATTGTTATTGTTGTGTCCTTACATTATTATTTTTATGTCGACTCTAATTATATTGTGACCCCTTAGACCCCTATATATAGAAATGAGATATTGTCATTTGAATCATCCAATAATTGTTCATTTATGTAATGAAAAGGAGGTTTCCCCCTCGAAGAGGCTGATTCTGAAGTCGTTGATCTATCTTTTCTTCTATTTTGTGAGCTGGTTGCATAACAATTGTTTTCTCCCCTTCCTTTTTAATGGATGTACTTTTCTTTCCTTTGAAACCCTTTTCTTTTTCTTTACCATTTAATGGATTTTTACTACCCTATTCTGGAATATTTTTCCCTCTTGTCTCAAGATGAGTGGCTTGCACACACCTCATCTAGATTATTGGGATTAAACATAAGGACAATATGCCTAAGGTAATTGTTTACACCCCCTATATACTTCAACAATGTGTCTTGTGATTGCAAATATACACTTAACATTAGAGACCCTTTTCTAAATTCTTGGGTGTAATCTTGCACATTTTGACCTTTAAGTTGTCTAAAGTTCTGCCAATTCATGATGGATTTCCGCATATATGCTAGAGGGCAAAACTGTCTTTTAATTGCAACAATGAAATCAGAAAAAGAAATTGAGATCTTATCGTGTTTTTTTATCTCTTCTTGTGTCTTTGATTCCCTCCATACTAGTGCTGCACCCTCCAGCCTCGAGGAATCTAACTGAAACATTATGTCATCCTATTTAAGGTTTTGAATTCTGAAATATACCTGCAACTGACGAACCCAATTATCAAGCTTCTCAGCATTCACTTCACCATTGTACATGGGCAGTTCAAATTTAACATCAAGTTTTAACAGGGGTGATTTACTAGTTCCTTTTGAGGTATGTTGATGAGTATGAGTAAGGGTTGTATTAGTGGAAGAGGGTGAAGATTCCTGTGAAGAAGAAGATGAAGAAGATGGTGGAGAGGGTGGAGGTCTACCTCCATTTCCATTACCTCCTCCTCCTGAAGAATCTTCTCCTTTGGGAGGCTTGGAGCTTTCACCTTGCAATCTGATATTCCTATCTTCATAGAGGACCTTCATCATTTCTGTCATATCAAAGAGAGCCTTCCTAAAGACCTTCTCATTCTCTATCATGTTTGTAGGCTCTCCTTCATGATACATTCTCAATGAAGTCTCAACTACAACTTGAGGAAGAACTAGTGGTGGAGATTGTGGCAACCTTGCATTCCTTCTCCTTGACCCAACCTGTTACAGGGAAAAGTGTCTATATAGAACTGCTCTATCCCACTAAGGTGTGACAGCTGCCTTAGAAACAAACAGAGAAAAGTTACTTTTGTTTTTCCTTTATGAATTATAGATAGAGAGGAACAGAAAGACCAACCTCTGTCTTGCGCTAATCTATTGATTCGATCCCTCTCTTCTTTGATAGTCCTCAGCTACCTGCTCCCTTGCACGCCCAGCTTCACAAAGTACCTGTAAGATCACAGAACCATAGCACTATACAAAGACATGGATCTATAACCATAAACAATCTAGGATCAGATGTAAATTGACCATACAAATGTAACAAGCATCAATGATACAAAAGCGTGGAGGAAAACTCAAATAGCTTTTATTGATAAACAAGAAAAGAGCCAAGAGGAGTTACAACCAGTTGTTCTGACCTAGCATCAACCTCCCAGCAAAGAAGCCCCTCTTCACCTCAAACAAAGCTTAGATCACCCAACAATTTGATGTTTGTCTCAAGAAACCCACAACAATTCCTTACAATATGCAAAATTCCAGCCTCTGGATCTCTGGGATGAGGGATCCATATATAGATATCTGCAAGGGGGATGAGTCAGCTTGTGATTTGATTAGTGTCTTCTCTTTGATAGTTGTTGCTTCCACTTGGAGACTGATGGCCTCTTACTCATCCTTGGTCCAATTCAGTGAGGCAAGTGTCACAGGAGAAGATTCTGGAAGCTTCCATTGCCTCTCCACCTCGCGGAATGACACTTCCATTTGTCATTTCTCGCCCATCACACCCCACAGAAGGGACTTTTGAAATGCAACGCACCCTCACAGTGTGTTTGGGTGAGATGCAATGCACTTAGCCAGTGGAGCAGCTGCAATGATCCTGTTTTGACCAATTCTGAGCAGTTTCTCATGGAGAACTTCTGGGAGAAGCTGTAATCTGTTGACCTTGTTCCTTTATGGGTTAGAACAACACTTTTAGGGACTTAGGAGCCCTTGGTTTATGGACATTTCATGCTTCGGGTTGTAGGGCCCAAAAATGTCTATAACACAACTTCAGGGCTTTCAACCTGCTTCCCTTCTCCTCTCTTGAGCTTCAACCTTGTAAGCATGACATTCACTTACAAACAGTTGAATCCTTCTAGCACAAAGAAATCCAAGAGCTCTGATACAAAACTTGATCGGACTGGGAAAGTTAGTTTGCTATACTCAATTCCTTTTCAGATTATGTTAAATGTGATTAAGGATTCATGAGGTTAATTGCAAGTTTAAACATGAGTTTTTGAGTGCTTTATGTAAATTTTATGTGCAAATTAACATAAACAAATGACTTAACAACAACATATAACAAACATAAACATCACCATAAATAGTATCACAACAACACATGATGAAGGAGTTCACCCCTCTCGGGCTACATCTCCTTGGTCCAGCTTCCAATTGCTTGACCCTCTCTATCATGCTCAAAAGTGTGAATACATCAGTTTATAATGCTTAGAAATCTCTGAAACCTGTTCTAATGGCTCCAGAATGCCCAAAAATGCTTGTGTAGCCTCTTTCTGCTCCTGATTTGGTAAAAACCTGAAGTAGTTATGACCTTTCCAAGTTTTTTTACTAATCACACCGCAAATTCTCCAAAATTCGGCACCATCCTACAAATTTTACCCAAAACGCACTAACAGAGTGACAATTTCGTCGATTTTTGGGTGAAATTATCAGACGCTTTAAATGTCCTCTAACGATTTATATCTAAAAAATTTGGGCACATGGGGGCCACGTGCCCGGGGCTAAGGCTGATGGCCCACCCCAGCTGGCCGAGCCCCCGCTCTGTTCTAGTAGTGGCCGCATGGTTGGCGTGTGCCCAAGGGATGGCCCCCATGGGCTAGCCCTTTCCCTAAGTGGCATGCTCATCATATTCAAATAAAACTCGCGAACTATAATGGTTAAGTTCTAATGTGATGGTGTGTTGGTAGGAGATCTAACTTGTGCCTTGGTGGTCACGGGTTCGACCACCGTTGCTGCTGCTCAAACTTTGACCCAAAATTTTGGTGGCCCTCTTGCTACCATGTGGCGGCCTCTCGCTGGGCCATGTGTCAACTCGTGGTTGGCCACCAACCACCTAATAAAAATATGCCAAATTACACCCAATGAGAATGTGCCAGTTGGCACAATGTGATTCGTCAGAGGATGTTGACCAGTCAACCTGCAATATAGACCTGCATAGTCAGTGCAACATCAATGGTACAGATTGCTGACTGGGCTGTCACATTTTGCAAAAAATTACCTGTTTGAGAAAACGATCAAAACATAATTCTAGGAGCATATGGTGTCTGTTTCATGCGAAAAGAGTTGTGCCAGATTCAGGATGAGGAGCACTACACAGTCGTTGAGGTTCCAAACCAAGCTTTGAATTTTGAGCTATTTTTTTTAGCACATGATCAATTGTTCTCTTTGTATTTCATATTTCATATCAATTCCAAGGTTTACATAAAATTTCAAAAATCAAGACCAAGTCCCAACTTATGTAACACTTATGTGTATATGGAGAGGACTTAAATCTTGTATGCTAAATATGGAGCGATATATCAAAAATAAGAAAACCATAAGAGAATTCAAACATAAATTGAGCATGATCCATTACCTTTGCATGTTCTGAATTTCCTTACCAGTTGGCTACATTACCATAGTGGTTGATCAAGAGTTCCTTGAAAAGAAAATGAGGATGCACACTAAAAGATGATCGGGATGATGATATGAGCATCCAATAGTGATACAAAGACAAAAATCCAAGTAAGCCATAAGTGATGAGCTTTTCGTTAGCCAGGAAGATTGTTGTGAAGAGTAAAAAGAGGCCCAACTATACATGTGAAGATGTATGTCCAATGAAGGCACAACGATAAGATCCATGTGCACACACCATGATGAATGTATATATCTAAAGTCACTTAGTCATCCAGAGGGATAAATCCTAGGAAGTTTATTCAAATTATAAATAAAAATTCATCCAAGATCTCGAACACAATGATAACATGGAAGTCAACGTAAATATATAGAAATAATCAAAGAGGACTCCATGCGAGCATAATGATGGGTAAAACTCTCTGATAATAGATGAATTGACCATAGGTCAAAGAGATTACATTAGTTCTAATATCTCACTAGTTCGAGATTAAACAAGCTCAATATAGAGGAAAATGGAAATCTCAAAAGAGAAATCTCGTAAGTTTTTTCAAAATAAAGTTACGAGAAAATGATTTTGAGATTCAATGAATAGGCATAAGGAGGAATAAATTTCGTATCAGAAATTTTAGATGATATTTTTTCATTTAAATTTACTTATGAGACTCTAAAATAGTGAGGTCCAAATGAAGACAGTGAAGTGAGGGCCATTTTCTTTACTAAACGTTTTATTGAGCAAACAAAGAAATTGGGCGTGATGATCAAGAAAATGGTCACATGGATCTTGGGTTGGAAATATCGGAGCATATTTTAAAATACTTCGGATATAAGACGAACTTGAGAGTCCGATAAGAATGAAAATTCAAAGTCTCGGGGTTAAAAATCTCGGAATGTTTATTATCTTAAAAATTAAATGAAAAACAAAAGACTGGGATTCCAAAATTTACCAGTTAGAGGCTCTATAACATTTTAGGAGGAAGAAATGTGACTTAAGTGGAAGCAAGATGAACGAGTGCAATGCAATGGTTCAACTCAACTCGACAAATGTAAGATTCAGAATGGGAAGAGATGGATAGGAGCACTTTTACTACTTGTTGCAAGATCTTTTGTGCTATTTTCCTTTGCTTATGTACCTTCTTTAATTTTATCTTTAGAGAGATAGAAGTTTTAGACCCATGGAAAATTTGAATAAGGAGCCAAGCATTTCATTTAAGTCACGTCAACAAGAAGTAGCATATGATTATTGGCTCATCTTACAAATTTGCAAAGAAAGGAAATATGAAGAGAAGCACCAATACAAAGTAAACAAATTCTGATGAGAAAGCAAATACTTCCCTAAACATGTTTATAAATAAGAAAAATTTAGCTGCTCACTTTATTCTTATACCTGTATTATTAAAGAAGAAATAATCAGAAAACAATAGACTAACTAAACTAATACTACCCCTAATTCAATGAAAGGAAACATGACTAAGTATAGTCATACTTCCAATGTAACTATTCAAACATTTTATTTCTTGCATGTATGTTCAGGTCACACATCAATAACAAAAATGCAACTATAATAATTAAATCAACATAAATAAATCTGAATGCAATATGTACGCTTAATACTAACATACTTACAAAAAACGGCTTATTTACAAGTATTCTCTCTTATAAAGTTCCCTCCAACCAAATTTATATGGGGTCATAAAAATATGGATGAGTATTCATTAGAGATAGGAGGAAATCAAATGGGGGAGAGGTTGAACAATCATTAAATAAGTCATTAGGGATCTTTAGTAGAACTGAATCTTCCAAACAGCTTTTAAATGTATCAATAAAATTTGGATGGAAGCTTGATGAATTTATCATAAGATCATTGGTTAAATTAAGAGGTTGGTAATATTGGATCAATGCACTCAAAAGAAATGATTTATGTTGAAAATGCACTCTAGAAGGATTACTAAGCTGATAAGATATGACCATCAAATGTAATTGGAAGATCAAAAGCTCTTATGGTCATAATCTAAAGTTTGTGATTCATTTTCACATTCAAGTAATGAACATTGCAAATATTGGATATCTAATTGCTCAATATGCCAACAAATGACATCTAAAAACTGAAAAATGCAAATAGAAAACAAATCTGAAATCAACCAAAATAAATGAAAGAAAAAATAAAATAAAATAAAATTATTATTCATACTATTGTTACAATTAAAGTTACAACACAATTGGGACTGATTTGAAACAACTTTATTCTCATAGGAAATAGCCAATGTAGTACAATTAGAATGGTCATCGACATCAACTTGTGAAACAGGGAAAGATTATGGACCATGAATAGGACCTAGAACTTAATCATAAAATATTGGGATGGATTCTTGAATGCTGAAACCACAAAGATATTTAATTGTTTGAAAATGAAAATTAATTGAAACACTTTCTAAATTGGAGTTTTTTTCATTTTCAAATATGATTTGACTTTGATCATGAGGATTTAATGGGGATTAAGATAAATCAACATCCTCAATGTCAAAGTAATAATAAAAAATGACTTTATGACATTCACTAGAATTCTCTTCATTCTCAAGAAGGAGAGTTGAGCACATTTTCATCAATATTAAAAGAACGATCGTTGAATGGCTCTCTATCTTGACAAAAACTAATTGGAAATTCATTAATATCAGTCTTTCTACTTTTTGGAATAACATTAATGCAGAATGAAGATGAATTGCTATGAAAAAAAATATAAGGATAAAGAGAGAAATGAGAGTTAGAGGCAATGAACCTGAAAATATGTCTATTTGCAGACTCTTATGTGTTTTTTCCTTTGCAAATTTTAGACTCTTGGTCATTCACTTGGCTAATTATGCTTTCTTGAAGACTATTGTTTGGCCTCCCTGAATTTTGTATTTGATCATGATAAAATTCAGATATTTCTATAGCAAATTGCATATTGTTGGAATCTTCAATTTCTGCTTGTACTTGCTGAATTTTTGATTTCATTTCATGCTGATTTTTAGATTCTATGGCAACTATTTCTTTGTTGTTGTTGGTATCTTCTCGCACTTGATTACCAAAATCTACCAAGCTTTGTGATTGTGATTCATTAACATGTGGGAGGGCACAAAATCATTATTAATGTATAAGAAGTATGCATTAAACGTAAGAATTTGTCATAGATGGCCGAGGCAACTTCATCATGATTGGGATGCACATCCATATCAAAATTTTCAATCATGTTAATAGAAGTCTAAGAAGATTCATCAAAACTTGAAATTGTCTCATACGGATTAAGAATGCAAGGGAAGGAAACTAGTTTTTTGAACCATTCTGTTAATTGAAACTTAGGAAGCAAATATTTAGACTGAAATTGAAAAGAAATTAATCTGAATCTAATGAGAAATTCATCGAAAGACTCACCTTCAAATTGGCAGAGAGTTTCAAGCTGATCGCATATCTTTTTGCAGTCGTAATCCTAGAAAGCATGTAGGAAAGTTATTACAAACTCGTCCCACATGCGAATGGAGGCAAATGGTAGAGATTTACACCAGTTTTTTTCCATTCTTGTCAAAGTGAGAGTAAACATCCTGCACATGACACCTTCATCACTATCAAAACTATTACAATTTAAAATAAATTGAAGAATGTGTTCATAAGCAAAGACATTTTTCTTACCATTGAAATTCATATTTGACAAGAGTTTTACTACTTGAATTGGAGTTGAAGTAGGCAAAAGTCCAATAAAGTAACTACAAAGTGGTCACTTAAAAGGAGCCATCGAAATAAGATAAAAATTTATAACACAAAATCTCTCAGGGAAGGCCACCCAGTCAGAGTCCCAATTAAGAATCCTATCCATTTGTATAATGGCTCCAACTAGTTCAATTGGGTCAAGTTGCCCCTTCGCTTTCCCTGTTAGCTTGTGGTTTATCTATTACTCACCAATAGAAAAATAAAAATCAGATCTGCCTTCTTGTTGTGCCAATGCAAGGAAGCAAATCCTTAAGCCGAATTAAGGCTCAGTTAAGGCACACCTAAATTATTCCCTTGAGTAAGGGAACTTCTAGAATGAACACTCAAATCTAAATGCAGATCTACTCTAATATGCAAGCAAAAAGCTAATCCTATCTCGAATTGGAAAAGGATAACCTTCTCTCAATTCGAGAGCAGTTGTACTAACTAACCAGAGGAATAGGACTATATGTATGATTGAATTCATTATATAATTTTCACCAATTAAAATAATAATTTCATTTAATTAATGAAAGAGAAAACAAAACATGAATGTATTTAAACAATAAATAGTTAATTCTCAATATATTTCTATTTCAATGAATTCATATTAATTCTGATTCTATTCAGCTCCTCAAAGATAGCTCTTAACTTCAGTAGTATAAAACAAATAGACACGACAATAGAGCTCAACCAAAATGTAATACATTATTTAGAATAGAAATTAAAATCAATTAGAGAAATTTTGGCAATGGCAGATTAACTTATCATCCAAACAAGAGTGCATTGGAATGAAAATTTATTAAACGCATACCGTAACTTCATTACAATTTTGCAGTCCATGAGAAGCTTCAACTCCTTGAAGAAATTTCTTACAATGGTGCAAAAAATTCTTCTCTTTTAGAACTCAAAATGTTTTGTCTCTTCGTAATTCAACTCACAATAAACTACAAAAGTGCAAATGCACAACAAGAAAAATCATAGAATTTTCCCTTAACACCTGAGATTTGATGTTTTCCCCTCACCTACAACTCTAATCTCCTATACAATAGTGATTTCATAGCATCTAGTTGCAGAGAAGAGGAACCCCCTCATTCTCAAATATGATATTTAATAATTACAAGAATCTCCAAAATGGAGAGCTATTGAGAGTAGTTTTCTAGATCTTGAATTAGAGCTGCAAATTCCCCATTTTTATCTTTGTTGGTCTCTTTCCATTGCTCCAAAAATGCCTCAGATATGAACTTCTCCAACTGATCTCCTTCTACACACCAATCAAACCCAATAAATAAATAAATTAAATTGTATATTAGAAATCAAAAAAATAAACTCTCATGAAACTGCTAAATTTAAATAAATAAAATCCAAAGAAATTCCATACTATGATTTCTTCTAATGGATTTGATTAGCCTTCGAGTATTGCTGCGGATTGAGACTCGAATATGCCCTTGAGGGTAGTTCGAACTATATTTCTTGGAAGGACAGGATGGAGGCAGTGTTGGAAGACAACGCGCTGAAGGAATTCACAGACACAAATATTCCTAAGCCTCCAACAACAAATTCTCAAGATCTGGTAGAGTGGAGGAAATGTGTTGCAAAGGCAAGAAGGATCACTCTAGGAGGAGTTTCAAATCATTTTGTCTCGAATATCCACGAGAATGATACACCATATGCAATGTGGAAAGCCTTGATCGACTTGTTTTAGAACAACAGTGACCACAGGAAGATGGCACTGAAGGACAAGCTTCGAAAGATCAAGATGGAGAAGGGTGACACAATACCATGATACTTGGGCATATTCACCCAATGTTGGGATGAGCTTGGGAGTGGATATTACAATTTCTAAAGATTATCTGGTTAACTTGGCACTTCTAGGCCTTCTCAAGAGTTGGAACAACTACCAGGATTCGGTAAATGGGAGGGAGAATCTACCAAAGTGGGAGAATTTGTGATTCGACTTGGTGCAAGAAGAGATAATGTGGAGCACCAAAGATGGAAAATCATCCAAGCATGAAGATGAGGAGAACTGTGCCTTAGCTGGAAAGACAAAGAAAGGGAACATAAAGAAATTCCAATCTAAAGGAGATTCCAGTCAGGGCGATAAGAAGGACTTGTCGAAGATTAAATGTTTTCACTATCATGAGTTGGGACACTATGCCATGAAGTGTCTGCACAAGAAGGATGAAAAGAATCCCTTAGGAGGAACGATAGGTGAAGCTCTTTCTTCACAATTCGAGTTGGATTTCACCCTTATTGATTACATTATAACATCGATGATGGGTGGTATCTGGATAGTGGAGCCTCATTCCATATGACCGACAACATAAAAATTTCAGTGACTTGGAGGAGAAGGACCTCCAGATGCACATCGAGATGGAAGATGATGGAAGGTATAGCGCAACCGACATCAGTACTGTTACTTTTCAGAGGGAGTATGGTTCTCCTCTCACATTAAAAGATGTCATGTATGTTCCGGGCCTAAAGAAGAATTTAGTTTTAGGTTCTATGTTGGAGGACTATGGCTACGATGTGATATTTAGAAAAGTAAATACGTTCCTTCATCACATAGCCTCACAATAAGTGAAGCGGATCAAGGTTCAGGTGAAGAAACTCTACAAAATGGAGGTAGAAGATTGTGCAGCATTGAGCACAAAAGCAGAGAAGGAGTAGAGCTGAGACATCGATGAATTATGGCATAGAATATTGGGCCATCTTCACCATGGAGATTTGAAGATCATGCAATAGATTTCTTCAAGACTTCCCAAGGGTGCACTAGAGCAGAGAGATATAAGCAAAGGGTGTACATTAGGTAAGTAGACCAAAGCTACCTTTCATGATAAGGGCAGTCGAGTGCAAGTGATTGTTGAAAGAGTTCACTCAGATGTGTGTGGATTGTTCTCGACAACCTTCGACCAAGCACATGTATTATGTAATATTTGTAGATGATTTCTCATGTAAGTGCTGGATTTTCTTCATGTAGAAGAAAGATAAAACATTCTCTAAATCTTGTGAATTTAAAGTACTTATTTAGAAACACACTGGCAAGAAAGTGAAGGCTCTTAGGAGTGATAATGACGAAGAATACGTGTTGAATGAATTCAAGAAATTTTGTGCATCAGAAGACATTCGATGGGAGTTAATAGCACCCCATAACCCACAAAAAAATGGGGTGGATGAAAGGAAGAACATAATTATTGTGGGAGATGCATGTGTGATGTTACATGATCAGGACTTACCATTTTACTTGTGGAATGAAGCATGCAACACAATTGTATATGTGTAGAACAAGATTCCTCATTGGATTCTCAAGATGAGTATACCAGAAGAGACTTTTTTCAGGTAAGAAACCATATGTGGCACACTTCAGGATATTTGGTTCATCAATTTACTATCATGTTACCAAGGATGCAAGGAAAAATCTAGAACTGACTACTGAGTTGGGCATATTTGTTTGTTACACTGATATACCTCACAACTATCGGGTGTACCTTCCATCTCACAGGATGAAAATTGTTTGTAGAGATGTGAAGTTCGATGAAGATAAGGCCACGCGATGTTCCCTTGAGAGGGAGCTTCAGTTACATGCATAGGAGGATATTTTAGCTCCAAAGGAAGAACCTCAGGATGATGTGGAGTAGCCACATGCAGAGGAGAAAAGAGTGGAAATACCCACTCATGTAGAGACTTCCAGAGATGGAAGGAAGCACACCAAAGAAGCTGACAGATTGATGCATAATGAGAGAGAGAATGTGGGAGCACCCACATCACAACGTAGGTAGAGGAGGTCACCAGATCGGTACACTGACTACATGGCTCTGATGAGAAAGTGTGTAGAGATTGAGCCATCCTCATTCGAGGAAGCAGTGCAACAACCAGTATGGGTTGATACCATGGTAGAGGAGTATGACTCCATTATCAAAAATAGAGTTTGGGAAGTGGTCCCAAGACCATCAGACAAGTCAGTGATGAGTTCCATATGTCTTTACAAGGTAAAGCAAGCAACAGATGGGAGTGTCGAGAGTGGCTAGAGGGTTCTCTTATGTGGAGGGAATTGATTATGCGGAGACCTTTGCTCCAGTAGCAAGGTACTCTTAAATCAGATCTATTCTAGTATTTTCAACGCAGATGGGATGGAATATACATCAGATGGATGTGAAGATAACATTCCTCAATGAAGAGATTGAGTAAGAGGTGTACATTAAGTAGCCAGAAGGATTTGAGACCTTCTGCAGAGAGTCGCATGTGCGCAGACGCAAGTGAGCACTGTATGAATTGAAACAAGCACCTCGTGCTTGGGACACCAAGATTGACATCTATTTCACCAGGTTGGGCTTCATCAAAAGTGAAGCAGATGAAAACATTTACCATATTGTGGTTGAAGGTAAATTACTGATTATAGTATTATATTTCGATGATTTAATTCTAATAGGTGATGAGAAGTTGGTCAAATATTGCAAAGAGGATCTTGCAAGAGAATTTAAGATGAAGGACCTTGGGCTCATGCATTATTTTTTTGGTATGGAAGTATGGAAAGGAGATGAGGAACTGTTTGTATCTTAGGGAAAGTATGCCAACGAGATATTAAAGAAGTTCCACATGGAGAGCAACAAACCCATGGATGTTCCTTTAGAAGGAAATTGGAGGAAGGAAGATGCTACTTCAGGTGAAGTAGTGGAGGCTACTATTTACAAGCAGCTTGTGGGTTCACTTATGTATTTGGTGAACACACGACTGAACATATGTTTTACAGTTAACCAACTTAGTCAAGCAATGGTTAAGCCAACCAAACTCTATTGGAAGGCAGCTAAACATGTGTTGAGATACCTCAGAGGCACCACTCAATTTGGTCTTTGGTACAAATGGATAGAGGGAGTGAAGCTGCAAGGCTTCACAGATGCAGATTGGGCAGGGAGTCCATCTGACAGGAAGAACACATCAGGGGGAATCTTCAGTATTGGGTCAACAACAATTTCTTGGTACAACAGGAAGCAGAGATCAGTTGCACTCAGTTCAGTAGAAGCAGAGTACATGGCTTCTAGTCAAGAAGCTTGTGAGGCTATCTGGATGAGGAAGATCCTTATTGGGTTATTTGGTCAACAAATGGATCCTACAGTGATTTACTGTGACAATTAGAGTTGTATAAAAATATCTGAGAATCCAGTTTTTCATGATCGGTCGAAGCATATCAACATCCGGTATCACCCTCTATGAGATTATGTGCATAGGAGAATCATGTTGCTATAGTACATTCCTACAGAGGAACAAGATGCAAACATCTTGACTAAGGCATTATCAAGAGGAAAATTTGAGTTCCATAGAGGTAGGATTGGGTATCTTATAATCCCTTTCTTGTTGAGAGGGAGTGTTCAAAATGCAACAAGAAAATCCCGATTTAATTTTGTCCTTGAATTAAATTAGGAATGAAATTGTAATTCCACATCACAAGACAACTTGTAAGAGTTAACTAAGTTAATTTGACTTAGTTGGCTCAATTAATTCGAATTGAGAGTCTAACTTGAGATATGCAGGGTGTCTCCTACTTTATAGGAGCCCTAGTTGAGTTTATTTTGAGTTGTAATTAATTAGTTCTGTTTAATTGAGTAAAATCAGTTGAACTAGTTCCAACTGATGGAGGAACTAGCAAGAGGTCTAACTGTGGGGTGTTGCTTCATGTGTTCAACCAGTTAAATGATAATTCAGTCATAAATAACTCATGCATGTGTGATTTTAGGTTTGCCCAGTTGATATTGGAGTTCAAGGGAAGTGTACTATCAGTTGTATAATCCTCCAAATTGTACAAGTGGTGCATGCAGTCATAGGAAGAGCCTAAAGGAATTGCGCAATCCAATGGAGGAAAATTCCTATTAAATAGGGACCTAATTCCTCATTGAATGACACAAGGAAATAGAGATTTCGGAAAACCAAAATTTGGTTAAATATTGGCATAGGCTTGTCTAGGAAGCAATGAGACAGATAGAGATAGTGTAGAGGTTGCTCAGGCTTGAGCAAAGCATTGTAATCTTCTCATATTTTATGAATAATGCAATATATAGATAGCAGTGGTTTTTAGTTGTGGATTTCCCCAGGAAATCATTGTGTAATGTGTTGATTGAATTCTTTCTCTTTTATGCTTTGTAATTTCTCGATCAATTAATTGTAGAGTGAAGTCTTTTGTTTTAGAAAATTACATAAGCAGTTTGAATCTACAAGGAATTTATACAATCTTTGCATTAGTTGATGATGTTCAATAAAAATCTCCTTGCTGGAATGAATTGAGTTATGAAATTTGTAGAAGGATAATATTCTCCTATAGTTCGTTGACCTAGGTGGAGAAATCTAGGGACTCCCCCTAGCCAACATCCATACGTGAAGTCATTATCACCAACACATGCAAATGCTAATTCTATTTCCCTATCACCTTAATACCGCCTAGAGATTGTAGAGAGAGGAAAAATTATGAACACCCCACACACAAAATACCACATGTAGAGGTTTGTGTACACAATAGCCATAAGAGGATGAATCCCCGTGTGAGGAGGCTCCAAAAGTAGAGCCATAACTATTCTCCATAACATCTCATAAATGCAAACACAGTGAAATTGACATTGGGTAAATTGGACACTCCAAGAAATTCTAGAATGAAGTTAAATATTATACCTTCCAAGCCTTGTGGTAGTCGAACCAATAAGGTGACTCCTAAAGCCTCCAAATGACTTCTGAATGTAGCCCAATTGAATCAATTCCATACTATGGGATGGGATGGAAATATGACCTCTCATTGATCTTTAGCGCTTTGGGGGCCTTGGTGATCATTGAGTTGCAACTCAGTAAGGTAATTGTTCATTTTGATAATAGGGAAAAAGGGCACCTCAAGAAAGAGTTTAGAGAGGAACAACTTCTTCAAAAAATAAATAATAGCTTATTAGAGGGAGTGAAACCAATATGAGAATGCGTTATTGTGTTTTTTTAGTCCCCAGTTATGATTAATTTGGGAAGATGTAAGGTTGCATCTAAGTTAACACCTAGGATCAAAGTGTTTGAGTTCTCAATTATGATTAATTTAGGAAGATATAAGGTTGTATCTAAGTTCACACCTAAAAGCAAAGTTTAAGACATAGCTTGGTTATTGATAGCAATGCTTACACACCAAAACAATGTTAGTTCTCATATATATATATATATATATATATATATCTTCTGACGCTCCTCTACACTTGCTACCCTCATTAATTAAAATTAATTTTAAATATACAATTATTAATAAAAATGATCTTTGATCATATTACATTTAATAATAACTATTTTTTTTAACACAAAATGATTCCAAGATATTACTAAAGAAAACATTGATTGTAAATCTTATATGTTTATGAATCTTGAATGTATGTTATAAACTTTGAGTGTATATCCCCCAGTGGGGGTATTATGGTAGACGAGACAATTCTTGGGATGTCGTGTCCACAAGCCTCAAGCTTTCAATCCTCCATTTAATGACCATGGTACGTGACGAGTGCATCACATGCACGAGCATGCAAGTAAAGTCTAGGCTCAGGTCTTTTGTAATGGCATGGAGAGTTGGTGGTTTTGCTTGGGGAGAGAGATCGAGATCTGAGGGTAAGACCTCAACCTCTTGGATTCTCTTGTCTGAGATAGGGAAGATGATTACTATCGTGGTGTGGAAGTTTCAGGTGTTTGGCTAGAGGTGGAAAGGAGTTCTAGGGCTTGTCACCCTCTAGTGCGCGAAAGTGGTGGTGGATTTTGTATGTGGGTCTCGCTGGTCAGTGGAGCTCGAACCATCTCAATTTAGGCTAGAGTGCTGACTTGTAATTCTATTTCATCTATTATGGTCTTTTGTCTATTATGGTTAGTAGCCCGTTTGGGTCCTTGTGGTCATTTTGTTCTAGAAGTGTGTATGTCTTAGCTATGGCTCATCAATTACATCTAGAAGTCATGTTTTTCTCTTGTTTTGTCTTGGGTTATTAGGTGTCTAGGTTTGTTTTGGGCAGTGTTATTTTCTTGTCAAGTCAATATCTGTGAGAGGGGTTTGAAGCTAGGTCTCTGTTCGCTTAGTTGTGATAGCTCCACAGTTTGGGGGTGGTGTTTTCTTTTTCCAATGATGGATGGAATTAAGATGTGGTTGATTTTGTATCACCTTCTACCTGCTGGTGTGAATTGGTGTCAAAATTCGATCCCTTTCTATGGGGTTATTGTGACGAGTTAGTGTGTTGGTGTTCGGAATTGGTCGAGAGGGATTGGGGTTGGTCAGTTTTTCCTTTTGCAGGTAGGGGAAATCACCAGAGGGATCTACTTCAGTCCCTTGATGACTCAGAGATGTCATCGAGGTGACGAAGTTTGACAACCAGGACAGAGGGGAGTGGTTTTATTCACTCATGACTCTATGGAAACATATTTCACTGTAATTTTGCTGTAAATGTGCGAGGAAATAAGGGATTTGGAGATAAAAGCCGGGGAGGAGAGGAAGTGTATGCTAGACTCAGAATTGATAAAGGACCTTGCTGGGTGAGTGTTAGACCTTAGACACACCAAGGGTAGAAAGAAACAAGAATTAAACTAAGTTTCACTTCATTGGAAAATGAAAACGCTACTGGGTTTGGTATTGAGAGATAAACATGTCGATAAATACACCATCTTTACCTCCTTGGATGATGTTAATAGGATGTTGAGGAACTTGTGTTTCTGTGTGGATCAAATTGATGCTCACCTCATGCACGTGGAGAGCCATGTTCCTTGTGAGTCATATGGAGGAGGCACCAAAGACCCTTTTGGTTCAAGCGCTCGTGTTATGACAAACATGTGCTCGTTAAATGGTGAGCAGTGAAATTGGATGGCGGGTGATGGGTCTTGACTCCCTCCTCAAGCACATATTTTTTTGTCTTTAGTTGGTCCCATGTTGGCCTTTATTTGCTAGGATTATGATGACATATCAAAGTTGTGACAATGTATTTTTTTGGTCTAGTTATGGTCTTTTTCTAGATTCCGGTGCGTTGTCTGGTGTGGAGTTTTATGTTACCCAGGTGTTTGTAGCGGATGGGTATGGTGATGATGGTCTATTATTTTGTGGGTTGACGATGGGGTTCTCACTTCAGTAGTGGGATGGAAGTAGTGACGCCCTTGGGGACTTTTCCTTGTGACATTTGGGTGGGTGCTCATGGATGAACAAGAAGCAACTCAGTTGGTGTCCACCATGGTGTTATGGGAATGGCCTCAATCTAAGTTGTAATATTTTCTTGTTTGAAAGGTTTTTAGGCTTGAAAAGGTTAAGAGATAATAATTTTGTAGTAGATGTTGAAAGTAATGCTTCCATGTCATGTGTAGTTGTCATTAGGAGTTACGAGGAGTCAATCTAGTAGTTATTGTTTCCAATGTGTGAGGTGTAGTGATGATATGGTTGTGTCAAAGTCAGTAATTTGTGTCTTATATATTTGTACTTGTGATGATCAATAAAAGTATCAAGTGACATTTGTGTTGTGTATAATCGCTCTCTGCTCTCTCTTCTATTTTTCTAATATGGTATCAGAGCAGGTACTGGCTTGAATACCTCAAGGTAGGGCCAGGAAGATGTGAGAGTTGCAAGAAAAATTGATTAGATTAGAGTATTTAGATGTGCGTTTGATTTTGTTTTGTTATTGTGAATATTTTTGTGTAGATTTGTCCCTGTCTACAGATCTGAGTTTGATCTGACTTGAATGTGTTCCTAAAAAAAGACCGGTGATTGCCTGCGGCGTAAAATCGTGGAGCCTTTGATTCATTCCGCTGAGTCAATGGGTGGTGTGAAAGCCATGGAAGTAGCCACAAATCCAGACATTTCTGCGTATTACGATACAAAAGGGCACGATTTTGGGTGGGATTGTTTGCTGCAAGTTGTCCTCAGGAAAGGCATGTTTGTTGTTAATGGTGGTCTCACCAGCATCAGATCGTTGTGGCTGCAGCCATCGGTGCAATTGATTAAAGCGTTCAACGCAACAAGAGTATTATATAAATAATTCCTCCCGAATTACTTCAACACAACTGGACGTAAGGGTCCGTGGCAAATCATGTCTAATTTCGATCATAGACCAAGGGAAGCAGTGAATCCCAGTGATGAGTGTCAGCAAATGTGGATCCAAAGACCCTTTGCATAATTGTGGTTTTTGGAATGTTAATGAAGTCTGCACACATTTAATTGTCTGCCTACATAGCCTTAGCCAGAGGCGTCTAATGGGAAGGCCGACTTCATCGTCACATTTTGCATTATGATGTTTGAAATGGGATCAACTTTAGCACCGTCATCTCACACTACTCACAGTGAAAACTACAAAATTCAAACCCTTGGACGTAGAGAATATGAGGGCCATATTTTGAGCACCTTGCAAGGAGGAGCCCACCGCTCAGATCCCAATGACTTGCATGTTTTTGTTTTTCAATTCGTTGGGCAGGCAATAACCTTAGACCAATTTCCAAAATTTAAGGGCGGGGATATATATTAGTATATAAATAATGCAGGGTTATTATTATTATAAAAAAAGAGAGCGTGAGAAATGGTGTTGGTGTTTGTGTTTTTATTAGTTATAAAAAGGGTTGGTGGTTCTTAAAATGGAAGCCCTAGTGTCCGAAATGTCAATTCTTGTGTGTGAGTAATTTTTGTTATAAAAAGGCTTGGTGGTTCTTAAACTGGAAGCCCCGGTGTCCGAAACATCAATTCATGTGTAAGGTCAAGTTGTTTGATCAAATCTTTAGCACATTCAGTATCCATACCTCCCTCCTATCAACTGATGGATAACCGAAAGCGAAATATCCGAAATATGGTGGTTGGTCCATAGGATGGTTCACTACTTGACAACTCTTATCGCGGAAGCCCCGACGAGACGAGGTGTCAATATTGTTAAGCTTGCAAAGTTCATCAACAATGGTCAAAAGTGGTTACGTTTTAAATGGAGGTCAAGTAACAACTCAAAGATGTGGTGGTGAAAGAGCGGTGTTTGTGAGATTCCAGAGTGGATGTGGGTGCTGGTGAAGACCAGTCTGACAGAGATTTATTGATTATTGTAATATGTGTTTTTGTTGTAATATTGATTGTTGTAATATGAGATTTATTCATTGTTAGCGCTCGATAGGTGCCCGTAACCTTCTAAGCTACGCTATACAGTCTTTTGTGGTGTGTTTTCACGCTCTAGGAGTCCAAGTGTGGGGGAAATCCCCTATATTATTTTTATATTCCCGAGGTTACTAGTAAGTTGGGGGATTTTCAATTTTTTAAGGTCTACAGGGTTTTATCACCATGGCGACCTTTCCTAAGCCTGAAAATTCCATCAAGAGGGCCGAAGGTAAGTTTTGTTTATATAGATTTAGTTGTACATGGATATTTTTTTGACATTTATTGAATTTTGGTTTGATTCTGGATTTAGCTGCCGCTTTTGCCTCTATTCCAAAGATGATTACTTCAAAACCTAAAGTCTATATGAAATCCAATGAATTCATGGTGAAAGTCTTGAGATTTTTGCGTCGCTTATATTAAACCCTATGGAAGAGCATCTGTGCATGTTTCATGCCTTGCTAGGGTTTTCCTCGTAAGAAGTTTTGAAGTTGTTTTAATTTATATAAATTGGTTCAAAAATTTTCCTAGATATTTGATGTTGTGTTTGCATTGAAAGATCGAAGGTTTCTTGCTTTGGTAATGTGTGACTTTTGTTAAGGTTTATATCTACATTTTATAAGGTTTTCTTTTGTTATTTAGGTGAAATAAAACTAAACCAATTAACTGAGAATTTTGTGTAAATTTGCATGCGATAAAAAATATTTAATGGCTGTTATGATTGGATATGTTAGAGCCATTATTTGGTAGAAAAATGCCATCCTTTTGTTGTAAAATGCCTTGTATGATCATGGATGTTTCTATATATTGTAAGAAAATTTGCAGATTTGAGATTTGGAGGAAGAGTTGAACAACTACTAGGGTCATTAAGTTGTCCAAGCAGTGATGAACACAAATTTTGGAGCCACGAATGGGATAAGCATGGCACTTGCCCTACTAATCTTGATGCACATTCATCCTTACAGAGGCCTTCTCCTTCCAAACAAATTTAAATTGAGAGTTATAACTCAACAATTGGCAACACTACTGCTATCCCAAACAAAAACACACAAGATCTGAATACTGAACTTATTATCATACCATTTATTTAACCCAAAAATTACTATCATCTTGAACAAAAACACACTAAATCTGAATTCTCAACTTAATTGTAAGTATGCACAAAAAATTAAAAAAATCATTGTTCTTGGACATCACTTTGAAAACCTTGTTTCTTTTGAAGTTCTGAATACAAATGTACAAACCCTCTTCAAATTTATGTTCTTTGAAATTGATGTCTATACAAGCTCAACGTGACAAAATAAGAATCAAACTTTATTAAATCAAATTTGAGCAGTGCATAGGTGTGGAACACCACCTGTAAGACTGCCTTTGCAGAACTTGCTCTTCCTTACAATTCATTACATGAGGAATATATATATGAAACACACATTTAGGGAAGTTGAAAAAATACCTTAGAAAACAGAAACAGAATCCTAATCTAAGGTTCGGTTTGAACTGTTACTCCATTAAGACATTTCAACATTAATCTCAACACTCCCCCTTAATGGAGAAATGGATTCACAAATATGCCTAACACTTCCCTAAAAAACTCAAATTTGATTCTACCAAGAGGTTTGGTAAAAATATCAGCAGCATTGTCACAACTATTACAATATTCAATATGGATTTCTTTTGACTGAACTTTCTCCCTGACAAAATGAAACTGTGTATCGATATGCTTTGTGTTCTTATGAAATACTGGATTATTTGCAAGTTTGATGGAGCTCTGGTTGTCGCATTTGATCATTGTTGCAACCTTCTGTTCTTCTCCAACATCAAGGAGAAGTCTCCTCAACCAAACTGCTTCACATGTTGTTGCACACATAACTTGATATTCAGCTTCTGCAGAAGACAAGGATATTGTGTTCTGCTTTTTGCTGCTCCATGTAATGACCCCGGATCCAATGTTGAATGCATATCCTATTATGGATTTTCTGTCATCTACATTTCCAGCCTAATCAGAGTCTGAAAAACCTGTCAATCTAACATCACAGGAATCGATATAAACAATACCAAAATTTAAGGTTCCGTGGAGATACCTTAAAACACCTTTTGCTGCAACCCAATGGCTCTCAAGGGGCTTTGACATAAATTGACTCAATGCACTGACTGCATAAGCCAAATCGGGCCTAGTTGTAGTCAAGTAGATTAGACTCCCAATCAGATGTCTATACAAAGTCGCATCCACCTCATTAGATCGATCATCATTATGAAGTTTTAAATTTTGCTGTAGAGGTACTACTGCAGCTTTGCACTGATCCATTCTAAACTTTTCCAGTAAGCTCCTGACATACTTACTCCGTGACAAGAAAGTTTGTCCAGAATCCCTCCAAACTTCCAAACCCAAACAATAATGTAGCTCTCCAAGGTCTTTCATCTCAAAGACTTGTGACATCTGCTCCTTGATTTCTTTAATGAGATTATCAGCATTCCCTGTAATGATTAGATCATCTACATATAAAGAAATCAAAACAATCCTTCCCTCTTTATCAAACACGGTATAAAGATTAGGGTCATTTTTGCTCCTTTTATAACCATGCTGTAGGAAAAATGAATCAATTT
Source organism: Pinus tabuliformis (assembly GCA_031772625.1). Classification (NCBI taxonomy): domain Eukaryota; kingdom Viridiplantae; phylum Streptophyta; class Pinopsida; order Pinales; family Pinaceae; genus Pinus; species Pinus tabuliformis. The sequence goes on from CM062809.1 coordinate 1,310,912,153, forward strand.
TTTCATACCATGACCTGGGTGCTTGTTTTAGTCCATACATCGCTTTCTTCAACCTGCAAACTAAATGTTCTTCACCCTGTTTGACAAACCCCTCAGGTTGCACTAAGTAGACTTCTTCTTTTAAGTCCCCATTTAAAAATGTAGATTTAACATCTAGCTCGTGAATCATCCAATGGTGTTTGGTAGCTAAAGCAATTATCATTCTGATTGTGTTAAGTTTACCTACAGGGGCAAATGTTTCATCATAGTTTATGCCTTCTTGCTGCGAATACCCCTTTGCAACCAGCCTAGATTTATAATTATCTATGCTCCCATCTGCTTTAAATTTAGGCTTATACAACTATTTGCATCCTATGGGTTGTTTTCCTTTAGGTAGTTTAACTAAATCCCAAGTTTTGTTTTTGAGGATTGATTCATATTCCTCTTCCATAGCAGCCCTCCATTCACTATATTGAATGGCTTCTTTATAACTAGAGGGTTCAACAACATTCATCATACTAGTTATAAAATCATTTTCCCTATATCTTGCTGGCAACTGAACCTTCCTACCTGATCTCCTGAGTGGTGGGGTAGCTTCAAACCTTGTCTGATCATCATTTTCTGGACTTGGCTTGACAGCTACATCATCTTCTTTCCCTTCATGCTGCTGCTGCTGTTGCTCATTACTGTCACCTAATTCATCACTTCCTTCTTCCACCAACAAGGGCACGTGCCATTCTTCATTAGCACTCTCATGGCTTCCATCATTAACCTGCTCATGAAACACTACATCTCTGCTCGCAAAAACTTTATGAGTAGAGGGATTAAATAATTTGTAAGCCTTAAATTCTGTACAATACCCAACAAAAATGAATTTGATGGCCTTTGAATCCAGTTTCTTTCTATCTTCCTTTGGGACATGGGAAAAAGCTTTACTACCAAAAACTCTCAAATGCTTAACTGCAGGCTTATAACCAAATAAAGCTTCAAAAGGAGTTTTGAAATCTAAACTTCTTGTTGGACTCCTATTTTTTAGATATACTGCAGTGTTATTCGCTTCAGCCAAAAAACATTAGAAAGATTCTTACCTTTTAACATACTGCGAGCACACTCCACAAGGGTTTTGTTCTTCCTCTCTGCAACCTTGTTTTGTTGAGGATTGTGAGGTACTGTAAATTGTTGTTGTATCCCATTATCTTTGCAGTATTTGAGGACACAAGTTTTCTTGTACTCTCCCCCTTGATCCGAGCGAAGAATCCTGATGCTTTTACCTGTCTGCTTTTCAACCATACTTCTGAACTCTTTGAAGTATTCAAAACCGTGTCTCTTCTTCCTAAGGAAATACACCCAATAAACAATAAAAAATAGTATGCACCGCCTAATGATCTTGTTTGCATAGGCCTGCATAGATATGTGTGTACCAGATAGAGTATATCTCTCCTCCTTCTATCTGTATTCACAGGAAATTCATCTCTGTGCAAATTTCTTAGTGCACATGCATCACAATCAATATGAACAGGTTTTAGAACATGAAGACCTTCGACCATACCTATTTTTTGTAATAGCAGCAAATCATTAAAGTTAATATGGCCGAACCTCTGATGCCATAAGTCCACTGTAGTCATGGTAGATGATGTCAATGCCTAATGTGGTGCGCTTTTGACATTTAGCTTGTACAATCCTCCCACATGAATACCTGATGCAATAGGCTTCATACAATCCAACAGGCCTTTAATGACACAATATGATTTATAAAACTCTACCTTGATATTTTGATCAGTTATAGTAGAAACATGGATTAGATTCTTTTTGATCCCGGGTACATACATTACATTATGGATATGTCTAATATTTCCATCAGGCAAAACAACAGGAATATTACCATAACCTTTGATTTGGTACCCTCTATCATCGCCAAGATAGATGTTTTCTCCACTGCTGGTCTCTTTGAAGTCTTCAAATCACTGTCTGTTCCCTGTCATGTGGACGGATGCATTTGAGTCCACAAACCAGGTATTTTATTCATCATCCTTAGCCGAAAGTGCAGAGTCAGATATGAACAGTCTGATGTTCTGACTCTGTTCCTCATCAACAAAATGACCTGCATGCTGTTTATGTCTCTTTCGGCCTTCATCAAACTTCTTCTTCATGCAATATCTGGCTATATGGCCGATTCTACCACAATAAAAACATTTGGTCGCAGAGTCATTTCTATTGAAATATGTACCCTGAGGTGGGGGCATCTTTCTATGTGGGTCTACACTACTCTTCTGTGCTGCATTTGGCTTTCCTATGAAGGGCTTCTTCCTTGCCATCAAGGCCAGATCTGAACTTTTAGGTTTATGAGTCAGCCGCCTCTCCTCCTGTTGCATGAGAATCCCTGTCAATTCTTCAAACACGGGGGATTTTTCTCTTGCATTCAAGCTAGTGATGAACATATGATACTCGTCAATCATACCATTCATGGTAATCGTGACCAAATCTGTATCTGACACAGCTTCATCGATGTCACCCAGCTTGTTCTTGAGCTCCTTGATCCGCGAAATAAATGCTACAACTGTCTCATTCTCCTCCATCTTGATGGAGAGAATCTTGCTCTTCAAGAACAACAATTGATTAGTGTTCTTGACCTCATAGAGATCCTTGAGCATCTTCCAGATCTTTGGTGTAGTCTTGCAATCATGGATATGGGGAATAACACAATCTTTGACCGAAAATTTCAGGAGCATTCTCGCCTTAGTCTCCTGCTTGTCCCAGTCTTGGATTGTTGTTGTTGTTCCTCCTGTAGCCAGGTTCGGCTTCACCTCATCATTATTCACAATTGTCCATGCATTGTGTCCCTCAAGCAGGGTCTGCAGCTTGAATTTCCAACCAAAGTAATTGGATCCATCCAGCTTGTTATTTTCATTGAGGTATGCTTCTGCTAACTGGTTATTCATCTTGAATGAATAAAAAAAATTCAACCCCAACAATTTAAAAAATCAACCCCAGATCTTCAACACTACTACAAATGCCAGATCCAATGAAAACTGAGCCCAGATCCCTTTTTTTTTTTAAGAAATCACTTCAATTCCTTCTTAAAAAAACGAAAATAAACCACTTTATCAAATAATAAACCTTTTTTTTTTCAATTAAAGAATTAAATTACAAACTTTAATTAAAAAACTCAAAAAAAACCCCAATCTCCTTTCACTGAAATCAGAATCGTGTTGGGCACCATTCCTACAACACCATGCACTGACTGAAAAACTTAATTAAATAAATTTTTCAATCTCCTTTCACTGTGACTTATCAAACATAAAAAAATATCACCGTGACCTCCGAATAACTGCCATTACTAGCGCCTCCGTGCCCTTTGGTTACCTCACAGGTGGCAACTGAAACTTAAGAGGATCATCTTTGGTTACCTATGTTGTTATTATTAAGCCAACGACAACTATTTTTATGCAGAAGCAACAAAAAATATTATTATGATGACGACAACAGCTATTTTATCAGAGGCAACAACTTACCACGCCTCTTCCTCGGCCTCCAGGCAAGAGATCTTGGCCTCCTGAACCACGTAGTCTGAGAATGCCAATCCGCCCCTGCGTTTTGGATCGTCCCCCATGTTGGATCACGAACCCCTCAAAAGACTCTCCTCCGCGAGCTATCTGTAGCGACTCTCCGTGCGCTGTCGACAGTCTCATGGCTTTTCGCCTCCACATGGACTCAGATCCTCCACACGGACAATAATCTTGTAATGCACTGCAACAACACCCTCAACCACGCAGACATCAAGCTTCAAGGGCAAAGGTGGATTCACAGCGGCTTCAACAAACCAAAAAACTCTTTTCTCCGGCCATGTAAGGGATCTCGACCTCTGTCTAGCGAAAACGCAGGCAACAACCTCCTGAACAGTCCCGACCTCCTACGCCTCCTCCTCGGTAGTCACGCAGCCATTTCACCACAGTCGGCGCGATTCAACAATGATTCACTTGCGCCGCTCTAGAGAACAAAAACCGCATAAGGCCAGAAGTGAATCGGCGCCACTATTGTGCCAAATTCCATGTTGATCTCCTTGCAAACGCGCTGATTTCTCCCTCCATTTAGGTTACAGGTCGTCCTTAGCCCTGTAGCTCTGATACCATGTCAAAATAAGAATCAAATTTTATTAAATCAAATCTGAGTAGTTCACAGGTGTGAAACACCACCTATAAAATTGCTTCTGTAGAACCCATTCTTCTTTACAATTCATTACATGAGGAATATATACATAAACTACACATTTAGAAAAATTGAAACAATACCCTAGAAAACAAGAACATAATCGTAATCTAAAATTCAGTTTGAACTGTTATTCCATTAAAAGATTTCAACATTAATCTTAACACAACAACGATCATAAAACTTACGCATAGTAATTCTGTAGGCACAAACTGTTTGAATTATTTTTCAAGAAAACCCAATTCTCTTGCGTGCGCCACACGCTATGGTAACAATTACGGAAACAATTTTTAATTTTCACAACTGTATGTCTTGGTCGCTGTACGAATTTTATTAAAATATACTTCGATTCAAGATGGTATCTTTGTTTCTATTTTCCTCGTGGTGATTACTCCTAAATTCCTGAGTGTGACTTTTTAACCTTAATAGTTTAACCTTTGCCTCAACACATTTTTATTTCTAATCATGATATTATTAGTCCCTGCCTGGGACTCTTAGCAATCGATCGTGCATTGACTGCCTATTAATATCTTGTTTGACCAAAAAATATTGCTATACATCACAATTTTAACCAAAGTTTTCATATTAAAAAATAATATAAAATTTATTATGTAATCGCTGATTGGCCAACAAAGTTGAGGGTCTTATTGCGGGCTTCGCAGGTTTCAAGACGGGTAAAAGTAAGATATCCTAAGTTTTTGGTACCTCTTTTGCGTGTCCTTGCGGCAAAATTTTCTGATATCCAAAGTTTTCAGGTGCAAAAGATATTCAACTTTTCTGCTATCCAAGGTTTTCTCGTGCAAAAGATTTTTATATTATAAATAAAAGTTTTATTTTCTAGCAGCTACTTTGAATTGATATATTTCATTTTTTTACGTCATATTTTAGTAAGTTTTTAACAATTATCTCTAATAATTTCTTTAGTCAAAATATTACTATTTTTCCATATTTCGATTAGAGCCCTGAAAGGGTAGCATCATTGTGTAATCTCTTGTATTATGTTTTTTTGGGCATAACTTTGAAGTAACCACATCAAAAATATGAAATGTTATAAACCATAGAAAATTTAATATTTTTTCCTTTTTCCTAATATCTTTTTTACCAACAATTTAGAATATATCACACATACATATAAATGATAGACATTCAAAGTTAATTTTGTATATAAGAAATATTATTTTTCTTATTTTCCTTTCTGGTAATATAATGAAATAATGCAAAAACTAAATATTTTTTCATTTTTCCTAATATCTTTTTAACAACAATTTAGAATATATCACACTTACATATATATGATTGACATTCAAAGTTAATTGTGTAGATAAGAAATATTATTTTTCTTATTTTCCTTTCTGGTAACATAATGAAATAATGCAAAAACTAAAATATAGATGTTTCTTCTACTACTTTTTCATTTCGTAGTGATTTCAAAGTCAAATATCATTTTTTCTGTACCATTAAACAAAAAATAATCCATTTTCATTCATCTTGACAAACATATTATTTTTGAATTCATATTCATAATTTAAAATAATATTTTTTCTTTTTTAATATGTAAACAAAAGTTTCGATGATAATCCCTTCATTTAAATATTCAAAAAAATATCGCTCTTGTTTATATTTTGTAAAATATATAAAATATATGTTTTTCCATTCTATGTTTTTTCCATTTATACTTTACTCTTTTTTTCTTTTTAAGCTTTTTCTTTATTTACTTTTATTTTTAATAACTATGTTTTAATTTATAATTATCCAGATTTAACTTTGAAATTTTTATAAACTTATTGGAACCTATTACCCTTTCATTTACTATCCATTTTTATTTATTTTTCAGATATTCCCTATTTTCATACTATAAAAAAGCTTAATAAGTATGTGATTATCAATTTGATTATTTCTCATGTTTTGATGCCTACTTAAAGCGGATTTTGTAAATTCCTAGTCCAAACTAAATATAATTCACTAAAGATTTTTATATCCAAACTACATATAATTCACTGACACAAACTTGCCTTCATTTTATCCAAAGTTCATTTTATCCAAAGTGCAGTTGGGGCAAAGTTTTGTATCTGCCACATGTCTATCTGCATGCATGCAACTCTAGTGCTATCTACAAGTCAGCAAGCCAGTTTATTATCCATCCCAACCTTGGGTTGATTCTTTCTTTCGACCAGCGGTTGGATTCTATCGTCCAGAACAGGCAGTCGATTATCGTGTAATCTCAGTCACCGGGGGAAATTAGCTATGGAAGGGCGCAAGTTATGGTAAGGTTTGTGACCTAGACTACAAGATTACTGTTACTGTTTTTCGTTAATATTTTGTTGATATATCAGTGATCAATTTTTTGGGTTATATGTACGAAGTTTACAATCCAGCTAAGGCAAAGCCTGCCATAGATATAAGCTGATATAAAACAATCTTCACATCTAATAAAACATATTTCTATTTTTTTTCTTCCGAAAAAAAAAGAAGTTTTCTTATTTATTTATCCCAATTTATTATCTTTTTGACTTATAATTTAGAGATCCATTAGCAATAATGCCCGCATTTTTGTGTTTTATGTATGTGGGTTTATTCATGTGACTGAAAACGAAATGTATCGTTATTTTTTGCACAGGCATAATAAAATTCTCATTCAGGGACTCAGCCAACCTGCCCCGGACTCAAAGGATTTGTGTTTCGAACGGCAATTTGGTCAATCCTTTGCCGTTCAAACCATGGCTTGTTTCTGGAAGCAGCACTGGTCGTATTGGTGAAATCCTCAGTACAACACCGTTCGACTCATTTTCACCTTTTGCTGCGCCCTAATATTTGGCTCTATTTTTTGCAGAATTGACCGGAACATGTAAACATTACTTTCTCCAATTCTAATGTGTTGTTCGATGTGGACAAAACGATCCAATTCTTATGTGTGGTTGGATGTTGTTTGCAGGCAGAAGCAACAAGATATATTCAATGCTTTGGGATCCATTTTCGCAGCTATTATCTTTCTGGGCTTCTCTAATGCCGTCTCTGTCCAACCAGTAGTTGATGCGGAAAGGACAGTTTTCTATAGAGAAAAGGTAGCAGGGATGTCTCCTGCTCTTCCCTATGCTACTGCTCAGGTAACTATTTTTAATTTTTTTGGTTAGGGCCGTTCGTATTTTTTTGGGTGCGTGTATTGTAATTTTTGGTGTGTGTATCATTTTTGTTGATGCCCTAAGATTTTCATTCTATTCTTTATTGGTCTGAATTTTTAGCATTTTTCTGTCATGAATTTATGTGCAACACTTTTTCCTTTTTTTTTTTTTTGGCATTTCCATGATTCGAAATCAAATAAATCCAAAAAAATTCTGTGCTAAAGTTCTTCATTTCTTTCATCTTGTCATTTGCATGAAGCGCGATAAAGTCATATGCCTGTGGTAAATTTACCCAAAAATAATTATGAATTGAAGTTCTTAATTACTCAGCAATTATTTCCTTCCCACATTGTACAGAGTTTAGATTGGTATTTATCCAAAAATCAATTATTTGTTTTACATAGGTTAAAATAATGTAATCACCGGGTTTACGTTGTTATTCACTTCATAATTTCTGAGTTCAATCTTTAATTATTTTTACCTATAACATTGTTGTCTTTATTTTAGATAGCAACCATTTTTCTATGTATAGTAAATAAGTTAATTTTACTCTTGTATAGGTGGAAGAAGCCATCAAAATTTTGTAACTTATTTTCAAGTTATTTTTATAACCCTCTTCACATTTGTTCCTTTAATGCTAAATTTTCTTTGTGTTATTTATCCAGTTCTTGTTTACTAATTATTAATTTCGTATATGCTTATTTCAGGTACCGATTTCTCTTTTGAACATAGCGTTTTCCTTTAACTTTTCCAAATTTGGCATGGCTTGATTTCAACTTATTCAACTCTTCCGCCACGTCTAAGGTACCCAAATTTTGGTTTCTCATTCTACATGGGTGTCATTTCTCTTGTTCGAAGAGGAATCTCCCAACTGTTAACCTCCGAAATGTTTGTTAATTGTTTTCTTTCACGTCTGTTGGGACATGTAGTTCCTCTGAAACATAATTATCTATAAAATGATATGAGCCTCTCATGTATTGAGTATTGTTTTCGATTATGAAGAAAACATTTAAGTTATATAATTATTTTTCTAATTACATGTTTCTTGAGGTTGGTTAGAGCTCTTCCAAATCTTGTCTCCATATAATGATATTTTTAGATCATAAATGAAACTTTGTATAATTTTGGAAAACAATACCATTGTGTTTTCTTGTGAAAACAATGGTAAATATTGATACTTTTGTATTTTCGATCATTGTGTATCTAGGCTAGTTTATTATATTCGCAAAGTGAAGATTAAGAGTTATTACGTTAATCAAAATTTATTATATAAATATTTTATTATTATTTTGTATACATATTTACTCTTCAAAGTCGAACAAGGTTTTCCAATCCTGTATTACTAGGTGCAGTGTGTGTTGAAATAACACATATAGATAGACTTGTATACATAACCAATACCTATCTAGTTTCAACAAATACCTTCATGTTTAATTTCTCAATTAACACATTAAATGTCTACTATGTATGCGATTGTTTTCTTTAGCATAATTTCTAGTTTTCTTCCTTTAATAGTCCTCCACACAATATTTATGAATAAAAATATAACCATAAGTTTTCTACTATATAAAATTTATAAAATAAAACAAAACAATTAGCCCTTTTCTCTTTACAGTTCAAAATTCTCTAATAAAATTATAACTAACTCTTTTCCTTTTCTTTTACTATGGAAAATGAGTAAGTAAAATGTAACTAAATTATTTTCTTTCTTCTACATAGAATTTTCTAATGAAAAACATAATTATTTACTTTTTCCAAAGAAAAAAGAACAATAGGTAAGGACACTGACTTCAAAATCAGTAGTTTGGGAAAACTAGTAGTTGAGTACTTGGCTCCTCTCAACATTGATATTGCATCCAACCATTATCCCCTCAAGGATATTGCTTCTCTTTAGCATTTTCTCTCACAATGAGCCAAAAGAAATCAAACACAAGATTTTTATCAATTTCCAATCTACCACTCTTTTGTGGTTAGTAACTACCTCCACCTCACCAAAAAGTGGCAGGTAGTTGCTAGATCATTAATGAGATTTTGTTTCCCACTCCCAAATACAACCTCCTATTTTTTAGGGAAACAATTAATTGGTCAATTTCATAACTTCTGGATAGACAATTTGCTAAATTTTAATTTAAACATTTTATAAACATATTCATTATATAAAATAATGTTTTAATTTAAATATCTTAATAAATTAATGTAATAGTTTACGGAAGTTCGATTTTTTTGTTTTTAAATTAGAAGTTTTATTCTTAACAAATATTTAGACAGTAAATTATATTACAGTAGAAATATAATATTCGTATCACAAAGCACAAAACTGAGTTTTATGTTGGATGGAATGTGATTGCCGCACCCACCAAACTCTTCATTAATCACATTTGGTCATCCAAAGGCAAAGTTAAATATGGTTTCTACAAGGTTGCCACCTCCTCTAAGTTCCCTGCAGACCCCGGCAGGGACTACCGCCACGGCAGTGGCTCCTTGTTACAAAAAGAAAATAGGTTTTGAAATAATGTTTTTTCATTCCATTTTCAATTGTGATATTATTATAAGACGTTATATTCATAATGCTTGGTTTTTTATTTTGTGAGTATGTTGTTTTGTAATTTGTAGCACAATTTGAAAGGCACTGAAGCCTATCACGAAACAAATATAAGGGTTTGTCATCATATTCACCATTTAATTCAATTTTATTTTTTTCATGATTTATTATTTTTTTTATAAATAATGGTAAAATTTTGGGTTTACGATTTTTAAGTGATTTAGCTTTTCATAAATAATGATAATTTTTGTTTTATTAAATTTTGAAATTATTTTATATATATATTTTTAATTAAATATATTTATTAAGGTAAAAAAATTAATCATGAAAAATAAACAATATTCTTAGGTTTAATAAAATGATAATATTATTGATATTAGTAATATTATAAACTCAAAAGGTTATTGATATTATAAATTCGAAGGAATATAAGTCTTAGGAAATAATATGAAAACCAAAAGATTATTAACTTGTATAACTACATTAATAAATGTGATTGATAAATAGTATATCAACCATATCTATTATTATTTATTTGTATATTAACCTTAATAATTTTATTATTATTTATAAATTATAAATTATTATTAGTATTATTATTTAGCACTATTAATTAACCAATTAATAAAAAATACAAATACAAATATAAATATAAAAAATAATAATTAAAATATTAATAATTATTAGCAATTATAAGCTATTAGTAACTAATATTAATAATAATATTAATGATCTCTCAGACAGAGTATTTACCTTAAAATATTGAAGTCTCTGTGGAGTCAATATTTCGGATAGGGTTTTTTTGATGTGAAGTATTTGATCTCTGCGACGGTGGTGAACTTTGGCAAAGTATTTGATCTCTTCGGCGAAATATTTGATCTCCTCAGTGGTGAACTTCGACCTTATAATATTGAACTTCAGCGATACTTGTTCTCTGTGGTGACAAGAACCTCAACCCTATAATATTGATCTTCGGTCTTCATGCTATCACCGGTTGTCTTCTTCCAGGAACTAAAGTCTCTGTGGAGTCAATATTTCAGCTAGGGTTTTTTCTGCAGTTTTGGAAGTAAAAAATTATTATTCAACACACATTCATCGTCTCGCTCTGTGGTTTTGGGTCTGGCTATGCGATTCGGGTCTCTTCGGCGGTTTCAGGTCCAAAAAATATTACATCCAATTAAATCTGTGTTACAAACACTACTACAGACAACTCTAATAGGTGCATACGCTCCCACTTACTCTCCTTTAAGTTTTGCTTATTTACACTATGAGTACTTCCCCTCATATTTCTAAACCCCCCTCTAGCAAAGGGAGACCAAGTAAAATTACCCTAGAGAGTCTTTATGAGTAATTGAATCTTTAGAAAGATGAAGAGAAGAAAGATAAAACAATTTTAAACTAAAATTAACTACAATGCTCGAAAACAACCACAAATTGTTAGGAAATAAAATAATCTCACTCGAGACCGAACTCCAAGGAATGAAAAGTAGAATTCAAGAAATTGAACATAGTAAACAAGCGATGGTTAAAGAAAATAACACTTTGAAAAGCAAGATTAAAAATCTAAAAGAGCAACTACATAATAACTCAGCTCTAAATAACACAAATAATAAATTAGATATTAAATCCATAAAATAAGAAATTAATAAACTTATTGTACACCATGAGCGCCACAAAAGAGCCTTACACCTTATAATTGCTGGCATAGAAGAACAAAACAATAAAGACACAGTAAGAATAGTTAAAGAACAATTAAAGACAAAATCTCAAATTCAAACAACTTATCTCACCGAAGAAATAAGGGTAGGAAAGATACTTGAACATAAACACAAACTAATCCGTGTCAAAGTTAGTTGTAATGACCATAATTTAGATATACTTAGGAAATCCCCAAGCCTAAAAGGAACGAGAATATTTATAAATGAAGATCTCATTCCAGAAGACCGAGACGAACTTAGGAAAGAAGTCCAAAAGGTCAAGGAGGTAAGAAAATAAGGGAAATGGGAAATCATTAGGAATAGAAAAGCTATTACTAGAGATAGAGTCCCAAACACGAGTGATAAATAGGGAATAACATCACTCCAGATCCTCTTCTCAAATTGTCATGGTTTTTCATGGTGTAAAGGTCTTATGTTAAGTTGGATCACGAGTGATGTTGATCTTAGTCTTTTAGTTGCAAATACAGAGCATGACGAATCTAGGGTCCCTCACCTTGACGAATTCACTCTTTGGTCATCTTGGAATAAGAAATCCTCTAGGAGAGGTTTTGGTGGTATATCCTGTTATATTAGGAACACTTTTTCCTCTCACATCTGAGTTCATAAAACCGACCCCTACAATCAGTACATTTGGATCGATATCTTTGATTCTACAACCATTAGGATCTTTCTTGCAATCTTCTATTTCGCCCCTGTCAACTCTACATCTTATAAGAAAAACAATATGGATAAGAATTGTCCTTTCAATACCTTAGAAAATGACATCTACAACCTAACGAATGAAAGTAATATCCTTTTTCTTGGGGACTTTAGTGCTCAAACTGCTACTAACCAAGCTATTACGTTAAGTAACAACTATAACCCCGACCCCTTGTGGCTTAACGACGATGGTAACTTAACTAATAGATTCAAGAGTAACTCTGATGACATATCGAGAACTTATTCGGCACAGAGATCCTGAAACTTTGTAGTTCCCAGGACCTAATCATTTGTAATGGTATTAATAAGTGGCCTCTCTCTGGTCAGATGACCTGTTTCCATGGATTGGGTAGCAACATCGTGGCTTATGCGATTTCTGACACCCATGTCCTCAATCATATTACAAATTTTGAGCTACTTAACGGGTTTGAGCCTGACTCTGACCACATACCTTTGTCTTTATCCCTCAATATTGTTATGCATACCACCCTCATGCAGGATACCATTGAAAGAAAAAAACAAATTCACTTCAATAGAAGTAATGTTGACCTTTTCTTAAGGGATTTAGAAAGGGACTTAGGCTCCTTGACTTATTATGACAACATTGATAAAATCTATTGCCATTTTACTACTACCCTTTCGACTACCATTAGAAAGTTCTCTAATGAGACATCGTATAGGCAGAATAATAAAACTTCCAATCCTTGGTATGAAAAAGACTGTAAAATTTCCAGGAAAGTGATCAGAGATGTCCCTAATGAAATCATTAAGCTCTAGAATATAAGTATATACAAAGCACTCATCAAGAGGAAGAAGAGGTCATATATTAATAAGAGACAAGAGCATCTTCTCAACCTTTCTAAAGTTGTGCCCATAAAGTTTTGGCGGAATATGCTTGTTCGTAAAACTATAGATAATCATTCCATCCCCTTAGAAAATCGGGATAACTATCTTAAAAAGTTGTATGACTCTCCGGACACCATGGGCACCATCTTAAACACTCTTATTAAGGAATATATATTTTCCCTGGAAGACATTGGGTCTGGGGCTAATAAGCTCTCTAATGGGAAAGCTAAAGATGTTGAAGGATACCAAGATGAGATCTTTAAAATGGGAAGATCTATCCTCATTCCTCATCTCCATAAGCTTCTCAATTTGGTTGTAAAACATGGCTTTCCTAAGCTTTGGATGCAAAGCCTTATTGTGCCTATCTTTAAAAATGGGGACAAAAGCGTTTCCTCTCACTATAGGACCATTATGATTAGCCACATCCTAGCCAAGCTTTATGAGCTCATTTTAAAAAAGAAGCTTAGCCTTTGGCTTGGGAACCAGGGTAAAAGGGCTAAAGGGCAAGCTGGTTTTAGGACACAACACTCAACTATTGACCGCCTTGTCATTCTCAGGATCATTGTAGAGGAATGTCACAATAGTAAAACCAATCCCTTTTGCTGTTTTGTGGACTTTAGAAAAGATTTCGACACTGTCCCTCGAGATAAGCTCTGGGAGAGACTTGAAGAGATCATGGTTCCTCCTGAACCGAGGATTGCAGTGATCCACCTCTACAAGACTATGATTTCCAAGCTTAAGACTAACGAAGGGTGGTCTAAAGATATTAAATGCAATATCGAGGTTAAGAAAGAGTGTCCCGTATCCCCTCCCCTTTTTGGTATTTACATCGATAAGCTAGAGGAGTTTCTGGAAACTGCCGGTTGCAAGGGAAACAAGCTCACTATCATAATCATTACTCTTCTCCTTTATGTTGATGATATCATTCTTCTTGCAAAAAAACATGATGACCTAGACAAGCAACTTAAGACTTTTCATGTCTACTGCTCCAAGATGGGTATGATAGTTAATACCAATAAGACTAAATTCATGATCATTAAATCCAAAAATATCACCCATGGTAGTTTCATCTATGATAACCATTGTCTAGAGAAGGTTTCTTCTTATAAATATTTGGGTATTGACTTTCCTCATCAGCTAAAATGGAATATAGCATCAAGAAAATAATTATTGGAGGTAGGAAAGCTTATTATGAGCTTGAAAACAATTGTAAGTTAGTCAATCTTTACATTTGGAGTAAAAAAAGGTTCCTCTTTGAGACTCTTGTCACCCTTGTTGTCTTATACATATGTGAAGTTTGGGGTTGCAGTATATCTAGATATTTGTGGAGAAAGATTGAGATGATCCAAAAGAAATTCATAACCTATAACCTCAAGATCAAGGGAAATACTCCCTATCCTATCCTCTTGATCGAAGCGGGCTTGTCCCCCATTGAAAGTACGACTATGTTTAGATATCTGATGTATAAGAAGAAGCTTTACAACATGGAATCCAAGAGGCTCCCAAAAATTGCTTCTAACTTTAGTCAAAACCCCCACTTGCGCCTCAAGCGTGGGTGGCATAAGGATGCCCAGTCTTGGCTCAACCTTTGGGGGATTAAGGAGGAGATCATCATGGGAAGCAAGGATAGTATCAAAGATACTATTACCTCCAATTTTAAGGACAAGATGTGGGATTGTAAGGAGCTAGAGGGTAAAAGGAAGCTAAGATACTATACGAAGGTGATCAACCCCACCCTTGATAACTAAAATTATCTCTCTATGTTGACCAACACTAAGAAGAAAATGAACATCACTAGGATAAGAACTAATTCTCATGAGCTTCGAAGTGAGACTGGGCGATGGTCTACTCCCAAGACTCCCTAAGATGATAGAATTTGTCAGATTTGTGATACTAAGAAGGTGGAAGATGAAAAACACTTCCTTTTAGATTGCCCGACTCTTGCCCACATCCACTCTCAATTCCCTATCATCAGCCACACCTCCAATCTTCTTGACTTATTAAGCCAACCCAACTATACCGATCTTGGATTCCTTCTTTCCCTTCTTCTTGATTAGAGAAACTAGATTTTGAAGAATGACAATTATGTTTTCTTTTCTTTTCTTGAGGTCTGATAGACCACATTGGTCTTAGTGGACGTTAATCAACATCATCATCATCACCCATAAAAAAATAATGAATAAAAATATTAATAATTAATAATATATCATAATAATGTATATTTTATAATTAATAGTAAGTAATTACAATTAATAATTAATAATTAACTAATAATTAATAATTAATAATCGATAATTATTAATTAATAATAATAATAATACTAATAAATAATTATTAATTATTAACAATAATAATAATAAAAAAAAATTATAAACCAAGGGATTAAAAATCAAAGGGATTAATATTAGAAATCCAAGGGATTAATGAACCCAACTATACTCATGGGAATATCATTAAACCTTAGGATGAATATTAAACCTTAGGAATATAAACCCTAAAATTAATAAACCAAATGAATTAATATTGTAAACCATAGGTTAAATATTAAACCCTAGGAATATAAACCTTATGATCAATATTATAAACCTAGGGGATTATAAACCCAAGGGATTTATGTTAAACCCTAGGATTAAGATTATAAACCCTATGACTAATATTATACCGTAGGAATATGAACACTTAGATTAATAAATCCTTGATATTATAAACCCAAGGCATTAATAAACGCAATAAATTAATACTAAAAACACGTAAACCCAAAAGGTTAATATTGTAAACCCAAGGTATATAAACCCTAGGAATTAATATGATAAAATTTTGTTTTATTAAATTTTGATTTTCTTTTTATTGTAAAAAAATCATATTTTTAATTAAATATATTTATTTAGTTAATTAATTTATTTATTTTTAATCGTGAAAAGTAAACAATGTTCATAGGTTTAATAAAATGATAGTATTATTGATATTAGTAACATGATAAACTCAAAGGATCATTGATATTATAAACCCAAAAGAATATAAGCCCTAGGAAATAATATGAAACCCAAAAGATTATAATATATTATAATGAAACTAAAAAGTTATAATATAAATTAATACTAGCAATTGCACCACATGTTGCAAAGGAAACGCTGTAAGGCGGTAGCATAGGAAAGACTAGTGTAGAAGAAATAAGTAAAATTTTTATCCAATTTTGTTTCTTATGTTTGGCTGAGAAATTTTAGCATTTAAACTTTGCATAAATGCGCTACAACAGTTAAGAAGGACGGTTGTGGTTGGACGGTCCACTAAAACTAGTTTTGCTACCATTTAAATCTGATATCCTCGCTTATCATGATGTAGCTTGATATCCAAGGTTAACAAAATTTGATTTCAAAGGTAAATTTATTATAAAAACAAAGGATTTTCTTTAGCTAAAATTCCCTTATTTCATTCAATTGAAAATGTACTTTAATCTTCAACAAAAAAAATGATATGAGTGTGAATAAAAAGCAAATTGAAACTACAAGTTCTTGGGGCAATGAGTTCAAGCTTCTATTATATGTGTCTATAAAATTGAAAATTTATCAATTTTAATAATTCTTACATCTGCAAATCTATGCAAATGATTTTGGAACAGAAAGTGAAAAGTGACCATTTTGACAACACCAGTAATTCTTATATCTGCAAATCTATGCAAATTTTTTTGCCACATAAAGTTAGAAGTGACCATATGCAATTTTTTTTGGAATAGAAAGTGAAAAGTGACCATCTTGACTATTTTGACAACACCAGTAATTCTTATATTTGCAAATCTATGCGAATTTTTTGGCCACAAAAAGTAAGAAGTGACCATCCTGACTATTGTGGCAAGACCATAAATTCTTTCTTCTGCAAATTTATGCAAATATTTTTCTTACATCTGCAAAAGTATGCAAATATTTTTCCACATAAAGTGAGAAGTCACTATCTTGACGATTGTGACAAGATCAGTAATTCTCACATTTGCAAATTTATGCAAACATTTTTGCTACAGAAAGTGAGAAGTGACCATCCTGATTATTATGAGAAGATTAGTAATTCTTAAATATTCAACTTTATGCTAATATTTTCTGCATAGAAAGTGAGAAGTGACCATCCTGACTATTGTGATAAGACTAGTAATTCTTACATCTGTAAATCTATGCAATTTTTTTTTTTCCACTGAAAATGAGAAATGACCATCCTAGCTATTGTGACAAGATTGGTAATTCTCACATCTACAAACTTATGCAAATATTTTTTCCACAGAAAGTGAGAAGTGACCATCCTAACTATTAGACAAGACCAATAATTCTTACATCTGCAAATTTATGCAAATAATTTTGCCAAGAGAAAATGAGAAGCTATCATCCGACTATTATGACAACCTAGAATTCTCCTGACAAACAACCCACCAAAATTAATTACCATGTTATTCCAGCATAAAGAAATATCTACATAGTAAAATATATTTACTAGAGATAGTGTCAAGCAACACACCTTATATGTAAAGCAGGGTCCAAGTAATCTTCCCCATTCAAATTCTGGAGCATACAAACTTCTATTTTTACACCTACAACTGCCTTATTCTCGGCCTCTTCCATGTCAAATTACATTCTCAGAATTCAAAATTACCCACGTAACAGGTTCTGGGCAAGAAATACACCAGAGCTCATCGATTGA
Source organism: Pinus tabuliformis (assembly GCA_031772625.1). Taxonomy (NCBI): domain Eukaryota; kingdom Viridiplantae; phylum Streptophyta; class Pinopsida; order Pinales; family Pinaceae; genus Pinus; species Pinus tabuliformis. The sequence continues at coordinate 1,310,929,945 of CM062809.1, forward strand.
AAATATAGACCATTTCATACATTGCACCTTTCCCCGTGTGGGGCCTCCTTGCGTCTGGTTCCTTACCTTGCAATACTTGCAATGTTCATCGTCGCAACCTCCTTTTATGGCCTTGCAAACAAATCCTTGTGGTTTATCATGGGCTTGCAACCTAACCCTTACAGGTCTACAACTTGCTACACTGAAACATTTTTCCATAACATTGTTGTGGGGTTTTCCCTGTGTAAAACTACATACCTGGTGCACTGGTCCACAAATAGGATCCTTGACTTTGGAAGCATCCTTCAAACCATCCATTGATTCTCCACAGTCGAGCACATAATTGTGGTCATATCCTCTGGGAACTTCACTGATTGTGCTTCCAACAATTTTCTCATTTGTAAAATCAAATGCATTTCCTTTAACGACCTCCATATCAAGTCGCAATTCCAAGTTCCCACTTAGAGTGTAGGTTGCAGAGACATGAAGATTGTCAGGGAAAAATGCATTAAGAATTTGAATAAGAGAAATCAATGACCTATACCATGTCATTGATTATTATATATTGTTGTTTTACTTGGAGGGGGTATTACAGTAGTAGATTCAAATAAGCACAATAAAACCAAATTCCCTTGGAGTGGGTATTACAGTGGAAATAAAATCAAGTTCACTTCCTGAAGTTCATAAAACATCATATATTTTATTGCTTCTTAGGTGTATCTAGATGTCATCAGAGCCTATACAATCTCCTATGGCTAGATTCAACACTATCCCTTACCAGGAACACTTAACACATAGGCTTGATATGCTGGTAAAAAAGAAAAGTAAATCTCGGAGGATCTAACACACTCTTTGCATATGAAGGGAAAAGTATCAGAAATTTTAAATTTTACCTTGTTCACCATCATAACTATGGTAACTAAACTTGACACTTGCATTCTCTCCATCCTTTTTCTCTTCCACATTGCAGACAACTTTATCAAAACCTATTTCCCCACCTGCATTGAAACAAGCAATAGTGCAAGAAAAATTGACAGATACATTCCATAAGATACAGTACAACATCATTGAAATGTAAAGTTTGAACATATATTAAATAGGTTACATAAAAATGGAAAGTATCTCTGCAATTAACAAGTTGTGACCAAGCATAGGAGGGACACACAATAGTGATATGTGGCATGGTTGTACATGTAGAGGAGATAGGCAATGGAGTTGAAGAAAACACCAAGCCATCAAAGTTCAACCCTTCACTCATATCTTGACTTCAGCTATCCCACACAAGGAGAAGCGTTAACAATGGATATCAACAGTGAAGAAGCAGTAGAATACAACAGATTCTTTACAAGGGTAAAACACTATTTTCTACTCTCTTCATGCATTATTTGCATTCACATTTGAACATTAGCTGGTCAAAGGAAAAAGCGATACAACTCTTATGTATACAACTTTATAACAACAATAAATCCTCAGGGATGAAACCCATAATGCAACACCTAGTTCATAGTGGCAACATTCTTGAATCCACTTGGTTAAGGATCTTCTAGCTGCCCTTGATACTGGAGATACAATTTACGTTGTCATTTTTACATGGTTAATCTCTTCATGACTTTTACAGTCATCAATCACAATGATGGAAGCAAATATTTTCAGCAAGAGAACATACATATCCAAATTCCTAGTTCATACAAAAAAGTAAATTTTACCTTCACCAATTTAAAAACAAGTAAAAGATTCGACAAATGGGGTGGAAAGGAGGAAAGAGGAAATCCTAGGAGGGATACACAACAATGATATGTGGCATGGTTGTACATGTAGAGGAGACATGCAAGGGAGTTGAAGAAAACACCAAGCCATCAAGGTTCATCCATTCACTCAGATCTTGACTTCATCTATTCCACTCAAGTGTTGATTTGTGTAGCTTGGGAGGTACTCCAAGCCCTAGGGTTCAGGGTTTGGAGGACAAAGAGCCACAAGGGCAGCTTGTGGGGTTGGAATCCAAGCATGGGGTTTTGGGGAAAAACTATGATGGATTCACTACATATGATGGATGAGGATAATAGTGCTTGGAAAGACAATTCCGATGCATCAAAAATCGTCTAAATCCGAGTTGTCGTTAGAGAGATATGAATTTTTGAAGTTAACATAATTATTATTGGGTGTCAAGTAGGTTGACTTGAAGAATCCAATGGACGTGTTGCTTCAAACATGACGTTTTGGGAGCCCTTCTTTATGGTATATATAGAAGGTGATATGGAGTCATTTTAGGCATCCAAAAAGTGAAACACACAAGGAGAAAACAAACTCGTTGGAGAGGAGAAATCTATGAACTAGCCGCAGAAAAGGAGGAAGGGACAACGTGGGAGTTTTAGGGCTGTTGGAGCCTCTTTGTAGCTGGTTGAAGGGTTGTTCTATGCCACATCTAGGCCGAGTTTGTTGAAAGGTGCACACAAGTCTGTTGGGGGAAGAAACAAGGCAAAGGAGGGCTATTTTGTGAGGGCTGAAAGTGGCAACGCATTGCTGTGGTAGGCCGCAGGCCTAGCCATCACAAAATAGGGCAGCATGGAGGTGTTAGGGGCTATAAAGTGCCCAAAACAACATCATGGTTGGAGAGGAGTCTTCCTTGCCTAGGTCATATATTTTTGGAGGGATATCTATGGATTGTTGAGTGGGTTGAAGGGCTATTGCAGCGTGGTCACTTGTCCTAACCAGAACAATCAAAGGACAACAAGAACAACAGACTTGGAGGGCTGCATTAGATGTGCGTTGGGTCAAAGTTGTTGACAGATTGGATCAGATGTTTATGCAGCCTATTAGTGCCATGTAAATGACATTCCATAGTGGTGAAGTGTTGTCTTAGGTGCCAAATAAATAGTGAGTTGATTGGGTGTCATAGATTTGGGTGGACGATAGCGTATTGGCTACCCAAAGTAGCCCTAGAGCAGCAGACAAGAAGGAATTTGTTGGTGTGATAATGGGTGAAGTTTTGGTGCCGAAGTGCAACACTTTGATGGACGAAAGTTGCTACTATCCTGAAAAATTGGAGCTTGGGAATTAGGCCTACCCAGAGAGCAGTTGATGATCCTGTATTCATTGTAGTAGACATGACTTGTAGCAGTGATAGGAGGCATCCCTCATGGAGTCTCGATGTGTAGATGCCTTGATGGACTAAGGCACTACTAGTGAGCAATATGGGAGAGAAGGACTGACAGGACAAGATACGACATAGAAGTTGCGCAACCAAGTTTTTCATTATATCTTATAACCATATGCTATTGTATTTATCAAATTTTGATTAATATAACGAAGATTGGTGATTGTACATTATTGTACAATTTTGTTTAAAGCTCTGTATCATTGTGCGTATTGATTTACTACTTTATATTTCCGCTGTGCAAAGTAGTTTATGGTTTAGAATCTTGGTTTGGTAGTGTCAGTGATTTTAAGACTCTAACCAAGACTCAAGGTCGTGGAAATTCAACATGGTATCAGAGCGTGTCTGAGCTACTTTGGAAGTAAGTAAATCAAGTTGTGCGCAACGAGGTACAACGTGATAAGGTGTTGGTCACATTGTGATTGAAGGGTTCACTAAAATTTCAAAGTTGCAGGCAGGTATCCGATATGAGGACATGTTGGAGGGGTTGTCCAACTATAGTCCATGGAAGGAAAGGATCAAGTTGATATTGCAGATCAACAAAATTTGGGATTTTTCCGAGAAAGAGATCAAGAAACCAACCGACCCTAAGGAGCTGTAAATATGGGAATATTTGGATGCGAGGGCAAGATTGATCATCCTTGATGGTGTGAGGGATGCCCTAATACCATTTCTCTAGGAATAACACCACACATGAGATGTGGTTGTCTCTTCAGAATTTGTTCCAAAATAAGAAGGAGAACCGGGTATTAGTATTGGAGGATAAGTTGAAGTCCACCAAGATGTTAAAGGGTGAAAGTGTGACCTCGTATCTGACGATATTGTCTCAGGTCAAGGATGAAATTACTGCCATCGATGTGACTGTCTTAGATGGAGATATGGTAAGGATTGCCTTGAAAGGTTTCACTGAGGAATGGAAGCCCTTCATCAAAAGAATCATTGCCAGGGTGAAGTTGCCAGACAGGGATAGGCTGTTGCATGACTTCATTCAGGAAGAGTTGTGAGATGAGGATCTTCATCCGAAGCATAAAGCTTTAGATGATGACGTGGAACTTGCATCACGAATGAAGGGTAAGAAAAAGAAGGACTTGAGTAAAGTCAAGTGTTTCAACTGTGGTGAGATGGGTCATTTTTCGTCAAGATGTCCGAAGAAGAAGAAGGGAGATGATGAAAAAAGAAAAGGGAAGCGTCCGCCCTTATTTCCAATAAAGAAGAGATGGATGAGCTTACTAGAAGATTGGAAGACGAAGAGGAGGATTTTGCTATGATTTCTCATTTCTCGTAGAGTACTATCAAAGAGGATGGATGGTAAGTGGACAGTGGTGCAACGAATCATATGACAGGGTCACATGATATTTTTGAGACTCAAAGTTTCACATGGTGTTGGGCGACAAGAGTCAGTTGGAGATCTGAGGATTGGGTGTTGTGCCATTCAGAATGGAGACATGACGTATGATGCAGGTCTAGGATGTATTGTTTATACCAGGACTCAGATATAATTTTCTCTCCGTCTCGATGATGGAGAAGAAGAGGTTGGAGATATTGTTCTAGAATGGGAAGGCAAGATTCAGGCTCAGAGGCTCCAAGTCTGATGGTATTGTACTTGGAGTTAGACAGCATGGTCTCTACAGGTTGAGTTCCAAGCCTGAGGATCGTGGAAAGAAGCAGGGATAGGTGTAGCTTCCAGAGAAGTAGGAGTAAGTGCAGGTGTAAGTGTAGGATTCAGAGGAGAAGGCACAGGTTCTTGAGAAGAAGGTACAATTTTCTGAGAAGGTCCACGTTCCAGAGACTCAGAAGGAGTCTAGTTTGAAAGGGAGCTTATAGATTCAGAGGGAGACTCTGCAACCCAAGAAGAGCATGTGGTCAGTGGTGAGAAATGGTACTCCTATGTTGAAGATAATGGATAATATCCTAGAATAGGTAGAGTTGGTTCATGTAGCCTTAGGATAGGAATTAGTTTCTATTTCTTAGGATGTTGTTCTAACTTCCCTAAAATCATGTATTCTATTTAATGTGAAATGTTGATGAACAATGTAGAGCGTTTTGCAGAGCTAGACTCTCCTGGTTCACACTCTCTTTCGTAGAGATGACCAGTGGGTTTTATTTTCATTAATATAAACATTGCCATTTTTATCATGGTATCAGAGCGTCAGGGCTAAGGAACCTGTACGCTGGCTGGTGGGTGGTTCTTTGAATCAAAATCGTCGCAGGTTTTGAGTGGACAACTGCGACTATCACTATTAAATCATCGCAAGTTTTGAGTGGATAGCTGCGACGATCACTATTACACTTCCGAAATTTTTCATTTTTCAATTGTCGCACTTTTCAGGTGTATAGCTGCAACGGTCGCAAAAAATTGATGAAAAACTGTGACGGTCTATGAAATTGAGCATACTTCAACGACTAGTCTCGAATATTGGGTTTATTTCAGCAACTAGTCTTGGATATTGGGCAAATATCAACGACGATCGTGCAAATCAAAAAAATTGCAAAGGGAGCCAAGAACAAGGCTGTAGCTGTCAGAGAAGCTGAGTGGCAAAGCCAAGAACAAGGTTGTAGCTGACAACAGGAGGTTGTCTGGAGGCTGAGAAGGAAGCCATGGAGATCTGCGTGTGTGTTGTGATATCTAACAACAGTGATCTGTCTCTGTCACAGATCTGGGGTAAATTTAACATTTTTTACCTGTCAATTTTTTTTTTCTAAATCGCTAAGATGAATAACAATCTTTTTGAAGCATGCATGAAAGAACATAACAATCTAGATGGTTCCAATTATGCAAATTGGAAGTTTAAGATGAAAACTTTGCTAGAAGCGCAAAGTGCTTGGCAGATTGTGAATGGGGATGAGCCGAAGCTCGTGGCTGGATCAACAACAGTCCCAGATTGGGAGAAACAAGAAAGCAGAGCAAGGACAATGTTAAAGATATCAGTGAAAGATTGTATTATACCGCATATCAGAGAAGGTAAGTCAGCTAACGAGATCTAGGGAACTCTGAAGGAATTGTACGAGATCATAAATTCAAATCGTCTTTTGTTCCTCAAGAGTAAGATCCTGTCCATGAAGATGGAGGAGAATGAAACGATTGCTTCATTTGTAGCAAGGATCAAGGATCTAAAAAAAAATTATCAGATATTTGTCATACAATGGACGATACAGATCTTGTGACCATTACAATGAATGGTGTCACTGATGATTATCAGATGTTCATCACTGGGATCAATGCCAGAGAAAAGATCCCGAAATTTGAAGAGCTGACAGGTATACTGATGCAGGAAGAAGAGAGGAGATCGACTCTGAAGCCCCAGAGTGCTGATCTTGCATTAGTGGCGAGGAATAACTTCTACAAAGGGAAAGGAGGTCCACAACAACAAAACAGAGCAAGTTCACATAAACGGCCAAATCTGACTCAAGGTATGCACCCAGATAAAGACTACTCTGAAACTAAATGTTTTTATTGCGGAAAATTGGGTCATATTACCAGGGAATGTAGGAAAAAGAAGTATCATGAAGAACAACAGAAGTCAAAGAGATATGCAGGTCATCTCGCGAACAGTGATCAGGTGCAGAATTTGAGATTGTTCATGGTAGATCGTGATGAAAATGTTGATGTAGACATCTGGTATGTAGATTCAGGAGCATCAACACACATGAAAAGGAACAAGCATTGGCTGGAGGATTTTAAAGATATCAACAAAGGCGCACAGATTTACCTAGGAGATGATAGAAGCCATCAAATCAAAGGATGTGGGAAAGTTTCTATTATTCTACCTGATGGTAATATCAAACAAATTTATAATGTAATGTATGTGCCTAGCATAACTAAGAACTTGATTTATGTATCAATGATTACAGATCAAGATTTGAAAGTTGAATTTTTAAAATCTAACTGTTACATTAAGGATTTGCTAGATGGTATGAAGACAATTGCTACAGGAATCCGAACAGGAGGACTGTACAAGTTGGATATGAGACCTGCACCGGTTCGAGCATTGACAACAGCGAGCTTAACTACAGAAGAAATTTGGCACCAGAGATTCAGCCACATCACTTACAATGATTTGCTGTTACTATAGAGGAAATAAATGGTAAGAGATCTACCTATGCTAAAGCAAGTACATAATGATTGCGATGCTTGTACTTTAGGAAAAATGCATAAAGAAGAATTCCCTGTTAGAGTAGAAAAGAAACAGAGGGATATACTGGAGTTAGTGCACACAGAGCTTTGTGGTCCCATGCAGACAAAATCATTAGGAGGTGCAGTGTATTTCCTACTGTTTATTGATGACTGTACGAAGTTTTCTTGGGTGTATTTCTTAAGTAAGAAGAGTCATACATTTGAATACTTTAAGCAGTTTAAAAATATGGTTGAAAGATAAACAGGGGAACAGATAAAGATTCTCTGTTCTGATCAAGGGGGAGAATACAGGAAAGATGAGCTGATCAGATATTGTAAAGATCATGGAATTTTGCAGCAGTTTACAGTACCCCATACTCCACAGCAGAATGGAGTAACAGAAAGGAAGAACAAAACTCTGGTGGAATGTGAAAGAAGTATGCTTAAAGGTAAGAATCTTTCAAATGGCTTTTGGGCTGAAGTAGTGAGTACTGCGGTTTATTTAAAAAATAGGAGTCCTACAAGAAGTCTTGAGTTTAAAACTCCTTTTGAAGCTTTGTATGGATATAAGCCTGCAGTAAAACACTTAAGAATATTTGGATGTAAATCATTTGCCCACATACCAAAGGAAGATAGAAAGAAATTAGACTTAAAAGCCATCAGATGCACTTTTATAGGGTATTGTTCATCATATAAAGCATACAGATTATTTAATCCCTCTACTCACAAGATCTTTGTTAGTAGAGATGTTAAATTCCATGAGCAGGATGGTGAAGAAACTGATGAGCACTATGATGGATGGGACATTCCGTACTTTGAAGAAGAGGATGTAGAGAACAATCAGGATCAACAACAAACAAAGGTAGAGGATGAACAACAACAACAACAACAACTACAACAACAACAACAATAGCAACAACAACATCAACAATAGCAACAACAACAACAACAACAACAACAACAACAACAACAGGAAGAAATAAGGTTTGAAACCACTACCGCACCACTCAGGAGACCAGGTAGGAAAGCTCAAACGCCTGCAAGATATAAGGAAAATGCATTTATAACTAGTATGATGAATGTTGTTGAACCATCTAGTTATAAAGAAGCAAATGAAAGTAATGAATGGAAAATAGCCATGGAACAGGAATATGATTCAATAATCAGAAACAACACTTGGGAATTGGTAGAACTTCCTAGAGGAAAACAGGTCATAGGTTGCAAATGGTTATATAAACCGAAAATTAATGTAGATGGAACTATAGAAAAACTGAAAGCTAGGTTGGTTGCAAAGGGGTATACACAAAAAGAAGGGATATATTATGAAGAAACCTTCGCCCCTGTAGCTAAATTGAACACCATTAGAATGTTAATTACTTTAGCTACTAAGAAACATTGGATGATGCACCAACTAGATGTAAACTCTGCATTTCTGAATGGAGAACTAAAAGAAGAGGTTTATTTAGAGCAACCGGAAGGGTTTGTCTAGAAGGGAAAAGAACATTTAGTCTGTAGGTTGAAGAAAGCACTCTATGGACTAAAACAAGCTCCCAGGTCATGGTATGAGAAAATTGATTCATTTTTTCTACAAGCTGGCTATAATAGAAGCAAGAATGACCCTAATCTTTACACCATGAAAGATGAACAAGGGTGTGTAGTGCTGATTTCATTATATGTAGATGATTTGATAATTACAGGTAATGCTATATATCTAATTGATGAAATCAAGCAGCAGATGTCACAGATGTTTGAGATGAAGCATCTTGGTGAACTCAGATACTGTTTAGGTCTCGAGATCTGGAGAGATTCAGGTCAAACATTTCTGTCTCAAGCAAAGTATGTCAAAGGCCTATTAGAGAAGTTTAGAATGGATCAGTGTAAGCCTGCACCGGTACCATTGCAGCAGAACATCAAATTGCACTGTGAGGATGGCTCAAAAGTGAAGGATGTAACACTTTACAGACAACTAGTTGGGAGTCTGATCTACCTAACCACCACTAGACCTGATTTGGCTTATGCAGTCAGCATGTTAAGCCAATTTATGTCTAAGCCACTTGAAAGCCATTGGAATGCAGCGAAGAATGTTTTGAGGTATCTACAAGGTACTGTAGATTATGGAATTATTTACACTGACTCTTCTGATGTTAGATTGGCAGGATTTGCAGATTCAGATTGGGCAGGAAATGTAGATGATCGCAGATCTATAACAGGTTATGCATTCAGTCTTGGATCTGGGGTGATCACTTGGAGCAGAAAGAAGCAAAACATAGTCTCCTTGTCCTCAGCAGAAGTAGAGTATCAAGCCATGTGTGCAGCAACATGCGAGGCAGTTTGGTTGTGAAGACTTCTCCAAAATGTTGGGGAAGAACAGACAATCGCAACAACAATCAGATGTGACAATCAAAGTTCAATCAAGCTGGCCAAAAATTCGATGTTTCACAAAAACACGAAACATATTGATACTCAATTCCATTTTGTAAGGGAGAAAGTGCAATCTAAAGAAATTCATCTGGAATATTGTAATACATGTGATAATGTTGCAGACATTTTCACTAAGCCCCTTGGAAAAGTTAAGTTTCAAATGTTTAGGGAGATGTTAGGCATATATGTGAACCCATTCTCCATTAAGGGGGAGTGTTGAAGATAATGGAGAATATCCTAGAATAGGTAGAGTTGGTTCACGTAGCCTCAGGATAGGAATTAGTTTCTATTTCTTAGGATGTTGTTCTAACTTCCCTAAAACCATGTATTCTATTTAATGTGTAATGTTGATGAACAATGTAGAGCGTTCTGCAGAGCTAGACTCTCCTAGTTCAGACTCTCTTTCGTAGAGCTGACCAGTGGGTTTTATTTTCATTAATACAAACATTGCCATTTTTATCATCCTAGAATTTCCAAGAAGGAATCTTGGAAAGAGTGGAAGATGCTATAGGATAAGAAGAAGAAGAAGGTTGCTTCTGGCAGTGATAATGACACTTCTAAGAAGGGCGTAGTTCACCGTACAGGGATTGCTGCGATTGTGAGCGCCAAGAATTGGGAAATTGTTGCGAGCAATGATGATGATGACAAGATACTTCCTAGTCTTGGAAGTACCTCCCTCACTAAGAGGGAGAATTTATTTGTGTAGCTTGGGAGGTACTCCAAGCCCTAGGGTTCAGGTTTTGGAGGAAAAAGCGCCACAAGGGCAACTTGTGGGCTTGGAACCCAAGTATGGGGTTTCAAAACCCATCATGTTTTGGGGAAAAACCATTATGGATTCACAACATGTGATGGATGAGGATGATAGTGCTCGGAAAGAGTATTCCAATGCATCAAAAGTAGTCCGAATCCAAGTTTTCATTAGAGAGAGATGAATTTTTTAAGTTAACATAACTATTGTTGGGTGTCAAGTAGGCCGACTTGAAGAATCCAATGGATGTGTTGCTTCAAACACGATGTTTTGGGAGCCCTTGTTTTTGGTATAATAGAAGGTGATATGGAGTCATTTTAGGCATTCAAAAAGTGAAACACACAAGGAGAAAAAAAACTCGTGGGAGAGGAGAAATATCTGAACTAGCTGCAGAAAAGGAGGAAGGGACATCATGGCATTTTTAGGGCTGTTGGAGCCTCGTTGTAGCTGGTTGAAGGGATGTTCTATTCCACATCTAGGTTGAGTTTGTTGAAAGGAGAACACAAGTTTATTGGGGGCAACAACAAGGCAAAGGAGGGTTGTTTTGTGAGGGCTGAAAGTGGCAACACATTGTTGTGGTAGGCCACAGGCCTAACCATCATAAAATAGGGTAACACGGAGGTGTTATGGGTTGTAAAGTGCCCAGAACAAAAACACGGTTGGAGAGGAGTCTTCCTTGCCTAGGCCACAGATTTTTGGAGGTATGTTTATGGATTGTTGAGTAGGTTGAAGGGCTATTGTAGTGTGGTCACTTTCCCTAACTAGAACAGTCAAAGGAAAACAAGAACAACAAACTTGGAGGGCAACGTTAGATGTGTGTTGGGTCAAAGTTGTTGACCAGATTGGATCAGATGTTTGTGCATCCTGTTGGTGCCATGTAGATGACATTCCGTGGTGGTGAAGTGTCATCTTAGGTGCAGAATCAACAATGAGTTGATTGGGTGTCATAGAGCTGGTTGGAGGGCAGCGTGTTGGCTACCCAAAGTAGCCCTAGAGCAGCAGACAAGAAGTACTTTGTTGGTGCGAGATTGGGTAAAGTTTTGGTGCCGAAGTGTAGCACTTTGATGGAAGAAAGTTTTTGCTAGCCTGACAGATTGGAGCTCGGGATTTAGGCCTACCCAGAGAGCAGTTGATGAGCCTGTGTTCATTGTAACAGATGTGACTTGCAACAGAGATAGGAAGCATCCCTATTGGAATCTCAATGTGTAGATGCCTTGATGGACTAAGACAGTACTAGTGAGTAGTATAGGAGTGAAGGATCGATAGGACAAGATATGACATAGAAGTTGCGAACCTATTGATGCCTCGAAAATCGCTGCAACAACAATGGGGAATAACCACCCGGTCTGGACCTTAAAGCAGCTCCTTTTCCGTTTGGTGTGGTGGCTCCGACTAGTTTAACTAGGTCCAGTTACCTTCTCCCTATCGCTATTGGTTTATGATGTATCTTTAACTACCAATAGACAGGGATATCAGATCACTTCTTCTTGCTGATCAGGCAAGAGAATGACCCTTAAGTTGATTTGGGCTCAGCCAAGCCACAACTAAAATTTTGCCTCTTTGAGGAGAGGACTTAAGAGAATGTAGAATTTACTCTAAATGCAAGCTTATTCTATGATGCAAGCAAAACAAACTAATCTAAATCCTATATTAATTAGGCAGATATAGATCTAACTCAACTAAGAGCAAGATAATTAAAGTATTGAGATTTAAATATGTCTCGTTTATAATGAATATCAAGTTAATGAAGTAGTTCAATTAACTGATATTATGGTTACCAAAACACATCCTATTGAGACCTCTTAACTGAAATAATAAACCAACAACATTCAGGAATTAGTTCACAAAACTGATATTAATTATCAAATCAGTAAATCCAATAATTGAATAATGACATGTGGAAATAGTTCACAACACATTACCATTCAATAAATCAGTTTTATAAGACAGATTTCTGAGTAAATAGTTTCTCAGAAATCAGAGTTTAATTCATAAGAACAGAGATACCTAATAACAATATTGAGACAAATTACCCATGTTGACAATAGTGCACAAACATGAATAAAATGAGACATTCATGTTACCATAAAAATGAAACTGATATTTGAAACAGTAGTATTAGAAATACCAATTTATTGCATCCATTTCTTTGTCCTTGGTCTCCAACAACTCTTTACATTGCTTGAACTTCTACTTTCAAAGCTAAAGCCACAATAGTGCAAGCTTTGCCCTTCATGCATAATTCAAGAGACAAAGGGAAAATCCTCAATAATCCCCAGATCTGAGATTCCACTCCTCCCCACATACAACTCTAAATTCATATTACAGTAGTGTTTTTAGAAGTCTAAAATTGCAGAGGAGAGCAGCCCCTTATTACATTCTGCAATCTATTACTTATACTATTTGTGAAGGAATTCTTGAGAGGAAAGTTTGGTGAAGAGAAATCTGCCAAATCCAATTTTATTTGCTCAAAAATCCTGATCTTCAATTGCTGGAGCATTCTCATTGATTGAGATTATTTTCTCCATATTTCTTCCACTATTTTCCTGCAAAAAGAAATCAAAATAAATTAAGATGCAATCAAAATATCATTTCTGGCAATTAAATCAAATCCAATCAAATTCTATTTTAATAAATAATTGAAAATAAAACATAAGATTTTTATTGATGTTTGGGGTGGTTTAATTGGCCAAAGATATTATTAACCAATGGATCTGCAATTAGAAGAGGTTTGGACAAATAAAAATGAAGAAAATAACTCAGAAAAATGATTTTGTTTTCAAAATTCGGAGCTTGATCTTCTGCCTGATTTTTGACCTAATAAATTATTAAATCTGTTAGTGAAACCTCCTCAAAAATGTTCTCCTTGATTTTCTCTTTTCAATGAGCCGTCCTGGGCCTCATTTGGCCAAGTATAACCCAATCTATGAGCCTCCAAAGTTGATGGGTCAAATCTGGCATGAATCTGGAAATTCTGTTGCTGGGCTAAAAATCATAATTTTTAATTAAAAATCTACTCCTAAATTAGAATTCTAATTATCTAATAAATAATTCTAATTTAATTCTTAATTATGAACTAAACTAATTAATTAATAAACTATTATTAATTAATCTTAATATAACTAATTAATATAATTTATTTATAAACTAATTAATACTAAATAAAAATTAAACTTTAATTAAATTTAATTAATTAAATTTTATATATTAATTAATTTAAAATTTATTATTAAATATTTAAACTATTTAAATTAATAAAACAAACTAACCTAAGTTACTTCATGCTCATTCCACTCACGTATGAGTGAGTTTAAAAATCTAAAACAAAAACCCATGTGTAATAAAACTTACGCTCATGTTTGTTAATGATCGGGGAATCGGCATCGGCATCGGGAGGCGTGTTTAACTTGATTCACACAAAGCTCCGATGCGATAAAGGCCAATAATGAGACTTATATTTTGGTGATCGGCAATCGGCATCGGGGATGGGAGGCTATCGGGGGTTAATAAACTTTGGAACAATGCAAAATCCCGATTCGATATCGGCATCGGGGTATGGTGTGGTGTCGGGGCTTTTTAAATATGTCCCATAAAACTTCCGATGCGATCTCCCGATTGCGAAATAAGTTTTATATATATATTTTTTATATATTAAATTTTAATTTAATTAAATTAATTATATATTACTTTAATTTAATTAAATTAAGATTTAATATTATTTTTTATTTTGGTTTTATTTTAATGAATTTTAGTTAATTTATGAAATTATTAAAACTATAGCCACTTGAAAAAAATAAATAAAAAGAATAAAAATAAAATTACAGCCACTTGAAAAAAATAAATAAAAAGAATAAAAATAAACTATAGCCACTTGAATGTTATGGGTTTTTAAGATTAGTAATTGATTTGGAAGTTGGAGTATATTTCTTAAACTCGATACTTAATGATTTGGCTGCATAACTAAAAATAGAAAAATGTTAGTAAAAATTCGCTATGGATTAATATTTAAAATGAATGCGTTATTGAACTAATTTATTTACAAAATGCAATATTGTACATTTTATGCATTTTTAACCCAGGCTAGATAAATGATGAGACTTCGAAGGAGTGTCATTTTCAAACCAGTTGACCAAATGAGGCAAAACAAGTGTCAATGTGAAGCTTATAAAAAATCGATTCTAACAAAACAATCAAAATAAGAATCTAAAAAAAATGAAAAATTAACAAATGCGTAGGACAATCAACTAAATAAAAATCCAAAAAGGTGTTTAGCCAAAATTTTATAGAAAGGGTCCCCATTATTTGAAGTGAACAAGTCAAAAATGGGGGGTTGTGTTTTTACCACAACAATGGCGACACACGGGAGAAGAACCAGTTATCTCTGTTTGATATGAATAAGATTTTCCTAAAATTAAAGTAAAAATAATTAAAGAAGAGAGAATTATTATTATTATTTTTTTTGGAATGGTTGACTAGGTTTATTAATCTTAATAAAAACAAGAATCATCTGACTGTAATTTTTCTCAAAATTTATCATAAATTAAAATATTTCAAAACTCTATACTAGTCATTAATTAGTCGTAGAGGTAAAGCAGGGGTCACTTTACAGCTTAGCTTTTAAAAGATACTTCTTTGTCATAGGTAGAGTCACTGCTGCCAGCAAACATCTAGAGTCTCGACAGAGTTACCTTTTAATCATCAATGATTCAGAATCCCATCTCTTCAAGAATTATTGACCTAGAGATAAATCTATTTATATATGTTTCTTTTTTCTTTTTATTTTTATTTTTTAAGTAAATCTTAAAAACCATTGTCTTGGTATGGTAGCCAGATAGTTGACAATGCCATTCACTGGTTAAAATTGGGCTGAACAAGCTGGCTCGTGATGATACCCCTTGTCTTATAATTGTTTGCAATCATAAGCCATTACCCTGGTTTGTTTAGCAGTGTTGGTAATGTCAGCCTATTTTTCCCCTATGATCATAGTAAGCAGGCTCATGATGAGACCTCTTATCTTTTAAGTTTAAATATATTTCTGGATTATACTCTAGAAAAATAAGACTCTTTGGGACAGGGAGAATCATTGACTCCTTAAGAGTTAAGAATGACAATTTCAGAGTTAAAGGTGCTTTGCTGTAAAGTGTCTTTACTTGGTTATAAATAACTTTTCTTGACTGATAATAAAACTTTGAAAGATCTTAATAAAATTTTGAAATTTCAAAATGATTACAATTTGATGAAAAAGAAATTTTTCAGATTTTATGATACTTTGCCAACTTCTCTTGATTGGTAATCTCTTCCTTAAGTATGTCTACCTTTATAATAAGAAAATCAAACTTCACTAAGAGATTTAAGAAAAAACTAATAGGTGACTATTAACAATTTTTCTCCACGTATCCTGACCATTGTTAGGTAACAAATAGGCCTTCCATATAAATAATGGCAAAGTCACCAAAATCAAAGCTGAAATCCAAAGGAAAAGAATTCTTATACTAAAATGAGAAAAGAAATCAACGAACAAAAATAAAAACGAAGAAATCTTAAAATGGAAAGGAAAATCCAAGTTCGCAAGATAAACTCAAACAAGAATGTTTATACCAATGTCTCAACAATAAGAAGAAAAACAAATAATCGTGTAATCAATCATTCTCATGTCGAGATTGGGTAAATCATACCTTGCCGGGTTGTGAGTGTTTTAGGCTTTTTGAATAGCAGCGATGATAAAATTCAGCCACAATGAAAACCTTTCTGTCTTATATTATTCTTCTTGTTTCAAAGCATCATCTTAATCATTTTCTAATAAAAACAAGATGCCTAAATAAACAAACTAAAGGTTGAGAAACTTCCTGATGTAGCTGTTTCGACGAGGATTATCGTTGCTTCTTGAAATAAAGCCAGGAGAAGTGTATTGGACTTTGAAAATATGATCTGGCGGAGGATTGTAAGCTTCAAATGGAGAACTGCAAAACATAATTTTTATATCAGCAAAAACAAAACTGAAACTAAAGTAATGAATTAATGAAAGTGGGTACATGAATCTTACCATTGGATAATTGCTTTTGATCTTACCTGAAAGGTATAAGTTTCTCCAAACTAGCTAACTTCTTATTTTAATTAACATTAAAAACAGGAAGAAGTCAAACTAACCAAAATCATATAACCCAAAATCATTATTTATTTTACTTACACTAGAGTAAGCAGTAAAATGTAAAAATAGAATGCTTAGTGCTCAAGGGAGTTGAAATTAAAACCAATACATGAAAAATGAGAATGAGAATTTGCAGTAATGACTGTTTCTCAAAATATTATAAGTTTCGTATAAATTCCATGATTTTATAAATTGTCTAGAATCGAGACCAAATCCAAGATAGTAAAATTTAAATATGAAGATAGAGAGGTCTTGAATTCCTTTTTTAATTATGGAATTATATATTTAAAACTGAAATATATGAGAAATGAAAATGATTTTTTGAATATGCTGCAAATTTATCGTTAAGTGCTTTCTTATTATAGTGGTTATCCAAGCTTGCTTTTAAAATAACACATCGCCGTATCGGATGATTCACATAACATGTTTCTTCACCATGTTTCAATTTTAATCTGCAAGACTTCATTTTTGTTGCTATGCCATATATCGATTAAATGTTAATGGCTCAAAGGCATGCATTGGAAGCTATTGCATCGGTGGTTGAAATAGCAAATTGCCAATATGAGATCATGCGAAGAAAATATGTGCGATGAGATGTGGTGATCACACTATTGAGGAGCTGTTATATTGCGAATCGGGGACAGTCATGCTATGATTCTTATATTGCACATCGCATCTCGCGATTTGTATTTTGCACATTGCACATTGCGCATTGCAAATTTGGGATAGTGATATGGCCATAAATAAAGATGCAAGGAAGCGATTGTGATATCGGCGATGCGATGGATGACATAACTAATAGGCGATCAACAATCTTAAGCGCACGATGTAACAATTCTCAATATGCCGATATGCGATGAAGAGTGGACCCGATAATTTTATGATGAAAATTCGATAACATATCGGATCTGAGACATTGGTCCTTTTAAAGTTATGTTCCTACCATTATTGCGATTGAACGGACGCAATATTTTTATGAATTTGATTTGAATTTCATATCGGGTACGGAATTATGTGGTCATCGCAATATCGGTAAAGTCATTTATCGGAGATCAGCGATTCATGATCATGGAAGTATACTTCACTTTCAAACCTCCGATATGCGAAATGCCATATGGCATATGACTGAGGTAATGCATCGGAGATCTTTTATTAGCAATATGAAAATCAAGTTGAAACATTTTAGACATGAATCTTGCAATAATGTTTTAAATTTCACTTGGGTTTTCTAATGAATAAAAGCAAAGTTAAAAAAAATGCTTAAATTCTAATGAATCAAAAGTAAAATTTCCCTGAACCTGTTGCAAATTTGAAATGGGTTTACTGCTTACTTCAAGTTTTTGAAAACAAATGAAAACCTGTAAATAAAACAGAACACGAATAAAAAATAAACTAAGGAAAAGAGAAACTAATAAGAGATGAGGACGAACTTGTAAATGCGTACCTGGAAGGAAATTGTCTGCAGATTTTACCTCATAAATTTTCAAATTCTTCCTTTGATTTATCAAAAATTTTCCTTCGTTTAAAATCATCTCATTATTTATTCTAAATCTAAGTGTGCAATCAGCCTAAATAAAATTTGTTTATTCATGTTCAGGAAATATAAAATTTACCAGAAATAAATATAAAAATAGGCTCCCCTTCTAAATTGAAACAAAAATTTATTATCTCTGCTTATTCTCAATAACTTGAGAAGAATCCATATTGTTATAGCGACTGTTCAATAATACCTTTAGTAAATGAATATAATGCGTTTTGTAGCATCAAATAATAAACTAAAGATCAGAATGGGATAAAGCCACTAATTGTGGAAAAATATCAAAACAGATTTGAAGCTGTGCACACAGCGAAATGGACATCCTTAAGGTCAGCTTTTAGCAAATTCCGAGGAAGATTGAAAGGTTTGACTGACTAATAATGATTGAATTAGAAATAATCTTATTATAGACAGTCATACATTTCATGGGATAATGAGATCATGAAGTTTTCATATCCCCAACCTTTATCATATAAATTCCAAAAGACAATCTTACAAGGAAATCTTGAAATGAAGAAAAGTGGCTTTGAGGCGATCGATGCCAAGTGCAACCTTAATTGAATTTAATCAATACATTATTCAAAATAAGCCGAGTTGAGGTATTGCTGCAAGAAATTTTAAAAGGCAAGCAAGAATTAAAACTTTCTGATAAGGAGAAAATGTTTCAGTGAATATGCATGAGAAGACTGATTGCTTTGTTTTATTTTTTATTTACAGAACTGTTGAAAATAAATTAACTACATAAAGAAAACTAACTAAATTAATTCTACTCATATTCTAACCATATACATGAAAATGACTAGGTATAGTCATATTTCCAGTGTAGCCATTTTTTCATTTTAATTGCTACATGTATGTACAGTTCAAATGTTAGTAATAAAAATACAAATCTAATTAAACTAAGAAAATTAAATATGAAATCAGAATGTACAGTTATTGTTAGTAACTTATTTAAAATCTCTTTCTCATGAAATTTCCTTTCCAATTGAATACCAATTGGATCATAGAAATCTGGATGGATTTCCATTAATGATTGGGAAACGTTCAAAAGATGAGATGACAGCCCGAATTGTGGATATGAGTTTTCAAATTCAAAGGCCTGGAAAAAATTGTTAGTGTTATGTACAAATGTTAAGCTATTAACAATCTTCTTTGAGAGAAAAATTTCCAAATATTTTTCAAATGAATTAATGAAAAATGGATGGAAATCTTTCAAATGAAATGGAAAATTATTAATTGAATTGAATTGCTGGCCAGATTGCAAAAATACATTCTCTTGTTGACATTGCCTTTGAAAAAATAGAAGCTTTTGATGAAACATTAGCATTGATTGAAATTGAAATATTAATATCTTTTGATGCTCATGATTATAATATGAAATTTCAATTCCCCAATCGGGCAACGCATCAATTGAGTGTTTGATAGTAAGGTGTTCAATATGCCAACGAAAAGTGTGAAAATTTTGCAAAATAAAATCAGAAAATAAATCTAAATTTAAACAAAATAACTGTGAAAGAAAAACTAAAATGAAATCACTATTTGTACAACTAATGTTACAGCACAATTGGGATTGTTTTGAAATAATTTCTCTTTCACAAGGATTGGCTAGAATTATGAAATTTGGGTAATTTCAAATTCCAACTTGTGAAATAGAAAACGGATTATGATTATGAATAGGAATGGGAGTTTGATCCTGATATGAATCATAAATTGGAATGTTTTCTTGAATGGTGAAATCATGAAGATAATTTGTTACTCTAAAATGAGGATAGGTTGGAATAATTTCTAAATTGAAATGTTCCTCATTCTCAGATGTTATTTGAATTTTCTCATGAGGATTCTCTTGAGAGGAATAGAAATCAACATCCTCAATGTCAAAGTAATTATCATAAATGACTTCACAATATTCTCTACAATTCCCTTCTATCTCATCCAATATATCCAAACAAGGCAAAACAAGAATTTCATGTTCATTAGTGGCAAAAGAATGATCAATAATTGCTTCTCTATCTTGATAAAAACTTAATGGTAATTCATTTAGATCAGCGTCCGTATTTTCTGAAATATCATTAATACCAAGAGGGGAAAAATTACCATCATTAAAAATATCAGGATAAAGGGAAAAATGTGAACCTGAAACAATGCATTTAAAACTGTCTCTGTTTGAGAACTCTTGTGCATTATGCTCATTGTAAATTTCAGATTGCAAATCATTCTTTTGTATTCTCATGCTTTCTTGAAGAAGGCTGCTTTGTTGTTGTGATTTCGGCATTTGCTCATCATGGAGAAATTCAGAAATTTGTACAGCAGTTTGCATTTTATTTAATTTGATTGCTGTTTGTACTTGCTGATTTGCGATTTGATTTTTCGAATTTACTTCAAAGTAGATTTCAGATTTCAAGACAGCTTTTTCTCCAAAATTATTGTTGTTGTCTTCTTGCATTTGAATGGAAATATTTTCCAAGCTTTGTAAAACCACTTCATCACAATTTATTTGGACATCCATATTGGAATTCTCATTTATATTGGAAGGGGATGGAACAAAGCTCGAATTAATTTCATATGGATTGGGAATGGTTGGAATAGAATAAATATATTCAAACCAATCTAATGATTCTTCTTCCGTAGGTTTATCTTCATCTTTAAATCTTAAACAATTCAAGTGAAATCAAATATTAAAATCATTAACGGACTCATTTTTAAACCTTCGTAGATATTCAATTTCTTCACATACCTATTCATAATTATAGCCGTCAAATTTACAAATGAAAATTGTAACAAATTGATCCCAGCTGTGGATTGAAACAACTGGAAGAGTTCTACACCAGTTTCTGTCTTTTGCCGCAAATGTGAGAGTAAAATTTTTGCATAAAATGCTTTCATCAATTCCTTGAAAATCGTAATTTGAAACATTTTGAATAAATTGAAAAACATGGTTAAAAGCAGAAGAATTTCTCTTACCATTGAACTTTACCTGAGACAAGAGTCTTACCACTTCGGGTGGAGTATTGGAAGATGCACGTCCATGGATACAACTCCAAATTGGAAGTTTAAGAGGAGTCATCACAATAAATAAAATATTAAAATTGAAAGGACTCTAAAAGAAAAAAAACCCCCAGGCCCTCCTCCTAGCGCCAAAAATGTTGATGCCTCGAAAATCGCTGCAACAACAATGGGGGATAACCACCCGGTCCGGACCTTAAAGCAGCTCCTTTTCCGTTTGGTGTGGTGGCTCCGACTGATTTAACTAGGTCCAGTTACCTTCTCCCTATCGCTATTGGTTTATGATGTATCTTTAATTACCAATAGACAAGGATATCAGATCACTTCTTCTTGCTGATCAGGCAAGAGAATGACCCTTAAGCTGATTTGGGTTCAGCCAAGCCACAACTAAAATTTTGCCTCTTTGAGGAGAGGACTTAAGAGAATGTAGAATTTACTCTAAATGCAAGCTTATTCTATGATGCAAGCAAAAGAAACTAATCTAAATCCTATCTTAATTAGGCAGATATAGATCTAACCCAACTAAGAGCAAGATAATTAAAGTATTGGGATTTAAATATGTCTCGTTAATAATGAATATCAAGTTAATGAAGTAGTTCAATTAACTGATATTATGGTTACCAAAACACATCCTATTGAGACCTCTTAACTGAAATAATAAACCAACAACATTCAGGAAGTAGTTCACAAAAATGATATTAATTATCAAATCAGTAAATCCAATAATTGAATAATGACATGTGGAAATAGTTCACAACACATTACCATTCAATAAATCAGTTTTATAAGACAGATTTTTGAGTAAATAGTTACTCAGAAATCAGAGTTGAATTCATAAGAACAGAGATACCTAATAACAATATTGAGACAAATTACCCATGTTGACAATAGTGCACAAACATGAATAAAATGAGACATTCATGTTACCATAAAAATGAAACTGATATTTGAAACAGTAGTATTAGAAATACCAATTTATTGCATCCATTTCTCTGTCCTTGGTCTCCAATAACTCTTTACATTGTTTGAACTTCTACTTTCAAAGCTAAAGCCACAATAGTGCAAGTTGTGCCCTTCATGCATAATTCAAGAGACAAAGGGAAAATCCTCAATAATCCCCAGATCTGAGATTCCACTCCTCCCCACATACAACTCTAAATTCAAATTACAGTAGTGCTTTTAGAAGTCTAAAATTGCAGAGGAGAGCAGCCCCTTATTACATTCTGCAATCTATTACTTATACTATTTGTGAAGGAATTTTTGAGAGGAAAGTTTGGTGAAGAGAAATCTGCCAAATCCAATTTTATTTGCTCAAAAATCCTAATCTTGAATTGCTGGAGCATTCTCATTGATTGAGATCATTTTCTCCATATTTCTTTCACTGTTTTCCTGCAAAAAGAAATCAAAATAAATTAAGATGCAATCAAAATATCATTTCAGGCAATTAAATCAAATCCAATCAAATTCTATTTTAATAAATAATTGAAAATAAAACATAAGCTTTCTATTGATGTTTGGGGTGGTTTAATTGGCCAAAGATATTAGTAACCAATGAATCTGCAATTAGAAGAGGTTTGGACAAATGAAAATGAAGAAAATAACTCAGAAAATTGATTTTGTTTTCAAAATTCGGAGCTTGATTTTCTGCCTGATTTCTAACCCAATAAATGATTAAATATGTTAGTGAAACCTCCTCAAAAATGTTCTCTTTGATTTTCTCTTTTCAATGAGCCATCCTGGGCCTCATTTGGCCAAGTATAACTCAATCTATGAGCTTCCAAAGTTGATGGGTCAAATCTGGCATGAATCTGGAAATTCTGTTGCTGGGCTAAAAATCATAATTTTTAATTAAAAATCTACTCCTAAATTAGAATTCTAATTATCTAATAATTAATTCTAATTTAATTCTTAATTATGAACTAAACTAATTAATTAATAAACTATTATTAATTAATCTTAATATAACTAATTAATATATTCTATTTATAAACTAATTAATACTAAATAAAAATTAAATTTTAATTTAATTTAATTAATTATTTTTTATATATTAATTAATTTTAATTAATTTAAAATTTATTATTAAATATTTAAACTATTTAAATTAATAAAACAAACTAACCTAACTTACTTCATGCTCATTCCACTCACGTATGGGTGAGTTTAAAAATCTAAAACAAAAACCCATGTGTAATAAAACTTACGCTAATGTTTGTTAATAATTGGGGAATCGACATCGGCATCGGGAGGAGTGGGAGGAGTGTTTAACTTGATTCACATAAAGCTCCGATGCGATAGAGGCCTATAACGAGACTTATATTTTGGTGATCGGCAATCGGCATCGGGGATGGGAGGCTATCGGGGATTAATAAACTTTGGCACAATGCAAAATCCCGATCCGATATCGGCATCAGGGTATGGTGTGGTGTCGGGGCTTTTTAAATATGTCCCATAAAACTTCCGACGCGATCTCCCGATTGCGAGATAAGTTTTATATATATATTTTTTATATATTAAATTTTAATTTAATTAAAATAATTATATATTAATTTAATTAAATTAAATTAAAATTTAATATTATTTTTTATTTTGGTTTTATTTTAATGAATTTTAGTTAAGTTGTGAAATTATTAAAACTACAGCCACTTGAAAAAAATAAATAAAAAGAATAAAAATAAAATTACAACCACTTGAAAAAAATAAATAAAAAGAATAAAAATAAACTATAGCCACTTGAATGTTATGGGTTTTTAAGATTAGTAACTGATTTGGAAGTTGGAGTATATTTCTTAAATCCGATACTTAATGATTTGGCTGCATAACTAAAAATGGAAAAATGTTAGTAAAAACTCGCTATGGTTTAATATTTAAAATGAATGCGTTATTGAACTAATTTATTTACAAAATGCAATATTGTACATTTTATGCATTTTTAACCCAAGCTAGATAAATGATGAGACTTCGAAGGAGTGCCATTTTCAAACCAGTTGACCAAATGAGGCGAAACAAGCGTCTATGTGAAGCTTATAAAAAATCGATTCTAACAAAGCAATCAAAATAAGAATCTAAAGAAAATGAAAAATTAACAAATGCGTAGGACAATCAACTAAATAAAAATCCAAAAAGGTGTTTAGCCAAAATTTTATAGAAAGGGTCCCCATTATTTTAAGTGAACAAGTCAAAAATGGGGGGTTGTGTTTTTACCACAACAGAACCATAGACTGATGTATTTATCAGATTTGGATTAATATAACAAAGATTGGTGATTTTACGTTATTGTACAATTTTGTTTAAAATTGTGTATCATTGTGCCTGTGTAAAGTAGTTTATGGTTGAGATTCTTGGTTTGGTAGCATCAATGATTTTAAGAATCCAACCTAGTCTCAAGGTCATGGAAATTCAAGGAGAAGTGTTAACAATTCCCTGAAGCCATTAGACAAGACAACATTCAATTTTACTGAAAATAAGAAAGAGTCTTACAAATTCCAAAGGTAAGTCAACTTAGCCAATTCTGCAAGAATTTCTTTTGTTATGTCAATTGCATAGGATTTCCTGCAAGAAAGAGAGAAACTAATGGATTAGGATATTTGGGTCTTGCAATTATAATTTGAACTTCATGTCCACTGGAAGTGTAATAGTGCATTGAATCTAACTTGAGCAGACCTAAAAAGAAATCAAAATGGTATAGTTACAAGAAGTTTTACATTTGCACAACATGGAAAGTGGAATTGTTGTTGAAGGTGCAATCACACTTGAAGGAAGGATTCATAAAAGTATCGCTAATGGGCATACTATCAATGGCTCATCCAGTGCATGGATCTCCAGTAAGATTCCATGGAGTCTTCCATGTAAGAAATAACCCATAAATAAGTTAAAAAAAAAACCCAGAAGTAAGAAATAATTGTTGTTTTCTTTATTTTGATGCTCCATTGAATAATCATGGAAACATGAGTCTGGTTTTTTTTCCCTTTCCATTTGGTATTCTAGTTGAGCTAGAAGTTGGATTTAAACATGAAATTACAGACCAACTTGTCTTTTTTCATTTTTTATTTGGTATTCTCTTTGATCTAAAGGTTGGAGTAATGTGGTTTTTTTAAAGAATTGAATAAACAAGACAAGTGCTCTACAGGTAGGGTGAGGGAAAACTTCGACAAATTCAATAGTTGGTGAAGGTATCCTCCAGTAAAAAAAAATAAAAGAAAAAACACTAACCTCTTATAGCCATGCAGAGTCTTAAATCTATTACTTGTCTAGAATGTCAAGCTTGTAGTTTTAAGTTTTTTATTCTTACATACACTTAATGAAATGAATTTATCAACAAATGAAATATTGACAAAAACAGAAGACATGAGAATAATTGCAGGTTGTTGTGGATCATGGCGGAACTAGTGTTTAGCACAGGGTAAAATCCTCGGTTGACTGTCATAGTGGGACATGTTTTTCTTTCTGTAACCGTGTTTTTATTCACGGGTGCACTGGGGTGGGTCTTCACCTATCTCATAAATCAATGTTTTAGTTAGCAGGTTGATTTGGTGGACGAGGTTTTGGAGACCCAGATTACAGGCTTCCTTACCGCGAAGTATATCAGCACACCTGAGAGGTTTTCAGTTCCTTCGCGGCTTATTCAAGTCATACCTTAGCTGCTTGCGGTTTTTGAACAGTTTAGTTTATTCTTTGTTTACCCCTAGATGGTTTTTGGTCCCCCACCGACATTCCTTCAGGCAGCTGTCAGCTCGGTTTCTCGACAGTTATGGAGGCAAAAGACGTTTTCTCCGCGGGTTCTACGGAACATCTGCCGATATGGCCACAGACCGGGTCAACAGTGGACGATTATTTAACATTTGAGCATGAACTGGCTTCAGAAGTTGATGCCCTACCCTCACTCTCTCAGCAGCACATACCCTCTATCTCGATAGCACCAGAAGCTACGGCCATTCGAGAATACGCGGGCCCTCAACTGCTCAGGGAACCCTTATCGGAGGCTTTTTGCGGGAGTGTGCCAGACACACAGGCCCTTGGGTCGGGCTTAGGTTTGTTTCCTGTGGGGATTGAGTCGAATAAACCCTCGGTAGGGTTTCCTCATGCATCGGACAACAGGGCACCGGTCCTTTCAACTCCTCAAGACTCGGGAAACCCTCCACAGGGAAACTTCACGGAAATAGGCATTATCACAGGGTACTTCGACAATCTAAAGGCAAAAGGACCATTGACAGGGAAAGACAAGGCTGCACTAGTGGATGATTCAGAGGATAGGGCAGCGACAGAATCGATCAACAAACAAACAGGGACTTCTAAAAGGAAAAAGCGCCTCCCTCTGAGCAGCAACGAAATCTTCTTAAAACTAGCTGAAGACACTCCTTTTAGTGAGGCAATGGACTCGACAGAAAAGGTTCTGGTTGGACGTGTTAGGGGCAGACACTACAGCGTTGAGCAGCTACAGAAGTGGACGATGGAGGTCTGGGGACACCATCTGTCGGAACCCCCTCGTGTGCAAACCTTTGTGAGGGGTTGGTTTGCACTGCGCTTCAAAAGCATTGCCCAAACCAATTGGGTCCTCACTACAATTTGGCACATTGATCAAGCACCAGTCCTCCTTCGAAGATGGACTCTAATGTTTGATCCAGAGACTGAAAAGGCGGGGATTGGACCGGTTTGGGTATGTCTCCCGGGTCTTCCCATTCACTTATGGACTGAGAAGATATTCAAACAGATTGGGGACGCCATGGGTTCGTACCTTACACATGATGAATCTTATATCACGACAGGAAGAATGGCTTATGCCAGAATCTTAGTACACATGGACCTCTCGGGAGGGCTCCCGGAATATATCAACATATAATGGAGGGATGCGACGCGGAGGCAAATGCTGGACTATGAGGGGGTACCTTTCAGATGTAGGCATTGCCACAAGGTGGGGCACCTTTTCAAAGATTGCCCACTGAACAAATGGAATAGCAGGAAATCAGTGAGGAATTTTCCCCAGGTTCCACCAGAACAAGATGCTCTATCTCATGGAGACCCTGCTAGAGAGGAATTGCCTCGTGCCTCTGAGGAATTTCATAGGATTTCTACTCCACACTCTGGGGGAACAGGCACATTATCGAGCCCTGGTTTGCATTCAGCGGAGCTGGCCCAGAACACTCCGAGGAAGCGTGGTCGACCGCCTCACCGTCCCCCTCCACCTGTTCCTGGCACTACAGCGACGACCTCGGGAGATTCCTATTCTTCGGGTATGCATTCCTATCACTTACCCACCACACAATGCTTTTCTGATATTCATAATTCAATATCTGAACAATTATTGAGTCCGGGTACTGATATCCCTTTGGAGTCCCCTGTTCCTAGTATTTGTGCCATTAACCCCCCCACCTCCTATGCCCCCACTCCCCCCGCACTGCTTTGTACCCCCCCTGTAGTCCTCGGCTACATTGTCGGAGGCCTTGGTCCCTCGATACAATACCCAGTCTCGATTGAGGCATTCGACTAAGGACCAGGTTGGACTGGATATTCTCCACCCTCCCCTCCCTACCAAAACCTCCCGAGGCCGTCCTTCTGATCTCAAAATTGCACAAGCTCAAGCTGATGTTGACATTGCTTTGGGCAAGAAATATACTATCACTGGGGCTCTTAGAGCAAGAACAACCCTATCCGAACCCCCTCCATGAAGATTCTATCCTACAATTGCAGAAGGCTTGCTAGGCCCGATAAAAAGCTAGCACTCCATCGGTTACTCTCTGCCGACTCTTTGGATATCATATTCCTTCAGGAAACCTTGGGTCAATCTAGTGATATAGCTCTGACCCTTGAACTCTATCTGCCAGGTTGGATATTTCAGGATTGGATGCACACGACCGCTCTGGAGGTCTTGCTTTGGGCTTAAATACTCGAACTATTAAAGAAATCAACTGTTGGGGAGGACAGGGTTTTATTGGGGTTGATGTACACTCTGCTGAGTTGGGGACCCCCTTCAGAGTTGTCAATATTTATGGACCTTGCCTGAATCGCCCTGTTTTCTGGGATTGCCTTCTTGATTCGGAACAATTTTCAGCTGGTAACCTGATTGTTGGAGGGGATCTAAATTTTTCAATAGGCTACGCCGAATCTTGGGGTCAGCGAGCACAAAGGGACTCTCTCTCAGACTACTTCTCGTCCATATTGGAACTTCACCATCTGATAGACATCCCTGTTGCAAAATTACAGGCCACTTGGAGGAATAATAGGGTGGGGGATAATGGCCTTGCTAGGAGGTTGGACCGATTTCTGGTCAAGGAACAGGTTATGGATATGGGCCTCAATATTAGACAATGGGTTGGGATAGGAGGGCTCTCTGATCACTTGCCTATTTATATGGAAATAGGACGAGGAAGAGACAGGTCGAAGGGTCCTTTCAAGTTCAGTTCTACCTGGCTCAAGGATGCATCATATATCAGCATGGTCACTGATTTTTGGAAATCAAACCCACCAGGGGTTGGAGGTACAACTTCGGCCGAATTTATTAGCAACTTAATGGAGCTGAAGAAGATGTCTAAAAACTGGGCCCATCAAAAAAGACTTCAGGATGATCAATCGTTGAGACTGATTGAGAATGAACTGGAGGTATTTGAAAAAGAGCTGGGAGGGCTATTCAGATCTGAGGAGCACAAGAATAACATCACATCCCTCTACTCAGCCCGTGGTAAGATCCTCAAAGAAAAGGAAGACAAATGGAGATTGAGGAGCAGGGCCATCTGGATTCAGGAAGGGGATGCAAATACTAAATTCTTTCATAAATTTGCTAATGGGAGGAAAGCTGTCAACACTATTTGGCAAATGCAAGATGAACAGGGAAGGACAACACACACTTTCCCTCAGCTCGCCTCTCTAGCAAGCTCACACTTTAAACAGGCCTATAGTGACCCCAGGGAGATTAACTTAGCAGAAATTATCTGAGTCGCTCAGCTCTTCCCAAGATATGTGGAACAAGATGAGGAGGAGGAATTGATACAGGAGGTCACATTGGGGGAGTTGGAGGACACATTAAAGTGGTTCAGCAAGGACAAAAGCCCTGGACCTGATGGATGGTCCATCGAATTTTACTTGGAATTTTTTGAGTTGATTGGACCGGATCTCCTCAGAGTTGTGGAGGAGTCAAGGGTTTCAGGACATTTGGAAGCGGCCATTACATCCACATTCATTGCTCTGATCCCAAAGGCTGACAATTCCGCCCCATTTCACTCTGTAACTGTTTGTATAAGATTATAGCCAAAATTATTGCAAACAGATTGAAGCCTATCTTATCTAAGCACATCCTGCCTGAACAATTTGCGTTCCTGAAGGATAGACAAATTCATGAGGCGATTGGTACGGCTCAGGAAGTATTACACACTCTACACAGCAAGAAAGGCGGATTTATCTAAAGCTTTTGACCAGGTGAATTGGTTATATCTGAGAATGCTTCTTACCCACCTTGGTTTCCCTTTTATTTTCATTAAATGGATTATGGGATGCATCACTAACATTCCTTTCAGTGTATTGGTCAATGGGAGTGCATCCCCTTTTTTTTCCTCAGCTCGTGGTTTGCGACAGGGGTGTCCTCTCTCCCCTCTGCTTTTCCTCTTGATAATGGAAGGCCTTGGTCGGATAATAACAGAAGAGCATAGAAGAGGCAGACTCTCTGGTATTAAGATTACAGATGACTACATGCTCACACACCTTCTTTTCGTGGATGACATGCTGATATTTCTCAATGGAAGTGTGGGGGATGTTAGCTCTGCTATATAACATCAATGTTCTAAAGGTTGGAGGAAAACTTGGCCCCTGGTCGTGCTCGAAGAAGGCCTATAACGATTTCCCTCACCTTCTCCTTTATTTCTCTCACCCTCCCGTCATCTCCATTTCTTGTGCTTTTTGGTTAAAAATCATATAAAAGACCCTCACTCTTAAGCCCCGAGTGCTAAAACCTATACCCCATATAACTGCGCACCTTCACAAACTCTCAATGCCGTGACCTCAGCCGTCGATCTCCACCGCACTCGATCCAACGTTTCCCTATTACATCCGACGAAAATCCGTGTGATTTAACACCCGTCGTCCGATCATCTCTGACGCGATCGGATGGCATCCACTCTCCCTGCGACCACAATGTAACGGCGCGTTAACGCATGATGGAGGGCGGTTTTCTCCTCCTCTCCACCACCACGTGTCACGCACTAAGTGGGATCGCGCACTATCATCGCTTACCGCCCAACCCCCAACGCTGGTGCGAGCAATACCACTTACCACCCATCCTCCGTCCTCGCCCGATAACGCCTGTATGCTTCTGACGCCTGATGACCGTTGGAGCTGTCCACCCAAGATCCAACGGCCCACGTTCATTCCGCCCCGCTTTTCCCAATAGTCCCCGCCAAGCCATATCCGCCGTCCATCCGCTCAATCCGATGGCTGATCCTCATCCTTCATCCAACCCGTCTATTCACCATGTAGTCCACGTCCCTGCCCGCTCTGTGCACCCGAAGGACGAAGGTGACCAGTCTACCCGTACTAGGTGCATTTCCTCCTCAACAACCACATTCAACAGATAGTATGGTCGAGGAGGAAAAGGACAGAGCATGAACAGCTAAATGCATTTAACAGTTATGGGACTTCATCCCATATGATACTCCAGCCACCCGAGAGGACAACAGAGCACCCGAGGAGATCAAATTCACTCACAGAGACAAGTAAACGCACTCAGAAGCTCCATCAGGCAACTAAATGCGGTTGGTGATCAGTTATGACCCCTCCATACTTAGAATGGCCGAGTGCCTTTGTAATGAAACTCTATATATACCCAGAAACAAGATGTAATCAGGGTTGATGGTTGTTGTTTTGATGTAAGGTTCAACTTCTGGAGACTATAACTATTTTGGCACTTGCAGCGTCTCGTCTTCATTTTCAGCTAATACAAGCTTCTTTTGCTGTTAATTGCTCACTTTTCATCCTTCTTCTGTTCTAAGCTGTGCCTGATATGTTGTATTTCTGAGCTCTTGATGTTTAGCATTAGAGAAGCTGTCATCCTATCTCTGTGTTAAAGTCTTGTATGTATCAGTGAATGAGCTATTCAGGTTTCTTTTCACCTAGTGCCAGAGAGCTGTCATCTTGTCTGTGCATAGGGAATTAGATTTGCAGACTTCTTTACTGGTTGCAGCCGGCCATCACATGGTCTTGTGCATCTGCTGGTGTGGTCAATGTTCTCCATATTTACCCAATCCTTAAATTGTGATTAATTGGTGGTCTAAAGCCTTGTAGTTTGGGGGTGTTCACGCATGTCTGGAGTTAAGCTAAGTAGAAGTGGTTATCTGGATTGAACAAGCATCATCTCTTCCATTCATCCATTTGCAACAATAAGTTGAATTTGTAATGTTCCCGAGCATCTCCGAGCTACAACCTAGGAGAGTTTCTTGGGGTGATAACATTAATTGGCGCCGTTGCCGGGGAAAGGAGATTGAAGCTCAGCTTCCCTGGGAGAATGACACAGTTCCATGCTTTGATGATAGACAAATTCTGGACACATTTCAGGTTGTAATCATCTATCTGGCGACTCTACTAGAGAACCAACCTAGTGGCGACTCCACATTACAGTTCTGGCTCAGTTTGTGAGGCATACCCAGAGAAATCCTTAGAAATCACCAGCTAACCTAGTGCCTGACCCTGAGAAGATTGCTAAGCAAAGGAAAACATCACAGAGAGGAGCATCAGGGTCAGGTAAGCCTAAGAAATCTTATGTATCTCTGCAAGGGAAGATTATAACTGAGAATATACAGTTTGAAGGCATAGAGCCTAGCATTGTTGGTGAAGAAATACCCGCAGAGATTCATAACGCTCCTTTTTCACTTAGTTCCCCCTTGGATTCTAGTCCAAAGAAAGCCTCCCATACAGTCCATCATATTCCTTTGTCCCTGTCATCTATTTCATTTCCTCCTACCATTCAGCCTGCCAGTATCCTTTCATCTATCCTAGTCATGGCAGGCCAACAAGCTCTCACAAAGATGGAAAGAATCATAGCTGCTAGGTACAGACCCTTGGTCTTGCCTGTTCCTTTGAATGCCATGCCTGTAGGAGAGTATCAGAAATATATGCATAAGTTCACTGGTATAGAGGGAGTAACAGCTGAAGAACACCTTGAGTCTTTCTATAGTTATGTTGATAACCTAGATATCAGTGAACATGATGTGTGGATGAGAGTGTTTGTCCAAAGCCTTGATGGAGAGGCTGGAAATTGGTTCAGAGAATTGCCCCCTAGGTCCATAGCAGACATTGAAGCATTGAATAATGCATTTCTGAAGCAATGGGGGGATAAGAAAGACCTGCTATACTACCATACCGAGTTTGGAAACCTCAAGAGGGAAAATGGGGAATCATTTCCTGATTTTAATAAAAGATTCAATCGTATGCATAGTAAGATACCAGCTGAAGTAAAGCCTACCCCCACCTCTACCAAACTCACTTATGCCAATGCTTTTGACTCTGACTTCTGCCTGCTTTTAAGAGAAAGAAGATGTGTCACTCTAGCTGAAATGCAAGATGCAGCTCTAGAGGTGGAATCGAATATCATGGCTACAGAAAAGCTCAAAAGTCATGCTGATAGAAGGAGGCAGAGAGGTGAGGCTTCTTCTTCCTCTGCTTCATCTTCAGAACCTAAACTAGACAAAATGACTAAAATGATAGAGTCATTGGCTGCTGAGATATCTAAGCTGAAGGTTGAGTAGAGCTCTGGAAAGACAAGGCTTCCAAACACATTTGCTCCAAGGAATCCAAATCCTTTCAGAAGAGAAAATGAACAATTGCAACTCATTCAAAGGGGTAAAGAAGCAAATGAAGAACAAAAAGTTAAGGCTCCTTTCCAAAAAGTAGTCATGGAAGAGGAACAACTTGAAGAAGAGGATGAAATTAATTGCATGGAAGATAAAGGCAGTGCTACCTTTTTGACATTGGTTGCCTATGAAGAATCATTGTTGCAGGAACAAACCAATCAAAAGTGGGATAGAGAGGCTGTTCTACAGAGGGATGAGCACCAAAGGTATAATCTGAGGTCAAAAGAAAACAATGTCAAGGAGAATCCCGCCCAAAGGGCTGCTGTCCCAACAGAGCTACAAAATATCAGACAGAAGAAGCCAGCAACTGATCCAGTCATCCTCAAAGCACCAGCTCAAGAGGTAAGAGTTCCTGATAAGTCTCCTTCCCCTTTCAGCTTTGAGTCAGAAGTCCAGAAGTTAAAAATATCTGTACCTTTGATAGAACTTGTAAAGAGTGAAGTTTTTAGAAAGCCTATCCTTGATGCTCTTGAGCTAAAAGCCTCATCAGCCTCTACCGACTACATCAATTTGCAAGATGATAAGCCTGCAGTTGTGCTTAGCCCAATGATCGAACCTGCTGATAATAGCTCCCCATCATTCTATGTCTCCTTGACCATTCATGACAAAACCCTCCATAATTGCCTGCTAGACACAGGAGCCAGCCACAATTTGATGCCAAAGGCTGTCATGGAAGAGTTAGGCCTTGATATCACTAGACCATATCATGACTTATTCTCATTTGATTCAAGAAAGGTAAAATGCCTAGGATTAATCAAAGACCTGGCCATTACCCTAACTCAGTTGCCCATGAAGAGCATGATTATGGATATTGTGGTAGCAGATGTCCCTCCCAAGTTTGGCATGCTGTTGTCCAGAGGGTGGATCAAGAGACTAGGTGGGACACTATAGAATGATTTATCCTATGCCACTGTCCCAGTTTTTGGAGGGGAAAGCAGGAGATTGTACAGAGAAGCACAACTGGCCTACATCATCAGTGATGAAAAGAATCCTTCTAATCATCCCATTTATGCTATGGATACTGATTTTGGAGCATGTATCCTCCAAATTGAAGAATCTCAGAAGGCCTCAATGCAGATCAAGAAACCAGTGAATCAGGCCAAGAGAGAGCAAGGAAGTCAGGTTTGGGAGATGTTCTTTGATGGAGCATGTTCGAGGGAGACTGCAGGAGCAGGGGTGGTGCTAATATCTCCAAAACAAGAAAGCACACATCTGTCTTTTAAGCTGGCTTTCCAAGTTACGAACAATATAGCAGAGTATGAAGCTCTGATATTGGGTCTCAATGCAGCTAAGGACAGAGGAATCAGGAACATAAAGGTGTTCGGAGATGCTAATCTTATCATTCAGCAAGTAAACAAAACATTTCAAGCAAAGCACCCAAGGCTGAAAGCATATAGAGATGAGGTATGGAGACTCAAAGATTCTTTTGATAATTTTTGTATCTCATATATCCCTAGAGTAAAAAATCAGCTTGCTGATTCCCTTGCTGTCTCTGCTAGTATGTTTATCCCTCCCATGCCTCCCAGGCTAGTTTATGAAGTTCAAATGAAATATAGACCATCCTTGCCTGATAATATCTAGCATTGGAAAGTTTTTGAAGATGATGATGAAGTGAATAGGTTTCTGCAAGCCATTGATGAATTCTCTGAAATGCAAATCGACCAAGAGAATGAAGCCTTGGAAGAAAGTCCCCAGTCCCAGCTTAGAAACAAAATTGGCAAAGATAACATTGTCCAACTACCCAGCAATCAGATACCTAAGGGTCTAGTTCCTTTAGAAACGCTGTTTGACCAGAATGATGTGCCTTATAAGGCTACCTAAAAAGAACACCAATCTGCAGTTTGTAAGCATAACATAGGGAGTCCAGATCATCCAAGATATATAAATCTATCCACCCATCTAGCTGCTGGCCAAAGTTATGAGTACTACAATTTAATGAAACAATTTGCTGATGTTTTTGCTTGGGAATATAGTGACCTGAAAACATATGACAAAAAGATCATCCAACACAAAATCCCTTTGGAGAAAGACACCATTCCTTTCAAGCAGAAACTGAGACCCATAAATCCTTTGCTCCTCCCGTTGATTGAACAAGAAATCAAGAAGTTACTAGCTGCCAAAATCATAGTCCCTCTGAGATATTCAAAATGGGTAGCCAACCTGGTGGTGGTGAGGAAGAAAAGTGGAGAAATCAGGCTTTGCGTTAATTTCAGGAACTTAAACAAATGTTCTAAGAAAGACAATTATCCTCTACCCAAGATGGAGCATTTGTTGTAGAAAGTCTTAAGAGCCCAAGTAATGTCTTTCCTGGATGGATTTTCAGGGTATAACTAGGTTGCTGTGCATCCAGATGACTAAGAGAAGACTGCATTCACCACTCCTTGGGGCACTTTTATGTATTCCAAGATGCCTTTTGGGTTGATGAATGTTGGAGCCACCTTTCAGAGGGCTATGGATATAGCATTTGTGGGAGAGAAGGACAAATTTTTCCTTGTCTACCTTGATGATATAACAGTGTACTCCAGCAGCCACCAAGACCATTTGCAGCATTTGAAGAAAGTGTTCCTGAAGTGCAGAAGGTTTGGGATTTCGGTCAATCCTAAAAAGTCACAATTTGCTTTAGAAGAGGGCAAGCTGTTAGGACATGTTGTTTCTGCTGCAGGTGTCAAGATTGACCCAGAAAGAGTCAGAGCAATACAGGCCTTGTCTGTCCCAAGATCAAAGAAGGATATCCAGTCCTTTCTGGGAAAAATAAATTTTGTGAGGAGGTTTATTCCTAATTTTGCAGAACTTGTAAAACAAATTACCTCCATGTTAAAAAAGGGGTCAGAAGTCAAGTGGACTGATGCAACAAGAAGATCCTTTGAATCCATTAAGAAAGCTATTATGGAAGCTCCTACTTTAATTAGCCCAGATTACAACAAGGAGTTCCATATATTTTCGTTTGCCTCTGATGACACCCTTGCAGCAGTTTTGATGCAAGCAGATGAAGAAGGCTCAGAGCATCCAGTGGCATTTTTCAGCAAAACTTTAAGGGATGCCGAGCTAAGGTATGATATCATTGAAAAACAGGCATATGCTCTTATCAAATCTTTGAAAGCTTTCAGAATCTACATTCTGCATTCCAAGATAATTGCATATGTACCCTCTGCTTCAATAAAAGATGTTCTAATGCAGCCTGATGCTGATGGAAGAAGGGCTAAATGGATTGCAAAGCTTATTGAATTTAACATAGAACTAAAGCCCACCAAGCTTGTCAAAGGTCAGGGCCTTGTCAGATTGATGGCTAAAGAAAACTGTAGAATGCTGGACATAAATCTCATAAGCACAGCCTCAGAAGATGGATAGACAGTAGGAGAAACAACTGCACCAAGGAAAAATCAGTCATTGGCAGAAAATATGGCTTCTTGTGAATGGTATTTTGCCATGGCTCAATTCTTGCTAAAGCTAGAAATTCCTCTAGGCCTTAGTTTGAGCCAAGCCAGAACTATTAAGCTCAGTGCAGCAAAATACTGCATTCATGAAAATCTGCTCTACTGGAGGGACCCCTCTGGAGTTCTCTTGAGGTGTCTGGACAAAGAACAATCAGTTGAAGTGATGCAGCAGTTTCATTCCAGCATATGTGGAGGACATCATTATTGGAAAACTACAGCCCACAAAATCCTCAGAGCTGGGTACTATTGGCCCACCTTGTTTGTTGATGTCTTTTCCTTTGTTAAATCATGTGACAGGTGCCAAATATTTGAGGGGAAGCAACAATTGAAGTCCTTGCCCTTAAAACCCATACATGCTAGTGGCCCTTTCCAGCAGTGGGGCCTGGATTTCATTGGAGAAATCAATCCACATTCCAGTGGCCAACACAGATGGATCTTAGTTGCCACTGATTATTTCACTAAATGGATTGAGGCCATCCCTACCAGAAAGGCTGATCACCATGTGGTCATGAAGTTCTTGAATGAGAGTATCTTCACTAGGTTTGGCTGTCCTCATAAACTAGTTACAGACAATGCAACAGTATTCCAGGCAAAATAATTAATGGACATGTGCAACTCAATAGGCATTAAGCTAGTTCATTCCACTTCATACTACCCTCAAGGAAATGGTCTAGCAGAATCTTCCAACAAGAGCCTGATAAGGATAATTAAAAAGCTGTTGGAAGACAACAAAAAGAATTGGGATTCTAAGCTCAAATATGCACTATGGGTTGACAGAGTAACCACCAAGAAATCCGCAGGGAATTGTCCATTCAAGATGGTATATGGCACTGAGGCTGTATTCCCAATTTAGTTAACCCTTCTTGTGGCAAATTTCTTCAAGGAAGAGCAGAATGAGGAAGAAGTTGTGGCAAAAAGGATCACTGATTTAGCAGAGATACATCAAATAAGAGAACAACTAGTTGAAAGGTTTGCAACACATCAAAAGAGAATCAAAGAAACCTTTGACAGTAGGACAAAAACAGATAATTTTCAGATTGGAGACTTAGTTCTCAAGTGGAATGCACTGAAAGAGAAGAAAGGCAACCATGGGAAGTTTGATGCTTTATGGACCGGGCCCTTTATCATTTCTTAGATCCAATGAAACAATACTTTCATGCTGCGAAGTATGGAAGGAGAGAGAGTTTTCGATGGCCCAGTTAATGGGCGATTTTTGAAAATTTATGTTGTTTAAGGTCTTCAGGCCTTAAAGTTGTAAATATGTTATTTTATTAGTTTTAGTGTAGACTCAGTTAGACTCCATGCCCAATGGAACACTAGGAGATTTTGCTAATTTGGTTTTGCAGGCAAGGCATTGGTCTGCAAGTTCTTGAGACCTCGCAGGGAGGATCTTATCCCCAGAAGGAGCCAGTGTTAGCTCTGCTATATAACATCGATGTTCTAAAGGTTGGAGGCAAACTTGGCCCCTGGTCGTGCTCGAAGAAGGCCTATAACGGTTGCCCTCACCTTCTCCTTTATTTCTCTCACCCTCCCTTCATCTCCATTTCTCATGCTTTTTGGTTAAAAATTATATGAAATACCCTTGCTTTTAAGCTCTGAGCGCTAAAACCTACACCCCATATAACTGCACGCCTTCACAAACTCGCACTGCCATGACCTCAGCCGTCGATCTTCGCCGCGCCCGATCCAACATTTCCCTGTCACATCCGATGAAAATCCACGTGATTTAACCCCAGCCGTCCGATCATCTCTGATGCGATCGGACGGCATCCGCTCTCCCCGTGACCACAACGTAACGACGCATTAACGTGCGATGGAGGGCGGTTTTCTCCTCCCCTCCACCGCCACGCATCACGCACTGAGTGGGATCGTGCACTATCATTGCTTACCGCCCAACCCCCAATGCCGTTGCAAGAAATACCACTTACCGCCCATCCTCCATCCTCGCCCAATAACGCCCGTATGATTCCGACGCCCGATGACCGTTGGAGCTGTCCACCCAAGATCCAACAGCCCATGTTCATTCCGCCCCACTTTTCCCGATATTCCCCGCCAAGCCATATTCGCCGTCCATCCGCTCAATCCGATGACTGATCCTCATCCTTCATCCAACTCGTTTGTTCGCCATGCAGTCCACATCCTTGCCCGCTTCGAGCACCCGAAGGACGAAGGTGACCAGTCTACCCGTACCAGGTGCATTTCCTCCTCAACAACCGCATTCAACAGACAGTATGGGCGAGGAGGAAAAGGACAGAGCACGAATAGCTAAATGCGTTTAACAATTATGGGACTTCATCCCATACGATACTCCAGCCACCCAAGAGGATAACAGAGCACCCGAGGAGATCAAATTCACTCACAGAGACAAGTAAACGCACTCAGAAGCTCCATCAAGCAACTAAATGCAGTTGGTGATCAGTTATGACCCTCCATACTTAGAATGGCCGACTGCCTTTGTAATGAAACTCTATATATACCCAGAAACAAGATGTAATCAGGGTTGATGGTTGTTGTTTTGATGTAAGGTTCAA
This sequence comes from Pinus tabuliformis, assembly GCA_031772625.1. Taxonomy (NCBI): domain Eukaryota; kingdom Viridiplantae; phylum Streptophyta; class Pinopsida; order Pinales; family Pinaceae; genus Pinus; species Pinus tabuliformis. The sequence goes on from CM062809.1 coordinate 1,310,968,845, forward strand.
CTTTTGGAGACTGTAACCATTTTGGCACTTACAACGTCTCGTCTTCATTTTCAGCTAATACAAGATTCTTTTGCTGTTAATTGCTCACTTTTCATCCTTCTTCTGTTCCAAGCTGTGCCTAATATGTTGTATTTCTGAGCTCTTGATGTTTAGCATTAGAGAAGCTATCATCCTATCGCTGTGTTAAAGTCTTGTATGTATCAGTGAATGAGCTATTCAAGTTTCTTTTCACCTAGTGCCAGAGAGCTGTCATCCTGTCTGTGCATAGCGAATTAGATTTGCAGACTTCTTTACTGGTTGCAGCAGGCCATCACATGGTCTTGTGCATCTGCTGGTGTGGTCAGTATTCTCCGTATTTACCCAATCCTTAAACTGTGAGTAATTGGTGGTCTAAAGCCTTGTAGTCTGGGGGTGTTGATGCATGTCTGGAGTTAAGCTAAGTAGAAGTGGTTGTGGTTATTTGGCTTGAACAAGAATCATCTCTTCCATTCATCCATTTTCAACAATAAGTTGAATCTGTAATGTTCCCGAGCATCTCTGAGCTACAATCTAGGAGAGTTTCTTGGAGTGATAACAAGGGATATAACTTAGACTAGAGATATATTTTCCTTATTTCAAAAGGCAATCGGGATGATCATCAATGAAAGAAAATCTACATTGACGGTTGCAACCTGCACTCAGCACGAAATTCATTATGCCCTCCACATATTTAACTTTACATTGATTGCTTTGGAGGAGGTGCTGAAATATTTGGGATACAAGTTAAAGTCGATAGGATATAAGATTGCAGACTGGACTTGGCTCATTGTTAAGCTGGAAAAACGGCTAAGTACATGGTACTTAAGATTCTTATCTCGCGCAGGTCGTTTGACACTCATCAAGAGTGTTCTGGAAGCGACCCCAGTCTATTGGATGTCTCTAGCCTGGATTCCTCGGGGCATTCTGGTGAGGATACAAAATCTTTGTTGCAGATTCTTATGGAGGGGTAATCAGCTGGGAATAATATTTTCATGGGAAAAATGGGATGCCCTCACACTTCCAAAAAAATGGGGTGGCTGGGGACTCATAAATCTTGTTGAATTTTCCTCAACCCTGCCTGCTAAAATTGGTTGGCATTTGGTAGCTTCAGATAGTCTGTGGACAAGAGTGGCTTACTTGAAATATATCGCCCCTGCTCATGTACTAGAATGGATTAGAAGACCGGCTAGGCTCTACACAGGTATTTCGATTATTTGGAAGGTTGTCCTGAAAGCTATGGATCCCATCCGCGCGGGCATCACCTGGAGAATTCATTCGGGGAACAGGGTTTGCATTGGTATTGACCCGTGGATTGGCTGTGGGAATATGCACAAATTACCTCCAGATCTCTTATTGCACCTAAGGGAGCAACAAATCACTCACCTTGCACACATTGCTGATGAGAACAACACCTCTTTTCTTCAACAGGCTTGGAAAACCGATCTCCAACTCAACATTCCTCCACCATGGCAGCAGCATTGGAGGAACTATATACAAGATCTCCTAGAGGCTTATATCCGATTGACGGGGGGTGATGATGAGATCATATGGGCACTGGAGAAATCAGGGAGATACACTCCAAAGGAGGGATACATTGTGCTGGCAGATCCTCGAAAGCCCGCCATTCTACACAAGTGGTGGAAACACCTCTGGAAACTCAAGGCACCTCCAAGATCCAGACTTTTAATGTGGTGCATTCTGAGAAATAAAATCCCAACGGGGGATAACTTGATGAAGAGATCCTTCTTTGGCTTACACTGGTGTCATTTTTGCAATAAGGATGGTGAATCTGCTTCCCACATTTTCTTGAACTGCCTAGTCATTCGCCACTTATGGAACCTTGTATCATCTGCTATACCATCAAATTGTATCTGGCTCCCGGGCACTCTGGAAGAGGCCTGGAACAATTGGTATTCCTCTGTCACACCCCCCAAACTGAGAAATCTCCCCTTGTTGTTTTGTTGGGCTGTCTGGATTGCCCGCAATCAGCTTATTTTTCAAAATTCCCCTCCTAGGTGGACTATCATTGCAGCCTTGATCAAAGCGGATTATGACCTCATCCCTGATGACCCGCCCATAGCTAGAGCCCGAATCATCACTCATGAATTGATTGATCCCAACCGTCCCTGGGCATATTTTGATGGGGCTGCTCAAGTGGAAGGTTGTGGGGGGGGGAGGGGGGGGGGGGGCTATTCTTCACCTATCTGAGAGGCACTCATTCTGGCTATCCATGGGATTGAGAGGGGGCACAAATAACTTTGCTGAACTTTCAGCTGCCTATTATATCATCCGTTTTGCTTCAGAGAAGAACTGCCATGCTCTTCAACTGTTTGGTGACTCTAAGATTGTCTGCGACTGGTTGAATAAGCGTTCCTATTGCTGGTCTTTTTCATTGAGACACATACTAGATGAAGCATTAAGATTGATCTCCAATTTTGATTTCTTTTCATGTAATCACATCTACAGGGAGCGGAACACAGAGGCTGACCGTATTTCCAAAGAAGGCATGATCCGGGAGCAGGGCATCTAGCTGATCAATGAACAAATTGATGGAGTTAGCTACCAGTACTATCACAGACCCTTTATGGACATAATGGTCTAATTTTTGGACAGTTTTTTTTCAGATATTATACATATTTATTTTGCTGTTTGTGAATTTTTTTGCAGCCAATATGATTGGCACTGCACATATTTTTGGTATTATCTCTCTGCGTGGACCAAGATAATATGTACATGGCTATTTGGTTTATTTTTTGGACTCCTCCCTGACTCTGTTGGGGCTACTACCCAGATGAGACATTGGTAGTAGGTTTTGATATTTCTTCGATTATGTTTTATGTCAATAGAAATATTTGAATATGCATATGCATCTACAAAATGTAATTTCTTCCACTAATGAAATTACAAATTTTTCCATGGGAAAAAAATTGTAGGTTGTTGTCTTTTTTTTTTTTGGAAATATACTCTATTTTACCTTCATTTAGTTCTGTGACTGTTGTTGTTTGATCTTGCTGAAATAAACGAGGCACTTGGTGGGCTCCAGTATTGTAGCAATAATGCTACAACTCCTGGAACTCCCTTCTTTAATTTTATCAACCCGGTAGTTTGTAACAAACTTGGAAGCGACGGTGCTGTATGCACAAGTACTAGCTCTTGCTGCAGCTGTCACTTGGTCAGTTGGCACAAGTCCGCTAGGAGCTTAAGCCAACTTCTATGAGCTCTTAGAAGAAGCTTTTTAATTGATGGATGAAAGCTAACTCGAAGGAAGCTAATCTAATTTCAAAAAGAAACTGAAAGCCAAAAAGAAACGCAAACCCTAGCAAACCCTAATTCTACCAGCTAGTCCTACTGATGCAAAGGAGAGCATGCAAACTACTGAAAGAGATGCCATTACTTCTATGAAGGTAAAATACATGTGTCTAGACTACCTCTATCTGAAGAAAACATCTTTTTGTATTTTTGATTAAGTTGTTGGAATTATCATGCATGTGCTTTTAACTATTTTTGACTGTGCAGAGGTGGATCAAGGAGGAGAAATGCTTGGAAGAGGTCGGGAAGGTTAAGAGAGGGTCTAAGGGGTCCCTAACACCCTTCCAGAGAGTTTCACAGAGTTTGGATATCAAGAAACCTCATTTGTGAGCTTCTACAGGAAGTCTGCAGGGGTTCTACAGGATGTTTAGGATTTCTACAGGATGTTCTGTAATTTTTCTACAGGATATTCAGAAATGGGGTTTTGAAGCATGGATGGAGGAAAAAAGGTGCAGGAATGAGTATGGAGGTGAAATAAGGGTGTAGGGGAGTTCAAGACTTGGAAGATTGAGTTGAGGAGTGGCGTAGATGATGAGATCTGTTCAAGGAGGGATGAAACGATGTTGCACAAGAATATGAGAATCATGGCAAAGTAAGCGAATGAGGCAAATGTAAGGTAAGGGCTCTAAGTGAAGGGTGAAGCAGGTAGTTTGGATGGAGTATGGGCAGGTAAGGAAGGATAACAGGTACTCTGCAAGTGGTTTTTCAAACTAAGCAAACAAACACTTATAAAACCTATGACCTAGTTACTTCACTCTAATCTGACCTAACAACAAAAGGAAATGAACATAAGTTTATTTGCAAGGAAACCATGTGAAACAACTATGCAACTAAGCAATCATAAACCTAAACATGCATCTAAAACTGATATCAAGTTCTACAAATGAGATTCGAACACTAATAATTGCATGGTGAAGCAAAGAATGTGTTTTTGTGGGCAGCAAGGTTACATTGGTCCCAGCTCATGATTCCACTGAAGGGGAGGTGAGATCCAAAGTACTTGGTAGCCTTTTTCTGAATATATTCCCTGTGATCAACCTATCAAGTAAATCTGAACATGAAGAACCTTTTTAATCATCGAAAGCAACCTAAATAACAACACAATATTTAAATCTAAATAACAGATTTCATTCTAAGAATGCAGCAAAAACACATAAAGATAAACAAAGGAGGTACTGGGCGCTTGAGATGGGCCCAACCCCAAGAGCTACAACCTCCTAAGAGAGATTTAGAGTTGGTGCAAAGCTGGATTCATCTTTATTGATCAAGAAATGAAGAGTTACATCAAAACTGTCCACAAGGAGAACTTGAAAATGAGCTGACAACAAAACTAATCTATTGCCTAAAAATCGAAATACAAACTAGCTAACTTCTGCCTACAAAATGACTAACCATTGGCTAACTACTAGCTAACCGAAATGAGGCCCTAAGCCTTCTTATTTATACAAATTGAAGACCCCAACAGTCCTCCTAAACTTTAGGGACTCGACTGCCCAAAACTTGTAGTTAACAGCAGTCCTACTTGACTTGCTTGGCTGCCCTTGTGCTAATTGATTTGGTGGCCTTTGAACTCCGAGCTGATGGTGGAGAATTCGAGGTAAGGGCTCATAAATGAAGGGAACACCTTCCTAAAAATGCTCTCCACGAATTTGGCTGCCAAGTGCTCATTTCAACCATTGATTTTGTCTCCAAATTGACAAAAAAGGCTACACAAAGCACACATTAGACTTGTTGGCATAATGACTAACCCAATTCACTCTATTAGCATAAATATAATCAAAAACATGCAATAAACTAATGAGAATGGTGGATTAAGTCGAATTAGGAGGTTGAATGAGCCCAAATAATTATCCATTTTTGGGGCTCATCAGCACTTGCACTTCAATAATAGACGACAAGATAATGGAATGAGAGATTAAAATGCAATGAGCTTCCGAAGCTTGAAATTACCATACCTATCATCGACTCACGACAGTTGAGAAAATGCACCTAAATGAAGCTAAAAAAGGAAATAAAATGCACCTAAATGAAATGAAGCTCAAAAAGGAAATAAAATGCCTCTCTGCACAAGCATACGATTGCTTAGGAAACACTTAAAATCTAATTCCACCAAACCACCCACCAAATTGAGAGAGGTGTGCCAACTTTGAGAGGAAAAAGAGGGATTTTGTAGTGGAAATTCAATTGCCAAATAATAACCTAGGGCACCAAATCATATAAAGAAATGCCACGAGTTGGCAAAGTAAGGGACAAAAAATCATGGTGATTGCATTATAAAGTTAATGTTTTGAACACAAGTATCTACAGGAGAATTGTGATTTGATTGTAGAAAAAGAAATCAGATCATATTACCAAAGGCAACAAAATTGATAAGGATCACCAAGAGGTAACCAAAGGCGTTAACACTGGATTCAATTGAGGGTTGTAAAATTCACATAAAGAGATTGTGCAGTGAATACAATTTTAGTATACACATTGGTTGTAATAGCAGAAATAATCACCAAGAGGTAACTAGAGGCGTTAACATTGGATTCAATTGAGGGTTGTAAAATTCACATAAAGAGATTGTGCAGTGAATACAATTTTAGTATAAACATTGGTTATAATAGCAGAAATAATTAGATTGTATTTACGCTAGTAAAAGAAATAGGTAAGTTTGAACATATATTAAATAGGTTACATAAAAATGGAAAGTATCTCTGCAATTAACAAGTTGTGACCAAGCATAGGAGGGACACACAATAGTGATATGTGGCATGGTTGTACATGTAGAGGAGATAGGCAAGGGAGTTGAAGAAAACACCAAGCCATCAAAGTTCAACCCTTCACTCAGATCTTGACTTCAGCTATCCCACACAAGGAGAAGCATTAACAATGGATATCAACAGTGAAGAAGTAGTAGAATACAACAGATTCTCTACAAGGGTAAAACACTATTTTCTGCTCTCTTCATGCATTATCTACATTCACATTTGAACATTAGCTGGTCAAAGGCAAAAGTGATACAACTCTTATGTATACAACTTTATAACAAAAAAAAATCCTCATGGATGAAACCCATAATGCAACACATAGTTCACAGTGGCAACATTCTTGAATCCAATTAGTTAAGGATATTCTAGTTGCCCTTGATATTGGAGATACAATTTACGCTGTCATTTTTACATGGTTAAGCTCTTCATGACTTTTACAGTCATCAATCACAATGATGGAGGCATTATACATAAATCCATATTTTACCTATGTTGAAGAAATCACCACTGGAGTAGCTCTCAGCTGGGTTGCTCGCTAAATGGATTTGGGTAACGATCTGGATCTTTATCTCGAATTGCTGGCATTGAATCTTATGTAGCCGAGTAAACTTTTGGGTTTCAATATTGATCAACTGACACTGGATTGGGAACTGAATGAACCAAACCCTCTTCTCGGTAAACCAAGTAAAGCAAGGTATCTATATCCTACGCCCTAGTCCTATGCCTTGGTCACTATGTCCTATTTCTTATCTAACAAGAAAAAAGAAGAGGATATATTATTAGCACACATATTAATCTGTCCAATGAATCTAGCTATTGAATGAATCCACTCCATATCTTGTAGTAGAGCCCATTTTGGATCCACCCGAATAGACTTTAGTATCTATGCCAACATCCTAGTAAGCACCCGAACCACCAACACATCTAGTTCTAGATCCTCCTCCTCCACCTCAATAATGTTGCATTATACATAAATCCATATTTTACCTATGCTGAAGAAATCCATATTTTATCTATGCTGAAGAAATCACCACTGGAGTAGCTCTCAGTGTACATAGTCCAATTTGGGATTGGACTATGAAACCTGTGAGACAAAATTTCCCCACTTAACTATTGTACCACAACCAATTTACCTCTAATTCAGGGGTCACGCTTGAAAACTAAATTTTGATACTGGGTTTTGAGAGCTACAATAACCATAGAAAAGTTTATCTAAACCTTGGGCATGTTACTAAATACGACCTCATGGCTCAATGATGCACAAAAGAAACAAGAATAGGTAAAAATAAAATACATTGGACATCATTGCAGTACACGAATTCATAAGTACATATTTTCAAGTATGTTGATTGGGCTTACTAAGGAGCAGAAGGACGAAAACTCACGAACCAAAAGTTTTTTGCAAGAAATTCATTAAAAATGAGCTTCTCTAGCTGGAAGCACACATATTTGGGTGTTAGATTGTCTATTGGGTTATTTGTTGGCCAAATTCATGCCAATATGGTGAAATACAAATACATGAGTTCATTTAACAATAAAGCTCCTTTGTTTCATGTAAAATATTTTTACAAACAAAATTTCTGGTTTGAAGATCGAAATGCACAAAATTGGCTCAGATAAAGCATAAAGTCAACATCCAAAAATCACAAATAAACTTGAAACATTAGATTCAACCTAAAAATAACGAAAAGGGAAAACATAAATTGAAATGATAGATTCAACCTAAAACTAACAAATTAGAAATAAATAAACAGTTTTTGAGAGATTTGATCACGAAACCTTTTACAAATTGATCTAGACAACAATCTGTTGAGTGTGAAAAAAGGATTATATACATTAACTTAAAGAAAATCTCTGAAATTACTCACCGAAACCGCCAAAACAAGAAGAAAGATGTCGCACCTTAACAAACTCATAGTTCAACTGAAATATCATAGATACAGTTTCAAATCCGGTAATTAAAAAAAAACAGGGGGAAAATGAATACGCCATTATGGAGAAAAAATAAACACTATATGCACGAACAAAAAAAAAGTCTCTTATGACTCAAATTTTCCCTACTGAAATCGATTTTAAGCCGAGCTATCCAACTGCAGTATGGGGGAATAAGAATTCGTGGCATATCAAGAAAATGTCATACTATATGAACCCCATTATGAGGAACATGTGAAATAGGAGATTAATAAAATGACATCCAAGATGTTACCTTCTGGTGCTTCCTCAAATTTTAGTTGTGCAGACATAGAGGATGATGATAGTTTACAACGCAGGTCATAACAGCCATAAGTATCCGGACAACTTCCAGTCGCGCAAGGAGGAGGTGGCTCGCTGGGTTTCCAGGGTTTGCAGATCTTACGAAGGAAGAAGGGTTGTGTGTGGCTTTGGCCTTAACTGTGAATGCAACTATGGGCGCGTGAGGGTTTTCCCTAACAGTTAGTGCGGTTGTATACAGTTTTTTTGGCTAACTATTATTATTTTTTCTAATTATTAATCTGACGGTACATAAATCTTTAATCGTCTAACATTTTGATCTAACTTTGTAGACCAATACACAGTGGTAGTTGGGAGATCCGTTTTCAGAGGGGAATGCCTTACGAAGTAATTATAATATTATTCTTATTATTAATAATATAAATATAATATAATCAATAATAATATAAATAATGATATGATTTATTATTATTAATAATATAATTATAATATTAATATTAATAATAATCTTTTGGGTTTATAAATCTCTATCGCATTTCAAAGGATTGTTATAAACTCAAAGTATTATTGATATTATGAAACCCAAATGATTATTAATTAATATTGATATTAATTAATAATATAATATTATTTCTATTATTAACAATATCATTAATAATATGATTTATTATTATTAATAATATAACTATAATATTAATAATAATCTCCTAGGTTTATAAATCCCTATTGCATTTTATATTAGGTTTATGAAACCTACTATGAAATCCATTGGGTTGCATTGCCAAATTAACAAATTAGGATGAACCATGGACAACCATAGTCTGGCGTTACATTGTGACACATATTGTTTCTCAATATGAAAATAAACCATGGTCAATAATCATGGGCACATTGTGACGAAGACTGTCTCTTAGTCCAATGTCACATTATGAAAACCATGGTTAACCATGGGCCAATGTCACATGGTGACAAAGACTGTCTCAATATGAAAATCAACCATGGTCCAACATCGCATTGTGGCGAAGATTGTCTCAATGTGAAAACCAATCATGGTCAACCATGGTCCAACGTCGCATTATGATGAAGATTGTATCAATATAAAAATCAACCATGGTTAAGGATGATCAACCATGTTTATTTTAGGGTTTATAATATTTATCTTATGGTTTATATACCTTAGGTTTATAATATTAAATCCTTGGGTTTTTTAATATCAATATCTTGAGTTTATAATATTATTCATAGGATTTATAATATTAATCTAGGGTTTAGTATAAATCCCTTGGGTTTATAATCATGGTCAACCATGGTCCAATGTCACATTGTGACAAATATTGTCTCAATATTAAAATCAACCATGTTCAACCATTGTTAACCTTCATCAACCATCGCCATTCATGGTCAACCATGGTCCAACGTCACATTATGACAAAGATTTCCTCAATATGAAAATCAACCATGGTGAACCATGTTCAATCATGGTCAACCATGGTCAAATGTCACATTGTGACAAAGATTGTCTCTATATGAAAATAAATCTTGGTCAATATGAAAATCAACCATTGTTAATCATGGTCAACCATGGTTGAACGTCACATTGTGACAGATTATCTCAATCTGAAAATCAACCATGGTCAATCATCGTCAACAATGGTCAAGCATGGTAAATCATTGTCAACCATGGTCTAACGTCACACTGTGACAAAGATTGTCTCAATATCAACCATGGTCAACCATGATCAATCATGGTCAATGATCATCAATAATAATTGTCACATTATGACAAAGATTGTAAATATGAAAATCAACCATGGTCTAATGTCACATTGTGACAAATATTCTCTTAAAATAAAAATCAATCATGGTCAACCTTGGTCCAGTGTTGCATTGTGACAATGATTGCATTATTATGAAAATAAACCATGGTCAACCATTGTCAATAATCATGGTCACATTGTCACGAAGATTGTCTCTTGGTCCAAAGTCACATTATGAAAACCATGGTCATCTATGGTCAACCATGTTCTAACGTTGTATTGTGACAAAAATTCATTCGATCTGAAAATTTTCCATGGTCAACCATGGAATAATGTCATATTATGACAAATATTGTCTCAATATGAAAATCAATCAAAGTCAACCATAGTCCAATGTCACATTGTGACAAAGATTGTTTTAAAATGAAAATTAAACATGATCAACCATGTTTATTTTAGTGTTTATAATATTTTAGGGTTAACCATGGTCAACCATGGTCCAATGTTGCATTGTGACAAAGGTTCTCTCAATATGAAAATAAATCATGGTCAACCATAGTCCAACGTCGCATTGTGATAAATATTGTCTTAATATGAAAATCAACCATGGTCAACCACGCTTGTTTTAGGTTTTATACTATTTATCTTAGAGTTTATATACCTTGGGTTTAAAATATTAATTGTTTGGATTTTTGCGTTTTTAGTATTAATCCCTTGCGTTTATTAGTGCTTTGGTTGGGTTTATAATATCAATCCCTTGGATTTATTAATCTAAGGGTTCATATTCCTAGGGTATGATATTATTGATACGTTTATAATATTAATCCTAGGGTTTAATACAAATCCCTTCAGTTTATAATCCATTGGGTTTATAATATGAATTACTTGAGTTTATATTATTAATCATAGGGTTTATATTCCTAGGGTTTAATATTAAGCCTATGGTTTACAATATTAATCCCTTTAGATTATCAATTTTAGGGTTTTTTATTCAACCATGGTCCAACATCGCATTGTGATGAAGATTGTCTCAAGAATGAAAATCAATCATGGTCTAACAATGTCCAACATCACATTGTGACAAAGATTGTTTCAATATGAAAATTAACCATGGTCAGCCATGTTTGTTTTAGGGTTTATAATATTTATCTTAGGGTTTATATAGCTTGGGTTTGCAATATTAATCCTTTGAGTTATTGGGTTTTTAGTATTAATCCATCGTGTTTATTAGTGCCTTAGGTTTATCATAATAATCCCTTAGGTATATTAATCTAAGGGTTCATATTCCTATGGTATAATATTATTCATAAGGTTTATAATATTAATCCTAGGGTTTAATATAAATCCCTTGGGTTTAAAATCCATTGAGTTTATAATATAAATTCCTTGGATTTATAATATTGATCATAGGGTTTATATTCTTAGGGTTTAATATTTAGCCTAGGGTTTACAATATTAATCCGTTGGGTTTATTAATTTCAAGGTTTATATCATGAGGGTTTAATATTCATCCTAGTGTTTAATGTTATTATTTTTGGTTTAAAATATTAAATATTAGTTGGGTTCATTAATCCCTTGGGTTTGTAATATCAATCTCTTCGGTTTTTTATCCCTTTGGTTTATCTTATTATTATTATAAATTATAAATTATAAATATTGATTATTATTATTATTATTATTATTAATTTATTATTATTACTATTTTTTTTCCCTTAGAAAAAATCGTAATTTCCATTAATTTTGAAAATTACATTTTGTAGATGCCGAAGCATTGCAATGACAAGGCTGTGAAGCCTGACAAAAAAATGGTTGACACAAGTGTCAAATACAAAGAAAGAAGGTAAACTGCTGAATATAATAAACCATGCCTAGAGCACTGAGGTGCCTAGCGGGGGGAAGATCAAGTTTTCCTCCCCTTTTTCTTCTCTACTTTGCGCCACTCACCCTGAACCGGATGCATGGGAACGAGTTGTAATGGGTTTTCCTCACCGGGTCGAGGGTTTTCCTTGTCTGAGTCCGAGGTGTCCGATTTATGCTGCCTTTTGGTTCCGCTGAGTTCCCTTGTGTCTGAGATCTTTTCCGGTTGCGATTCCATGGGCGTTTGTGGAGTTTGTTCCTGCGATTCTGCTTGGCTGTTCTCATTTGGGCTGGGCAATTCCTCCTCACTTTCTTCCTCTTCCTCAGGGTCTGGTGGGGGGAATGTCCACCCTTTTTTTTTTCCCGGATTTCCTCCTTCTTTGGCTGTCTTTTTTGAATTCTGGGCAGGCATTTTGTAGGTGCCCTGTCTGCCTGCATATTCTGCATCGAAATGCTGTGTTTTCATAATCTATTGTTTGCATCCAGCAGCGATCTTTGTGCTTCAGTACTATGCGGTCCGGTAATCCTTTGCTTAGATCAACCTCCACACAGATTCGTGCGAAAGTGTAGATTCCATCTTCCACTCGCTGGGTGTCCATTTTAATATATCTGCCGATGGAGTTTCCAATGCAGGCGATTGTCTTTTGGTCCCAAAAATGTGCTGGAAGGTTGTGTAGTCGAACCCACACTGGCACCCTGGAGACAATGAAGGTGTTTGCGTCAAAATCTGGGGTCCAAGGTGTAATGAAGAGTCCTGAAGCTCCCCAGAACCACGGTCCCTGCTGTATAACTGCGTCCCTGACCTCTACAGAAGGAAGTTTGACTATGAAAAAGCCTTTGGAGCAGAGCATGATGTCACAATTAAGCGACCATTTTGTGAAGATCCAATGAAAAAGGTCCATGGGTTTTGGCCAGAATCCGTTGAAGCGACAGATGAGGGCTTGTCTTTCATATATGTTGCGCACCTCCTCCGCTTCTGCTGTATCTATTGTTAGTTCAGGTGTATAGTCCAGTTGCTCCACGATATATGGGTTGGGTTCTGTTCCGACCTGCTGTGGGGTTTTAGAGGAAGATTTTCCCCCTTGTAGAATATGCTTGTAGGATGTTCCTTCACTTTTGTGCTGCTGGTGTGGATCTGGCCTATCTTTTGCTTTAGATCCACTGCCCTCTTCTGATTGTTTTCGTGGGCCACTGGCTGTTGCGCCTCCCCGTAGCCGCATGTTTACAATAATATTAGTTCCAGGCTTGATGTTGTAAGATCCGATTGTCCTATGATCTTGTAACGATCTGCCGTCAGAGAGTAGATATTGATATCCTTCCGGGAGGCCGGTGTGGTTGGCTTATTATTACTATTATTATTAGTTACTATTAATTAATAGTTTATAATTAATAATTAATAATTAATAATTTATAAATAATAATAAATTTATTAATGTTAATATATATAAATAAATAATAATAAATGTGGTTGGTATATGCCTATTAGCCTTTATCAACCACATTTATTATTTGTTTTATAATCCCTTGGGATTTTAGTCTCAATCCCTTGGGTTTATATTATTTCTCTTAGGGTTTATATGCCTTGGGTTTATAATATGAATCCCTTGGGTTTAATATTACTCTCTTGAGTTTATAATACATTATGGTTTTAGAATGAATCCCTTAGGTTTATCAATCCAAGGGTTCATATCCGTTCGATTTATCAATCCCTTGGTCCAACGTCACATTATAACAACCATGGTCGTTCATCGTCAACCATGGTCCAACATCGTATTGTGACAAAGATTGTCTCAATATGAAAATCATGCATGGTCAACCATGGTCAATAACCATGGTTACATTGTATCAAAGGTTGTCTCATGGTCCAACGTCATATTGTGACAACCATTGTCAACCTTAGTCCAACGTCGCATTCTGACAAATATTGTCTCAATATGAAAATCGACCATCATCAACCATCGTCAATCATGGTCAACTAGGGTCCAATGTCGCATTATGAGAAAGATTCTCTCAAGATGAGAATCGATCATGGTCAACCATGGTCCAATAGTGCATTTTGACAAAGATTGTCTTAATATGAAAATAAACCATCTTCATCCGTGGTCAACCATGTTTGTTTTAGGGTTTATATTTCTTTTATCTAAGGGTTGATATAGCTTGGGTTTATAATATCAATCCATTGGGTTTATTAATCTAAGGTTTCATATTCCTAGGGTTTATAATATTATTTATATTGATAAGGTTTATAATATTATTCCTAGGGTTTAATATAAATCCCTTGGGTTTATAATCCATTGGGTTTATTAATCCTTTATGTTTATAGTAATTGAAATATCAGTTTATGACAAAGACTTTCTCAATATGGCAAGCAATCATGGTCAACCATGGTCAATCATGGTCCACATCACTCAAGAATGGTTAACCATGGTAATTTATGGTCTAACATGGTCCTACGCCACATTATGACAAAGATTGTCTCAATATGAATATCAACCATGGTCAAACATGGTCAACCAAGGTCCATCGACGTATTGTGAGAAAGATGTTCTTACTATGAAAATCAATCATGGTCAACCATGGTTAATAAGCATGGCCACATTGTGACAAAGATTGTATCATGGTTCGACATCGCATTTTGACAACAATGGTCAACTATGGCCGACCATGGTCCAACGTCTCATTGTGACAAATATTGTATCAATATGAAAATCAACCATAGTCAACCATGGCTAACCATTGTCCAACGTCACATTGTGCCAAAGGTTGTCTCAATATGAAAATCAATCATGGTCAACCATCGTCCAACTTCGCGTTGTGACAAAGATTGTGTCAATATGAGAATCAACCATGGCCATCCATGTTTATTTGAGGGTTTATAATATTTATCTTAGGACTTTTATACTTTGGGTTTATAATATTTATCCCTTAATATTATTCCCTTGGATTTATAATCCCTTGAGTTTTTAATATTAATCCGTTGGGTTTATAATACTTTGGGGTTTTAGAATTAATCCATTGGGTTCATAATATCAATCCCTTGTGTTTATCAATCATGGTGGACCATGGTCCAACGTCACATTATGACAAATATTTTCTCAATATGAAAAACAACCAATGTCGCATTGTGACAAAGGTTATCTCTATATGAAAACCAACCATGGTCAACCATGTTCCAACGTCACATTATGTGAAAGATTATCTCAATATGAGAATCAACCATGGTAAACCATGGTCAATCATGGTCAACCATGGTCAATAACCATGACGACATTGTGACATAGATTGTTTCTTGGTCCAACATCACATTGTGACAACCATGGTCATCCATGGTCAAACATGGTCCAACGTCACATTGTGACAAACATTGTATCAATATGAAAATCAATCATGGTCAACCATGACCAACCATTGTTCAACGTCACATTGTGCCAAAGCCTTCGTCTCAATATGAAAATCAATTATGGTCAACCATAGTCTAACATTGCCTTTTGACAAAGATCGTGTCAATATGAAAATAAACCGTGGTCAACCATGATCAACCACATTTATTTAAGGGTTTATAATATTAAACCCATCCCTTGGGTTTAATATTATTCCCTTGGGATTTTAGTCTAAATCCCTTGGGTTCATATTATTTCTCTTAGGGTTTATATACCTTGGGTTTATAATATTAGTCGTTTGGGTTTAATATTATTCCCTTGGGTTTATAATATATTGGGGTTTTAGAATTAATCCCTTGGGTTTATAATATCAATCCATTAGGTTTATCAATCTAAGGGTTAATATCCATTCGGTTTATCAATCCTTTGGTCCAACGTAACATTTTGACAACCATGGTCGTCTATGGTCAACCATGGTCTAACGTTGCAATGTGACAAAGATTGTCTCAACATGAAAATCAACCATCATGGCCAACTATTGTCCAAGGTCACATTGTGCCAAAGGTTGTGTCAATATGAAAATCAATCATGGTCAACCATCATCCAAATTCACATTGTGACAAAGATTGCGTCAATATGAAAATTACCTGTGGTCAACCATGGTCAACGATGTTTATTTTAGGGTTTATAGTATTTATGTTTGGTTTATACACTTTGGGTTTATAATATTTATCCCTTGGGTTTAATATTATTCCCTTGAGTTTAATATTATTCCCTTGGGTTTTTAGTATTAATCCATTGGGTTTATTATTCCCTTGGGTTTATAATATTTATCTTAGGGTTTATATACCTTGGCTTTATAATAGTAATCCCTTGGGTTTAATATTATTCCCTTGGGTTTATAATACCTTTGGGTTTTAGAATTAATTCCTTGGGTTTATAATATCAATCCCTCATGTTTATCAATCTAAGGGCTCATATTCCTAGGGTATAATATTATTCATAGAGTTTATAATATTAATCTTAGGGTTTAATATAAATCTCTTAGGTTTATAATGATGGTTAACCATGCACAAACATTGTCCAATGTCACATTGTGACAAATATTGTCTCAATATGAAAATCAACCATGGTAAAATGTTCCATTGTGACAAAGCTCATCTCTATATGAAAATAAACCATGGTAGAATATGGTCAACCATGTTTATTTTAGGGTTTATATACCTTGAGTTTATAATATTTTTCGTTTGGCTTTAATATTATTCCCTTGAGATTTTATTATTAATCCCTTGGGTTTTGTAATATCAATCCCTTCGATTTATTAATCTAAGGGTTCATATTCCTAGGGTATAATATTACTCAAAGGGTTTATAATATTAATCTTTGTGTTTATAATCATTGTCAACCATGGTCCAACGTCACATTGTTACAAAGATTTTCTCAATATGAAAATCAACCATGGTCCTACGTCGCATTGTTACAAAGATTGTCTCCATATGAAAATCAATCATGGTCAACCATGGTCCAACATCACATTGTGACAAAGATTGTCTCAATATGAAAATCAACCATGGTCAACCATAATCGTTTTAGGGTTTATAATATTTATCTTAGGGTTTATATACCTTGAGTTTATAATATTTATCCCTTGGGTTTAATATTATTTCCTTGGGTTTATAATCCCTTGAGTTTTTAGTGTAAATCCCTTGGGTTTATTATTTCCCTGGACTTATAATATCAATCCCTTAGGTTTATTAATATAAGGATTCATATTCGTAGGGTATAATGTTATTCATAGGGTTTTTAATATTACTATTTAATAATAATCAATATAACTTATAAAAAATTATTTATTAATATAAAAATTATATTTAATACAATTTTTGTTGTCATTTAATAAATAATAATAATAACCCCAATTGGGGTGTTCAATCAAGGAGACATGTGGCTGCAGGTTGGAGCATGGAGCTAGTTGGGCCTCCATGTGTAGCATACCCGACTTAATGGCTATTGGGAGTCGAGCTCTCCCGCGAGTGTTACTTAAAGAAGGAAGGAGACAACAAGGTGGTCATTTGCAATGGGTGGGCGATGAGGAGGGAGTGTTGGGTGAGGGAGAGCAGCGAGGTATTGGCGTCCTAGCTCACGAGGAGGCTTGGGGTGATGGTGCAAGATGGGTTCAGGATTGAAGGGTATGCAGGGGACTGGAATTGACAAGCTCTTTGGCCATGGGATCCAGGAGAGCACATGACAAACTACAACAATGAGAATTGCAGTCTCGGGGACTGTGTGAGTGGGTGGGGCGCTCTTGTTTCCCCTCCCTCACTTTAGGTCTTCTTCCGACAAGGAATTGCTCCTCTAGAGCGGCAGTTAGGCGAAGAAAGTGGTGCGTGGCTCTTCCCCAGGAGTGGTTGGTCTACCTTTGTGACTTGTAATGCGCTACCCAGCTCACCGACAGACAGTGGGGAGGTGCACAGGAATTGCACTGGGAAATATGAGAACTTCGACACAGGGGAGGTAAGACATGTATTTCTATGTTTGGTTCATATTCGATTGGTGTGGTGGGTTGTTTAGGGCAGCCAAGTTCATGTAACGGGAAAAGGAGGAGCTGAGTGCATGCCGCGGCAACGAGGTCATGCCCGTAGAGGAGGAGCTAGTCACCGTATGGAGAATTTTCCACCACAGGACATACCTAGCACGGGCTTAGAGTCGACCGAGAGCCACCACTCTGATGCATAGGCAGCCATATCCCCAGATTGCTCCTCGAGCCACATAGAGGCCTCGACTACCTTGGACTGCATAGTGACTCAACTAAACATGCTCCATTTGAGCATGGAAACTTTGAGGGAGCAATACTACAATGATCATAATGAATTGGTGGCTTACATCAATGACCTCCAAGACATGCATAATGAACTCCTCGACTCTTTAGATGGCCTTCGACGGCAACTTCGGTGAACAAATGACCACCTCCATGTGTTGGAGACCCGGGTAGAGCATATTGACTACCACACACATGAGAGGGCAACGTTCTTTGTAGCCCCGCCACCGTTTTCCCCCAACCCTCATCCGTAATGTGTAATTCTGGTAAATTATTTTCTTATGCTACTTGTGTTTCGATTTTCCTTACACGCTCAATCTTGTTTAGATTAGCTCTCTTGTTAGCTCTTAAGCCTCTTATTTTTCTTGGTGTGGCAGTAATGGTGTATATAGCTCATCTGTTTATGTATGATGTTTTTGAAATTTTGATAATATAATACCGTTACCTTGACCGACAAATATATATATATATATGTGTGTGTGTATATGTATATGTATATGTATATGTATATATAAATATATATATATATATATATAGATGTACATATATATATATATATATACATATATATAGATATACATATACATCTATACATATACATATATATATATGTATATACACATATATATATACATATATACATATACATATATATATACACATCTATATATATATATATATAACATATACATATCTATATATATATATGTATATACATATATATATATATATATACACATATATATGTACAAATATATATATATATGTATACATATACATATACGTATATGTATATGTATATATATATGTATATATATACATATATATATACATATACATATACATATACATATACATATACATATACATATATATTGTAATGCTTGGTATGACCGTCTATTTTCTATTATGTATATAAGGCAAATTACACCACACAGTTTTACCTGGTGGCTTCAACTCGACTCGAGGGGAAACTTAGTCTATTGGTCATCGGTGAGCATTATACGCCATCCAAAAACATAACTTATTCAGTCTTTCTAGCAGAGCTAGGTATGTTTCAGTCTCATGATAACAAACTATATGACTATAACAACTAACATAGACAACTGGAATATTTAAATGCTATCCACATAAACAAAACTAACCATAGGTAGACTAATCTTGCTTGTCGTTCTTCTCCTCAGTGTCTGAGGCTACTGGAGTAGGATCATCAGCAGTTGCTTCTGGCATTCCAAAGATCTCCCCAATGCAAGGGATGTGTCGGTAAATATAGTCCATCCTAACATCCTATTTATGCAACTATAATAGGATCTTCTCCATGTCTCTCTTATAATTGGGAAGGCCCTGCATGGTAGCTTCCATCCCCACAGAAATTTTCTCAATTGCTTTGCCTAGCAGACTTTTCATCAGAAAATACAGATATAGAGTGTGCTTGTACCGTGTAATTCACCCTCTCGTGGTTCCTAGATCAGACACCATTGTTCTCCAGACTTCAATTTCATCATCCAGTTGCAACTTATTCTTCACCTGGTCTTCCCATCCATCTATCAATTTTTGGATTCCCTCATCTACTTCCTCTTTGTATGTCTTGGCTACCTCAACTATGATTCTCTCGACGACCTTGTGACCCCTACGGCCATCCGTCATTCTTGGTCATTTGGTTGCCCGAGGTTCTGGGCCTTTGTTACCTCGGCCACGACCACATCTTGTTGTAGCCATACCTTGCTGACTTATATCTTGTATGCATTTTGACATTGTTAGATTCTCTACGTCATTCATCTCAATACAATGCAAATGTAATAGCCATACTTCATGATTCGAATCGGATCCATAAACGACTGTCATATAACCGTGACTAAATCAAGTTGAACAAATCCTTGAAGAATCCAAAACAGCAACCGAAAACACCCTGAACCAGTGGCCATGGCAGTCGGCGTGGAACAACGAGGACCTCGGTCAAAGCGCATTGATCAAGGCCCATGGAGACTGTGCAAGAGGTCAAAGTAGCCCCTTGGAGCCCCGGATCGGGAAAAGGAGCTGATTTTCAATGCGCGTTACAAACAGGGCTGAAATGGTAGGGCTTAAGCACTCGGTCACGTTGGGAGCCAGAGGACCGTGGGTAGAAAAAGGTAAAGCACCATCATACGAAGGTGGGACCCACACCCTGGAAACCGGTGGTTTTATCGGGGCACCATTGAAAGGTAAGCGGTTTTGGAGAAAACAGAGTGAGCACCCTCAGTGATCGACGAGTGGCAGTGGAGGAGAGAGAAAAACCGCCGCGATCACGCGTTATCGGTCGAGCAACTCAACTGCACTCGACGTGCGAATGGCGTTGGATCTGGAGGAGCCCAGATCGGACGGTTGAGATTGTGCCCGATAGATAGAGCAGAATTGACAGGGGATTAAACTGCAATTTAAGAGGATTTGGAATCTGTTGACCGCCATGGGAGAAAGCAACAAATCGATAAGCGGGTTGGCGCAGTTCCGATGAGGACACGTGGATACTTCTCAAGCGTTCATGCTGACGCCGAACAGGGAATTCTAAGCACGCAGGCGACAGGCGAATCAACGCAGGTGGGAGAGGAAACGAACATGCATGGAGGTCGAATGGCTAAAGCCATGAACAAGGACAGTGAACAGAGATCAGAAGAGAGATTCAGATCGAAGAGTCCAAGCGACCAAGAGAGACAGTGAATAGTGAACCCTAAGAGGAGGACTGAGCATAGAGAGCAGTAAAGCCAAGCAGAGGAGACAGAGGGCCAAGCTGACCACAGGTAGCATCGAGCACCAAAGAGCTTGAAGAATCAAGCCTTCCCATAGAGGAATTTGTCCGGATTGAGCATCACAGTTGGCTCTTTCCACTGTAGACCGAGGGTCACAGAGCTGGTAGGAAGAACAAGAGTCTGTGTACTCCAAGTGGCTTGGGGAATCTAAGAACCACCCTGCCAAGCAAAATCTGCTTCAGGAGAACTCATATTGAGTCCCTGTATTGTAATTTCTCTGCTCAAAGACATAATAAAACAAGGCCACCACTGAAGCTGGACTGGAGACGTAGCCCTGGAGAATAGGGTGAACTCCTTATTAAAAATAGTTTGTGTCTTTGTGTTGCTTACTGTATTTCTCTGCTGTCTTTCCATTCATTTTCTGTGTATTGGCAATCTGATCGATTCGTTGTTTCAATAACATAGAACACACACCAGCACATGGGTCTGTAATACCTTTTGTTTAATAAATCTTCACTGAGGTCACTCATAGGGTGATTATCAGATCAAGTGGTATCAGAGCTCTAGGCTGTAAGGTTAGACAAGCTTGTGTTGGTTTAGTTGTGAATGATCACTAGATCAAAGCTCAAATTAGGAGAAGGAGAATTGGTGGAAACTAATCCTGAAATTGGAGAGTCTATTCTCGAAAGACAATGTTAGAAGAAGGTTCTGTAGGGCCAAACTCTCAATTCCTAGAAAGTTTCCTAGCTATAAAGTCCATGGTGGAAGAAATGTATAGGGACTTTAGAAAGCATAAGGGTGAAGATTCATCAGGCTCTAAGCAAGATAAAGAAGAAGATGAATCTCATGCCCATGACCACTCCAAAGGAAAGGGGAAAGAAGAAAGCTTTCCTACACCTCCCAGTAGCCCTGTGCATAATAAGAAAGCATCTTTGATTAAGTTAGATGTTAAATTTGATTTGCCTATATATGATGGAGAGTTTAATGCTGAAAAGTTGGACAACTGGATAAGACAAATTGAAGTGTATTGCAGAGTACAAAATATAGACTCAGACAAGAGCAAGATTCGGCTGGCAAGCCTTTGTCTAGGGGGCACTGGCTTGGTTTGGTGGGAAGGCAGAACCCAAGCTGATATGAAGAAGCATGGTAAGACCATCTCTATCTAGAGTGACTTTGTTTCTGCCATCAAAAAGCAGTTCTATCCATGGACTACATGCAACAAGCCATGATGAGTTGGAAAACTCTTCGGCAGTTGAAAGGGCAAAGTGTACAAGGGTATACTAAAGAGTTCCTAAAGAGAGCATTGATGTTAGGTATTTCATTAGACTCACCAGAAACTCTTTTGAAGTACATTGGTGGTCTACACAGCTACATGAGGCACACTATCCTCATGTTTAATCCCACTAGTATATATGAGGTATCTGTACAAGCTACTCATCTAGAAGCTATAGGAAAGAATGGAAATCCAGAAGTTGGGGGACCATCCCAACCCACTGTAAGCAAGAGAAAGGAGAAAAGAAAGCAGAAGTGGAAAGCAAGGAAGGCTAACACTGCACAGAAAGGCAAAGCCTCATGCACTCACTGTAAAAAGGAGGGGCATGATGATGAGCACTATTGGATTCTGCATCCAAAGCTAAGACCTAAGAAGTCTGAGGGCAAGAAGAAGACGACTGCTGCAACTATTCAAAAGGATTTGGGGTCAAAATCGGGAGATGAAACAATCATTGCAGCCACAGGTATAAAAGGTAAGAATTCTGAAGCATCTACTAGCAATTCTGCTCAATCTGTTATTGATGAAGAACATGAGAGAAAAAGGCGTGAGCTTTTCCATATTCGAGTTGTTTCCAAATATCAAAAGATTGATACTTTGTTTGATAGTGGCTCACAAGTAAATCTGATTTTTGAAGCAATTGTAAAGAAATTGGGATTAGCAACTACACCTCATAAGAAACCATACCCATTAGGATGGTTGAATGATAAAGCATAACTACAAGTGACTAGACAATGCAAACTCAAGTTTTCTTTTGGGTCAACATTTGTAGATGAGGTTGAGTTAGATGTAATTCATTTGGATATATGTGGAATTGTTTTAGGAAGTCCTTACTTGTATGATAGAAAGGCTATTTTCTATAGAGCTGAGAACAAGTATCTACTTGTTAAAGATGGAATCAAATACTTTGTAAGAGCTCATAAGCTGAAGAATAATTATACTCTCATAAACTCGGGACATATGAAAAGAATGATAAATTCATGCAAACAGTTCTTACTAATGGTTGTAAAGGAAAAGAAAACTGATAAAACCAATGTATTTGAGGGCTGTAATTCTAATCAGCAAGCTAATATAGAAAATATTGTTTCTGAGTATGATGTCTTCTTTCAATAACCTCAAGGTCTGCCACCCAAAAGGGAATAAAACATGATATTATTTTGCACTAAGATGTTCCTTTGCCTAACATTGGGATGTATAGGTTATCTGCTTTAGAGAATGCTGAAATCAAGAAGCAGGTGCAGGAGTTGCTCGAGAAAGGGTTCATCAGGCCTAGCACATCACCATGTGGGTCACCAATCATTTTGGTGAGAAAGAAAGATGGCTCATGGAGAATGTGCATTGATTACTGAGCACTGAATAAAATAACGATCAAAAATCATTATCCCCTTCCACGCATAGATGATCTTTTAGATCAATTGAAGGAAGCTGTTTATTTCACCAAGCTGGATTTGCACAGTGGATACCATTAGGTTAGAGTTGCAGAGCAAGATGCATGGAAGACTGCTTTCAAAACAAAGCAGGGATTGTATGAATGGCTGGTTATGCCTTTTGGCTTGACCAATGCCCTTGCTACTTTCATGAGATTAATGAATGATGTACTCAAACCTTTTCTTGATGATTTTGTTATTGTGTATCTTGATGACATTCTGATTTTTAGTAAAATGTGGGAAGAAAATTTAAAGCATGTTAAGCAGACATTAGATGTTTTGAAAAGAGAAAAACTTTATGTTAAATTCTCTAAATGTGAATTTGGCAAAACCTCTCTAAATTATTTGGGTCACATAGTAGGCGGAGGTGAATTGAAACTAGATCCCTTTAAAGTGGCAGTCATTGTAAACTAGCCTAAACCCAAGTCTGCTACAGAAGTGAGAAGCTTCTTAGGAGCAGCACAGTATTGGAGGAAGTTCATTTCAAATTTCTCCTCAATTGCAACTCCCTTACATGCTTTGACATGATTGAACAAGGTGTTTCAATGGGGAGGCAAACAGCAGAAAGCCTTCGACACCTTGAAACGAAAAATTAGTACAACACTCGTACTAGCACTGCCAGATCTACAAAGACCATTTGAGATCCAAACTGATGCCAGTGACTATGCCATGGGAGCAGTGTTTACATAGCACGGTAAACTCATATGTTATCCTTCTGAGACTTTTAATCCTGCAGTAGTTAACTATCCTACCTATGATAAGGAATTGTATGCATTAGTTCAGAGTGTGAAAAAGTGGAAACATTACTTAATGGGCAAAGAAACAGTAATACATACTGATCATCAGCCACTTCAATATCTACACTCCCAAACTAAGTTGCAACAATCAAGACATTACAGATGAATGGGTTTTCTACAACAGTTTCATTTAGTCATCAAATATAAAAAGGGCATACATAACAAGGTTGCAGACATGTTATCTAGACCCATTATAGATGCATCTACCATACTTAAGCATAATTCTGTGCTACATGAAAGCTACATAGAACAATATGCTCAAGATATGGACTTTAAAGATGTATATGCAACTTTGAGTCAAGGCAAAAGAGTAGAAGAATTGGACTATCATGTGAAGGACCGACTCTTATACCATTGTGGGAAACTCTGCATTCCACAAACTGAGAGAGAAAAGATAATTAGGGAAGCGCACACTCCTCTGATATCAGGTCACTTTCGGGTAAGTAAAACAGTTGCACAGCTGCAAAGATTCTGTTATGGGCCAAAAATGAGTGAGACAGTTTCTAGATATGTAAAGGGGTGTGCTATGTGTGCTATAAGCAAGCCCAGCAACAGAAAACTAGGCTTATACACTCAATTACTAGTACCTTCTCACCTTTGGGAAAGCATTTCCATGGATTTTGTTGGAGGGCTATCTAACTCTAGAAAAGGTCATGATTATCTATATGTTGTTGTGGATAGGTTCAACAAAATGTGTATTTTGATACCCTGTAGTAAACAGATTACAGCTGAACAAACTGGAAAATTATTCTTTGAACATGTATGGGTTCATTTTGGTTTACCCACTTCTATTATATCTGATCGAGACACCCGATTTGTTGGGAAGTTTTGGTCTAGTGTGTGGGAACTAATGGACACCAAATTAAAGAAAATCACAGCTTTTCATCCACAAATAAATGGCCAGACAAAAGTAGTTAACGGGGCAATGATCCAGTTACTGAGAGGATATTGCACCAAACATCTTAAGCTTTGGGATGAGCACTTGTGCTATGTACAGCATGCTTACAATAGAGCCAAACACTCTTCTACATAGAGATCTCCTTTTGAGACCTGCTTTGGTTTCATACCAAGGTCTCCCTTGGATTTTGTCTTTGGTAAAGATACCATGGTTGATGGACACAGTGATGTGGACAAAGCAACTAGGTTCATTGAACAGATCCAAGAGATCCACCAGGCAATACAGGAACAGTTGGAAAAGAGCCAGGCCAAGTACAAGGCTAGGCATGACAAGCATCGGATGGAGCATAGTTTTCAAGTTGGAGACCAAGTCTAGCTGTATATCAGTAAGGACAGGATGCAAGGTGAAGGTAAGAAGCTAAAACCTATCAGGTATGGACCCTTCAGGATACTTGAGAAGATTGGTGAGAATGCTTTTCGCCTTGATCTACCAGCTTACATGCACATCTACTCAGTCGTGAACGCGGATTGCTTAAGGTTGTTTGAACCTTCAATGATTGAGGACCCTGAAGAGCAGACTCAATTGCCTTCTGTTGATGACCTGCTACCTGAATATCTTAATGAGTTGCAGGAAGATACAGTGTTGGACAGGAAGGTAAGGACGATGCGCAGTGGACAGGTGGAATACCTCAGAATTGGGCTTAAAGGTTTGAAGCCGAGCAGTGCAAAGTGGATTGAGATTGGACAAGTGAGACAACAGTTTCCTCACTTAGTCGATGCTTGAAGAAAAACCAACTTTTGGTGGTCCAAAAGCTTTTCAGTTGGGAGGCCATGATCCGAATCGGATCCATAAATGACTGTCATAGAACTGTGACTAAATCAAGTCGAACAAATCCTTGAAGAATCCAAAACAGCAATCGAAAACACCCTGAACTAGTGGCCATGGCAGCTGGCGTCGAACGACAAGGACCTCGGTCAAAGCGCAATGACCGAGGTCAAAATAGCCCCTGGGAGCCTCAAATCGGGAAAAGGAGCTGATTTTTTATGCGCGTTACAAACAGGGCTGAAATGGTAGGGCTTAAGCACTCGGTCATGTTGGGAGCCAGAGGACTGTGGGTGAAAAAAGGTAAAGCACCATCATACGAAGGTGGGACCCACACCCTAGAAACCGATGGTTTAATCGGGGCGCCCTTGAACGGTAAGCGGTTTTGGAGAAAACAGAGCGAGCACCCTCAACGATCGACGCGTGGCAGTGGAGGAGAGAGAAAAACCGCCGCGATCGCGCATTATCTGTCAAGCAAGTCAACCGCACTCGACGTGCGAATGATGTTGGATCTGGAGGAGCCCAGATCAGACGGCTGAGATTGCATCCGATAGTGATCCGGATTTAAACAGGAACGCAACAAATTATAGAGATAACCATATACACAAAGATGCAACGGAAATAATACTTGATTTCATTAATGGAAAATACTGAAATATGCTTACAACCAGAAATGGAAATCAACCAGCTAGGGCGATGGTAGCTTATCTCTGAGAAGAGATGTGATGGCTACATGCCTCTGAACTGTCTTACAATGAGGCTCGAAGGCCTATTTATTGTTGAGAAACAGTGGAAAAACCCTTAACATTCCAAAACCTAACCCTAGAAGATGAAACGCCAAACTATGGGCCCCGTTTGGGGTAAGTTGGTACATCAACTTCCCGGGTTTGTAACTTTGGCATACGATCTCCGTTTGACGCATACAATAGCTCGCTAGAAAGATCTATCCGAGCACTGTCATTGTTGGAACGGGCAACATCGGTCCATGGTCCATTCCATGGACCCATGTTGCCCCCGGATTCCCCAAAAAACGTCGTTTGGGGCCTCAAAACGGCTCCGGAAGTTCAGGACCCGAAAAACTGCTAAAAATAGTAAGTTGTGCTACAATTAAGGAAACTGAAAATGCTGAGAAGAACAATGGTGGGGGTCCAGGTGGACTTGGCAGGTGGCCACCAATATCCACCTGGATCAGATAGACAGAGCGGAATTGACAGGGGATTAAGCCGCGATTTAAGAGGATTTGGAATCCATTGACCGCCACGGTGGAGAAAGCAACGAATCGACGAGCGGGCTAGCACAATTTTAATGAGGACATGTGGCTACTTCTCGAGCGTTGATACTGACACCGAACAGGGAATTCCAAGCACACAGGTGACAAACGAATTGACACAGGCGGGAGAGGAAACGAACAAGCATGGAGGTCGAATGGCTAAAGCCATGAACAGAGACAGTGAATAGAGATCAGAAGAGAGATTCAGATCGAAGAGTCCAAGCGACCAAGAGAGACAGTGAACAGTGAAACCTGAGAGGAGGATTGAGCACAAAGAGCAGTAAAGCCAAGCAGAGGAGACAGAGGACCGAGCTGACCACGGGCAGCATTGAGCACCAAAGAGCTTGAAGAATCAAGCCTTCCCATAGAGGAATCTGTCCAGATTGAGCATCACAGTTGGCTCTTTCCACTGTAGACCGAGGGTCACAGAGCTGGTAGGAAGAACAAGAGTCTGTGTACTCCAAGTGGCTTGGGGAATCTAAGAACCACCCTGCCAAGCAAAATTTGCTTCAGGAGAACTCATATTGAGTCCCTGTATTGTAAATTCTCTACTCAAAGACATAATAAAACAAGGCCAACACTGAAGCTGGACCGGAGACGTAGCCCTAGAGAATAGGGTGAACTCCTTATTAAAAATAGTTTGTGTCTTTGTGTTGCTTACTGTATTTCTCTGCTGTCTTTCCATTCATTTTCTGTGTATTAGCAATTTGATCGATCCGTTGTTTCAATAACACAGAACAAAAACCAACACATGGGTCTGTAATACCTTTTGTTTAATAAATCTTCACTAAGGTCACTCATAGGGTGATTATCAGATCACTTCACTACCATGCCTATCCTGCGTCGGGCAGAGGTACCCCTGTGCCCACAGGTGGCCAGTGGTGATGGAATTCAAGCAGGAGTCCCTAGGCTTATCTCCTTGCCTCGCGCCCTTACCTTGGTTCAGGTATTGGTCCCCCTCTTGTGGCCATATCTTGGCTCACAGACCCATCTGGAGCCAAGTGCTACTAGTGCTCCCATACCCGCAAACCTTTGCCTCTGCCTGCCATTTCCCGTCTGCTTTCGGCTCACCTCTCTGCCTCTCAGGCCCCCAGGGTCCCTGGCTATTCCCATATGGTCCTGCCTTGCCATTTTCTCGGGTTCGCTCAGCCCATTGCCCACCCTGCTAGCATCCCAACCCCTTGCCTGCAACTCCCCCTTACCTCGCTCAGTTGCATTCAGGTGCCCAAGCGGGGCTGGCCCTTGATGCCCTTTACCCGCAGGCTGGTCACTCCGGTTCGGCCTTGTTTCTAGGCTCCTCACGGTGCCAACCATGCCATAGCCCCAGTTTTTGCTTGAGAGCAGAATAAAAATAACACAGAGCTAAGCGATATTTCCCCCTTGCCTACCCTGGTTTCTCCCTGGTTGAGCTAAGCCTCTCTAGGGTGGCCTCGCGCCTCTCCCTCCTTCCCAACAACTCTCCCACCGACTCATGGGATTTCCCTTGGAACCCGACCAGAGCTTATGAATTAAACAAGGCCAGGGCCAGTCTACATACCCGATAGTCGACAATTGTCGTGGCCTTCGTTGCTTCCCCTCCCTTCCGCTTTGCAGCTCCTTCCTTCCCCGCTATACCTTCCACCTTCCCTGCACGTCCAATACACCTTCCCACTTCACCACCTTCCCTTATGTCCCCCTCTACCTCCTTGCCAACCCACCTCCCATGCAATCAAGGCAGAGGACACCACACTCCCTGCCTTGAGCATGTGGGGTGTGACTGCAATGAATTTCACTGTACTGCCCATGTCAACTCAGGCCTGGCACCTCTGACACTACCCTCATCCTGATCGGGGAATTTTATTTATTATTATTATTATTATTATTATATTTAATTTTAAATTAATTATTAATAATTAATAATCTAATTATTTATAATTAATTAATAATAATGATGAATTAACTATTTAATGATTTAATTAATAATTAAAAACGAATTATTTAAATAATTAAATATATTAATATTAATGTTAATAAATATAATTAACAATATAATTAATGATATTTAATTATTAAATATTAACAATTAACAATATTTAATATATTAATTTATTATTAATATTTTAATTTAGCATATTATAATGTTATTCATAGGGTTTTTAATATTACGATTTAACAATAATCAATATAACTTATAAAAAACAATATTTATTAATATAAAAATTATATTTAATATAATTTTTGTTGTTATTTAATAAATAATAATAATAATCTCGATGGGGGTGTCCAATCAAGGAGACAGGTGGCTGTGGGTTGGAGCGTGGAGCCAGTTGGGCCTCCATGCACAACACACCCAACTTAATGGCTATTGGGAGCGAGGCTCTCACGTAGTGTTACTTAATGTAGGGAGGAGGCAATAGGGTGGTCATTTTTAATGGGTGGGCGATAACGAGGGAGTGTTGGATGAGGGAGAGCACTGACGTATTGGCGCCATGGCTTAGGCAGAGGCTTGGGGCGACGATGTAAGGCAGGTTTGGGATTGAAGGGTATATGGTGGGATCTGGGAGAGCATATGACAAACTACAAGGATGGGAATTGCAGTCCCGGGGTTGGTGTGAGTGGGTGGTGCACTCTTGCTTCCCTTGCCTCACTCTGGGTCTTCTTCCGACAAGGAATCACTCCTCTTGAGCGATAGTTAGGCAGAGAACGTGGGGCGTAGCTCTTCCCCAGGAGTGGCTGGTCTACCTTCGTGACTTGCAATGCGCCACCCAACGTGTCGACAGACAATGGGGAGGTGCACTAGTAAATATGATAACTTCAACACAAGGGAGGTAAGCTGTGTATTTCTGTGTTTGGTTCATATTCGATTGGTGTGGTGGGTTGCTTAGGGAAGCGAGGTTCGTGTAATGGGTGAAGGAGGAGCCGACTGCATGCCGTAAAAATGAGGTCATGCTCGCAGAGGAGGAGCCAGTCACCGTATGGAGAATCTTTCGCCATAGGACATACCTAGCTCAGACTCTGAGTCGACCAAGAGCCGCCACTTTGATGCAAAGGTAGTAATATCCTCAGATCGCTCCCAGGGCCACATAGAAGCCTCGACTACCTTGGACTCCATAGCGGATCAACTGAACACTCTCCATCTGAGCATGGAAACTCTGAGGGAGCAACACTACGATGATCAGAATGAATTGGTGGCCTACATCAATGACCTCCAACACATGCAAAATGAACTCCTGGACTCTCTAGATGGCCTTCGACGACAACTTCGGCGAACAAATGACCACCTCCGTGCATTGGAGACCCGGGTAGAGCATATCGACTACCACACGCATGAGAGGGCAACATTCTTTGTAGCCCCGCCACTGTTTCCCCCAACCCTCCTCTGTAATGTGTAATTCTGGCAAATTCTCTTCTTGTGCTACTTTTGTTTCGGAAATAACCAAAGACACGGGTTGTCTTGGCTTCCTTACAAGCTCAATCTTGTTCAGAGAAGCTCTCTTGTTAGCTCTTAAGCCTATTATTTTTCCTGGTGTGGCAGCAATGATGTATACAGTTCAACTGTTGATGTACAATGTTTTTGAAATTTTGATAATATAATACAATTACCTTAACCGACAAAAATAAATAAATTATTATTATTACTATTTTTATATTTAATTCTAAATTAATTATTAATAGTTAATAAATGATTTATTAATAAATAATTATTAATAATGAATGAATTAACTATTTAATAATTTAATTAATAATTAAATGAATTATTTAAATAATTAACCATATTTATATTAATAAATATAATTAATGATATTTAATTATTAAATATTAATAATTAACAATATTAACAATATTTAATATATTAATTTATTATTAATATTTTAATTTAGCATATTAAATTTATAATATAAATATTTATTTTAAGACTGCTTGGCTCTTATCCATATCTACTCTCAATTCCCTATCATCAACCACACCTCTAATCTTCTTGACTTATTAAGCGAGCCATCTTGGAACTCTTCTTTCTGTGTTCTTTGATCATAGAAATAAGATTTTGAAACATGACAATTAGACTTTCTTTTCTTAAATTTCGATAAACCACATTAATTTTAGTGAATATTAATCATCATTATCATTATCATTAAGATTAACATTAATATATTAACAATATTATTATTAATATATTAACCATATATTAATAGATATATAATATAAGATATATTAGTCTGTAAAATGATATTAAACACTGAAATTTTCAGAAAAACACTTTGCTACTTTAAATCATTTTATCCAACACCATCCTGACAGAACAACGAAGAAATAAAAAAATAGAAATGCGGCATGTGTAGAACAATAAAAGCGCAGAAATGGCGACGGGCGTAAATAAAAAAACGCGAACACCACCGCCTTCGCCAAGGGTACCGCGATAGTTGAGCAAAATGCCGCAGCCATTATACCTTGTGCTCTAATAAAATCTAACAAATGCTGCAGCCATCATACCTTGTGCTCTAATAAAATCTAACAAATGCTGCAGCCATGATACTTCATATAAAATATTCCTTTAAATAATTTTATCCAACGAAATCCATGCACGATGGAACAATAAATAAATAAATAAACCAATAGAAACGCCGCATGTGTAGAACAATAAGGAAGCGAGAAGTGTCGACTGTCGTAAATAAAAAACGCAAACGCCAACACGTTCAGCGAGGGTCGTTGACCAAAATGTTGCAGCCGTGATACCTTGTGATCTAATCAAATCTAATAATAAAATCTACCAAGTTTGGGATGGCTGGATGCTCAGTACCGATGCCGGCCTGCGTGCTTATATTTGTACGTTATATTTTTCTATTAAATCCTATGCATCATCACCCAACTTCTGCACCTTTGCCGGCCTGCGCCTCTTTTGATACCCAACACGCTCGCTGACACAATCTCATCATATCTAAGTTGTTTTACATTATACATGATATGCTTCCATGTCTCTCGCCTCATGCCTTAACTCTTATCTTCCAATTTATATTTATATCCGTAGCCATCCCCGCTTTTTCTAGGAACGCAGCAGAACTGCCCTTAGCTCGCCTTTACATAAAATAGATATTCACACACAACTAGTGCTGCTTCATCCAGTAATAACAAATCTGGTTACTTTATTATCAGACAGTTAGCAGACCTGCAATTGTCGTTTGTGATTAATTTATTAGCAGACAGATCAGCAGACCTCTAATTTCTTCTTTATAATTTCTCTCCATTTCCCTCCTCCTCCTCATGATTTATAGATGAGAACAAGAGAGACAAGGAGCCATTCGTATAAGCAGATTTCTCGCTGAGAGAGATCGATCAAGTAAGGTTGCCATAAGATTGAAAAGTTCGTAAAGATGGGAATCTGCATGTCATCTGCAGTGATCTCTTACGCAACATTGAGAGGAGGAGGTGGAGGAGCACCTGCAGCCATTGTTATATTGATGGACGGCACCTATTACCAATTTTCTCGCCCTGTTAAGGCCAAACAGATATTGTCAGAAAGTCCGGACCATTTTATTTGTAATTCCGATTGCCTTTACGTAGGCCAAAAGATGTCGGAACTTCTCCCCTGCCAGGAGTTAGAGATAGGTCAAATCTACTTTCTACTTCCGCGAAAGAAGCTACAGTTTGTGGTTTCCGAGTCGGATATGGCTTGCTTGCTTTACAAGGCCCATTCTGCACTGAAACAGATGTGTACCAAATATGGGGTCGGAGATTATATCCAGCCCAGCTTCTACACACACCCACAGATTGGAGAGAGATCCGCAGGTGCAGAAGAAGAAAAAGTGAATTTGAGATCTGAGCAGCTGAATTCATTATCTGGGTGTGGAAGTATTAGTAACAACACAAAGTCTGCGCTGTCGAAGTTTGGGTCTCCCAGAAAACAATGGAGAGCGAAGCTCGATACGATCGTCGAAGTGGCTTGATTATACCAAACCAATTTCCATGAGTTCCCAAAGTTTAGGTCGTCCGCAGGGGGTGTAAGTGTACAAATTAAAGTTAGTCCCTTACCCTGTTTGTAACAATAGCCCATTGAAATGGCCAAGCAGCGGGCTTCCAACCGCAGTGATGATCAGATTTGATCCCAATTGTACTTTATACACATTTTATATTAAGGACATAGAATTGTCATTAATCCTTAATGATTTCTTGACTTGTGCGATGTAAAATCTATGGTTAAAGTCTTAATTACTTATTGAAAGAGATTTAAAAAGCAAATATCGATCCACTCCCTAAAACATTTGGATTTTGTTATCATCATTTTATCAAATAGAAAATAGAAAAGTTTGAACTTTTATCCCACCGAAAATAATATCCACGTCAGTGAAAGCCACGATTTGCCAAGGTTAATGACTCATAAACCAAATCCATAACATATACTAAACCCACGTAACACGCTGATAAGGCAAGCATCGTAATTTATGTGCCACATCGGTATTTCACCAATACATTTTAAATGAATGTCAGCTTGGCCAAAGATAGACATGGCAGACCATTGAGAATTCGTTAGCCGTGGAAAATGAAACATGGAGACCGGAGTAAAGGCCCGAGTGTATTCGAAGAAAAAAGCAAAGACTTGTTTTCTCCGGAAGTAGCATTGCATACCCGTAACAACTAGCTGAGAATATTTGACCACAGGCACAGAATCATTTTTCTTTCTGTAACTTATTATTTGCAAATGCAAGTGGGTTTAAGTTTTACACCTTCTGTCTCCAAGAGGCTAGGGGACTCAGAGAATCTAAGAATCTATAAAAAGTTCCGTGTTAATATATATATAGTACTGATAAAAGTACAAGATTCTCACGGCATCCACACCGGAGGCCCAGAGGATACGGTATTAATTATTCATATTCAATATGCATATTTTGCAGGAAGGAAAGTGTATTGAAATAGGTTACTGTGTTATAATTAGATTTGAAGTTTCCTACCAAATCAATTTTTTTTTATCAATTTAAAATTTTAATAAATTTTTTAAAATAAAGAAATCATTTTTTTATAAGTTTATTGAGACTATATCTCTATTATGTCTAATATATCACTTGGATTAGGGTCGGGCTGGGAATCGAACCAAGAATTTGATATGAAAAAGTGCCTTATCAAAGCACTTGATTACCGTCTATCCAAAACCTATAAACAAAAGCAAAAATTACAAAAGGAAAAAGTGCCTTATCAAAGCACTTGATTACCATCTATCCAAAACCCTTTAAACAAAAACAAAAATTACAAAAGAAAAAAATACCTTTAAATATAATGGTAACATATTATTTCTATTGTTCATAAATAATGAAAACAAATTAATAATAATCACTAATAATTATTTTTTAATAACTAACAACTTAATTATAATAATTTTTTTACTATTTAAAAACATATATATTCAATTGATACATTTTCAATGAAATTTAACTTGGAAAAAGATAAACATGGTGTTTTGGGACCATAGATAGGATAGGATAAAATTCTTACTATCCACAAACTAATATGAAAAAAATGGAAAGTATGCATTTTGCAAATATTTATGTTTTTAAAATTTAAAAAAATTGAAAGGTACAATCATTACATTCAAATTTTCAAAGAAAATCTATTAAATATTTTCTCATCGGAATATTCATGTTTACTTATCTCTAATAGTGTTGACTTGTTAGAAACCCCCCTTCTATTTAAGATGGTCAAAAAAATAATGAGTGACAAACTGCATTCAATTTATTAATATATTACAAAATAGAAAACATATAAAGCAAAATCTAATAATATGAATAATAAAAACTCAAAATGCAACACAAAAAATGAAATTTTAAATATTAAACATTAATTTCAAGTAATACTATTAGAAAATTTATGTCAAGATCATTAAATAAATTTATGTAAATTTTGAGAATGTAAAAACGTATTTATTTCAAATAAAAAAGTAATAATATGAATAATAAAAACTCAAAAGGGGATTTATTATATTAAGGAATTTCTTTTAAGGGTTTTTTATAAATAAATTTTTATACAGGTTTTTTATAAAATTATTAAAGGAGGTTTTGTAAAGCTTATTAAAGGAAGGGCGATTTTTAGTATTTGAAGAGAAGTTTTGAAGAAAGATGGCTTGTCAAATTTCTAGCCTTAGTTCTCACTGTTTACAGGGAAGGATTATAATGTGTGGGCCATTAAGATGACGACCATGTTGCAAGCTCATGATGTTTGGGATTATGTCCAATTTGGGTTTTTAGAACCTAAGGATGAAGCAGAAGAACGAACTCTCACTAATGCAGAGAGGGATCTATGGAAGAAAAACAAAAATAAGAATGCACAAGCATTGTAGCTTATCTAGCAAGGAGTGGACCGAGTAGTGTTCTAGAAAATTATGATCATGTCTTCAACAAAGGAAGCATGGGAGACCTTGGTGACAAGCTATAAAGGTATGGCCAAAGTCAATATTGTTAAGTTGCAGAATACTAGGAGAGATTTTGAAAGTCTACAGATGAAGGAGACAAAGGACATCGATTCTTTCATGAATCAGGTCATGACTGTCGTAAATCAGTTAAAAATTTATGGTGAGGAAATTAAAGATCAAACAATGGTTGAGAAGGTCCTCAGATATTTGTCTACCAAATTTTATGTTGTGGTAGCAACCATAGAAGAAACCAAGCATTTTACATCATTGAAAGTTGATGAGTTGATGGGATCACTTCTATCACATGAGGCAAAGATAGATAGAAATAACGATTCCACTTTAGAAACTGTTTTCAAAAGTCAAGCTTCTATTTCAAAAGATAAAGGTCGAGGCAAAAGTAGATCGAGAGGAAGAGGACAAGGCAGAAGACATGGTGGTCAGAGAGATGGCCGAGAAGAGCATAATAATGAAAGTGGAAGCAACTGCAGAAGCTTCAGCAATAATCAAAGACTTGACAAATTAAAAGTGAGATGTTATTATTGCAATAAATTTGGTCACTATGCCCATGATTGTAGGAAGAGGATAGATGATCAAGGAAACCAGAGAGCTAATATCACTACAGATAGTACTAACTCCATGTTCCTATCTTTCCATACCAAGCATGAACCTTCTGATAATGTGTGGCTATTGGGCAGTGGTTGCACTAACCACATGATAGACAACAAGAAATTGGTTGCAAATTTGGATCAATTTGTGAAGACAAAGGTAAAGTTGGGGATTGACAAGACTATAGATGTAGTGGCAAAGGAGTGGTCAACATTCTGACCAAGTAGAGGGGGTCAAAGACAATCTTAGAGGTATATTATGTCCCTGGTCTCAAACATAGTTTGATAAGTGTTGGTCCATTGACACAGAAAGGATACATAGTTATCTTTCAAGGACAAGAGTGTGTTATATATGACAAGTCCCCAAGAAAGCAATTGATAGCAAAGGTGCATATGACGAGGAACATATTCTTTCCTCTAGTTATGAATTACAGTGATCAGGTTAGTTCTTTTACAGTTTCATGTTCAAATAATGATTGGTTATGGCACTTTTGGTTTGGATACTTGCACTTTTCTAGTTTAAGATTGTTGCAGCAGAAAAAACAGGTCAGAGGATTACCTCCCATCAAAGAACCTGCTAGTAATTGGGAGCGTTTCATCTTGGGAAAGCAACGTCGTGAAAGTTACCTCCCATCAAAGAACCTACTAGTAATTGGGAGCATTGCATCTTTGGAAAGCAATGTCGTGAAAGTTTTCCAAAGGGAGTTGCATATAGAGCAAAGAAACCTCTTGAGATAGTGCATACAGACTTGTGTGGACCTATGAGGACACAGTCGATTGGTGGAAGTTGTTACTTCCTCACTTTCATTGATGATTATAACAAAAAGACTTGGGTTTACTTCTTGAAGTAGAAGTTTGAAACTTTTGCAAAGTTCAAAGAATTCAAAGCCTTAGCAGAGAACCAAAGAGATCGAAAAATCAAAGTATTGAGGTCAGATCGTGGTGGAGAATATGATTCAAAGGCATTTCATGAGTACTGCAAACAACATGGAATCAGAAGACAATTTATAACTAGATACACACTGTCAGGCTAGGTAGTAACTCCATGAAATTCAATTCATTGATTTCATTTAGGTTGGTGTTTAATATATACATGAGGGAGGCTGTTCATTTCATCTCCAGATGACTATTCATATTCTCCATTATTTATTTACTTCAATTTTAGTTATTCACCTAATCTTGACGATTAGGTGTCAACATTCCCCCCCTTAATCTGAAGGGATGTTTGTGAGTCCAAGCATCGTTCTGAATCTTTCAAGTTTTTCTCTTCTAAGTGCTTTGGTGAAGATGTCTGCAATTTGCTTGTTCGTGGAACAATGGCAGAGATGGATTGTTTTGGCCTCAACATGATGTCGAATCAAATGATATTTAGTATTGATGTGCTTCGTTCGATCATGGAACTTTGGGTTCTTTGCAAACTTTATTGCAGAGGTATTATCAATCATGAGTGGAGTTGATTGTACCTGTTTTACCTACAAATCTTCAAGAATTTTCTTGAGCCACACAATTTCTTTTGTTGCTTCCGCTGCTACCACGTATTTTTCTTATGTTGTGGAATCTGCTGGAACTGATTGTTTACATGATCTCTAGGAGACAGCTCCTGGTCAAAGACTCATAGCATATCCTGAAGTAGATACCCTAATTTCTTTGTCTCCATCGAAGTCTGAATCAGAGTATCCAATCAAGCTGAACTCGTCCACCTGTGTATACTTGGTTCCAAAGTCTTGAGTTCCCTTCAAGTACCTTAGAACTCTTTTTGCCACAGACCAATGTCCCTCACAAGGATTTTGCATAAACCTGGAGAGGATTCCAACAGCAAATGAAATGTCTGGTCTGGAAGTAGTTAGGTAGTTGAGACTTGCTACAAGCTGTCTATACTTTGTTGCATCCTCAAATTCTTTTCCTTCAATAAATGTGAGCTTTAAGTTTTGTTCCATTGGAGTAGTAAGAGGATTGCATTCTGTCATGCCAAACATGTTCAACAGATCTCCAATGTATTTCTTTTGAGAAAGAAATATGGACTTCGGATGTTGGGTTACTTCAATACTAAGATAGTAATGAACACAGCCCAAATCAGTCATTTCAAAACTTTTCCCCAATTCCTTCTTTATGGATGCAATGTAGCTTTCATTGTTCCCTGTCATCAAAAGATCATCTACATATACCACAATATATACAACTGTTTTGCCAACTTTCTTGACAAATAAAGTTGCATCATCAAGATCATAATGTTTGAAATTGAGTTTCAGAAGATGCTTAGTTAGTTTTTCATACCAGGCTCACGGTGCTTGTTTGAGGCCATACAAGGACTTCACCAATTTGCATACTTTATATTCATGTCCTTACACAGCAAATCCTTCAAGCTGGGACATAAAAACACTCTCTTTTAGATCTCCATTCAAGAAAGCAGTTTTTACATCCATTTGATGGACTTTCCAACTGTTCTGAGCTGCTAGGGCAAAGAGTGATCGGATGGTAGCCCATTTTGTTGTGGGGGCAAAAGTCTCCTCATAATCAACCCCTTCCTTTTGTGCAAAACCTTTTGCCACAAGCCTAGCTTTGTGCTTTTCAAGTGAGCCATCAGCTTTATACTTGTTCTTGTAGACCCACTTGCAGCCAATTGGTTTGGTTCCTAATGGAGGATCAACCAGCTTCCAAGTGCTGTTCTTTATGAGGGGATCATACTCCTTTTGCATCGCTTATTTCCATTCATCATGAGAAGCAGCTTCTTTGAAGGAAGTTGGTTCAAAATCTGTAGACAAGTTCAATTCACAATCATAAGAAACATCCATATCAACAGGTGAATTAGAGTCATCCACATCACCTCCATTTTTCTAGTTTGAATTTCTAGTTCCTGTCTTTCCAACCTCATCAAGATGAACACTTTCAAGTGTCTTTGTCAGCCACTTTGGGGGACCTTTCTCAGATGTTCCAGGCTGCTCCGTTGATTGAGTTGGGTCTGAATCAAGATTGAGTCTCCCAATTCTATCAATCACATCACTTAAAGCATCATCTATTGTTGGAGTTTCATCCGGGGGAGAGTGTTCCTCAGAAGAAGATTCCACATGTTGATCTAGTATAGGAATCCCCCTTTCAAGATGTGGAATCTGATTATCACGTTCTTGAAATGTTTTTGCTTTTGCGAATCTATCCAAGCGATCAAGTTGCCGCTCAACATCATTGCCAATTTTGGATGATTCAAGAGAAATTACATCTCTAGATACAACAAAATTTTTATTTACTTCATCATAGAGACGGTATGCTTTGGAGGTGTTTGAATACCCCAAGAAGATACATTTACGACTTCTAGCACCAAGTTTGTTTCTATGTACCTTTGGTATCAAGGCATAACAGGTGGAACCAAAGACCATGAGATGATTTACCGAAGGAACATGTCCATACCACATTTCATATGGAGTCTTGTTTCTAATAGCATTAGATGGACATCTATTCTTTATATATGTAGCACATAGAACAACATCAACCCAAAACATTATCTTTACAATTTTTGAAGAAGAGCATGGATCGTACCATATTTAAGATTGTCTTATTCATTCTTTCAGCTACACCATTCTGTTGGGGATTATAAGGTACAGTTGTTTGATGTTTGATCCCATGTTGGCGAAGATAGTTTTCAAATTCATTTGATGTGTATTCTTTTCCATTATCAGTGCAAATAGACCCAATATGAGATTGTGCATCATTTTTCAATCCATTTATGAAAATTCTTGAATGTTTGAAAAGCAATAGATTTTTTCTTCAATAAATAAACCCAACACATTCTGGTGTAGTCATCAATAAATGTCATCATATATTTATTTCCATTTGCAGAAGGAACAAGCATTGGACCACATAAATCTAAATGAATGAGTTCAAGTTTTCTATGTGCTCTTGTATGTGAATCATTAAAAGACTGTTTGCTATGCTTTCCTAGAATACAAGAACATTGCTTCAATTTCCTAGGAATTGTAGGCAAACCAACAACACCATTTTTCTTCAACAAGCGGAGGCTGTCATAGTTCAAATGTCCAAATCTAGCATGCCATAATAAACTTGATGGAAGTGTACCTTCTTCATGATGAGAATTGTATGAGAAATGTTGTGCACGAGCAGAGGTTCCTTGCATCTTGAGAAGCCTTTCTTCTTCTATTCCCCTCATGACAAGTGAGTGGTCAGATGCTTTTCTCACCTCAAGCTTGCCATCAAACATATGAATGGAGTGACCTTGCTGGCGGATGTGAACCAAGGACAACAAGTTTCTCTTCAGCTATGGGAGATATAAAACATGGTGTAGAAGAAAGTTTGGCAGACCAGGCAATTTAAGCCTGATTGTGCCAAGCCCTGATGGCTTGATTTTTGATTGGTCTACAAAGTATATTGCTCCATCAACATTGTCAGTAAATTCTTCAAAAAAATATTTTCTATGAGTCATGTGGTAGGTTTCTCTTGAATCAAGCAACCAATCATTTTTCCAAGAAGCAAGTGAAGCATTAAATAAATCTTCATTTACTCCAATATTACATTGTGTCACAACATAGTGAGCGGATTCAAGTGCTTTACCTTTGTCTGTATCATCAGCTTTACCTTTCTGTTGGTTTCTTTTCTGCTCAATTTTGTCCCCCCTGCTTCTGAAATATCTTCCTCTTCCTCTTCGACCACCTCTTCCTCTTGAAGAATCTTGAGTAGGATGCTTTTCTTTATGAGCAAGGCACACAACCTCTTCAGAAGATTCAGGGGCTGTCTTATTTCCAAAATCTTTCTCTCTTTCAGCAAACTTTTTCACAAGAGAGTCAAAGGTGATATCTTTGAGATTTCCATTTGCTTGCAATGACTCAAGATAATTGGAGTGAGTAGGATAAAGTGCCTTGAGAAAAGCGATAAGAGGAATATCCAATTCAACCTTAGTGGATTTGATATCGTGCATTATAGACTTTACTTCAGATGCAAGAGCAAGAGGATCATTACTTTGCAGTTCAAGAGTGAAGAGTTTAATCATGAGTTGAACAACTTCAAGTGCAGAATGTGAGTCATAGAGTTCTTTCAGCTTTTGTAAGGCTTCAAAAGCAGTTGAAAATGACGAAATATGGTGGCTCACCTCTTCATTTACAGATGCTGTGATTAATGCATAAGCTTTGCTGTTCTTGTTTTCCCAAATGACGAGCTCTTTGTCTGAGGTAGGCTGTTCTGGTTCATTGTCTCCATCTTTGACACACACTCCTTTCCACAAATAATTGAAAATGAGGGTGTGTTTTATCATCCGGGACCATTCAGGATAGTTCTCCTTGCCAATGAGAACTATTCCCACCATGGATATGATTGAATGCATTCTGTAAAAAATTACTTCTGTTGATAGAAAAATACTTCTGCCAATATACAGTAAAATTGTACTTCTGGTGGTAATTTTTTTTTTTAATTACAATTCAAAAGGGCATTCTCTCTATATAGGGCTTTGTAATGTCTTTATCTTTAATGAAATAATAAAACATAGATCAGCTATGCATTCTCAAAATATTTCAATCTCTTCCTCATATACCAATATGGACGCCAATACCATGTAGTCAGCGTACCAAAAAAAGGGCTCAATACAATTCCATATGTTAAACAACGTTAAGAGTACATTCAACAACGTTCAAACTACATTCAACGCGTGGCTTTTAACACATTTTACATGCCAAAAAATCTTCAACATATATACCAAAAACTTCAAAGTATATGCCAACGTTATGTGAAAAACTTCAACGTATATACTAGCATCATTCACACAACATCATTCACCCAGCGTTAAAAAATACCAAGATCAACGTATATGTGACATATATGAAATAGCGTTTATATGGAGAGAGCAACGTAAATCATATTACAGGCAGCGTTCAACATATGGGTGGAAAGAACTGTGGTAAACAGTGGTAATGGCGGTTTTACATATTACAACCCAGCAATATAAACATTGGTAATGGCGGTTTTACATATTACAACCCAGCAATATAAACAAAACATTGTTTCCTCCTGCACAGAGCGTATTCATACCAGATATCAAAGCTTGGATAAGTCAGCAACGGCGCCACAACTTTGTAACGTATTGCTTGAACAGTTCGCCAAGCGTGGTATGAAACAAGTGGTCCTCCAGGCAGCCGCATGTATGGTGGTCTTATTGGAGCGTTTCACGCACCATTCACTGAGGCAGCGTTCCACTCAAACTTCAACAACGCACTCTTCGCATTTGCGTTCCTCCACGCTCATACCTAGACTATGGCACGAGTTTGAAAGTTCAAGGGCGGTAGACTGTATAGAGATGGGCACAGGATTTCAACCGAGGACATTCAATCATGTGGAGAAAGCTTTTTTCAAAAATGCCCTTTGCACTGGAACGCTATTGCTAGGTCAGAGGTGGAAGTTCTGAAATATGGATAGAACAAGAAAATAGGCAGAAAATGGAGTTACAAGGGCAGGAGTACTAAAATTAAGACTAGATCTGATACAATGTCAGGCCAGGTGGTAACTCCATGAAATTCAATTCATTGATTTCATTTAGGTTGGTGTTTATTATATACATGAGGGAGGTTGTTCATTTCATCTCCCAGTGATTATTCATATATTCCATTATTTATTTACATCAATTTCAGTTATTCACCCAATCCTGATGATTAGGTGTCAACACACACCACCACAAAATGGTGTAGCAGAGAGAAAGAACAAAACCATTATGAATATGGTAAGGAGCATGTTGAAAGGAAGAAACTTGTCTAATGAGTATTGTGAAGAAGCATTTGCATGTGTTGTTTATGTGATAAACATATCTCCTACAAAGAGTGTGATGAACAGAGTACTAGAAGATGGATGGTCAGGTAGCAGCGTATCTCATATCAGAGTATTTGGATGTGTAGCTTATGCACATATGCCTAAACAACTAAGATGGAAATTGGATGATAAAAGTGAAAAATGCATATTTACTGGTTATAGTGAGCAATCAAAAGCTTATAGATCGTATAATCCTGTCACGAAGAGGACCATAATTAGCAGAGATGTTGTGTTCAAAGAAGAAGAGTTGTGGAATAGTAATATAGACAAAACAGTTGATGCATAAGAGCCACTAATGGAAGAAGATGATGTAGCAGAAAAGGAGTAGCAAGAATCATAGGTGAAGATACCAAACAAAGACACACCAACAAGTACTCCAAGATTTTCCGAGTAGCATAGATCTTCAAGCAGACCAGGAGTTCGAGATTCTCCTAACAATCAATTTGGCTATGAATCAAGCAATGTTAAGAGAAAGATGAGAAGTATGAAATATATTTATGATGATTTGGATGTTAGTTCAAATTTTGCATTGTTGTCATTCCAACCTTCTTCATTTGAAGAAGAAATCAAAGATGAAAATTGGGTGCAAGCCATGGAAGAGGAAATCGAAGCTATTAAAAATAATAATACATGGGATTTGGTTGATTTTCCCAAGGATAAAAAATCTCATTTGTGTAAAGAAGATAAAGTTTACAAGTTGAAGAAAGCACTCTATGGACTCAAGCAAGCACCTAGAGCTTGGTATAGCAGAATTGATAGCTACATGATCAAGAATGGATTTTGCAGAAGCAACATTGAGCCTACCTTGTACACAATGGTAAATGAGCATGGACAAATTTTGATTGTTTACTTGTATGTTGATGACATGATTTATACAGGTGATTTTGAATTGGATGAATTTAAAAAAGACATGATGAAAGAATTTGAGATGAAAGATCGTGGTCTCATGAAATATTTTCTTGGCATAGAAGTTGAGCAATTTGAAAAAGGAATTTTTATTTTTCAAAATAAATATGTTAGAGATTTTTTGAAAAGATTCGGGACGAAGAATTGTAAACCTGTCCCTGCACCAGTTGCAACAAGTACAAATTTAAGCAAGGATGATGAAGGATGAGATGTCAATGTAACTCTATTCACAAGATTGGTTGGTAGCCTCATGTATCTCACAACTACAAGACCATATATTATGCAAGGAGTGAGTTTAATTTCCATATTTATGAAGACTCCAAAAGACACACATTGGAGTGTAGGAAAAAGAATTTTGAGATACATAGCAACAACTAGAGATTGTGGCATAATGTATGCAAGTACATAAAAGAAGGATTTGATTGGATATACATATAGTGATTTTGCAGGTAGTTTGCATGATAGGAAGAGAACTTCTAGTTATGTGTTCCATCTTGGTTCAGGTGTGATTCCATGGGCATCTAAGAAGCAACCTATTGTAACACTATCATAAGCAGAAGCAAAATATGTAGAAACAAGATCAACAACATGTCAAGAAGTATGGTTAGGAAGAGTATTTGATGGACTCAAGTAGAAACAACAAGGATCAACAACAATATAGTGTGACAACACCCCAACGATTGCACTATCCAAGAATAATATGTTTCATCAAAGGAGAACACATATTGATACTAGATATCATTTTA
Source organism: Pinus tabuliformis (assembly GCA_031772625.1). Taxonomy (NCBI): domain Eukaryota; kingdom Viridiplantae; phylum Streptophyta; class Pinopsida; order Pinales; family Pinaceae; genus Pinus; species Pinus tabuliformis. The sequence continues at coordinate 1,311,013,584 of CM062809.1, forward strand.
TTAGAGAACTTGTGAGAAATGGAGAAGTTCACTTGAAGCCTTGTAAATCTAGTGATCAATTGGTTGATATAATTACTAAGTCATTAGCAAAAGATGTGTTTGAGTTTCATAGAAGAAACTTGGGTGTTGTAAGCCTATCTGAGACATAAACCAACAAGCATGTTTTTTGAGTCATGTCTTAGTTTAGCGCTCGTAATTAAGGGGGAGTGTTAAAATAGCTAATTAACTCCCACATGGAGATTTATCTAAAATTAGAGAGTTAGTTAACTGAATGTTGAGTAAGTCGAGTTAAGTGATAGATGAGTTTAGTGTGTGGTTACATGTCAAGTTATTTTAGGTGAGTCGCTAGTTGGAAATGTACAAATATCTCTCACCTGGTTCATTATGTGATCAATAGAAGAGCTACAAATCCTGTGTTTTTTGCGTTAATTTGTGTTTTGCCTCCTTTTCCTTTCCAACAACTACGATAATGGGATGTCCAAGGACAGGGAAATTAAAATCGTTCCCTGCAGAGATGAACTGGACAATTTGAATTGCTAAAGATGCAGAGGCTTGAGTCGCATGCCCATTAAATAGATACGTCTGTTGCTTATGGTGAATGCCATGAGACGTGACCACCTATACTCCACTATGAAACACTTGTGTTGCCTGTTGTAATTCCAAAGTCGAAGGTGAGGTAAAAACAACATTCCTTGGGATTCATGCTAGGGCTTCGATATTACAATTGAACTTAGCGTTTTAGGGAATTGGAATAAAGTCATTCCTTTGATTATATTCAATTTCACCTTGGTTCATCATGGCCCCCTTTTTTGGAAATTTATCAGCCTCTGAATTCAAGTGCCAGAGAATGTGAAAGAAATTTACCTCTTCAAATCTTGACAGTAGAGAGAGGATTCTTTGACTGGATGTTGCAGACTCTTTGGTAATAACTTTCTTAGCCTTTGTGAATTGTTGGATAACAAGAATAGAATCCCCAAAGACATTTATTTTTGTCACTTTGCATTCTTTGGCAATTTCCAGGGCCTTCCATAATGCCAAGTATTCAGTTTAATTGTTGATGCCAATTCTAATACCCCATGCGAACTGAGAAACCATTTTTTCAATGGCAAGTATTCGGTTTAATTGTTAATGACAATTCCTATACCCCATGCAAATTGAGAAACCATTTTTTCATTGAGCCAAACTCCTCCCGCTCTAGCCTCTCCCAAAAATATATTAATTATTAATATGCCATGATTATGAATTTTAAATGTATATTATAAATTTTGAATACATATAGCACAAATACTTTAATTGCAATATATTTAAAAATGTTAAAAAATTATATCAATAATCTAAAATTCTAATAAACAAAATGTTAAATTTAATTTTATGTATAAAATTTAGGTTAAATGTTATTATAATTTCAGAAAAATAGTATATTAATCTGATGACAAATATGAGATAGATTAAAATAATTTATTATTAATGCTCGGTCTCTCTATTTAATGTGTTGCCATGGTCTGGTTCTTTATCTTGTCGTGACAATGAACCATATTTGCTGATTCGCAATGAATGAATTTCGATATGATTATCGCTGAAGCTAGGTCTCATAATTTAATAATGTCAAGTGTTATAAATTAAAACAAAATAATATTTTAAAATAGAGAGAATATGTTTTTTTAAATAGATAATATATTTAAATTATTAATGAATTGTGCATTTAGACCTTTTAAGGCAACCACAAACCATTGACATTGACATTGTTGCGTGGGCGTAGGATGACCCATACACACGAAATATTTTAATGATTGTCAAAATTTACACCCTATTTTGTAGTTCTATGTACACCAAAAATAAGACTTCGCTCTATTAAAATTCGGTAATAGAGATGCCTTTGCGATGTCCATGTGTGTCCTGGTGAGTCGTAGGAAAACATAGATTATTTAAAACAGTTTAAAAATTTATTTTTTTAATTGGCTTGAATTTAATGGTGTTTTTTATTTTTTTTTTATTTTTAAGCTTTACTTAGTTTTAAAGGCACAATTTCGACCCATATGCAGTTACATACCTCAAAATTTACCTCAAAATTTGCATCCATAAAATGATATTAAACACTTCAATTTTCCGCGAATCATTTTCCAAACTTCATATAAAATATTCCCAACAAATAATTTTATCCAACCCCATCCTTGAATGATAGAATGACAAAGAAATAAAGAAATATAAATACCGCATGGGTAGAACAATAAAAAAACAGAAATGCCTAGGGCTTCCCCGAGGGTACCATGATACTTTGTGCGCTAATAAAATCTAACAAATGCTGCCAATAAAAAAATTGGGGCTGCCTGGATGCTCACTATCGATGCCGTGATTAACTGAACAATTTGTACGTTTTTTATTTTATTTTATTTTTTCTATTAAATCCTATTCATCATCACCCAACTTCTGCACCTTTGCCAGCCTGGGCCTCTTTTGATACCCGACACGCTGACTGACACAATCTCATGATATCCAAGTTGTGTTGCATTATACTTGATACTGCTTCCATGTCTCTGGCCTCATGCCTTAACTCTTTATCTTGCAATTTACATTTATATCCCCAACCATCCCTGCTTTTTTTTTTTTTGGGAACACAGCAGAAGGTGCCCAATTGTACTTAAAACACATTATATATTAATACTTAACGATTGCTTGATTTGTCCAAAGTAAATCTATGGTTAAAGTCTAAATTATTTATGAAAAGAGATTTAAAAATCAAATTTCGATCCATTCCTTACAAGTTTTGGATTTTGTTATCATCGTTTTATCATTTCTATTGGAGTCAAACAAGGTTTTCCCTTTATTCCCTACACTTTTTGGTTTATATATTGATAAATTGGAAGAGTGGCTAAATTTGCAAGGTGGAGATGGTGTTTGGTTTGGGGGAGTTTCTCATAAAGCTTCTTTTATATGCTAATGATCTTGTACTAATTGCAAAATCGACCCTTTAGAGGAAGGAAAGAATAGGGAAGCCCCATTCCAGTCCCCACTATGCTCTCCTTTGCCTCAGTACGATGAAACTATTTATTTATAGGTCATACGCTACATAATCACTTTCAAACCTATGAATGTTGTGTCCATTTCCTTGTAGGTAAACAAACACGAGGTTGAGTGAGAATAATAAAACACCTTTCACCACTAAATACTCTCACCTACAACTTACATTAATACCAAAATTTTTCCTTTTGGTTATGCCATTTAAGGTTAAGTAGCAGTTTCATCTAATCTAAGGTGCACCTGAGGTGTTTTCTCAGAGAATTTGAAACTCCATTAGAGATAATTTTAGAGGCCCATATCACAATTAAAGATGAATTTATTGCTACTTCATTCATTCGATCAATTGTTTGTTCAAGATCTGATTCAAGGTAAAAAGCTTCAACTTTTAGATTTGCAGGTCCCAGTTTAGTATGGTAAAATTTCAGTTCCTCACCAACCTACCTAAACTCCTCCTCTCTACTGGTGTTGGTCATTCCTGTTGTTGTGTTTGATGAGCACTAGTATTGCAACAAGGATGCTACAACTCCCGGGCTACCAACTTTACTTCATCAACCTGGGGTTCGTACAAACTTGGAGGTGACAATGCCATATACACAAATAGATGTAAGGGGTCCACTCTTTGTCATTGTTGAGTTGGGGTGATAGACCACTACGGCTTCTCAAACCAGCCTTCTATTGATTTAGAAGAAGTTTGATTACCAATTGAGAGAGGAGAATTTTACCCTAATTGAGAGAATTGAAATTCTACTTACTGCAGTAATGAAAGACAGAAATATATGCCTACAAAACACATAACTCATCTAGCTATTTGTTAATATACCTTGCTTTCAAAAGAATTATAATTTAACACATGTGAAATATTAACTAACCTAAGCATGAAATCTAATCTAAACAAGCACTTAACTGTGGTGTGCATGAATGAATATAAATATTTTTTTATTTTTATCTTTTTGTAAAAATGTGAATGCTAATCCTTCTTGGTTGCATGGCAGGTGAGATATGTGTGGAGGGAGATGAGTGTAATGGTTCAGATGGCTTGGGTGACAAGCATGGTTATACTCCTGGCTTTTGTGATGCTTTTTTCACAATTTAGTCTCAAAACATGCCACTACAGGTTTTCCTATAGGATGTCTACAGGATGTCCTAGTTCACCTACAGGATCCTGTGTTTTCCTACAGGAACAAGCTGAAAGCATAGGGAGTGGGTTGGAAGGTTGTATGGAGCTTAGGGAAGGTGAGTAATGGAAGAAATAGGGCAAGGGAGTGGTAGGCAATCACTCAGAACTCAACCCAAATCTTTATGATGGTTGGATTTGCTCAATAAGCATGACAAGTTGTCCTTGTAAAACGATAACTCGAATTGAGAACTTAGTGGCCTTTGGCGATCATGGGTGGATATGGTTTGGCTGTAGCTGATGACATAAGGTCTTCCTGCAATGTAGAAACTCATGTAACATATACATCAGTGTTGGAATTTATCCATAAATCATCTCAAAACAAGAAGGGTTTACAAAAATATAAGAAAACGGAATTTGAATAATTTATTTGCCAAGTTTATGCATGGGAATGCTTGAAACCTACCATGAAAGCAACATGAAATCTAATGCAAAACTTAAGATATCAGAGATGACAACTGCAACCTATCTTCTAAAACTAAAAGATGATGACCTAATTAGCAGAAAAACCCTAAATTTCATAAGAAATCAGAATTCTATCTTTTTGGGTTGAATGGGAGTTGTTCCTCAAGCCATAGTCCCAGGAAGGGAGGAATGAGGTAAGATCCGCCTATTATCAACCTTTTTTTGAATATTTTCTTATCCCTATAATGCTACTGTTAAAGCTATTCACAATGGAAGAAAACTAATCAAATCTACCAATGCTTGCAATTTAACAACACCAAAATCAATTTAACAACTAATCTATGAGATAACCTAAGCATACAAGTACAATAAGAGGAACCTCTGCTACTAGGGTTGGGCCCTAACCCAAGAACTTCAACCCTCTGAGTCATCTCAGTTCTGGATCAAAGGAATGCTGCTCATTTTCATTAACATATCAAAAAATACATAACAGTGTTTGGTCACAATCCTTTAACTCGAAAACTTCTTAGTTATCTTGCACAAAAAATATGAATCCTAATGAGGCTCTAGGCCTATTTATTTTTACAATTGAAGTTGCCAACGCCTTCCTTACATCTAGGGAGGCTTGGCTCCTAATCTTGAGATTAACTGGTTCTTAACTATCACTGGCTTGGCTGCCAATGATCCTCATGACTCGGCTGCCTGCAACTCCGAGCTGGTGTGATTTGATTGAGGGATCTTCGAGTGAGTGAGGAGTTAATGAGGGAGATCCTATCTCCTATAATCTCTCCTTCTTGTCTCATTCAAGTTCCTGCACCCTAATTAGCCACAATTTTCTCTAAAAACCCGCAATCAATGCACATTAGACCACTAGACATGACATCTTACTTTTACTCATCTCATTAAGAAAAATATAATTAAAAAATGTAAATAATTATGAGAAGAGTTGATTTCAGTAAGCTGGAGGTGCATTAAGGTCCATTTATTTTACCCATTCATGAGCCTCATCAGTGTTCATTTTGAATTGGTGGGTAAAAGTCATGGAACTGACATTGATAGTCTGGAACTAACCAAGTATACACCTTAGAAACACATACAAGTCATTTTACTGACAAAAGAGGGAAACATATATTGTAAAAGTGACACATATGAGATTTTTTGTTTAATTTTCTTCACAATTTCAGATATTTTAGAGAATGGAGTTGTTGAAGTAACTTCAATGTTGTCATCAAAATCACATAAGAAGAATTGACCATTGGTGCATGGAAGTGGGGCAAGTGTTGGTGAGGGCGTTACTCCCATTTTTGGGTATGCTTCACAATTGACATCGATTGTACTTTCTAGGTCTACAATTAAGGAAAAGGGCGAGTTAAGGAAAACTTAAAACAAAAGAATAGAAATTGGCATGATGACACATGGATTGTGTGCATGAATATTCTGTTTCCATCTTTGAAACAAATTGTTCTATTTAATGTATGAAAAGGAGGATGTGAAGCATTATTCTTTTTGGAGGAGAATCCTAGGAGAGAAGGATTCACTGGCTAAGGTAGTTGATTGAGTGCCGGGGTTAGCCAACTATAGAAATACTTAGTGCAACTAAGCTTATGGTTTGGTGTACATTTGTCCCCAAAACATTGGTTGAGGTTAGTAGGATCTGAATAGCACGGCAACTCTGAAATTTCCAGTAAGCTAAATCTTTGCTTTATAGGTAAGTCCTCATGTCTCGTGGTTTCACAAATTATATACTAACCAGCTGGGATTTTTTTTTTTTTATTACTGACATTAATTGATGTAAATAATTTTCATGTTTAATTTCAATCCATTATAGCTAGGGAAGAATAGATATAAAGAAGGAGAAACATATATAGTTAAAGCAGGTATAGAGAGTGAAGACGAGAGATAAAAATAGAGAGAGGGGGAGGAAAAGAGAGGAAGAGATAGTGATGGGGAGGTGGGGAGAGATAGTGAGTGAGTGAGTGAGAGAGAGAGAGAGAGAGAGAGAGAGAGAGAGAGAGAGACTTCTCCTTGTGTCCTTCCCATGCGCCCAGTATCCAAACACAAATCCAATGAAGAAGCACATTAGAACAATGATTATGTTAAAACTTAGTATGGTTTTTTTTGTAATTGAAAAGAATATTTTGTCACTTTTCTTGTTGGAAACAAAGTTTTTTCTTGTTATGTGACTAGTGACAATTTCTATGTAATTAGAAGGAAATTTGAGTAATTTGAAGACAATTTTTGTCTTCTGGTGTAATTGGAAGGAATTTTTTTTATCTTTTTTTAATGTGGAAACATTATTTGTCATTTTTTGTAATATTGGGAGACAATCTTTGTCTTCTTTTGTAATTGGAGGAAAAATTTTGTAATTGGAAGACAATTCATATGTTTATTTGTGGTTGGAACACAATTATTGTCTCCTTGTAATTACAATCCAATTTAAACATGGGGAACCATTGTAGTAAAAAATGAAAGTCGTCAACGAAAATGCAACCATTAGAAAAAAAATCACTGAAACAAGAGAAAAGGCCATGGAAGGTATGGAAAAACACTAACTTTTAAAAAAGGAAAATCCAACTTATAGCACCATAGAGAAGCTCCAATGAATATTCTGTCAAAGTAAATTGTTGTGGATGATAAGATGATAATGGATTTTCTTGGAGTTGATTATAGTATATATGGAATTAGAGAGGCAACCAATGCATAACTTATTGATGAACAAGTTCCTATGGTGCAACCTCATATTAAAAAATGTTTCATTTTATAAGCCACCCTTGAATATGTCTAGTTCCCTTTAAGGAATGTATGTCCACAACTAAGAAGTCAAGGTTTCCTAAATACAGGTCCATCACCCCTGCCTATATTGGACGTTATGCAATGAAGAATTGTAAAACACCTTTAGGTGGATGAAAATGGTTTATTATTATTTGAATTTAAGCTACTTGAATGAACTAATCATTCCCATCCTATCAAAGAATACTTTGGATTGAAGTTTGATGCAACCAAATGCCAAATATTTTTGTCTTTGTTAAAATCTAGGATTTTAACTGTTGCTACAAGAATTCTAGACAGTAAAAAATGAAAAATATAGAAACAAGACCAAAAGAAACCATCGTTTACTAAAACACATATCTCATCTCATAAAATTAAATGTCAAAACCCTTCAAAAGTATTCTATTGAAGAAGATATCATTAACCTAGTTGGCTAAACAAAGTCTTGGGTCTTCACTAGTAGGCTACCTCATTCTGATATGAAATTAATTGTAGTTAAGGGACTAGTGCAAAATTTATAACTTGAGAACACTAGACCCTCTTCTAACCAAAAATATGTAATAAAATTAAGAAGGGATTATAGGGATTGTGAACCCCACATTAAGCACTTCCTTGACATGTCATAACTAGAATTGTATGAGAGATTTAGGAATGTACATTCTTCACCTAGCTTAGGCCAACAATAATTTGAGAAATGCAAGCCCTAATATGTTAGAATAAACATAACTCATAGCACATGTTGTTGCCAATAACACATTGAATACTCTTATTATTATGACGTGCATATATATATATATATATATATATATATATATATATATATATATATATATATATATATATATATATATATATATATAAAAGAACCTTGTGCAACAATGCTTAGATATATTGCCACTAACTCATCTAGAAACTTTATTTTTAATATCTTGTGTACATGGAGGTACATTTTATAAAAAACTATTGCTTAAAGGGGACTTGCCTTGCTTGTGTGAAATGGCATCATTGAGAAATTACGTCCATGTGAGCAATGAGTATAAATTGGGGAGTAAGGAGGTCAACTTAAAAATCTTCAAATATGCCACATACAGTTCCCAAGGAGAGAATGAATGAAAAAATATACAATTGGTCACTTCTCAAGTTAGTGATGACTACATAAATAATATCATTTTTTGTTCAAATTACATTTTGATGCTATAATTTAAACATTATAGCAATTTATATTTGTAATAATGCATTGACATACTATCATTGTTCTACCAACTATGAGTATGTGAATTCATCAATAAATTCTATGATAAGACACAATAAATTCCTACATTGCCACCTTTGGAAGGTTCAAGAAAAGTTACATCTTTGGACAGAATATTTACTTCAAGTTACCTCATAAATACAATATGCCTTGGTGGTATTTGAATACCCAAAGAAGATACGCTTATGACTTCTTACATCAAGCTTGTATCTTTGCTGCTTAGGAATCAAATCATAGAAAATGGAAACAAAGGCCTTGAGATGCCTCAGTCGAGGAATGCGGTCATACCACATTTCGTAAGGAGTCTTATCGTTAAGAGCTTGAGATGGACAACAATATTTCACATATACTTTTCATAGAACTACATCAACCCAAAACAACAACTTTACATTTTGAAAAACATGATGGAGCAAATCATACTCAAGATAGTCTTGTTCATTCTTTCAACTGCACCATTTTGTTGAGGATTGTATGGAATGGTGGTTTGATGTTGAATTCCATGTTGGTGAAGATGGTTTTCAAATTTACTAGATGTATATGTGATTGTGCTTTATTTTGAATCTATTGATGAAAATTTCCAAAACTTTCAAAAGCTTCAATTTTTTTTTTCAACAAGCAAACCCAAAAAAATCCTTGTATAATCATAAATATAATTCCTCATATATTTATTTCCATTAGCAGATAGGAAAAACACGGGACCATACAAATTAGGATGTAGCAATCCATGTTTTATACATGCTCTAGAAGCGGAATCATGAAAGCATTGTTTGTTGTGCTTTTCAATGATACATGCATCACATTGCTTCAATTTCCTAGGAATAGCACATAAATTGGAAACACCATTCTTTTTCAATAAATGAAGATTGTTATAATTGATTTGTCCAAATATAACATGTCATAGAAGACTAGATGGAAATATACCTTCATGGTGATGAGAGAGGTATGTACAATTTTTTGCATGAGAAGATGTCCCATTTACCTTAAGCAGTCTTTCATCCTACACTCTAGTCATGAAAACTATGTTGTTAGAAGCATTCCTTATTTCTACTTTTCCATCAAAGATATGAATGGAGTGACCTTATTTTTGAATGTTTAAAAGGGACAAAAAATTTCATCATATCTCTACAAGATAGACTATATGATGCAAAAGAAAATAAGTGAATCTAGGTACTTTAATCCCGATGGTGCAAAGACCTGAGGGCTTGAGGCTTGATTTATCTCAAAATACATTATTCCATCTAGATTTTCACTAAAATATTAAAAGAAGTCTCTCTAGAAGTTCATGTGACATGTTGAAGTATAAGAAAATGAAGTATAAGGAAAATCTTCAATTACTCTATATTGGAACGGGTAACAATGTAGGAGCGAACTCAGGTGCTTTAAATTTTGTTGGATCGAGAGTTTTAATGCTATCTTCTTTCTTCTCTTGTTTTACTTTGACCTTCTCCGAGGAGATTCTACCTGCTTATACATCATGTTCATTGCTACAACAATGGACATAGTGAAGACCGGGTCTATCACCATGGTTTTATATACCCTCATGCATCTAAAGTTCTTTATTCCACATCCTCTTTTACTACTTTCTACACTAGAAGAATTATGTGAATGGTTCTTCCCTTTCTTAGCATGCCATAGGATTTATTCAAGGGGATAAGTTGTTTTCTTCCTCTTCCCAAATGCTTTCTTATGTTCTACAACATTCATCAATGATTCAAACATAATATACTTTAGTCGGTCACTAGCTTGTAGGGATTCAAGATAGTGAGAGTATGTAGGATAGAGAGCCTTAATCATGGATATGAGCAGATGTTCTATCTTTAATCTAGCAGCATCTACAACATGCATGATGCATTTGATCTCATAATCCAAGGCGATGGGGCCATCATCCTTCAACTCTAGATTCAAGAGTTTTACCAACAATTACACAAACTCTAATCGTATGTGTGAGTCATACAAATATCTTAACTTCATTAAATAACCATAAGAATTTGTAATGGAAACAATATGATAGCTCTTCTCTTCACTTACATATGAAACATTCAGGGCATATGTTTTATTTTTTAATTTTCCATACGATTAGCTCCTTATTTAATGTAGGCTTTTTATGTTCATTTTCCTCCTCTCGTTCACAAATTCCATCCCACAAATGATTGAAAATGAGTGTATTTGATCTCTCAGGACCATTTTCTATAGTTGTACTTGTTAATCAGCACCATACAAAAATGTAAACGAGGGAATGCATCTTCAAAAGAAAAATAGCTACAAAATACTCAACGTCATTCACCTAAGAAATTAATAAGAATTTGGAACACACATACTTCTGGGAATTCTAAAACAACTGCCAATGTTTCTTGGAACACACATACTTCTGGGAATTCTAAAACAACTGCCAATGTTTCTTGGAACACTCTTCTACAACAAACTCATGGTGCTTATTTCTACATATTATAATATATTATTAAGCCTTCTATAGGTGGCAATTCCACTCCATGAGACAATGTCTAAGTGAATGTACTAAAAATGAACACATGATTATATGAAATGTCTAAATTTCCGTGTTTAAGCTTATACTTGTATTAAAAATTTCAAACCTTGTTTCCTATAATTTCAAAGATATTATATGAGGATGTTAGTGTTCCTAAATGCTCCTAAAATATGCTTTAAATGGCTCAGCGTGGAATTTTTTCTACAACTTTCATTCTAAGATGTTTCATATTGAGAAATTTGGAGAAGACTGAGAAGAGATATTCTAGATACCTATGGTAGAAATATTAGAACCAAATTTGCAAAATTGAATATGTGGTATGTTGTGCAAATTCGTTCTTGAGAAGAAGCCAAAAGAAATAAGTTATAGGAGAAGTAGACTTGGTGAAGAAAGAAGTAGTAGGTAGACCTAGTGAAGGAAGAAGAAACTAATACTTTTTAAAAGCGAGAGACTCTAATAGACATTGTGAAAAGGTAAAAAGACCCATTGGAGTAGGTTCGTGCCTACAAATGTTTGCAACAATAGTTATTGTTGTCTCTTGTAGGTTGTTGCCTACAAATAAGTAGAGGGGAATGGGTTGTGCTGTGTTTCCGGAAAAGAAAGGGATGGTTGGGGGTATAAATGTAAATTGCGAGATCAAAGTTAAGGCATGAGGCGACCGACATGGAAGCAGTATCATGTATAGTTTAACACAAGTTGGATATGATGAAAGTGTGTTAGCAAGCGTGTCGGGCATCAAAAGTACCGCGGCTGGCAAAGGTGCAGAAGTATTTGGCTGATGATCCATTGGATTTAATAGAAAAATATAACGTACAAATTGTTCACTTAAACACGCAGCGCAGCATCAGGACTGAGCATCCAGGCAGCCCAAATTTTCTATAGTGAGTATTTGCTAGATTTTATTAGAGCACAAGTTATCATGGCTGCAACATTTGCTCAACTTTCACGGTACCCTTTGCGAAGGTGTGGGCGTTTGCATTTTTTATATGTTTTTTACGATGGTTGGCATTTCTACTTTTTAATTGTTCTACCCATGTGGCATTTCTATTTCTTTATTCCTTTGTTGTTCTATTATCATTCAAGGACAGTGTTGGATAAAGTTAATTAAAGGAAATTTTATTATCATTCAAGGACAGTGTTGGATAAAGTTAATTAAAGGAAATTTTTTTATAATTTTTTAGAAAATGATTCACGGAAAACTGAAGTGTTCACTATAATTTTATAGATGAAAATTTTCAGCTATATAACTGCATATGACTCAAAGATATCCCTTTAAAGCTTAAAGAACCAGAAACCATTAAATTCATCCGCATTTGAAAAAAAAAAAAAAATTAATCTGTTTTAAATAATTTAGGTTTAATACCTACTAGGAAGACTAAACATCACTCAAACACAACACATCGACATGGCAAAGACATCTCCATACTTTAATTTGACATGTTTTCGTCTAGAAAACAATAGAATTTCTTGCATGATTTTGAGAAAATTTCACGGAAATTTTTGAAAATCCAGATTACATATATTAAATTTCAGAATTTTGGGTGTCCAAAGATTCTTGATATTGTTCAATCCATTTTCATCATCAAAAAATGATTTAAAATCTCCCACAATCAAATTTATTGAAGGATTTATTTGTTTAAAAACATACTATCTATTTATCTTAAAATGTTAATTTTTTAAATCTATAATATTTAAGATTATGAAATCATTCTAATAACAATAAATTATTTTAATCTTTATAATATTTGTGATAAGACTAATATACTATACTTATTGAAATTATAATAATGTTTAATTTTAATTTTATAGATAAAACTAATATTATCTCTTATTATAATTTAACAACTTTTTTGGTTGCACACTTCTTGTTTCTCTTTAGAGTTTTTGGCCTTTTTGTGTTATAGTTTTTCCTTCCAAGTGGTTTTATCACTAATTGTGACTTTTTCCTCGGATTCCTCCTTCTCATTATCTTGAGCCCTTTTGTTCTGCATTGGTCCGGGTTTTTCTATTTTTGCACAGGTGGCTCCTATTTGGACCTTCCTTTTCTGACTGGGTGATGACTTGTCCCTGACAATGGGGAATGAGGATGTACCTGATATTAAATAGAGCTCCTTGGATTCTCATGTAGTTCAAGCAAATCAATCTCAATTTAGTTTTGTTTCTCATAGTGCACTTGTTAGTAGTTCGGTTAGTTCGTCGTCTTCTGCTCTGACGGTTTCCCCTGTGCATCATTTTTCGGGCCCAAGCCTAGTAGGTGGAAACAAGGTATTTTCTCTAATTTGGGTTTCGTTTTTCAGTCTTTTTTCCTCTGCATCTAAAGATCTTCAAGATTTTCAAGGTTTTCATCCTTTTCCATTGATTTTAGGACTTCAAACTCCTTTAGTGATGTAGTTTTTTTCCTTTGAACCACTAGACCTAGGATTTGGTTCCCTTTTCCTTGTCATTCCTGTTGTATCTTCTGAGGGCCATGGGTTTTATGAGGGTTTTACTAACCCTAACACTTCTTAAGGGGTCTCTCTTCGCTTCATTTCTCTGGATTTTACCTCATATAGCAACATTCTAAAGGAGCTAGTTTCTCAAGCGCCAGATAGAAGGGCTCATTTCAAGGGTCTGGAGACAAGTTGTTATAATTGGGTGGGTTTGGTTGAGCCAAAGGAAGGTTCATCTAGTAAAAAATCGAGTCTCTCTTAAGAAGGGAAATTTCATAAAGTTGAATGAAAATATTTAGATGGCTTCTGCTCTTAGCTTAGATATGGAAATTCAATAAGCAGAAGACCTTAGCCTCAAATCTTTGGTCGGCAAGATTCGTGGCCACAAATTTGGTTTAACTTTTCTTCATGAATAGGTGGAATCCTAAATCCAGCCTCTAACAAAAAATCATGTATTTGTTAAAGTACTTGCTAAAGGTTGGGTTCATCTGATTTTTCAAGACATGGAGGATGCAAACCTCATTGGGGGGAAGGTCCTCAAACTTGATTCCTCTTTTACTATTTTCAAACATTGGACTCCCCTCTTTGATGCTATGCGTAATAACATCAACATTGTTCTTGTTTCGGCTTGCATTCTTGGTACAATGCATTTGTGGCACGAGCAAATTTTTTGACATATTGGAAACTAGATGGGGGCCTATCTAGAGCATGACTCATCATACCTGACCATAGGTGATACTTCTATGGCCCACATTATCATTAGTGTTGATATCTAAGGGGGCCTCCCGAGCGTTATGGATCTAGGTCCTGGGATGGACCCCATTATCCTGGACTACGAGGATATTCCATTCTGGTGTCGGTGTTATCATCAACATGAACACAATGTGAAGGACTATGTTCTCGTGATGCAAAAGAAAGTGCACAAACCCTATGGTGCAAATATTCTGAGTGGCTTGGGTTCAAAGTATTATTCTCAAGCATCATCACCCTTAGCTTCATGTTCAGTTTCCCTTTATTCCACTAACATGGACCATGGCACTATCCAGGTGTCTGAAGGATCATGTCAAGATATCCCCCCTCTTGTTCCCTTGACTCTAGATGGTGAAGTTATTGTGTCATTTCCTTCCTCTTCATTTTTAAATTATTGTTCAAATGATGGTAGAATTTATTTTACACACAGATTATTTTTTTTCCTATGGCATTTGATGTACTATGCAAACTAACTTCCTCTTCCATGTCTACAAAGTTTTCCTCTCATTCGGTCCCTATTATTTTCCCTTTTTCCCTCATCCCAAGAGACTTGTCCTCCCTATCCTCATCTTCCTCTTTCCTTCCTACTAAGAGTCACGTCTCTAACTATGTTCTATAAAATCTTTGTTCAAGGCTAGTGTTTCCCTAGAGTGGGGGCATTTCATGGGGCCTCTACTAGCTTTCTCTTTATGTTCTGGAGGGTCAAACCCATGGGCATGAATCTTTCCTTTTAATTGCAAAGGAAAAATCTAGAGTTGACCTTACTGATGGTAAACAACTTTCAATCTGAGGGGCCCTTAGACCAAGCCCAAGCCCAATCGCATCCCCATAATGAAAATTATGTCTTTCAATTGCAGGGGACTATATTTTCCCTCTAAAAACAAGCTCGAAAAAGGATTGTTGAATGAATTTGTTGGATATGATATTTCTTTAGGAAACATTGGGGAATAGTGAGTCAAATTCTTCTTGTCTTGAAGGCATTCTAAAGGGTTGGTCCTTTTCGGCGGTAGATTTTTTTGGTCATTCTGGTGGACTTATTATGGGTTGGATCCCTCGGCATGTCCTTGTTTCAAATGTTTGGAGTTCGGAGTCAATAATGGGCATTGATATTTCTCATTTGGTTCTGGGTTAGTCCATTACTTTCATCAATATGTATGGGCCCTCCCAAAATCAAGTTGAATTTTAGGAATCAACTTTTGACAAATATGTTTACATCAAAACAATGTAATGGTTGGTGGTGGTTTTAAATTTTCTCTAGGCCCTTTCAAATCCTTGGGTCCTCGGGCCAATTGAGACCCTCAAGCAAATTTATTCAGAAACCAGTTTCCCAGAAATTTGTTGGTGGGTGTAGAACCTATAAAGCTATCTCCCACATGGAGGAATAGGCACTCTATGGATGATTGGATTGCCAAGATTTGACAGTTTCCTTATTATTGAAGATTTATTGGACTCCCTTTCTCTGTCCAAGCAATGGATTAGAGAGGGAGGTATTTTAGTCCACTCCCCCATCTTTTTGGAAATCAAAGGGTTCCCTAAGAAACTAGCTAGTCCTTTCAAATTGAACTCGAACTAGTTAAATGATGATGGTTTCATCTCTTAGGTTAATGCTTCTTGGATCCCCTTCACCTCCTTGTTGAATTCTTCGATTGCAACTTATTTTGAAGCTAACCTAAAAAGAACAAACTTAAAATTAAGGAGTGGGCAAAGAGGAAGAAAATGTTGGAGGTTGAAGAGCTTGAAGTGATTGAAAAAGAGTTGGAAGTTATTTCTTCTTCTAAAGGGGAATGATTTTCTTCTGAGGAATCAAGTGCCAATCATAGATCCCTAGAAAGTAGAAGGATTGGCCTCTTAAAATCCAGGGAGGAGGAGTGGCATTCAAAAAGTAGAGCAATTTGGTTACAAAGTGGAGATGAGAATACAAAGTTTTTCCAGCCTTTGCAAAGGGATGAAAGTTCATGAATATTATTTGGAGTTTAAGGATGATTAAGGTTCTGTGATTTCATCCTTCAATGGTTTGGTAGATCCACGAAAATGGTTTTTTCAAGATCTATATATAGCCCCTTAGGTATCTTTAATTGTTGAAGTCATCTAAATTGCTCATTTTTTCCTGAGAATGGTTGACGAGGAGGAGTGGAGGGATTTAATGGAGGAGATTTATATGTAGGAGCTTAAAATGGTGTTTCACAATTTTCAAAAATACAAATCCCTAGGTTGGATGGTTGGGGTGTTGAATTCTTCCTTGAACTCTTTGAAATTCTCGGTCAAGACCTAGCCATTTTTATTGAGGAATCAAGGAAGGAGGGCCGAATATACCTACCTTCAACTCTACTTTTATAGTTGTCATCCCCAAATATGGCCACCCTCTCTCTTTCTATGATTTCTGGCCTATCTCCCTCTATAATTTTATATTAAAGTTATTGCAAAGATAATCCTTGTCAGACTTAATCCCATTCTCTCCAGATACATTTCCCTTGAACGATTCACTTTTCTTGAAGGTAGAAAAATTCATGAGGCCATTGGTGTAACTGTCTAGTCAATTTAACGTCTTAAATTGCTCTACATAAATTATCAATCCGAGTATCGTAAAATGATGAAGTGTGGTGCACCATATGTGCTTAGTTAACCTTTTTCTTACTTCATTGTTTTATAGTTTTTTGTTTTGTTTTGGGGTTTTGTTCTTGTTGATCTCCTAAAGTGTCTAATGCAAATGGAAATCTTATTCCTAAGTCTCTAGAAGGTAAGTATGGATACGGATTTTAAAGCAATTATGTCCTCTATAATGATTTCCAGAACTTAACACTTCAGAAGGTCCTAGAATATACTAGTGATGATAGTAATGCTTGAACAAGAATGGAAAATGTGCTACTATTTAAACAAGTAAATAATGAACTACTGATCATGAAACTATTATCTCTACTGCTGTCTAAATACAGAAAAGTGATTTAAGCTACTACACTCAAAGAAATAAAAAATTGCAAGGAAAGTAAAACTAAAATCAAATTACACATTCATAATTCGATCCCTCGCCAATAGTCCCGCTATGGCTTTCAGAGGTAACCGTCAATGATATGAGCAATTTAATATCTAATTGCAGAAAAGTAAAACTAAAATCAAATCACACATTCATAATTCGATCCCTCGCCAGTAGTCCCATTATGGCTTTCGGAGGTAACCATCAATGATATGAGCAATTTAACATCTAATTGCAGAAAAGTAAAACTAAAATCAAATCACACATTCATAATTCGATCCCTCGCCAGTAGTCCCGCTATGGCTTTCGGAGGTAACCGTTAATGATATGAGAAAGTTGATTTCTAAACTAACTAACAAAGCAAGTAAAGAAGACTGAAATCAAAACAGAACTAGAATTAAAAAAGATTAAGAAAAGCAAAGTCAGCAGAGAGGTTAATCTCATGTCACTAGTTGATGCAAAAACATGTAAAGAAAAACTAATATGCTCCATGACATCTACTTCACATCTCCTTCCATGTTGAGAACATCAAAGCTTTATTCAAATTCTTCAAAATTACAAAGTACAACAAAGCTCTCCAAAGCTTTCCAAAGCCATCTCACAAGCTAACAAGCTTAAGAACTAACAAGCTAAGACTTAAGAACTCACAAGCTAACAAATGAAGGAGAGAGATCTCCTATTTATACAAAAAGATGAGAAACCATCTCATTAATGAGAGTCCATGAATCTCTCCCTCTACCTCTAGAGTCCTAATCAAAATAGGAACTGATAAGACACATGTCTTCTTAGAGTTACAATATAATTAGGAGATGTGACACATATCCTCATGATCCCATGATTCTTTCCACTCAAATTCGAATTTTGCCTTAGAGTGCCACATAAGGGTCTTCTAGAAGCCTCCTTTCAACCTACACATGTCAACAATCTCAACCCATTTGTTAGGTATAAGCATATGCACATTATTTTCTAATTTTTAACCACAAATTCACTTAAAAAGCTTAAAATTAATAAAGTTTGGAAAAACATAAATGTGGCCCAATGATAATGAGAGTGGGATGAATGCAGTGACATAGTAGTGAAATGGAGGTGATATAATGGACATAATAGTGAAAGTGTAATGGAAATGAATGACATTTTCAAGACTCAACAGTAACTTAGCTGAAAGGGGTTATAATTAAAATCAATTTATCTAGAGCCTATGATCGAGTAAATTGGATTTCTATAAGGATTTTGCTTACTCATCTGGGATTTTTCCTTGACTTCATAAACTAGGTTATGTCATGTATTCAATATGTTTCTTGTTGTGTTGATTAATGGTTCAAAGTCCCCTTTTTCAATGCTTAAAGAGGCTTGTGCCAAGGATACCCCTTATCTCCTCTTCCTTTTTTACTAGTGATGGAGGGGTTTTCCATGGTATGCTTATTGCTCGAAGCCTAACTATTACTCATTTGTTAATTGTGGATGATATCCTTATATTATATGGTGGTGATGTCTGGGATACATCAACGTTGGTGGATTTACTATATTTATTTGGGCGAGCCACAGGAATGTCTATAAACGTTTAAAAATCCTGAATCTCTCATCACAATCTTTCTAAGATGGAGAATTGTCACATTTTCCAACTTCTTCCATATGCCTCCAAACCTATGGAGCCAAGCTTAAAATACTTAGGTTTTCAATTGAAACCTAATGGTTATTGTAAAGAAAATTGCGCCTCATTGGTTGCTAAAGTGGATAAATAGTTGAATCATTGGATTCACTGATGGATTCCCCATGTGGGTCATCTGGTTCTCATAAAATTGGTGTTGGAGGCCACACCCATTTATTAGGTCTTCCTACCTTGTATCCCTAAATGTATTTTGGAAAAAATTAGGATACTTTTCTCCTTTTTTCTTTGGTATAGGAAAAATAAAAAAGAAATCATGCCATGGGTCAGATGGGACTACATTGCTAGACCAACAACTCTGGGTGGTTGGGGTTTAAAGAATTTATTTCACTTCTCAAAAGATCTAGCTACAAAGTGTGGTTGGTGACTGATCTCTTCAAATAAGATTTTAATCTATAAACTGATGGGGATATTCGATTGGATAGTTTGTCACAATAGATTTGATAAAAACTATATTTAAAATATGAAATTCTACATTACCACAATTTTATTAGATTTTTGGATCCATATATTTATTGTTAATATTTCATGCATGAGCATTAAAATTATGCAAAAGATAAAGAACAGAAAAATAAAATCTCACACACACACATTTGACACAAGATATGCTCTTAGAAACCCTTTTGGGAGAAAAACCCATCTGAAAGGTGAGGCTGCTCCACTCTTTTTCTCTGAATGGAAATATGGCTCCAAGTACAAAGAAGTATGGCCTGTGGTTTGTGGGTTGCTACAGTGTAAAAATACTCTTTGTATGTTCTATCTCCTATCCCTCTTTGTTATTTTTCTCATCTATGGAACAACTGCACTCAAACAATGGAACCCCTTTTCCTCCTAGTGGCCCAGTTATAACACAACCTGATAACCTAATAGTGGTTAGGTTTGACTACCTCAAATCTTAATCATGTTACAATATAACTCTTCTAGAGTCTTCTACATCATAATCAAGTAGATAACCCTTTTTTCACCAATAATGGGGGTTGACGTGGCATCCTCTTGAATTATGGTGGTGAAAGTAGGAAGGTCAACTTCTGAGAAGAATAAATTTCACATATAAACTTTGATTGGTGTGATTCTTGTATCGTTGGGAAGGTATTTGTGTGTAGAATAGGAAAAGAGGGTGTGGTGCTAAAGAAACAAGTATTTACCCCCAAAAAAATGTTGCTTAATGCCTCAAAACACTCTTAGAAGGTTTCAGACCCTATTTCTCCAAATTGGGTCTCCCTCGTAAAAATAGTTTTGTGAGCTAATTCCTCCTAGTTTTCCACTTTGAAAGAATTGAGATGGATGAAGTAAAATATAATGATCCAATCCAAATCACACCTCCCCATTTTGGGATGTGTTTGGTCCCCAAAAGCCTCTGTTGAATGAGGTGATGAATTTTTCCCTCCACCTTCTCTCGGGTGTACCATTTAGGTTTGCTTGCAAGTTTTTATTTCAACCCAATCTACCAAAGGTCATGTTACCCCTATCTTGTATTTCTAGACCTCTTATGCAAAATTGTATCCTTTTTCAACTATGCCTGAGCATCTAGTTTCAAATTCTCCATAGAAGGTAGGACTTGTTCCTCTTCCTGATCTAGTATGGAAGGATCTTAGAGTTTCAAATTATCTACATTAACAACTGAGTAAATGTGCATATATGGTGGTAAAATGAGTCGATGAGCATTATCACCCACCTTTTCCAGCATCTTGAAGGGTTCATACCTCAAAGCGTTGATTTTCTTACCGAACCCCTACAACCTCTCCTTGTTCCACTGTAGCCATACTTTGTCTCCCACCTTAAACGATTTCTATGATCTACGTTGATCATGCTTGATGTTATATTGCTCTTAGGGATTATGTAGTGTCTCTTATATGTGTAGATGGATTTGCCTTATCTTCTCTATAATTTTTTCATTCCTCAAGGTGTCTCCTATAAGATCTTCTCTCACTCCTTGCTTCCCATATGCAATGTCCAAAGGTGAAAGCGACTAATATCCAAAAGAAGTTTCAAATGGGGACTTTCTTGTAGAAGTGTGGACTACTATGTTATAAGAATTATGTATATATACCATACTTTCATCCCAAGTATTCAGATGCTTTTGGTTGTATCCCCTCAGAAGTTGCACCAAATTTCCATTTATTTCTTCTATCAACCCATTTGTCTATGGACGGAATGTTGTAGATCTCTTCAACTTTGTGACCATCTTCTCCTCAATGTAATCCAGAATGCATTGAGAAATCTTGTGGCCCTCTCTGAAATGATTCTCCTTGGTATCCCAAAGTGCACCCAAACATGTCCAAAGGACAAGTTTGTTGCTTCCTCCCCACTTATGGTCTTTTTACAGGGCATCAGAACACACATCTTGTTGAACATATCAACTACCACAAACATGTATTAATGTCCCTTCCTAGTTGTTGGTAAATCTACCAAACACTCCATGGAAATTCTTTCCCAAGGATGAGCGGGTACAGGTAATAGGTGATATAGACCCCATTTCTTATTGCTAGGCTTGTTGGTGCAAAAAGGAATGCATCCTCTTATGAACATAACTATATTCTCTTTCATCTTGGGCCAATACACATACCTCTACAAGTTGGCCACAGTCTCCCTACACCAAAATGCCCTGCAACCTTGGAGGTGTGCACCTCTCTAATTAGTTGCAATCTCTCACCTTTATGAAAACATATATTATTTAGCTTGTAGAGTAACCCATCTTGGAGATGGTAATTGGCATTGTTGTCACAATCATGCACATGACTTTGAATCTACAACTATTGAAACACCTCCTTGAATTCCTGATTATCTAAATATGCCTCTCTATATTCATCATGGACGCGTTATCACTTCATAATTTTCCTAGGTTGAGGAAGAAAACTACAAAGTTAACAACAAACCACTTTTAAAGTTGGGATCTAGCCCCTCCATCTTTAGAGAGGGCTATCTCTGTATGATTTAGATTAATGTTTTTAAGATCTTATGCTAGTTATTAGGATTTGAGGTGGGTTTTTCAAAATTTTGGATGAAAGATGTTGGAAAAGTCCATTGGGCATGGATTCATAAAATTTTGAGTAATCAAGTACAAAATGACAGAGTAGTTGTAACAAGGTAGGGTAGGAAAACTCTTGGATCTTATAGAGTGCTTGTGGTGTGAATAAGATGAATGATATTTAAGTTCAATTAAATATAGAACATACACCAATGAATTCTATACTTAATATCATAAAGAAGACACTGATATTGTTAACAAGCCAGAGTTCGGCCCTTAATCTTCTTGCAACAATAAGGAGGGAAAACCATATGGAAACTGAGAAAAAGAAACAATTCTACATAATAAAACACATCATCAATAGCTTGACATGGGAATCCTAGAACAAAACTTTCTCTATATTTTTGTAAATTGATCACTTTGAGTACAATCTACAACTTACATTAATGTAGAGCTCTTTTCTTCATACATAATCCAACCATTTCTAAGTCTTATTAAAAAATATTTATAGACTTTGTCTCAAAAAAATTTGGACTTCAAATAAAATTTATTACAAAGTAATATTTAACAAAGATATAGATATTTTTGAAACAGAACTAGAAAATATGAATTCTAGACAAATTTGGTTTTTTTGTTGAAACTTTGAAGGAAATTTGTTGTTGACTGTGGCTACTTCTGGAAAAAATCTGAACAATAAACTAAAGATAAAAACAAACACTAGAAAACTGCAGGAATTTTGGAACTATTGGAAAATCTTCAGCCTTCAAATCTGGAAATTGGTTAATTAATGTTGATCCTCTGCCTTGGAATTTGGAGTTGTTGAAGTTGTTTTCACAAAACCTATTAGCTACCTTTTCAAACTACCAACTCCTATGTTACTTCACTCAATCTTGTAGATTTCGACCCACACGCCTTCAATTCTTTGTATTGTCTTATCGAAGACATTCCACATCGTTGCAATGCTTCGATACTTCTCAGTCCCTTGGTGCTTAGATCCTTTAGCATTTTCTTTCTCATATGACTGGACCATTGGCCATCGAATTAATGCCATATCGGTGCCCCCTTTGTATCGTAACTTCTACGATTTTCTGATTTCATCTTGGCTCCTTCTACTTAGTCCTCCCCGCATTTTTCAACATAGGATTGAGAGTTGTGACATGCTACTTAGATTTAAGGCGCTAGGGTTTTTTGGTCCTATCGGGGGCCATTTTTCCTTTGTTAAGTGCTTAGCACCCTTGGTTCTTTAAGTTCTTATTAACCATTTTCCATCCTAATATCAGTGCCCCCTTATTGGAAGTTTCCAATTTCCAACTGTTATAAATTGTCGACATCCTCAACCTCCGATATGTCATCCTCCCATATGAAATCATCAGTCCACATGGCACCTCATGAGTGGTGACACATGTCACCCAAATCCCCTTAGGACCCTCAAAATGCCAAAAATGTCTACCATTTGTTATGTCGTACTGCCACATCATGCTAACGTTATATGCCACTGTAGCTATATCAGAACCAATCATATGCTATCATGTGTCTTTATTAGAGGCAATCATATGTTGCCACGTGTCCCGCCAGAGGAGAGAGGAAAGGGCACGTCCGCCTTTGGTTTTGCGATGAAATCCTTTATTAACCTTTATCGGTGTTCCCCAACGGGTTTTAACACTATTGACACATTATGCATATCACAACTTTTTAAAGGTTGTCACCTTAAGAAGTTTTGATTCTCTAATTCATCGACCTTCCAATGTGTCGATGCTCTTATATGCCTGACCTCCGATATGTGATCGCAGATATGCTGGACCTCCAACATCCTGACCTCCGATTTGCGATCATCGATATCTCTAGACCTATGATATGCAATCTCTTATATTATTTCCTTCCTAAGGCTTCAATCCTTGAAACTTCAGCAGACCATATCTTTTGATCCAAGAGTCTGTTTTTGGACTTCCACATATTGTTGGAAAGCTTGTTTAGAGAAATTTCCAATGGAGAGGGTTTGCTATAGGCTTTGAGTCCTTTTGCTGCTTGGAAGATGACTGCAAAATTATCTTCTCATTTACTCTTTGGATAGCTGAAATCAGACCCACCATGATGATCCTCTACATGAAGCCTACAGTTATCATAGGAATCCTTATGAGTCATGCATTCACATGTGTGGTTGACATCAGTGCTAACATTCATGCACAATAATAACACAAACACCATCAATTGTCCAACACTCACTCTTGACACCTCGATGATGACCCCTTAGGGACCTTACCATTCAAATCAATACTAATGAACCTCTTTTGACACACATATTTTCAATGACATGACCAATTTGATACCTTTGTACAAAGACAATTTATATTATAAAACCTGGTGAATTTATAGGCTAAAATTTACTAGCAGATTCTCAAAATAAATAACTGTAAAAAAAAACTTTGATTAGCTATATTATATGACCCTAATAATGGCTCCAATGGGGATGGAATCCTCCTTATGAGGTGCTAATAACACCAAGATCAATAGCCTTCTCCTTTGGACAATTATTTGACTCCTTGAATGAACTTCAAATTAACTCAAACTGACTAATATATTTATTAAAAACTCAAAAATTATAAATGAAAATTTACAGCAAATCGCCAAAGCCTTAGGGCCTTCTCCTCGGGCTTCAAATTCTGATGATAGATGTCCACGCCTATTGAAGATAGATATACAATCATGTGTAATGATCTTTCCAATGTAACTAATCAATCAAATGATTATGCTTGTATTTAGCTCCACCAACCGTAAAGAAAAATTTAGAAAATGGCAACTCAAACTCTCCATTGAACATCTACTCATGATCCATAAATATGACTTTATTTTTGTCTAATGACTGTGATAGACTAACCCTGAGATCTTGAAAAACATGAAAAGTTACCTCTTGTTAACTTGGAGAAAGAAAAAGGTTTTTTCCTCTTAAAGATTCCAACAAGTCAATAAAAGAATCTTTAAAAGCATGATTAGTTACCTTCACCTGATGATCGGAAAAAGGAAGGAAGTAGTATTTCAGAAACTGAGGGCTATGTTCAAAAGAAATGGGAGAAGTTTGTTCATCAATCTTGTCATGTATATCCTCAATTGAGGCAACCACATCATTAATAGAAAAAATGTCCACATCCATGGGATCTAAAACAATCTTCTCTTCTTCAAAAAAATAGTGCAACCCTAGGTAATTATCACCATGAATGATTTCATTGTCTAAAGTTTATGTGCATGCAATTTCATAAATTTGTTCTTCACAAGTCTCTTCATGAAATGAAAACTAAGAAATATAATGGAATGAAGAACAAACTAATTCAATATCATCATCCCTTTCTTGATCATTTGGAAACCACTGAATATGCATCAAGCTCAAAACAACAAACATGTTGTACACTGTTATTGGACTCGATAAATGAATCATGATCCTCTAGGGCTATGCGAGCAAACTCAAAATTTTGATCATCACTAATCTCTTTTTGAATTGAAAACTCAGGAAAGGAAAAGAATGAAAGGAAACTGGAACAACCATCTTCAGATATATCTTGATCATTAAAAGACAGGAAAGACTGTTGCAAATTGTCATCATTGAAATCCTACTTGATTTCACTTTCATCCAAGGGAGAAACCACCATTTATCCTTGGTGATGAAAAGGGTTCTCATACAAAGCTTCCAGGATTTCTTCATCCATAAACTCATCATCTCCATAAATATTTTCAAGCTTTTGAATAAAGTTTTCAAAATGATCACAACAATTTTGAACTAGTAACAGATATGGAAAAGGTTCTTTAAAATGCTCAAGAAATATTGTGTTAAAGTCCTTAAGAGAATAAAGAATAGTAGGAAGTCATTTATCATACCAAGATCTTGCTTTTTCTTCTAAGGATATCATGAACGTATTCATGAAATTTAACTTTAAACTTATGGATATGCATATGAAACCTAATCAGATGCAAAGTAGGATCACCTCTTTTTTCATCTTTGAATTTTGGCAAATAAGTCTGCGAGTCTACATGAGGAATGTGATTTGGAAAGCCAAGAAAATGAGCTTGATTCATAGGATCATACCTTCTAATTGAAAATCTATCTTTGATTTCTGGATCCTGCTGCCAATGGATTCTTTAGACCAGTTTGAAATTGTTCGGAGTCACCAGGTGAATATTTCAACCTTCTTGTTTCTAATCATTTTCCACCATCAACAATCAAATTTGAAACTTGATAGTCTTTCCCGGGGAAGATGAAACCTTTCATTTCCCCAGTATGGTCACTAGAATGTTATCACTCCGTAATTTTCCTAGGCTACGGAAGAAAACTACAAAGGTAACCACCAACCACATTTAAAGTTGGGATCTAGCCCTTCCAGCTTCAGAGAGGTATGATTTAGATTTCTATTTTTTAAGATCTTAGGCTAGTTACTAGGATTTGAGGTGGGTTTTTCAAAAGTTCAGTTGAAAGATGATGGAAAAGTCCATTGGGCATGGAGTCATAAACTTTTGAGTAATCAAGTACAAAAATAATAGAGTAGCTATAACAGGGCAGGGTAGGCAAACTCCTGGATCTTATAAAGTGCTTGTGGTGTGAACTATATGAATGATATTTAAGTTCAATTAAATATAGAGCATACACTGATGAATTATATACTTAATATCAGAAAGAAAACATTGATAATTTTAACAAGCCATAACAGAGTACACTTAAGAAAATATGACCCTTAATCTTCTTGTGACAATAAGGAGGGAAAAACCATAGGGAAATTGAGAGAAAACAATTTTAAATGAGAGAACACATCACCAATTGCTTGACACGGGAATCCTGGAACAAAAATTTCTTTATATTTTTGTAAATTGATCACTTTGAGTACAATCCACGGCTTACATTAATATAGAGATATTTTCTTCATACATAATACAACAATTTCTAAGTCTTATTACAAAATATTTATAGAATTTGTGTCGAATAAATTTGGACTTCAAATAAAATTTATTACAAAATAATATCTAACAAAGATATAGATATTTTTGAAATAGAACTAAAAAATAGGAATTCTAGACAAGTTCGGTTGTTCTGTTGCAACTTTGAAGGGAATATGTTGTTGAATGTGGCTACTTTTGGAAAAAATCAAGACAATAAACTAAATATAAAAACAATCACTAGAAAAATGCAGGAAATTTGGAATTGCTGGAAAATCTTCAGCCTTCAAATTTGGAAATTTCTTCATTAATGCTGATCCTCTGCCTTGGAATCTGGAGTGGTTGAAGTTGTTTTCAAAAAACCTGTTAGCTACCCTTTCAAACTACCAACTCCTCTGTTCATGCACTCAATCTTGTTGTTGTAGACCCATACGCCTTTAATTCTCTGTATTATCTTATCGAAGAAATTCCACATCATTGCAATGCTCCGACACTTCTCAGTCCCTTGGCGCTTAACTCCTGTGGCATTTTCTTTCTCATATTACTGGGCCAATGGCCATCGTCTTACTGCCATATCATATCCCCCTTTGTTTCGTAACTTCTGGGAGTTTCTGATTTCCTCTTGGCTCCTTCTGCTTAGCCCTCCTCGCATTTCTCGCCATAGGAGCGAGAATTGTGACCTGTCGCTTAGCTTTAAGGTGCTAGGGTGTTTTTCTTCTGCGGGGGCCATTTTTCCTTTGTTAAGTGCTTAGCGCTCTTGGTTCTTTAAGTCATTCTTGACCATGTGCAATCCCAATATCAGAGGCCCCCTTATCGAAAGTTTCCAATTGCCAACTGTTATAAAGTGTTGACATCCTCAACCTTCGATATGTGATCGTCTTATATGACTTCATCACTCCACGTGGCACGTCATGATTGGTGACACGTGTCACCTAGATTTGTCTCGATATGCCCCTCAAAATACCAAAATTTCTTGCCACGTTTCCTTTTGCATCACCATGTCATCCTGATGTTAGATGCCACTGTAGCTTTATCAGAACCAATAATATGTTGCCATGTGTCTTTATCGGAGCCAATCATATGCTACCGTGTCCCATTAGAGAAGAGAGAAAAGGGCCCGTCCACCTTTGGTTTTGCGATGAAATCCTTTATTAATATTTATCGGCATTCCCCGATGGGTTTTAACATTATCAACACATCATGCATATCGCAACTTTTTAAAGGTTGTCACCTTAATAAGTTCTGATTCTCTGATTCACCAACCTTCCGATGTGTCGATGATCTGATATTCTTGACCTCGGATATACGATCGTCGATATGCTGGACCTCCGACATCCTGACCTCTGATATGTGATCGTTGATATATATGGACCTATGATATCTGATCTCTGATATTCTTTCCTTCGTAAGGCTTCAATCCTTGAAACTTCAGCAGACCATATATTTTGATCCAGAAGCCCATTTTTGGACTTCCACACATCGTTGGAAATATTGTTTAGAGCACTTTCAAATGGAGAGGGTTTGATGTAGGCTTTGAGTCCTTCTGCTGCTTGGAAGATGACTACAAAATTCTCTGCTCATTTACTCTTTGGAAAGCTAAAATCAGACCCACCTTGATGATCCTCTACATGAAACCTGCAACTATCATGGGAATCCTTCTAAGTCATTCATTTGCCCATCCGGTTGATATCAGTGCCAACATTCATGCACAATACTAGCACAACCACCATCAATTGTCCAACACTCACTCATGACAAGACACTCATGACACCTCAATGATGACCCCTTAGGGACCTTACAATTCAAATCAAGACTAATGGACCTCTTTTGACACACATATTTTCAATGACTTGCCAATTTGAGACCTTTGTACAAAGAAAATTTAGACTATAATACCTGGTGAATTTATAGGCTAAAATTTACCAGCAGATTCCCAAAATAAATAACTGGACAGACAGACTTTGATTACCTATATTATAGGACCCTAACAGTGTGAATAGCTCCATGCACATAAGAGTCCCCAAAGTTGTCATATTTTTTGTGGGTGGCCTTGAAAGCATATCAACCAACTTGTTTATGCTTCCCTTCTTGTACTTGATCACCAAATGAAATTGTTGTAGAAACCCCATCATATAGTGCTTCCACTTCTTCACAACTTGCCCCAGGGCATAAAGCTCCTTGTCGTAGGTAGGGTAGTTAAGAACTGTCCCATGAAATACTTTAGAATGGTAGCATATAGGCCTTCATCCCTACATCGAGACCACTCACATTGCATACCCACTTGCATTTTTCTCCACTTCAAAGGGTTGCTACAAGTTTGGTAATGCCAAAATTGGTGCTTAATTGATTTTCTTCTTTAGCTCATCGAAATCCCTCCGTCGTCCCTTTCCCCACTGGAAACTCTTGCCACTGGTTGTTATGGCATGGAGCGGTGTTGCTATTGCTTAAAATGAGGCTATAAATTTCCTCAAGTACTGTGCTTCCCCAATGAAACTCTCGACCTTAGAAACATTAGTAGACACCCTCCATTTCAAGATGGCCTCCATCTTGGCAGGATCTATCTTCAGTTCTCCTCCACCTATCACATACCCTAGATACACCAAATATTGTTGTAAAAACTCACACTTCTTGAGATTTTCTAGAAATTAATGCTTCTTTAATGTCTCCAACACCTGTGTCAAATTAGAGATGTGCACCTCCAGGGTAGCATTGTATACCAGTATATCATCCAAATAGACAATAACAAACGAATCTATAAAAGTGTGTAGTATATCATTCATTAATCTCATAAACATAGTTGGTTCATTGCATAGGCCAAATGGCATGACTAACCACTCATACAAACATTTCCTGGTTTTGCAGGCGGTATTCTATGTATCTTCTTCTCTGACTCGAACCTGGTGATATCCATACTTCAAGTCCAGCTTGGTGAAGTATTTTTCTTACTACAACTAATCCAACAGATCATCTATCCTAGGAATATGGTACCTATTCTTGGGTGTGATTTTTTTTAGCTCCCTGTAATCTATACACTTCTACGAAGTGCCGTCCTTCCTTGGCACAAATATGATGGGTGCCCCACATGGTGATGTACTCAATCGAATGGAACCCTATTCCAGCAGCTACTGCAACTATTGCTTCACCTCACTTGCTTCTATAATAGACTTCCTCTACATCCTAATGCTTAGAAATGGGGAGTCCAACAATAACTGGATCATGTGCTCCACTTCCCTCTTAGTTGGTAACACTTTTGGCTCTCAGAACAAATCCTTGTATGCATGTAGCAACTCTTATAGTTGTTTTTTTTTGTTTCTTAGTACACCCCTCTAGGGATGCCTTACCTCTTACTAACTCTTCTACAGACTTATTTTCTCTTAAAAACAATAAAACATACTTCTTGATGGAACTAATCAATTTATTGGCTTGGTTAGCACTTACCAGAGAAATTTTTGACTTTCCTTTGTGCACACTGATGATGAGGAATTTTAAATCTTTGATGAGTCAATCTTGGTTATCTCTTTGGATGAATATTTCATCTCGCATGTACATGTAGGGACTCCCAAACATGAATCCACATACATCAAGGGTAACCACAACTAGTTCTACTTCATTAATAAAACAACACTAATGGCAATCTAATTTTTCACTGTTTTTTTACCTTGAGGTATGCATCCTTATTTACCCATTCTAGTGAATATGGGTTTGGATGATCATGAACTTCCAACCTTGATGGAGCATCAATCTTTCTCTTCTTGACATGTATCTTTATATGGAATAGTTTGGTCATTTATTTCTCTTCCCGTTGCTGAAGGCTACTCAAGTTCACCTTCTCATGCATTGATGTACAGATGATATTCTCATCCACGTCTGAGTAGCATTCAACTTGGCTGCTCGAATTAGTGGCCGTGAGATTCTTTTTCTTATTTTCTTTCATTTTGTTCTTCGAGTTTAGCTCTGGATGCAACTTCTAGCATTTGTCCCCTATATGGTCATCAATGTTGTAGTAGTTGCAATGGTTATTCGGATCTTTGCACTGGTATGTTGTGCTATCTTTTTATCTTTTTCCCCTTTTTACTCCTTATTCCCCTCCTTAGAAGTGTATTGTTGCTTCTTCTGCTTTGATCCACTTGTTTGCACTCTCTTCAGACCTATTTTTTCTAGGTAATGTGCCTATACACAAGCCTTGTCCACTAATTTGGCCTTGTATAGCATCACTTGCTCCCACAGATGGCGATGTAGACCCCCCAAATACTTGAGGAATACATCTGAGTTCATTGGGCAGATACTCAACATTATGGCCATCTTTTTGAACTTTGTGGTGTACTCCTGCATACTTTACCTCAGCGTTTGCTTGGAATAGTGCCACCAGATCCACTAGTTTTCTACATACTCAATAGAGTAAACCTATGACTTAATGAGGGTTTTGAAGTCCTCCCACTTAATTACTATATGCTCTCCCTCCATCCTTGGTGTCTTTGTGTGGATTTCCCAACAAGTTAGGGCATGGCACTCTAATTTCTGTTGTGCAAGTGAAATATTGTGTTAGGGCATGGCCCTCTTACATATTTAATGACTTTATTGATAGTTATTCTGATAGCCATTTCTCTACAAGGTGTGGGCGGGCATAGTTTGTGTTTTTTTTTTGTGACTAAGTTGAGCCTAGGTCGGGGTTAGCCCATTTATTGGATGGAATAAGAACAATCAACCCACAATGGGATGCTTGTCACCAGGATAGTGTGTGGCTCAGTTGAACCTAGACACCCCTTGGGAAGTTTAGTTCCCCCAAAGTGGATTCCATCCTCAACCCCTCCCCATGATGTTTGAACTTGTGACCTGGAGGGGACTAGACCCCTTGCAAACCAATTGGTCTACACCTCATGGGTATATGATTATGGATTTTAATGGAAGGATTTCTTTTTTCGCTAGTTAAAACTTGATGGTGGAGGAGGTCTATAAGTTCAACTCATAGATTAGGGTACTAATTCAACATATTACCCAATCTACATATATTTAAGAAAACTTTTATGTGAGGCCTTTATTAAGGTCTTTGGCATTTAACAAAGGATTTATTTCATTTAATTATGTATTTTTATATAGTGAAAATACAAATAAAAATTATACAACTAAATTATCATTATTTGTTTGTTTAGTTCAACAACATACTTTTTTTGTTTGTGTTTCAACATATTTTAAATAAACTTAGTGAATAACATAAATATCTAAGTGTCATGGCTATGTTGTGGTACTTCTTCTAAGAGCACTCAACTCAATATCATTATATTGAAGAACTAAATATATGTATCAAGAATTATTTATTATATCTAAAAAATTCTTACAGGTAACATAAGGAGTTATGCCACAAAATTGTTTCTTCAAACTAAGCATACAATATAGAATAGTAGGCACCACAATACTTGGAGATCAATTTAATTGAGTGTGTGCCTCATTTCTTACTTGTTAAAGATGATAAACCTTTTGTGGGTTTCAGGTGAGCTATTTCTGTTAGATAACTAATCCTTGGGATTAACCTTAGGTCAGTTTGGTTAGTTATTGGAGTCCAAGAACTCTTGGGAACTAATTCAACTGTTTCCTATATGTATTTAGATGCACAACATGTACATAATTCTTTGATATCATTTATATACAATTCATTTGGTTTCCAGTCTTGTGTATCTTACAGTGGTATCACAGCAGGTTAGATGCTCTGTTGAATAAGAGCATGGTTAATTTTCTCTAGAGACTTTGGAGATTACTGCACTTAATTTGCGTGACAGTGCAACGATATGTGGGCTCTGTCAAAGTGGTTTCGAGGAAGATAATTGCATGAATGGATAAGAAATTGCAACATTCAATTTAGGAGAATCAGACTCGAAGTGGATAGCGAGAGGGAAGGCGGTGATGTTCCCTTGTAAACTAGACAGTTCGGTCGAATTTGTTTAGTGTTGGAATTTGCATACCATTTTCTGCAGTCAAATAACCAGGCAAGTAATCTTTGTTAAAGAATTGTTATTACTGATTCTCAAGCGCTTGCATTTCGAATATGGATAAACCTTGGAGTTATTGCCACTCTGTCTGTGTTTGATGGGCCTGTGCTATTTAACATACATTTCTCCTTGCTCATGTCAATAACATTTGTGACCTAACGATCACCTTTAGTTGGTGTGTATTTTTCAACAAATGGCCTTCCAACTAAAGCATTAAGTAATGCAGAGTTCCCGTCATTACCAGGTCCAAAAACAAAACACTGAAAGACGTTCCTCTGAATTTAATCTTTTGCGGATGGGTCACATGAAATACTAAAACAAGATCTCGAGGGTACCCAATATAAATTAAATAAGCAAGGCTTTTGACAAGATCCATAAGAGTCATGAGAGCACACATAGATAGAAATCCATTTAAGGTCACAACTCCCAATGGATTCTTCATTGTCTGAATAGGATTTGAAATCCAAAACATCACTGCATTGCTGAGGTCTTCTTACTTGTACTTCTCTAAGTCTTGACTGCATTTCTCGAGGCCTTACTTGCATTTCTTGTCCAATTTCCTTCAACCAGGTTGTGAAACTCAACCATTCCCATGATTTTGTGTAAAGAAAATCAGCATATGACAACATTATTGGACAAGCAGCGGCTGACCTTAAGTACTGCTAATTAATGTCAAGCTTGGGGAAGTCTGCAAGTGGGTGTTTCCCTTTAAGTTGTCTGGAGAGGTAATAGCGAATGTATTCTTTGTGTTTGAAGTTCCTGTACAAGAACCATGACACCCTCTCTTCCATTGCTATTTCTCCCCCAAGCCTCAATTAGAACTACTAGAACTTGACGGATTCTTCTTCGGAGCAGTTTTAAACCCCAAACACCATTGATAGAAGCCCTCGTTTTCTATTCTCTCTGTAAGGGGCCTGGGTCTTCTTCTGTGACGGATTCTATTCAACGCTCGGCAAAATGCGTTCTATTAGAGGAATCGAACTGCACAGGGAACAAATAGTGGAATTACAATGCAAAATCATGCCGACCTCCATGCTCTTTCAAGTATGAGTGGAAGCGGAGTGAAATCCGACGATGTGAAGCGCATGATCGTATCTATCTGGCTGTAATGAGGCGACAATGTTGACTAGAGTTCTTCTAAAATGCTAACTGTAGTTCTTCCAAGTCATCTCCTGTGCTAGAATCCTTGCGAATGGTGGCTCTGTTCACCGATCGTTGATTGTCTAATGCCTTGTGGTTCACTACATGCATATATTGATGCAGAAATCGAAGAAAACTCATTGTTGTGCATGTGTCGGAAGTCCAGATAATGAATGAGAGAACCGCTCCAAGCGTTGGAATTATTTTTTCATCTACTGTTGTGTTGTTGATTCGGTCTTGGCTGGTGTCTGGGTTCCCCGAAGGTGGATCTTGCCTCTGAAAATAATCTTGAAATATGTGAAAAAGTAAATGAGACAGGTATCTGAAGTATGTGAAGTAAATTTTGACTAAAAAGATTTTTTATTGAATAATTGCCCAACATTTTTTTGGAGGGATATACAAATATTTGGGATATGTAATCAAATTGAAGTTGTAGAGGAGGTGTTGGTGAAGTATATATAGTTATTTGGTGGATTGAAGGTCTTAGGTTCAAATTCTTACAAGATAATTTTAGAATTTTTTTTTTTGTGTTTTATCACAAAATTTGTTAAAGTTGTAAAGTCAAAGTCGAAGACATAATTTTAGAAGATTTTTTGTGCGTTTTTTATCACAAAAAATTGTTAAAGTTGAAAAGTCAAAGGTTGAAAAGTCTAAGTGTTAAAGTTGAAAAGTCTAAGTGTTAAAGTTGAAAAGTCAAAGGTTGAAAAGTCTAAGTGTTAAAGTTGAAAAGTCAAAGTCTGAATTGAAGATTCGAAGTTAAAGTTATATTGTAGATGGGTGCATGATCGGTTGAACCCGACACCCAGTTATCATAAATTTGTTTGTATTGGGTGCATTTTCAGTGGTAGCCGACACCCTTTTTCAAAGTTGATTGTTTAAGAACATGGCCAAAGTCGATGATTTGTTGCAGTTATTACGCAATTTAATTTCATCTAGTGTTCATAACGGTGTCCAAGTTAGCAAGGACACGCTCTTTGACATCCAAATATATTTGTTAAATGTGAAAAGCAAAATTGAATTTTTGGAAATAGAATCCCAGTTTCAGCGAGAAGAACTGCAAAAGAAGAATTTTGAACCCGTTCTTGTTGAGAATAATACTCTGTTTGAGCCCGATCATCACTCAGAAAATAATCAGAGTAGTGTTTCTGTAGGACCAGAAATTTCTCTAAAAGAGCCTATTCTTGAGCATGTTTTTCAAGATGAGCAATCATCACAACCACTTCAGAAACCTTTACGAAGATCTACAAAAGGAAATGCAACTGAAATTTCTTATGAGAAGCCTAATATTCCCAAAACTTTCATAAGGCCATGGGAAGAGATTAGACACAATAAACACAGAACTGGTTTGGGTTACAAAGAGGATATTCTAGATGTATCTTTCCACATACCAAATTTTGCTAAACCGATACAATTCTGAAGCGCTGGATTTCTGGATGGTGTCGTTCCAGAACAAGTTGATAGATGCCAATAGTGTAACAGGGTTGGACATGTGAAAGATCGGTGTTTTGATCTTCACCTGTGTGAACATTGCGGAAAGCGAAATCATCATACAAATAGATGTTCCAGAAAGAAGTCTACTACAAGAGAGAAGGTAAATTTCGGATGGATTGCTTCTTGGGATTGGACGAAAACAACCAAGAAGATTTACAAGGCATATCGAAAAATATGTTCTAGAGTGATGAGCAGCCTTGCAGTAATGAAGAGTACTTCTCACCTTGTATCTGACAAGGGGGGAATGGTTGATGGTCTGCTACAGGTTCGAGTTCGAGATGTCAAGCGAGCCTGAGTCAGATTTGAGTTGATTGAGCACTTCCATGTTTGGAATTGTTCGAGGAACTGCTATGATAGTTCCAGAGTTTGTGGTCACCTTAAAACCACACTTTTTGTTGTTTTGAGAACCGTTATGAAGGTTCTAGAGTTGATGTTGGTTGAGACCTTGAGTTCTCCCATCTTGGTTTGTGGTTATCCTTAAAAACCATTTCTTGAGAGACATTCAGCTCTTGGTTGAGATGCATTCTGCATTTTGAGCTCTCGTTCTTGGACTTTGGTATATCCCTTCGGATTAAGGGGGGATTGTTAGATAACTAATCCTCAGGATTAACCTTGGGTCAGTTTGGGTAGTTATTGGAGTCCAAGAACTCTCGGGAACTAATTCAATTGTTTCCTATATGTATTTATATGTACAACATGTACATAATTCTTTGAGATCATAACCAATATTTCAATCCTTTTGCAAATGACTATTGTATATAAATGACATATCCATCCCAATATTTCAATCCTTTTGCAAATGACTATTGTATATAAATGGCATATTCATCCAACAACCTTTTCAAAGAGATGATAATGTAAGATTTCTTAAAAGGCACGTCTACCTCAATTGTCTTGACCATGGAGCTTTTCACAAATACTTTTACAAAATTCATTTATACAATAATTATATTTGTAATCCAATTTGAGTCCATCTTCACAACAACTTACTCATAAAAGTTGTTTTTCCGAAGTGCCAATGATATCTTTAGTTGATAGATACCTCATAATTTTTGTGTTCATAATTTATTTGTTGGAGAATAGCATGTATTTGGATTGGAATTAAGTTTTGAAATTGTATTTAGATGTTAGATATTTAAAGTTATTATAAATATTCAAATATAATTCAGTATAAAATATAAATTTTATTTAATTATATTTTTAAATTTTAGAATTAATTATGAAATAGAAATCTTTTATCCACATACACACTAACATAATTACCATATAAATTCAGTTAAACTAACTAAAACTACATATAAATTCAATTAAACTAACTAAAACTACATGCAGAATCTATACAAAGAAAACAGGTACTCTTATTAAAAAAATGGTCCCATTTTAAATTGATTTATTTACTTTAAAAATTTTATTAAAATTTTAAATGGATAAAAAAATAATTTAATGGAAAACTTAAAATCTAATTATAAGACATTAACCTATTGCAATACTCTTTCCTTCTTACAAAATATGCATATTGAATATGAATAATTAATACCGTACCCTCTGGGCCTCCGGTGTCGATGCCGTGAGAATCGTGTACTTCTATCAGTACTATATTAACACGGAACTGTTTATTTTAAACCCACTTGCAATTGCAAATAATAAGTTACAGAAAGAAAAGTAATTGCGTGGCTGTGGTCAAATATTCTCAGCTAGATCAAATACACACTATCATTTACTCCCGTCTCCATGTTTCACTTTCCATGACTAAAGTATGGAAAGAGTTCTCAATGGTCTGCCATGTGTAGCATATATAAATACCAAGACATGCTTCAGGTTAGTTATGTATGCATCAATGTTTTTCTTTATGTATTAGAATTTGTATGTATTTAAAATGTCATTATTAAGAAAAAAATATAATATTTTAGAGGTTAGTTTCATTGCAGTCTATGTCATTGCAGTGTATGTCAGTGAAGTGTCTGAGAGGTAAAGTGTTTAAAAGGTTATGAGTTCAATTTTCTCGAAATATTCGTTGAATTAAATTCTCTAAATTAAATTTTCAAAAAGTAAATTAACCCCATATATATTATATATATAGAACTTACAATGAAATTGTTAGCTTAATAGACTGAATAGCTTCTAGTTATTTCTCTGATCATGCGCAGAAATCTATATTAAACCTGGTAATGAGAAAAGAGAAAATTTTCAAACTACAAGAGGAGGAATGGCATCAAAAAAGCAGACTGTTATGGATAAAAAGTGGAGACAAGAATACATTTTTTCCCATCAAGTGGCATCTAAAAAGAAACAAAAGAATACTATATGGATAATAAAAAATGGCCAAGGGATCATTCTCTCCATAGTTGAAGGAATAAAAAAAGAAGCTTTGAAGCATTTCAACAATCATTTCAAGGAAGCAGAAGACGATCACATGGAAGACAAAATGGAGCTGGTCAATTTATTCCCATAGATGGTAAGTGAGGAGAATGCAACTATGATGGATGATCCAATCTCGAGTGAGGAGCTGCCCCAAACTCTCAAGAAAATGGCCAAGGACAAGAGTCCAGGGCTTGATGGATGGCATGTTGACATATTCCTACACTTTTTCAAGCTTATGGGTCTTGAGTTGGTCAGAATGGCGGAAGCTGTTAGAATTTCTGGGCAAATTCTAGGGGCATTCAATTCTACTTTTTTAACATTAATCCCCAAAAAACCTAAATCTCTTTCATTTGATGAATTCAGACCCATTTCATTATGTAACTCTGTATATAAGATAATATCCAAACTGCTAGCCAATAGAATCAAAAAATTTCTTGTCCCCTCATATCTCGTTGGAGAAATTTGGCTTTTTGTCTAACAGAAGAATCCAGGATGTTGTCTCTATTGCTCAAGAGTGCATGCACTCGATAAAATCCAGAAAATTAAAAGCATGTCTGCTGAAAATTGATCTCATTCGGGCATATGATTGCGTGGATTGGGAATTTTTGATCATGATCTTATATAAAATTAGCTTTGCACATAGGCATGTTCAATGGATTAAGGCATGCTTCTCCACTACTTCAATGGTTGTCCTTATCAATGGTGAACCCACTTCATTCTTCAAGATACATAGGGGGCTTCGTCAAAGCTATGCGTTGTCTCCCTTACTCTTCATACTTGTAATGGATGCATTCAGTAGAGGTATAAAAGGTAAGATGGAGTCTCGTCTTATTATGGGTTGTAAGGTTGCCAACAATTGCACATTGTCCCATATATCATTCGTGGATGACGTCCTCTGTGCGGGGATGGCAATCATAGAGGAATGAACATCATTCCACAAAGTTTTTGGTCAAGTTGGAAAAGCCTCTGATCTTCACATCAACAACAAAAAATAAGAGATTATCATAGATGACGTTGACTCAGAATAGATACAAAATATTGCAGTGTTATTTGGAGTGAGAATTCGCCCCCTACACATTGGCTTTAAGTATTTGGGATGCTTTTTAAAAGCAGATAAGCACAAAAATCAGGGTTGGGATTGGTTTCTTTCAAAATTTGAAAAGAAACTTTACTGCTAGGAACATAAGTGGCTTTCCCTTGGAGGTCGGGTCATAATGATTAAGGTTGTTCTACAAGGCATTCTTGTATATTGGATGCACTTCTTTCACATCCCATAGGCAATCATACACAAGATCGACGCCCTCATCTCAAAATTTCTTTGGCTTGGTTCTAGTATCTCTAGCAAGATACATCTTATGAGGCTATCTGAGATCTCCAAGCCGACACATTTGGGTGGATGGGGCATTTTGGATACAAGAAGGTTCAATCTGCCTCTTTTGGAAATAAACTTATGGAGGGTATTCAAGGAAGATGGTTTATGGCAGAGAATTTGTTTTGGTAAATACATCTCTCAAAATAGCATGGAGGAATGGGTTAGAGTAGGGGTTCCCTCAAATGCATGTTCCTCTATCATATGGTGGAGCCTTAAGAAGGCAATCCCATGGTTAAGTTGTAACCTTCGTTGGCTAGTGGGGAATGGACAAAATATTTTTATTGGAGGGGATACCATTAAGGGTGTATCTAGATGCCATAATCTCTCAACTCCATTGATTCTTTTCCTAAAACAAGAAGGATTGATACTCTGGCCAGCATGTGGATGGGGGACTATACCCCACTGTTCGCCCTGGTATGGACTAAATGCATGGAATCTTGGTATTCCTCATCTCTTTGAAGAGGAGTGGGAAAGATACCGGAACCTACTCTGCCAAGCGGGCATCACTCTGTCACAACGTAGGGATCATCTTGTTTGGAATGGCCACATAGTGAATGGGAGGATTTGTGCCAAGGAAGTATATACACTCATCTCTTCATTCATCACGCCCCTTCCTTATGCTCACTGGACTGAACATATGTGGTGTTGGAAAGTCCCTTTAAAATTAAAATGCTTTGTCTGGTTAACTAGCCACCACTGCATTTTGACTTGGGATATGCTGATCAAATTAGTATTTATCGGTATTGGAAGATGCATTATTTACAAATCGGATGGGGAACACTGCTACCACCTTTTTGTGAAATGTCCTTTTGTCGGTGTTGTTTGGAAGGAGGTTTCCAGTCTTTTGGGAGTAAACATCGCTTGCGAAGTATTTTCTATTACAGATTGTCTCATATCATGGGCCTAGCATGCCATACCTTACAGGGTTGTCCCATTTTATACATTTTTGGGGGTTTGGCCAACTAGGAACAACCTCATTTTCGAGGGTAATGTCCCAGATAACAAGATGGTGGCCCTCAAGATTGTTGCATACTTCAATGAAATTGGTCCATGGCATCCCAAGACTCCTTCTCGATCATTCACATTAGTTGATTGGGATAATATATTCCCCATATATTTATTTGATGGTACATTTGTAGGGGGAAGATGTCCCTGTGGTGTATATCTTCGTATTGAGCCCGCTTCTCTAGATCATTTTTTTTGGTCTGCTGGGTTTGGAGACAATTGTAGGGCATAGATGATTACTTTATGGGGTGGTCTTCATTGTGTCTCTTGGATAGGCATTGAGAAGGTTGTGATCATTGGTGACTCCCTCTCTATAATTCAGTGGATACAGGGCAGGTGTGATCTGGATGTCCCTCCTTTGTGCAACTGGATGCAACGAATCCAAGACCTGAAATCTCCCATACCTAATGTGTCATTTCAGTATGTATACCAAGAACAAAACCTGGAGGTAGACACTCTTTCCAAGCACAGTGTGGCCCTCTCCGATGGGCATATGATTTATGAATATGTAGTCTATGATATCATTTGTGGCCAAGGCTATTTTGAGATCTAAAGGAGAGATGTTCTGATCTCTCACTGCCATTTTGCAATTTTACCTTCTGTTTTTTCCAGAAATTTTGTACTTTGTTTGTCTATCCCTGTTTTGTTATGTTTTTTGCTCTCCGTTTAAGTATATTTTTGATAGAGTTTGAGTATATTTTTGATAATATTATTGTAATGTTCTATGAATCATTTTTTTGTTTATATTTCTAAAATTTACAATCTATGGTGGGCAAGGCTTGATAAAAGGGCGATTAACAAAATCCAAAACTTTTAAGGAATGGATCGAAATTTGCTTTTCGAATCTCTTTCCTTCCCTAAGTAATTAAGATTTTAACCGTAGATTTACAATGGAGAAGTCACGAAATCATCAAGCTTTAACAACTTCTATGTTCTTAATATAAAATATGTATAAAGTACAATTGGGATCAAATCTGATCATCACTGCGGTTCGAAGCCCGCTGCTCGGCCCCCTTTCAATTGGGCTATTGTTGCCCGTGTCATAAACAGGGTAAGGGACTAACTTTAATTTGTACACTTACACCCCCTGCGGACGACCTAAACATTGGGAACTCATGGAAACTGGTTTGGTATAATCAAGACACTTCGACGATCGTATCCAGCTTCGCTGTCCAGTGTTTTCTCGGAGACCCAAACTGCGACCGGGCAGACTTTGATTTATTACTTCCACACCCAGATCTCGATTTCATTTTTTCTTCTTCTCCCCCTGCGGATATTTCTCCAATGTGTGGGTTTGTGTAGAAGTTGGGCTGAATATAATCTCCGATCCCATATTTGGTGCACATCTTTTGCAGTGTAGAATTAGCCTTGTAGCTTCTTCTACACTCGGAAATAATCTGACTCGGAAACCACAAACTGTAGCTTCTTCTACACTCGGAAGTTGGGCTGAATATAATCTGACTCGGAAACCACAAACTGTAGCTTCTTTTGCGGAAGTAGAAAGTATATTTGACCAACCTCTAACTCCTCGCAGGGGAGAAGCTCCCGCATCTTTTGGCCGATGTAAAGGCAATCGGAGTTACAAATAAAATGGTCCGGGCTTTCTATTAAGATCTGTTGGGCTTTTACAGGACGAGGAAATTGGTAAGAGCTGCCGTCCATCAATATAACAATGGCTGCAGGTGCTCCTCCACCTCCTCCTCCCAATGCTGCGTAAGAGATCACTGCAGATGACATGCAGATTCCCATCTTTACGAGCCTTTCAAACTATGGCAACCTTACTTGATCAATGTCGATCTCCCTCAAATCTGCTAATACGAATGGCTCCTTCTCTCTCTTTGTTCTCATCTATAAATGATGAGCAGGAGGAAGGAAATGGAGAGAATTTATAAAGAAGAACTTAGAGGTCTGCTGATCTGTCTGCCAATAAATTAATCACAAACGACAACTGCAGGTGATCGGCTGAACTGTTTGATAATAAACTATCCTGTTTGATAATAAACTATCCACATTTGTTATTATTTTATGTAACAATATCTATTTTATGAATATCGGCGCTCGTGTATGAATATCTATTTTATGTAAAGGCGAGCTAAGGGCACCTTCTGCTCATGTGTTCCTGGAAAATGCAGGGATGGTTGGGGCTCTAAATATAAAATTGGAATATAAGAGTTAGGGCATGAGGCGAGAGACATGGAAGCAGTATCATGTGTAATGTAATGTTGGGTATTTTTGAATGGAGAAAATACCAAAACCAAACAAAATAAATATCACAGAGCCAATGCTCTGTTTCATTTGTTCCAGGATCTTTACACAGGGAAGCTTTTAAAACCAAAATAACTCATAAGACAGTATTTCACAGTCACAAAGACATTTCTATTAATTTAGAACAAAACACTGATACATATTTCTTCCTCTGTCCAAAGAGGGATTCACTAAACAACGCTCTGTGCTCTTACAGATTTTCCACTGCTGTGGAAATTACATAATCAGTTTTACATTGAGGGGCCAAAACAACATTACAGCCCCTATTCCTGATGTCTCGCACTGC
Source organism: Pinus tabuliformis (assembly GCA_031772625.1). Taxonomy (NCBI): domain Eukaryota; kingdom Viridiplantae; phylum Streptophyta; class Pinopsida; order Pinales; family Pinaceae; genus Pinus; species Pinus tabuliformis. Next base: position 1,311,056,292 of record CM062809.1, read on the forward strand.
TGTGCGTTTACAAAGGAAAAATCGCACTACTGTGCGCTGCTTCAGCCACAATACACATTACATAAAAAAAAACTTTGCTGGAACTCTGCGCAGCCACCACACCATTACATTACCACAATACACTGCGCACATACATAACACTACCACAATACATTTCCAACAAACATAGTGCGCAGGCACCACTACAAAACTCCACCAAAACTACTGCGCGTATGCACAATGCATAAAACTAATACACGTAGACCTTTTTTTTAACATATATAAACATATATATAAAAAACATATATAAAACTATACGCCCATACCCATATTAAAGGGCCTCCAACAAAACACTACGTAAAAACATATATAAAACAATATATGATAATGTGCCCATAACCATTTAAAGGCATCCACCAAAAAACTACGACCAACCATTAAAAACCATTAATTCTTCCATTCTCGGCGGTCAACAAAAAAAACTTCCACACCACGCAAAATCTGATTTGACGCAGGCCGGTGCCACGTGTCGCCACCACAGCGCATCGGGCCCAGTCGATAAAGTCCGCGCAGCTTCGCGGCGATCTGAACCTCCAAACTCGATCTGACAGAATTCACACACCAGTCTCGCCCAAACAAAACGAACTTTAACCTCCGGGGAACAGCGGATTTGGCTGCTGTACAAGGGACGCGTGGCGCGTCCTGATTGTGTCGGGTCCCCCTTCACGGATACCGCCTTCTGCGAATGGTGGTGCGGGGAGACTGGGCCGGTTTTCCAAAAAAAACTCCGCGCTGTTGAAATTACAATTTAACACTCCCCTTTAATTTCAACTGCTGGGCATTAGGACATACCCAAACACTTCCTCTCGTAGAGGGATTCTTCAGTACTGCTGTTACAAAGATATCATCCTCACATAGAGGGATTCACCAACTGCTTCTGATGCAGTTCACAAACAATCAAAGTTGTCTTCCTCTTAATAGAGGGATTCACCTGAAACTGTGCTTAAGAGCACCTTCCTCATGACAGAGGGATTCACCATGTGACTGTGCTTAAGAGCACCTTCCTCTTGACAGAGGGATTCACCATTACAATGTGCTGAAGAGCACCTTCCTCATGATAGAGGGATTCACCTGTTATAAAAAAAACATCTTCCTCTCAACAGAGGGATTTACCAAACTATGCTAAAGAGCATCTTCCTCTCAACAGAGGGATTCACCAAATGACTGCTTCAAATGCAGTTCCAAAACAAACAATCATTGCACTGCTGTGTGTGCAAACTCATTACAATGTTCTATTATGCTGCTGCATATTCTCTGCTGCACTGTTGTGCCATCTTCTTTACTGTGTCTACCCCACACTGTTGTGTCTACACTTGCACTGCTTGTGCACTTTTCAAAGACAAAATACTCTGTCTTTTCTGGAGCAATTACACTGTCCCAACTTACAAATTTACACTGCTGTGTGTAAATGTTTCTTACATTCACTGCTGTTGCATATGTTGCATTTCAATTCAATGAACAACACATTCACTATACTTACATTTACTGCTGTAAAAAAATTTCTTTTACATCTGCTGCTGTCCATTACCTTTCATTTCTTCAACAAAAACTTCATGCTACTGCATTTTCTTATTTGCATTGCTGTGTGCTTCTCCTTCTTGCCATCATGCCGCTGCCTCTTCTTATGCACCCTTGCTTCACACAATCTTAGTCTTCATTTTTTTTACACAATGCACTACTGTGAAATTCCTTTGGCTTTCTGCTGCCACACACATTCTTATACATCCAGTGTGCATTAAAAATCTGCTGTCCTTGTTTTTCTTTATGCATTTCTTTGCATGCTGCATTGCATATGAAGAAAAACATTACATTTTTTTTATTGCTGTGTATTGTACTCACTCTGCTGTGAGTATGATCTCTCACATTTCATAAAAGGAAACTACATTTCATTGCTATGCATTTCAATGCATGTGCTCAATAAAAAATTTCAAACTGTTGTTTTATGTTTTGTCTTCCCACTGCTGTGAGGGTCTCCATGCTTTGCATACTTTTCTTCTTGCGCTGCTGCTCTTCACATTTCAGCGCTGCCATCTTTTCTTCTTTATGCATTTCTGTGCATAGTGCATAAACACAAAGCAAAAACATTGCTGATTTCATCACTGCTGCATATTACCTTTTAGAGGGATTAACAAAGATTTCATTTGCAACTGCTGCGCTGCAATACATCCTCCATCAACAAATGACTGTTAATACAGTTCAGCAACAAAAATTACAAGCTCCCCTTTAATGTATGCTTGTCTTCTTTCAGCAAGGTTTTCTTAAAAGAGATTTAGATCCACTGGGGAGTTCAAGGGGCTTTCAGGTTGCAGTTCCTTCCTTCTCCATACTTGTGTAACTTTCTTCTTTTGCATGGGTCTAGCTTGCATAGCAGCCCATCTTAAGTTACAGTCACGTGCCATATGCCCAATGTTATGACACTTGAAACATTCAACATTGTTCATGAATAACATTTCATGATTTCTTCTAAAATTGTTTCTTGGAGGTTGTCGAAGACCACAACATTTATCTTTATGAAATGCTCTACAGTCTTTTGCCATATGACCAAAGTTTGAGCAAGCATAACAATAACCATAAAATGAACTTTGGTACCTGGGAGATGGAGGTTTCCTTGATGTACTTCTGAAGCCTTGCTGCCTTGAGATCCTTTGATGATCACCATTGCCTCTTGCCTCTTTGACATCAGCTACATTTCTTCTTGGAGCTGGATTTCTTCTATTGCTGCCTTCATTTTTCTCCTTGCCTTTGCTGGAACTAGGAGCATCATACCTTCTTTCTGGCTTCTTCACATCTCCTTTGCTTAAAGCATCCTCATCCTTGTTTGAGGGTTCACCTACATACCCAAGTCCTGATTTATCAGATGGAGATCTGTGATAGCTGAGCATGTCATCCAAAGCTTGAGAGCTCTTCATGATCTTGTTCATCCCTTCAACCTTCTTCCTGAGGAGGACAATCTCTTCTTCTAACTTTTCACATTCATTATTTTTCTTTGCAAGTTGTTCCTCAGTTTCTTCCTTGCTACGAGTAGCTTCAGCTGCTATTATTTTGAAGGAGATAATATCTGTCTTCATTTTGGAGACTTCTTCATCTTTTGCTTGACTGCTCTTCATTTTCTTTTCAACTCCTTGTGCCTGCTTCTTGGCTTCTTGTAGTTCGGACTTAAGGGAGGAGACCTCTACCTTGTACTGTCCAATCTCTTCCACAAGCTTATTCACTCTCATGTGCCTTTGTTCAAGTTGACTTGTCAAGGCATCTTCCTGCTTCTTTGCTTTGTTCAGCTGATTTGTCATGGATATGACTTCTTCATGATGTTTCCTCTTGCATTGGTCAAGCTCCTTCTTAAGCTTGGCAAGCTCTTCATCCCTTTCTTTTACTTGAAGCTTGATGAGGTCAAGCTTTTCATTCTCAGCTTCTATGATGGGTTCTTCTTGACTCATTGTCATGGTCAGTGCTCCCTTTGCATGAAGGTCATGCAGTCTGTCCCATATATCCTTTGCTGATGTGTATTTTCCTAGATTCCTCTTCACTGAATCAAAGAGTCCATTCAAGATAGTCTTTGCTGCTTGTGCATCATACTCCATGAATTCTTTATCCATCTTGCTGTCATCAATCACTGACTCCCAGACTTCAATCCCCTCAAACATTAGGAAAGCCCTCATCTTTATTTCCCATACATCAAAGTTTCCATCAAACTTTGGGGTTTCAAATAAAATGTATTCTAATGGATTGCCTTCAAGTTTAGTAGAGGGGGGAGACACATTTTTAACAGGTGTTAACACCGAGGTTGTTCCCTATGACTCCCAAGGGAATACGGCCGGGGTAACCACTAACCAATCTTTGGATCACTGTTTCTAGCCAAACTGTGATCAGAGAGGGCTCTCTCTTTATGATTTGTAACTGTTTATGATAGGGTTTTAGGCTAGCTATTATGCACTGGTTTTGTTTATGTTTTGGTTGATGAAACTCCTTTTAGATTCTAGTGATGTAGTTTTCAGAGAGGTTGAGTACCATTGGGCAATGGAGTCTGTGGCTATATGTGTTTGAAATTTTGAGATGAAAGATGGAACTTACAAGGCCATTTGAGTGTTTAATAGAACAGATTTTTGATTAAATGACTGGAAACAGGTAACACAAACAGTGAAAGCATTTAAGAATTTTCACTTATTGTCTATATATTTCCAACAGACAACTTTAAGAGGAGAAAGACGGAGGTCTCAGGGGCAAAAATTGAATCCCTGAGAATGCCTGTCACAGTAAAAGACACAGTTTTGAAATGCAGCAATTAAGAATTACAATTCTGTCACTGTATCTGAGGAAAACATGTATAATAGCTCAGTTTGAGTCCAGGGTAAACATGGTTAAATCCTGGAACTATCCTTTCACCTTGCTATCAAGTGTAAAACATTTGAACAACAAAAGAGAACAAAAGACTCGAAAACATATAACAAAGAGATTTGAGAATACTTATTGTTTTATGCAACACCCTGGAATCCTGTAACATTCATCTTTCGCCACAATACATCAAAGAACACCAAGCCTTGGAAATTCCATTATTCCTTTGTATTACTTCTCTGAAAATATTACAACGAGCGAGGGCTCTTCAAAAGAAAATTGCAACAACCTCTTCAACTGCTGTGAAGGGTGAATATATACTCGCGGTGATTTACAAAATATCTGAGTTCTGAGTTATCTCAGATTTTACATTCTTACCAACTACTTAAGATATTATGACCAAAACTTAATGCAGCATTGATTACAGAGTACAGGCATTTTAATGCTCTGTCAGAAGATATTTTAGCCTTTGGAGACAGCTAAGTCGGTCGAGATATTCTGAATAAATGCTGGAAGATCTGTCTTTAAGGCTTTGTACGCTGTATCCTAGACTGGTCACCTGTGATTGTGACTGTTGCTTGTGGTGAGTCAATGGTCCTGCTGAGTTGGCTCAGCCTCTGCCTCTTCTCTGTAGATATCTTTCTTCAAAATTGTGCCTGCGCATGTATGCTCATTTGCCTGGAGAATTGGCGCTACTGATTCTGGCCTGACAAAACTGTCTGTGTCAAATTTCTCCAGGCATCCTGTGTGGGCAGTTGGTGTGCTAAGATTGCCCCTAGAGTTTCATCTGCTTCTGTGAATTTGAAGAAGTTAGGTGGTGTATCAAACAGATGGTCAACTTCATTCATGAGGAAAAACAGGTTCTCCACTCTGTCATACATACTCTGCCCGGTGGCTGGCCCTGGTTCTGCTGAAGTGCTGGGCGGTTGTGCAATCTCTGCTACTGCCTGGGCATCAATTCTCTTATTGTAATTGTCCAGGGTGAGCAGTCTTCCTACACTGCTTAAAATGCTGGGGAGGCCTCTGTTTTGTAGTGCCACGAACTTTTCCAGGAATCTGTTGATTTCAGTTTGCATATCCTGTGTCCTCCTCTCCAGTGTTCCAACCAGGTTCCTCAATGTTATGACTCTCTTGGCTACAGCAATTGTTTCTGTCCTGTTGGTGATTCCCATGACAGCTAATTGAGAGCTAGTCTTATAGTTCAGAGTATTGATTATCCTAGTAGCAGCTTCTGGCATGTGTCCAAGGCTTGCCCTGGCCCTCTGTATTTCTCTGTTTGCTTTAGTGATGAGCACCATTTGCTCATCCATGGTCTCAATATATTGCCACTGGTTGGCGATGGACCGCCCAATGTTGCTCCATAGCACTGCTTTCATTTCAGCTGTCACTTTTTCTAGTGCAAGCTCTTTCTCTAGTTCAGCAATTCTCCTCTTAAGAGCTTTTACCTCTCTCTCCTTGGCTGCTTCATTCTGTTTGCTCTTGTCAAACTTTTCATTTACCTTGGTCAAGGTTTTCTTAAGTTCATCCAGCTCTTTCATTTGAGATTCCATAGCTTGGATCTCAGCTTGCAGCTTTTGCATGTCTAAACTAGTAGCCTGTTCTGATGTTGTAGATGTTGTTGCTGTGGATGGCGCTGTAGTTGGTGCTGTAGCTTCTGTTTGCTGAGGAGGAGGAGTGGTCTTTGGAGGGATTTCCTCAAGATTTATTATCACAGGAGGAGGCTGGGAGGGTTGGCCCCCTTCTCTTTGCTTCAGTGTTTCTTGTAGTGCTGCCTTTGCAGCTTCAGTTTGTCCTAGCTGGTCTTGAGTCCTAACCAGCTCTTTGTATAGGGATACCAGCAGATCTGTAGCATCCTTTTCTTGCCTTTGCTGGGCAACTTCATCTGTTTGTGGATGGATGGTGGCCGGGAGTTTGATTTTCTTTCTTAGGGCCGCCATGTCTGCATCCCTTATCTTCAGGAGTTCTTGGATGCCCTTGACATCTTTAGGATCATGCCCTATCTCTATAATTACCTCTTCCAAGGACTTGATCCTATTGTCCTTGGCTTGTGATGATGCTCTTTCTAACTCCAGCTGAGAAGCTGTGTTATCCAGGCTGTTCTTTAGTTTATAATTCTCCAATGTCTCATCTGCCAGGGAGGCATACACCATTTCACCAGTTTTCTTATGTAATTCAATCTTGTCCATGGGGTGTATGTCTTTGGCAAGAACCTCCATGTTGGTTCTTAGATAGTCCGAGGTGGACTGAGGCTGCAAAGTTGTGGGCATGAAGTGGCTCATTACCATTTTGCCTTCGCTCACATCGAAAGCAGACATGAGTCTCTGCTGGTTGCTAGGAGCTAGGTTTAACAAGTGATCATACAGCTGCACTTTTATGGGATCACTCCTCCTTTTGATGTCAATGAATTGCTGCTTTATACTTGACTGCCCCTTTCTATGTTGACCGGAGGAGCTGACCTCTCCTCCCATAGTCATGTCATGTCCACGCTGAGATGAGCTGGCCGAAAGTTCTCCACTGGGTGGGCCCATGCCCATGGCTTGCCTTACTGCTATGTCCTCCTCTTGGGAGTCATTCAGTCTTTGTCTCTTCTCTCCTCTGATGAAGGATGAGGTGTGGGGGGTCTCTCTCTCCCTTTTCCTAGTCACATCCTCCTTCTGTGGTGTTTGGAGGACTGAGGTGTCTACATTGGTGTCTGTCCTGGGAGGCACCTCTGTTTGGGGCTGCTGCTCAGTGTTACTAGGTAAATCTGTCCCCTTTTCCTGCTGCAAGGGCTGCTGTTCACTGGACTGTGCTTTTTCTTGTTGCTGCCCCAGTTCTTGCTGTTCCATTTCTTCTTGCTGCTGTAGCAAGGTGTCAACTTGTTCCTCTGTCAATACAGGTGGCTGTTCCACCTGTTTACCTTTGTCTTTGCCTGCTGCCTGGGATGTCTTCTCAGTGGTTTGCTGCTGTGCTGCTGAAGATCTAGCAGCTGTTCCAATTTGTTTTCTGTAGGAGAGGGGCACCTGTCCACAAGTTTCCAAGTCAGCTTCTTTTTGCACATTCCTAGCTTCTTTCTCAAGTAATTCTACCTCAGTGACTTGTTCTACTAGTGTACCCTCTTCCCAATCTAGTGCATTGGCATACTGTTCAATTTCAGGTTGTCTTTTATGTGCATAGTTGCCCAATTTGTATCTAATTCTCCTGAGGGAGATAGAATGATTGGGGTCATAAGGAATCCACTCAAAACTGGTCTGCAATCTGAGGCCTTCCAGGATGCTGTGTGCCTCTTTCCACCCTTCCTCTTTCTTGTTATACAGGAAGGAACCTAGCTGGCTTCTTACCTTCAATTGTGACTTCTTGTTTCTACTCTGAAAGTGAAGGTAATCTGAGTTCCCAAACTGCCTGAAATACTCTAAGGCAAAAAGCCTCATGGGGACATACCTTGGCAATCTAAATGGGTTCAATTCACAGCCATATATCCTAATGACTGTGTGGTTCTGGTAGAAGTACCAGTTGCCAATATTGTAAGATTTGTTCAAATGTAGAATCCTCTTCATTTCATCGGTTAATCTAGGAGGAGGAGTACCTTGCAGAGCTGTTAGGGCCGGATGAACAAATAAATCAATAAACTCACAGTATGTATAGGGTGATACTGAGGTAAAATGAAAAACAGAGGTCCAGAAAACAACTGATCTTGGGCTTCCTTGGGCATTGAGTGGCCTCAAAGGAACAGAGAAGGTAGCTGGCTGATAGAAAAGGAATAAATGATATATATAGGAGGAGTACCTGAACAGTCTCTCCCTTTTCAAATTCATGAACTGATCGTGGATTTTCTCTGCTATGTAAGTTGCATAATCATACTGCACAGCTGGAGGCTTACCAGGGGCAAATATGGACAGCATTGCCATTATGCTTTCATCTACATCTTCCAGCCCCCTGAATCCTAGGACATAGCCAATTAGATCCACCAACATTCTGCCCAACTCATTCAGACAATGGTACCCAATAGGAGGGGTTCTGACTGTTTCAGAGCCTGGTGTGACAAACAGTTGGTTGATTTTGACAATCTGGTCACTGGACAGCTTGATCCCTGTGTTAATCAGATTCTGCATGGACAGAGGGGTCAATTTCTTGGCTGTATTGAAGCACAGCATCTGGTTTATGCTCTCTGGGGTGATCTGGAACAGGACTAGGCCTGTGGGGCTCATGACTGCTCTTTGGCTGGGGTCATAGCATTCCTGGCAGCTATAAATAAGCTCTGGCATTGGATTGACTTGGGGAAGGTTGTATATGGGCAAATTTGACTCCCAAATCCCCAAGATATCTGCCCCACTGAGGTGCTGGGCTCTTAATTCATTCAACATTAGCACATTGTACTTGGTTCCCATGGGGAACCAATCCAGCATTTGGTAGTCCATGTCCCCCAGGGCTTTCCATGCTAATTCCTGGTGAGGGGCATTGATGGGCTTAATATTCAGTGCAATAGGGGTCTCCATAGCTCTTCAAGTTGCAATAATTGTAGGTAGACAGGTGGAATAGTAAAACACAGTCTGGAGGCAGTTTTCTGTGGAAACAGTTGAGGTTTTGAGTATTCAAGGGGAATTCTCTCAATAGCAATTGAAATACTACTGGAGTCTAGTGACAGAACTTCTCTGTGGCCTAACTGAACTCTCCAATCGGGTGAATTACGTCTATTAGGAGCTCTGCCGGGAAAACGCAGAATTACAGAGGTTTTATGAGGATTGCAGGTTTCTAAAGCTCTGCAGGTACTTCTTGGCCCTCACAATGACAATGGTGGATGAACAAATGGAAATGAACGGTGCAAATATCGTTTTTATGGTTCTATTATCCCTCTGAGCAATTTTAAGCTTAATGAAGGTCGTATGGAGGGCGAGACGGTCTAAATACCTGTAATTCGACGAGCAGAGGTTGAAACACAGGTGCACAGTTGCTGTTTGAGGAGGTCGCCCGGGCTAATTGACTGGTTGGCGAAAATTTGAGTTCAAACGGTCATGCAGAGCATTCAGCAGAAATCACAGTGAAAATGGTAAAAACACGGGAAAATTGGTAAATATGGGTTATTTTACCAATTTGGCGCTTTTTTCTGCTGACGTCAGCATGACGTCATTGGTGGGTCATGGTGAGGTGACGTCAGTTGACGTCATCGGGCGACGTGGCAGTGGGTGACTGGTCAAAGGGCGGCGAGGTGGCAGTGCAGTCAGCAGTGAGGTGGACCCATATGAAAGGCAGGTACGAGCAGGTAATGACGTGGCGGCGAGTCAGCGGCGGGTAGGTGGCGGTCAAATTGCAGCGGTCACGGTTAAGGCCTTAACCGCCGCGGTTTCTCGGGGCGGTTTAGGTACGGCGCAGAGGCTGTCAGAGCGGGCTCCGAGATGGTCCATCGGTTGACGCGTGGAGGAGGCGTGACAAGGCGCAACGTCACTTTCCCGGAGGTTAACGTGCCGCCACAGGAAGCGCTCCGATATTGATGTGGGCCGTTGGATCTGATGGGCTTGATCCGACGGCTAGCGGAGGAGAAAAAGGCGCGTTTGATAGTGCGGGCGGAAAAATCAAACTTTGTGGGTTTTATGGGTTTTTTCAAATGTTTTGATTAACCAACCATGCGGTAGGATTGGGAAACGTGCCAGAGGCGGGTATTAGCCTTTGCAAAGGTTTTATATGCCAAAGGGGTTTGGAGAGGGGTTTTATCAGTGCAGAGGTGATTTGAGGGCAAATTGACTTGCAGCAAAGGGGAAATAGGGTGGAATAGGTTCACCAAAGTGGCCAGATGCCATTTTGGTCCCTTTTGAACAATACACGGCTATTATGCCTAGGGGAGGGAATATACATAAGATTTGGGGTTTTATACACCTTAGTGTTAATAATATTAGGGGTGGGGGTAAGATAAGGGAGGTTATATAGTAGAATTAGGAGTTAATATGAATGAAGGAGGGGAATTAGGAAGGGGGTGTTAGTGATAGACTAGAGAGGGAAAGAAAAGAAGTTAGTGATGCTCTTTGCTGTGAGTTCATGGAATTCACCACTTTGTTTGCTGATAGATTTATTGCCTTGGCAAGAGACCTATTGATGCCTGTGTAATGGTGATCATATTCTTTCTGCAACCACAACTGCCTACCCAACTATTTGCCTAGCATTTTTTGTTTCTTCTTGGAGGGGCACTTGGACTTGCAACCCTCAATTGCCTTTTCTTTTCTTTGGCTTTTTCCTTTTCTCTCTATCTACTTCTACCCTTATGTCTTCCAAGGTCCCAGATTAAACTTTTGGGAACCTTTGCTTCTCTACCTGAACTACTTGTCTGCCAAGATTAAGCTGTTTGGACAGACCTCTTTCTCTATTCTACAACTCAAAATTGAAACATGGCATGATCCAGATTAGACTGTTGAATCATCCACAAAATTTGAAATAAGGTCCTCAATACTTGAAACACTTTACCCAGCTCTTGCTTTCTAGGAAATATGGGATCTTTGGGATACCAGAGCAGAGCATATTTGGCTTTTCTCTTGCCAATCATGAAATATGAAACCTATTACTATAGGTATCCAACAGTGGCTCCACATGGGGATGGTTTTTCTTTTGAAAGACCAAGAACAGCAGGTCAGATTGCCTTATTCCTTGACTGCCCATTTTTGTCTTTGAAATCTGTTGCATATAATCTGTCAAAATTGTGTGCCTTTTCTTGGAGAACCTCTGATTCTATCTGCCTGTTGCTGCTAGGTGCAGCATTTGGGAAAACCTCTTTATACAATTTAAATCAGAAAGGAATATGTACAACTGCATATATACAATGAACCTCTGAATTTCTATCATAGTGAACAGTCAAAATAGTGCTTCAGCATCCTGCCATTGACAGGGCCTTCATCCAGTTCAGTTACAGTCAAACTTTTTAGGAAGTAAGTGTTATTACCTTGTACTGCTTGGACAGCAAATGGTCCTTTCCATAAAGAATCAAACTTCCCATGTTTTCCTTTCTCTTCTCTTCTTGCATCCCACTTTAAAACTTTGTCCCCTACATTGAAATCTTCTGCTTTGGTTCGTCTATCAAAGGCCTTTTTCAGTTTCTCTTGTAGTATCTGCACTCTGCTGAAAACTTGTTCTCTGGTCTGCTGTAAACAGATTATCTGGTTAATCCTTCTTTGCATGTCATTTGGCTCTGCTTGGCTTTCTTGTAGGAGTTTCATAACCGGCACTCCTAGTGATGAAGGAAATCTGGCCTCTAATCCATAGACTAACTCATATGGGCTGGTCCCAATTGATCTTTTAGTGGTTAATCTGTCTGCCCATAAAGCATTTACTAGTTTCTTATGCCAGTTCTTTTTGTTCTCTTCCAGCACTTTCTTTATGATGTTTATCAGGCTTTTGTTTGATGATTCAGCAAGGCCATTTCCTTGAGGATAGTAAGCTGTAGAATGGCCCAAAGTAATGTGAAATTTATGGCAGAAGTTCACCATCTTCTTGGATCTGAAGGCAGCAGCATTGTCTGTTATTATCTTGTCTGGGCAGCCAAATCTAGCCAGTATATTGTTTTCCAAAAATTGAATGATTACTGAATCATTTGCTTGTCTGCATGGGACAGCTTCAATCCACTTGGTGAAGTAGTCTGTTGCTGTCAAGATCCATCTGTGTTGTCCTGAAGATGAGGGATGAATTTCTCCAATGAAATCCAAGCCCCATTGTTGAAAAGGTCTCTCTGTTGCAATGGGCCTCAAAGGAAGTGGCAGCAACTGTCTTTTGCCTTCAAACAGTTGGCACTTGTGGCATGATGTTGTGAATTTCTTCACATCAGAGAACATAGTGGGCCAGTAATAACCAGCCCTTAATATCTTGTCTACAGTGGACTTCCAGTACAAATGTCCACCACAGTCTCCAGCATGGAATTCTTGCATGATATTGTCAGTTTCACTCTCAAGAAGACAGTGCAGCAAAATACCTTCATGGTTTTTCCAGAGTAGATTCTCATCTATCACACAAAATTTAGATGTTTTCATTTTTAGGAACCTAGACTTAGTTCTGGACAGTCCTGGGGGAGCACACAGGTTTTGTAACACATAACAGATATCAGAATACCAAGGAGATTGTTCAAAGGCTACATTGATCTTTGGAGTCGCCAGCTCTGTTTCACTGTCCAGTTGGTTAATGTCTAAGGCTTGGAAATTTGCTTCTGTCATTAACTTGGCCAAACCTTGCCCTTTTATCAGCTTTGTAGGCTTTATTTCAATGTCAAATTCAAGTATGTTTGCAATCCATTTTCCTCTTCTACCCTCTAAGTTTTCTTGTGTGAGGATGTCTTTGACAATAGGACTTGGTACATAAGCCACAACATGGGAGTAAAGGATGTAAATCCTAAAGTCTTTGATAGCTTTGATTAAGGCATAGGCTTGTTTCTCCATTATTTGGTACTTTAGGGGGGCATCTCTAAGAGCTCTGCTGAAAAAAGCAATGGGCTTTTCATTCCCTTGGTCATCTTTCTGTAATAAAACAGCAGCAATAGTATGTTGGGAGGCAAAGGAGAAAATGATGAAGTCTCTGTCAAACTGAGGGTTAGTTAACACTGGGGTTTGAGTCAAGGCCAATTTTATACTTTCAAAAGCTTGTTTTGCTTCAACAGTCCATTTGACCTTTGAATCTTTCTTTAGCATATTGTTTAGTAATCTGATTAACTCTGCTAAATTTGGGATAAACCTTCTCAAAAAGTTGATTTTTCCTAAGAATCCTTGCAGCTCCTTGATATTCCTTGGGTGAGGCATTTGTAGGATAGCTTGTATCCTATCTGGATCAATTCTTATGCCATCTTTCGAAATGATGTGTCCTAAAAGTTTCCCTTCTTCCAAGCCAAATAATGACTTCTTGGGGTTTAAGGAAATACCATATTTCCTGCATGTTATGAAGATTTGTCTTAAATGTTTCAAGTGTTCTTGGTCAGATTTTGAAAAGGGTGTAAGATCATCTAAGTAAATGACCAAGAAATCATGAATTTGCTTTGCAAAAGCAATGTCCATTGCTCTTTGAAACGTTGCCCCTGCATTTTTCAATCCAAAGGGCATCTTCACATACTTGAAAGTGCCCCATGGGGTAGTAAATGCAGTCTTGTCTTGATCATCAGGGTGCACCAGGATTTGATTGAAACCTGAGAAACCATCCAACAATGATATCCTTGAGGCTCCTACTACTCTTTGAAGGATGTGGTCCATTTTGGGCAAGGGGTAGTTGTCTTTGAGTGACACTAGGTTCAAATTCCTTAAGTCTACACAAAGTCTAATCTCACCAGTTTTCTTTCTTGTAGGGACCAAATTTGAAATCCATTCAGAAAACCTGATTGGTGCTATGATACCAGCTTTGAACATTTTTTGTAATTCCTTTTCAATGGAAGGAAGAAGCACAGGATTGATTCTTCTCAATTTCTGTTTGAATGGTTTTTGATTAGGCTTGAGGGGAATGGTGTGCTGGATAACAGAGGTATCATAAGACTTCAAGTCCTCATAACCCCAGGCAAAGACATCTTGGAACTCTTTAAAGAGATCAATATATTTGGGTTTTTGGTCAGGGGGCAAAGCAGCAGATAGCTTTATTATTTTAGGCTTGTCAGTGGTACCAATGTTACATTCTTCAATTGTTGCATCTAATGGCTGCATCTTTGGTTTCCTGGGGACATCATTTGAGTCAAAAATATCCTCTAGTGGGGTAAGACCTGCTGGAAGAAGATTGTCTTTGAGTTGTATGATTTCATCTTCAGCGTTGCTCAGCTCTTCACAGTCAATTTGGTGAATTTGCTGAATGTTTTCTTTGTTGAAAATGGTTGGACTGAGTAATTGTTTTGCTGTCCTAGGTGACATTGGGTGAGCAGATTGTTGAAACTGTAATTGTGATTGACTTGCTCCATCAACTATTTGAGATTGACTTGCTGTCTCAAGGTCAATATTTAATCCTGTAAACTCTTGTTGCAAGGTTAAAAAGTTGTTTATTTGCCTGTCATTCTCAAATACTTGCCACTCTTTGACATTGTTTGGAATAGAAGGCCTATATTTGACCTCTGCTGTGAAACAATTGTTGGGTTGTAGTGGGAATTTGAAGGTGCTGGCAAATGTTGCCAAGCTGTGAGCATGGAGATTGTGGCCCCTTGGAATCTTTGTGAGAACAAACTCGGAGAAAGTTTCTAGTATTTCAATTACAGCAGACCTATAGGACCTTAATCTTTTGTCATTGGTGACAAAATCCCCTTTTACTTGTTGAATTACTAGATCAGAGTCCCCCATGATTGAGAGGCTATGTGCTTGTAATGATTTTGCAATCTTGAGACCTAGTAGCAGAGCTTCATATTCTGCCATGTTGTTAGTGCATTTAAAGTTCAATCTATAAGCCCGGCCTTCTGCACAGCCTTTCTCTTTGTTATGTATCCATACTCCAGCTCCTGCCCCTAACTTGTTAACTGAGCCATCAAACTCTAGGACCCACAGACTATCTTGCTGGTCAGGAGATTTTAAATTCTTTTCATGGGATGGCAATGTGAGCATGAGTTGAGGTTTCTTTTCCCATTTGTCTCCTAGGATAATTTCATCATTTGTTTGACAATCTTTGACAACTAGAGGAGGGTTAATGGGTATTGTTGGGCTGATTGAAATTTGGCAGGTGCCACTTGTTTGATCAATGTTTTGTTCTTGTATGGGTGTTTCGGTTTTAATGTCATTGTTTGAGAAGCTTGCGCTGTCATTGAAGAGGATGAAGGAGTCTATGTCTGAATGGACAGCATATATTGGGAAATTTTGAGGCTTTTCTTCACTGCTGACCATATATTTCATGAGTGTTTCCCTATAAAGTCTTTTTGGTTGCCCAAATACAGAAATGGTTGCATATGACATGTCCAATTGCAGGGAGCCTTGGAGTTTGGCTCCCCATGATCTTGATAAGAGCATCCCATATTTGGGTGGGATATCAGCAACAACAACATCCATTAAAATGGTTTTGTTGGGAAATTGAACCAAGGACACACATAAATCCTTAATTAGGCCCAAGCATTTGACTTGACTAGAATCAAAAGAAAACAGGTCTTTGTATGGTCTTGTGATGTCTAAGTTTAACCTTTCCATGACCGCTTTTGGCATAAGGTTGTGAGAGGCACCTGAGTCAAACATTGCATTATGCAGTATTTTATCATGAATATGCAAGCTGACATAAAAAGGTAAAACCCCTGTGACTACTGTTTTTCCATCTACCTCTGGGCCAAACAGTAATTCTGGAGTGTCATCTAACACATTTACATCATCTTTGCTATTGGTGAGCTGAAGGGATTTTTTGATCTGTTGCTTATATATGTCATGCTTGGCTAGCTCTGACAGGGGAATTGCTATCTTTAACTTGCCAATCTCTGTTCCTAGGTCAAAGGGTTTATCCACCTGAATTTTAGAGTCACGGATAGCAGTCCTTTCTCTGTTCATTGAATCTTCTTGTTGGATTTCATCTTGATTTTGGAACCTGCCCCTCATGCCCATGACTTGAGGGGTAATGTTCGGATTTGGGTGGGAGGATGAGGTTGCCGTGGGCTGTTGTGGTGTGGACAGTAGTTCAGTGACCTCCTCAACCACTACTTCCTTTGCAGGCAAGTTTGTTTTGTCATTAGGTTCAGTGACTAAGGTTTCTTTAGATTGCTGTTTCTCCTTTACCTTCTCAGGCTGATTTGCATTTACAGTCCGACTTCTTAGTTTGTATTGTTTATGGACTTCATAGACAGCAGTATCATACCCTTGTTTAAAGTCAAAAGACTCTCCTGATTGTGTTTGGAATGTTTTGTTTTCATCCTCCTCATGGTCTTCTTGTGTTAAGAAAACATGGCTTTTACCATCCAGACCTATTAAGTTGATGTCAGGATCTTCATTGAGCTGATTAGCTGAGGAAGTTTCTGCATAATTTTCTTGAAAAGGGGGTCTGATATCTTGGTCTGCACTTGTTTTTCCTATATTGGGGTTCTGTGTTCTCCTAAAATTTGGGTTTCTAGGAGGATTGTTTTGTGGTGCCTCCCATGATGACTTTCTTTCAACTGATTCCACTCTTTCACCTAGTCTTTTCATGCTGTTTAGTATTGCATCCAACTTTTGATCAAAGCCTGAGGGCTCTTCTTTGAAACCAACCTTCTTTTCAAGCTTTGCCCTGTTTCTTTTGGCAATTAGGTTGGCCTCTACAGTGACTGCAACTCTTTGGGCTTCTGCGAGGGTTGGAGGGTCTCTTTCTCTCAACTGATAGGCCATATCAGAATCAAAACCATCAGGGAAGTTATAAAGGGCCAAATCAGGAGGGGGCCTTAAGTTCTGGGGGATAGCATTGTATATGTTGTTAAACCTAGCACAATACTCCAAAACCGTTTCTTGGGGACCTCTTTTAATAGTGTTATATTCACCAAGTATATGGTGTGGATCTCTCTTTTTCTCCCATCTGTTGGTAAATTCCTGGTATAGAACTTCAGGGGTTGCAATGGAATTTGCATTTAAGGATCTAAACCAAGTTCTGACATCCCCAGTTAAGCTTTGAACAAAAATTCTCATCCAAACACTGTCATCATCTATTTCATAGGTCTCAAAGTGGTCTTGCATCTTTTTAGCATGCTGGATGGCTGTCAAAGGGCCATGGGAGTCAAAAAATGAGAGTCTAGTTTGGTAGTCTTGGGGTAGAGCTGGAGCATTGGCTGGTATCTGCAGAGGTGCATATCTGTTAGCCATATTTATGGGGTTTATAGGGTTAATAGGAACAAATGGGACAACAGGGATTACAGGTGTAACCGGGTTAAGAGGATGGGTAATAAGTGGGGAACTGGTTGAGGGAGTGTGTGCAGATGGTGAAGATGGAAGGAGAGGACTTTGAGAGGTTGATGGTGAACTGGGGGAATTGGGTGTGGAACGGAAAAGAACTTTGCAAGGAGTTGGAATGAGGATAGGTTGGTCTAAACTTATATCTAAATCAGCAGGCTTCTCCTGCTTTTGCTGTCTCCTTATGTTCTTTGGTATGATATTTGGATTATCAACAATGATGGGTTGATCAGGGTCAGGGTTTGCCCTAGTGTGCCTTGGGTTTCTTTTGGGAGCCAGCTTCTAAGTATTCTTTTAGAACTTTATACAGAGGGTTTTGTATGTACAAGGACTAGGTAAGAATTCTGGAATGACTATATATTTTTCAAAGCTAAGATGAAGATTCCCTAGTTAGCTCTTCCCTAAAGCTGTCCCTGTGTTTACAGAAACAGTCCTAAGGCCTCTTGGCTAGTTTCAGGCTTGATGGTAGCTTTTGAAAATAGATAGTAATTGAAAAAATCTTAAGTTCCCCAGCGGAGTCGCCAATTATGTTAACACCCAGGTTGTTCCCTATGACTCCCAAGGGAATACGGCCGGGGTAACCACTAACCAATCTTTGGATCACTGTTTCTAGCCAAACTGTGATCAGAGAGGGCTCTCTCTTTATGATTTGTAACTGTTTATGATAGGGTTTTAGGCTAGCTATTATGCACTGGTTTTGTTTATGTTTTGGTTGATGAAACTCCTTTTAGATTCTAGTGATGTAGTTTTCAGAGAGGTTGAGTACCATTGGGCAATGGAGTCTGTGGCTATATGTGTTTGAAATTTTGAGATGAAAGATGGAACTTACAGGGCCATTTGAGTGTTTAATAGAACAGATTTTTGATTAAATGACTGGAAACAGGTAACACAAACAGTGAAAGCATTTAAGAATTTTCACTTATTGTCTATATATTTCCAACAGACAACTTTAAGAGGAGAAAGACGGAGGTCTCAGGGGCAAAAATTGAATCCCTGAGAATGCCTGTCACAGTAAAAGACACAGTTTTGAAATGCAGCAATTAAGAATTACAATTCTGTCACTGTATCTGAGGAAAACATGTATAATAGCTCAGTTTGAGTCCAGGGTAAACATGGTTAAATCCTGGAACTATCCTTTCACCTTGCTATCAAGTGTAAAACATTTGAACAACAAAAGAGAACAAAAGACTCGAAAACATATAACAAAGAGATTTGAGAATACTTATTGTTTTATGCAACACCCTGGAATCCTGTAACATTCATCTTTCACCACAATACATCAAAGAACACCAAGCCTTGGAAATTCCATTATTCCTTTGTATTACTTCTCTGAAAATATTACAACGAGCGAGGGCTCTTCAAAAGAAAATTGCAACAACCTCTTCAACTGCTGTGAAGGGTGAATATATACTCGCGGTGATTTACAAAATATCTGAGTTCTGAGTTATCTCAGATTTTACATTCTTACCAACTACTTAAGATATTATGACCAAAACTTAATGCAGCATTGATTACAGAGTACAGGCATTTTAATGCTCTGTCAGAAGATATTTTAGCCTTTGGAGACAGCTAAGTCGGTCGAGATATTCTGAATAAATGCTGGAAGATCTGTCTTTAAGGCTTTGTACGCTGTATCCTGGACTGGTCACCTGTGATTGTGACTGTTGCTTGTGGTGAGTCAATGGTCCTGCTGAGTTGGCTCAGCCTCTGCCTCTTCTCTGTAGATATCTTTCTTCAAAATTGTGCCTGCGCATGTATGCTCATTTGCCTGGAGAATTGGCGCTACTGATTCTGGCCTGACAAAACTGTCTGTGTCAAATTTCTCCAGGCATCCTGTGTGGGCAGTTGGTGTGCTAAGATTGCCCCTAGAGTTTCATCTGCTTCTGTGAATTTGAAGAAGTTAGGTGGTGTATCAAACAGATGGTCAACTTCATTCATGAGGAAAAACAGGTTCTCCACTCTGTCATACATACTCTGCCCGGTGGCTGGCCCTGGTTCTGCTGAAGTGCTGGGCGGTTGTGCAATCTCTGCTACTGCCTGGGCATCAATTCTCTTATTGTAATTGTCCAGGGTGAGCAGTCTTCCTACACTGCTTAAAATGCTGGGGAGGCCTCTGTTTTGTAGTGCCACGAACTTTTCCAGGAATCTGTTGATTTCAGTTTGCATATCCTGTGTCCTCCTCTCCAGTGTTCCAACCAGGTTCCTCAATGTTATGACTCTCTTGGCTACAGCAATTGTTTCTGTCCTGTTGGTGATTCCCATGACAGCTAATTGAGAGCTAGTCTTATAGTTCAGAGTATTGATTATCCTAGTAGCAGCTTCTGGCATGTGTCCAAGGCTTGCCCTGGCCCTCTGTATTTCTCTGTTTGCTTTAGTGATGAGCACCATTTGCTCATCCATGGTCTCAATATATTGCCACTGGTTGGCGATGGACCGCCCAATGTTGCTCCATAGCACTGCTTTCATTTCAGCTGTCACTTTTTCTAGTGCAAGCTCTTTCTCTAGTTCAGCAATTCTCCTCTTAAGAGCTTTTACCTCTCTCTCCTTGGCTGCTTCATTCTGTTTGCTCTTGTCAAACTTTTCATTTACCTTGGTCAAGGTTTTCTTAAGTTCATCCAGCTCTTTCATTTGAGATTCCATAGCTTGGATCTCAGCTTGCAGCTTTTGCATGTCTAAACTAGTAGCCTGTTCTGATGTTGTAGATGTTGTTGCTGTGGATGGCGCTGTAGTTGGTGCTGTAGCTTCTGTTTGCTGAGGAGGAGGAGTGGTCTTTGGAGGGATTTCCTCAAGATTTATTATCACAGGAGGAGGCTGGGAGGGTTGGCCCCCTTCTCTTTGCTTCAGTGTTTCTTGTAGTGCTGCCTTTGCAGCTTCAGTTTGTCCTAGCTGGTCTTGAGTCCTAACCAGCTCTTTGTATAGGGATACCAGCAGATCTGTAGCATCCTTTTCTTGCCTTTGCTGGGCAACTTCATCTATTTGTGGATGGATGGTGGCCGGGAGTTTGATTTTCTTTCTTAGGGCCGCCATGTCTGCATCCCTTATCTTCAGGAGTTCTTGGATGCCCTTGACATCTTTAGGATCATGCCCTATCTCTATAAATACCTCTTCCAAGGACTTGATCCTATTGTCCTTGGCTTGTGATGATGCTCTTTCTAACTCCAGCTGAGAAGCTGTGTTATCCAGGCTGTTCTTTAGTTTATAATTCTCCAATGTCTCATCTGCCAGGGAGGCATACACCATTTCACCAGTTTGCTTATGTAATTCAATCTTGTCCATGGGGTGTATGTCTTTGGCAAGAACCTCCATGTTGGTTCTTAGATAGTCCGAGGTGGACTGAGGCTGCAAAGTTGTGGGCATGAAGTGGCTCATTACCATTTTGCCTTCGCTCACATCGAAAGCAGACATGAGTCTCTGCTTGTTGCTAGGAGCTAGGTTTAACAAGTGATCATACAGCTGCACTTTTATGGGATCACTCCTCCTTTTGATGTCAATGAATTGCTGCTTTATACTTGACTGCCCCTTTCTATGTTGACCGGAGGAGCTGACCTCTCCTCCCATAGTCATGTCATGTCCACGCTGAGATGAGCTGGCCGAAAGTTCTCCACTGGGTGGGCCCATGCCCATGGCTTGCCTTACTGCTATGTCCTCCTCTTGGGAGTCATTCAGTCTTTGTCTCTTCTCTCCTCTGATGAAGGATGAGGTGTGGGGGGTCTCTCTCTCCCTTTTCCTAGTCACATCCTCCTTCTGTGGTGTTTGGAGGACTGAGGTGTCTACATTGGTGTCTGTCCTGGGAGGCACCTCTGTTTGGGGCTGCTGCTCAGTGTTACTAGGTAAATCTGTCCCCTTTTCCTGCTGCAAGGGCTGCTGTTCACTAGACTGTGCTTTTTCTTGTTGCTGCCCCAGTTCTTGCTGTTCCATTTCTTCTTGCTGCTGTAGCAAGGTGTCAACTTGTTCCTCTGTCAATACAGGTGGCTGTTCCACCTGTTTACCTTTGTCTTTGTCTGCTGCCTGGGATGTCTTCTCAGTGGTTTGCTACTGTGCTGCTGAAGATCTAGCAGCTGTTCCAATTTGTTTTCTGTAGGAGAGGGGCACCTGTCCACAAGTTTCCAAGTCAGCTTCTTTTTGCACATTCCTAGCTTCTTTCTCAAGTAATTCTACCTCAGTGACTTGTTCTACTAGTGTACCCTCTTCCCAATCTAGTGCATTGGCATACTGTTCAATTTCAGGTTGTCTTTTATGTGCATAGTTGCCCAATTTGTATCTAATTCTCCTGAGGGAGATAGAATGATTGGGGTCATAAGGAATCCACTCAAAACTGGTCTGCAATCTGAGGCCTTCCAGGATGCTGTGTGCTTCTTTCCACCCTTCCTCTTTCTTGTTATACAGGAAGGAACCTAGCTGGCTTCTTACCTTCAATTGTGACTTCTTGTTTCTACTCTGAAAGTGAAGGTAATCTGAGTTCCCAAACTGCCTGAAATACTCTAAGGCAAAAAGCCTCATGGGGACATACCTTGGCAATCTAAATGGGTTCAATTCACAGCCATATATCCTAATGACTGTGTGGTTCTGGTAGAAGTACCAGTTGCCAATATTGTAAGATTTGTTCAAATGTAGAATCCTCTTCATTTCATCGGTTAATCTAGGAGGAGGAGTACCTTGCAGAGCTGTTAGGGCCGGATGAACAAATAAATCAATAAACTCACAGTATGTATAGGGTGATACTGAGGTAAAATGAAAAACAGAGGTCCAGAAAACAACTGATCTTGGGCTTCCTTGGGCATTGAGTGGCCTCAAAGGAACAGAGAAGGTAGCTGGCTGATAGAAAAGGAATAAATGATATATATAGGAGGAGTACCTGAACAGTCTCTCCCTTTTCAAATTCATGAACTGATCGTGGATTTTCTCTGCTATGTAAGTTGCATAATCATACTGCACAGCTGGAGGCTTACCAGGGGCAAATATGGACAGCATTGCCATTATGCTTTCATCTACATCTTCCAGCCCCCTGAATCCTAGGACATAGCCAATTAGATCCACCAACATTCTGCCCAACTCATTCAGACAATGGTACCCAATAGGAGGGGTTCTGACTGTTTCAGAGCCTGGTGTGACAAACAGTTGGTTGATTTTGACAATCTGGTCACTGGACAGCTTGATCCCTGTGTTAATCAGATTCTGCATGGACAGAGGGGTCAATTTCTTGGCTGTATTGAAGCACAACATCTGGTTTATGCTCTCTGGGGTGATCTGGAACAGGACTAGGCCTGTGGGGCTCATGACTGCTCTTTGGCTGGGGTCATAGCATTCCTGGCAGCTAAAAATAAGCTCTGGCATTGGATTGACTTGGGGAAGGTTGTATATGGGCAAATTTGACTCCCAAATCCCCAAGATATCTGCCCCACTGAGGTGCTGGGCTCTTAATTCATTCAACATTAGCACATTGTACTTGGTTCCCATGGGGAACCAATCCAGCATTTGGTAGTCCATGTCCCCCAGGGCTTTCCATGCTAATTCCTGGTGAGGGGCATTGATGGGCTTAATATTCAGTGCAATAGGGGTCTCCATAGCTCTTCAAGTTGCAATAATTGTAGGTAGACAGGTGGAATAGTAAAACACAGTCTGGAGGCAGTTTTCTGTGGAAACAGTTGAGGTTTTGAGTATTCAAGGGGAATTCTCTCAATAGCAATTGAAATACTACTGGAGTCTAGTGACAGAACTTCTCTGTGGCCTAACTGAACTCTCCAATCGGGTGAATTACGTCTATTAGGAGCTCTGCCGGGAAAACGCAGAATTACAGAGGTTTTATGAGGATTGCAGGTTTCTAAAGCTCTGCAGGTACTTCTTGGCCCTCACAATGACAATGATGAACAAATGGAAATGAACAGTGCAAATATCGTTTTTATGGTTCTATTATCCCTCTGAGCAATTTTAAGCTTAATGAAGGTCGTATGGAGGGCGAGACGGTCTAAATACCTGTAATTCGACGAGCAGAGGTTGAAACACAGGTGCACAGTTGCTGTTTGAGGAGGTCGCCCGAGCTAATTGACTGGTTGGCGAAAATTTGAGTTCAAACGGTCATGCAGAGCATTCAGCAGAAATCACAGTGAAAATGGTAAAAACACGGGAAAATTGGTAAATATGGGTTATTTTACCAATTTGGCGCTTTTTTCTGCTGACGTCAGCATGACGTCATTGGTGGGTCATGGTGAGGTGACGTCAGTTGACGTCATCGGGCGACGTGGCAGTGGGTGACTGGTCAAAGGGCGGCGAGGTGGCAGTCCAGTCAGCAGTGAGGTGGACCCATACGAAAGGCAGGTACGAGCAGGCAATGACGTGGCGGCGAGTCAGCGGCGGGTAGGTGGCGGTCAAACTGCAGCGGTCACGGTTAAGGCCTTAACCGCCGCGGTTTCTCGGGGCGGTTTAGGTACGGCGCAGAGGCTGTCAGAGCGGGCTCCGAGATGGTCCATCGGTTGACGCGTGGAGGAGGCGTGACAAGGCGCAACGTCACTTTCCCGGAGGTTAACGTGCCGCCACAGGAAGCGCTCCGATATTGATGTGGGCCGTTGGATCTGATGGGCTTGATCCGACGGCTAGCGGAGGAGAAAAAGGCGCGTTTGATAGTGCGGGCGGAAAAATCAAACTTTGTGGGTTTTATGGGTTTTTTCAAATGTTTTGATTAACCAACCATGCGGTAGGATTGGGAAACGTGCCAGAGGCGGGTATTAGCCTTTGCAAAGGTTTTATATGCCAAAGGGGTTTGGAGAGGGGTTTTATCAATGCAGAGGTGATTTGAGGGCAAATTGACTTGCAGCAAAGGGGAAATAGGGTGGAATAGGTTCACCAAAGTGGCCAGATGCCATTTTGGTCCCTTTTGAACAATACACGGCTATTATGCCTAGGGGAGGGAATATACATAAGATTTGGGGTTTTATACACCTTAGTGTTAATAATATTAGGGGTGGGGGTAAGATAAGGGAGGTTATATAGTAGAATTAGGAGTTAATATGAATGAAGGAGGGGAATTAGGAAGGGGGTGTTAGTGATAGACTAGAGAGGGAAAGAAAAGAAGTTAGTGATGCTCTTTGCTGTGAGTTCATGGAATTCACCACTTTGTTTGCTGATAGATGTATTGCCTTGGCAAGAGACCTATTGATGCCTGTGTAATGGTGATCATATTCTTTCTGCAACCACAACTGCCTACCCAACTATTTGCCTAGCATTTTTTGTTTCTTCTTGGAGGGGCACTTGGACTTGCAACCCTCAATTGCCTTTTCTTTTCTTTGGCTTTTTCCTTTTCTCTCTATCTACTTCTTCCCTTATGTCTTCCAAGGTCCCAGATTAAACTTTTGGGAACCTTTGCTTCTCTACCTGAACTACTTGTCTGCCAAGATTAAGCTGTTTGGACAGACCTCTTTCTCTATTCTACAACTCAAAATTGAAACATGGCATGATCCAGATTAGACTGTTGAATCATCCACAAAATTTGAAATAAGGTCCTCAATACTTGAAACACTTTACCCAGCTCTTGCTTTCTAGGAAATATGGGATCTTTGGGATACCAGAGCAGAGCATATTTGGCTTTTCTCTTGCCAATCATGAAATATGAAACCTATTACTATAGGTATCCAACAACAGGCTTGGAGGCTTTCTTCTTTGACCTTGCCATTCTTATCTAGGCTTTAAATACTTGACTGTGTTTTCTTTTAAATCACTGACTGTTCCTTCAACAGTAACACAAAAACTTGAGAAATACCTGAAACCCTTTGGCTGAAACTTCACACTGCTGGAGAAGCTTTACTGCTGCTGCAACAAGAGTCTTTCCTTCAGCTTCCTTGACACTTTTAAAGAGCCTGAACCAGCTCTATCACCATCAAGGAGCCTGGACTAGCTCTGATCCCACTGTTGGGTATTTTTGAATGGAGAAAATACCAAAACCAAACAAAATAAACATCACAGAGCCAATGCTCTGTTTCATTTGTTCCAGGATCTTTACACAGGGAAGCTTTTAAAACCAAAATAACTCATAAGACAGCATTTCACAGTCACAAAGACATTTCTATTAATTTAGAACAAAACACTGATACATATTTCTTCCTCTGTCCAAAGAGGGATTCACTAAACAACGCTCTGTGCTCTTACAGATTTTCCACTGCTGTGGAAATTACATAATCAGTTTTACATTGAGGGGCCAAAGCAACATTACAGCCCCTATTCCTGATGTCTCACACTGCTGTGCGTTTACAAAGGAAAAATCGCACTACTGTGCGCTGCCTCAGCCACAATACACATTACATAAAAAAAACTTTGCTGGAACTCTGCGCAGCCACCACACCATTACATTACCACAATACACTGCGCACATACATAACACTACCACAATACATTTCCAACAAACATAGTGCGCAGGCACCACTACAAAACTCCACCAAAAACTACAGCGCGTATGCACAATGCATAAAACTAATATACATAGACCTTTTTTTTAACATATATAAACATATATATAAAAAACATATATAAAACTATACGCCCATACCCATATTAAAGGGCCTCCAACAAAACACTACGTAAAAACATATATAAAACAATATATGATAATGTGCCCATAACCATTTAAAGGCATCCACCAAAAAACTACGACCAACCATTAAAAACCATTAATTCTTCCATTCTCGGCGGTCAACAAAAAAAACTTCCACACCACGCAAAATCTGATTTGACGTAGGCCGGTGCCACGTGTCGCCACCACAGCGCATCGGGCCCAGTCGATAAAGTCCGCGCAGCTTCGCGGCGATCTGAGCCTCCAAACTCGATCTGACGGAATTCGCACACCACTCTCGCCCAAACAAAACGAACTTTAACCTCCGGGGAACAGCGGATTTGGCTGCTGTACAAGGGACGCGTGGCGCGTCCTGATTGTGTCGGGTCCCCCTTCACGGATACCGCCTTCTGCGAATGGTGGTGCGGGGAGACCGGGCCGGTTTTCCAAAAAAAACTCCGCGCTGTTGAAATTACAATTTAACAACACATGTTGGATATCACAAGATTGTGCCAGTGAGTGTGTCGGGTATCAAAACAGCTGCAGGCTGGTAAAGGTGCAGAAGTTGGGTGAAGATGCATAGGATTTAATAGAAAAAATATAACGTACAAATTGTGCAGTTAACCGCCCAGGCCGGCATCGGTACTGAGCATCCAGGCAGCCCAAACTTAGTAGATTTTATTGTTACATTTGATTAGAGCACAAGTATCATGGCTGCAACATTTTCATCCTTAGTGAAGGCCGATTGACAGGAATGGTCGGGAATTGCGTTGGAGTCGATTATTTATTAATATAGTTATTATTTAATAATATTTGTTTTTAATATATTAATAAATTAATATTATAATTTAAATATTATTGTTTAAATATCACTCTTATTGAAATTATGTCTTTACATTGTTTTTTATTTAAGTTTTGGTCATTTTGTACTTTAATCTTTTGCCATTGTCTGCCTCTTCATTTTGGAGTGATGATGAACCACACTTGTTGGTTTGAAACTCATTGGCGAAATTTTTTTCTTATGTGATTTCTACCGAAAGACTTTGCTTAATTCATTATGGATCATAGAAGCCTGAATACAGAGACCATCTAATTTGAAAAAGTATTTTTAAGAAAAAATGTAATTTTTTGTTGTTTAAAATATATTTTCGAATTCATAAATGGATTCAACATTCTAAAAAACCTTTGGGGCATTTAAAATCTACAAATTAAACAACTTAAACTCAAGTTTTTAAAAATCTCTTGTTAGATTTTCATTAAAATTATGTTGAGAAAAACATCATTTCGTATATAAATTAGACTATGCCTTTTAAAAATAGTTGTTTTTAAATGTAATGTTATCAACGAAACATTGCTTCTAGGTGTGAACTTAGATGTAGCCTTATATCTTCCCAAATTAATCATAATTGGGGTCTCAAACACTTTGCTCTAGGTTACATCTTAAAATCCAGGGAGGAGGAGTGGCATTCAAAAAGTAGAGCAATTTGGTTAAAAAATGGATATGAGAATACAAAGTTTTTCCAGCCTTTGCAAAGGGATGAAAGTTCATGAATATCATTTGGAGTTTAAGGATGATTAAGGTTCTATGATGTCCTCCTTCAATGGTTTGGTAAATCCATAAAAATGGTTTTTTCAAGATCTATATATAGCCCCTTAGGTATCTTTAATTGTTGAAGTCATCCAAATTGCTCATTTTTTCTTGAGAATGGTTGACAAGGAGGAGTGGAGGGATTTAATGGAGGAGCTTTATATGTAGGAGCTTAAAATGGTGTTTCACAATTTTCAAAAAGACAAATCCCTAGGTTGGATGATTGGGGTGTTGAATTCTTCCTTGTACTCTTTGAAATTCTCGGTCAAGAACTGGTCGTTGTTATTGAGGAATCAAGGAAGGAGGGCCGAATATATCCTACCTTAAACTCTACTTTTATAGTTGTCATCCCCAAATACGGTCACCCTCTCTCTTTCTATGATTTCTGGCCTATCTCCCTCTATAATTTTATATACAAATTTATTGCAAAGATAATCCTTGTTAGACTTAATCCCATTCTCTCCAAATACATTTCCCCTTAACTATTCACTTTCCTTGAAGGTAGAAAAATTCATGAGACCATTTGTCTAACTTAGCTGAAAGGGGTTATAATTAAAATCAATTTATCTAGAGCCTATGATCGAGTAAATTGGATTTATATAAGGATTTTGCTTACTCATCTTGGATTTTTCCTTGACTTCATAAACTAGGTTATGTCATGTATTCAATATGTTTCTTTTGTTGTGTTGATTAATGGTTCAAAGTCCCCTTTTTTCAATGCATAAAGAGGCTTGTGCCAAGGATACCCCTTATCTCCTCTTCCTTTTTTACTGGTGATGGAGGGGTTTTCCATGGTGTGCTTATTACTCGAAGCCTAGCTATTACTCATTTGTTAATTGTGGATGATATCCTTATATTCTATGGTGGTGATGTCAGGGATGCATTGTCGTTGGTCGATTTACTATATTTATTTAGGCGAGCCACAAGAATGTCTATAAACGTTTAAAAATCCTCAATCTCTCATCACAATCTTTCTGAGATGGAGAATTGTCACATTTCCCAACTTCTTCCATATGCCTCCGAACCTATGGAGCAGGGCTTAAAATACTTAGGTTTTCAATTGAAACCTAATGGTTATTGTAAAGAAGATTGCGCCTCATTGGTTGCTAAAGTGGATAAATAGTTCAATCATTGGATTCACTGATGGATTCCCCATGTGGGTCATCTGGTTCTCATAAAATTGGTGTTGGAGGCCATACTCGTTTATTAGGCCTCCCTAATGTATTTTGGAAAAAAGTAAGATTTTTTTCTCCTTATTTCTTTGGTATAGGAAAAATGAAAAAGCGATCTTGCCATGGGTCAGATGGGACTACATTGCTAGGCCAACAACTCTGGGTGGTTGGGGTTTAAAGAATTTATTTCACTTCTCTAAAGATCTAGCTACAAAGTGTGGTTGGCGATTGATCTCTTCAAATATTCTTTTAATCTATAAACTGATGGGGATATTCCATTGGATAGTTTGTCACAATAGATTTGATAAAAAATATATTTAAAATATGAAATTCTACATTACGACAATTTTATTAGATTTTTGGATCTGTATATTTATTATTAATAGTTCATGCATGAGCATTAAAATTATGCAAAAAATAAAGAATAGAAAAATAAAATCTCACACACACACATTTGACACAAGATATGCTCTTGGAAACCCTTTTGGGAGAAAAACCCATCTAAAAGGTGAGGCCGCTCCACTCTTTTTCTCTAAATGGAAATATGGCTCCAATTACAAAGAAGTATGCCCTGTGGTTTGTGGGCTGCTACAGTGTAAAAATTCTCTTTGTATGTTCTATCTCCTATCCCTCTTTGCTATTTTTCTCATTATGGAACAATTGCACTCAAAACAATGGAACCCCTTTTCCTCCTAGTGGCTCGGTTATAACATAACCTGATAACCTAATAGTGGTTAGGTTTGACTACCTCAAATCTTAATCATAGTTACAATATAACTCTTCTAGAGTCTTCTACATCAAAATCAAGTGGATAACCCCTTTTTCACTAATAATGGGGGTTGACGTGGCATCCTCTTGAATTATGGTGGTGAAAGCAGGAAGGTCAACTTCAGAGAAGAATAAATTTCACATATAAACTTTGATTGATGTGGTTCTTCTGTCGTTGGGAAGGTATTTTTGTGTAGAATAGGAAAAGAGGGTGTGGTGCTAAAGAAACAAGTATTTACCCCCAAAAAATGTTGTTTGATGCCTCAAAACACTCTTGGAAGGTTTCAGACCCTGTTTTGCCAAATTGGGTCCCCCTTGTAAAAATAGTTTTGTGAGTTAATTCCTCCTGGTTTTCCACTCTGAAAGAATCAAGATGGATGAATTAAAATATAATGATCCAATCCAAATCACACCTCCCCATTTTGGGATGCGTTTGGTCCCCAAAAGCCTCTGTTGAATGAGGTGATGAACTTTTCCCTCCTCCTTCTCTCAGGTGTACCATTTAGGTTTGCTTGTAAGTTTTGCTTTCAACCCAATCTACCAAAGGTCATGCTACCCCTATCTTGTATTTCTGGACCTCTTATGCAAAACTTTATCTTTTTTCAACTATGTCTGAGCATCTGGTTCTAAATTCTCCATAGAAGGTAGGACTTGTTCCTCTTCCTGATCTATTATGGAAGGATCTTAGAGTTTCAAATTATCTACATTAACAATTGAGTAAATGTGCATATATGGTGATAAAATGAGTCGATGGGCATTATCACCCACCTTTTCCAGCATCTTGAATGATTCATACCTTAAAGCCTTGATTTTCTTACCAAACCCCTACAACCTCTCCTTGTTCAACTGTAGCCATACTTTGTCTCCCACCTTAAACGATTTCTATGATCTACGTTGATCTTGTCCGATGTTATACTTCTCTTAGGAATTATGTAGTGTCTCTTATATGTGTAGATGGATCTGCCTTATCTTCTCTATATTTTTTTCATCCCTCAAGGTGTCTCTTGTAAGATCTTCCCTCACTCCTTGCTTCCCATATTCAATGTCCAAAGGTGAAAGCGACTAATATCCAAAAGAAGTTTCAAATGGGGACTTTCTTGTAGAAGTGTGGACTACTATGTTATAAGAATTATGTATATGTACCATACTTTCATCCCAAGTATTTAGATGCTTTTGGTTGTATCCCCTCAAAAGTTGCACCAAATTTCCGTTTATTACTTCTATCCGCCCACTTGTCTATGGATGGAATGTTGTAGATCTCTCAACTTTGTGTCCATCTTCTCCTCAATGTAGTCCAGAATGCACTGAGAAATCTTGTGGCCCTGTCTGAAATGATTCTCCTTGGTATCCCAAAGTGCACCCAAACATGTCCAAAGGACAAGTTTGTTGCTTCTTCCCCACTTATGGTCTTTTTACAGGACATCAGAACACACATCTTGTTGAACATATCAACTACCACAAACAGGTATTCATGTCCCTTCCTAGTTGTTGGTAAATCTCCTAAACACTCCATGGAAATTCTTTCCCAAGGATGAGTGGGTACAGGTAATGGGTGATATAGACCTTGTTTCTTATTGCTAGGCTTGCTGGTACAAAAAAGAATGCATCCTCTTATGAACATAACTATATTCTCTTTCATCTTGGGCCAATACACATACCTCTACAAGTTGGCCACAATCTCCCTACATCGAAATTGCCTGCAACCTTGGAGGTGTGCGCCTCTCTAATTAGTTGTAATCTCTCACCTTTATGAAAACATATATTATTTAGCTTGTAGAGTAACCCATCTCGGAGATGGTAGTCGGCATTCTTGTCGCAATCATGCACATGACTCTGAATCTGCAACTATTAAAACACCTCCTTGAATTCCTGATTATATAAATATGCCTCTTTATATGAATCATGGGTGCATTATCACTTTGTAATTTTCCTAGGTTGAGGAAGAAAACGACAAAGGTAACCACAAACCACTTTTAAAGTTGGGATCTAGCCCCTCTAGCTTCAGAGAGGGCTATCTCTGTATGATTTAGATTTATGTTTTTAAGATCTTAGGCTAGTTATTAGGATTTGAGGTGGGTTTTTCAAAAGTTAGGAATAAAGATGCTGGAAAAGTCCATTGGGCATGGATTCATAAAATTTTGAGTAATCAAGTACAAAATGACAGAGTAGTTGTAACAGGATAGGGTAGGCAAACTCTTGGATCTTATAGAGTGCTTGTGGTGTGAATAAGATGAATGATATTTAAGTTCAATTAAATATAGAACATACACCAATGAATTCTATACTTAATATCATAAAGAAAACATTGATATTGTTAACAAGCCAGAGCAGATTGCACTTAAGAAAATTCGGCCCTTAAGCTTCTTACAACAATAAGGAGGGAAAACCATATGGAAACTAAGAAAAATAAACAATTCTACATAATAAAACACATCACCAATTGCTTGACATGGGAATCCTGGAACAAAACTTTCTCTATATTTTTGTAAATTGATCACTTTGAGTATAGTCCACAACTTACATTAATGTAGAGCTCTTTTCTTCATACATAATCCAACCATTCTAAGTCTTATTAAAAAATATTTATAGACTTTGTCTCAAATAAATTTGGAATTCAAATAAAATTTATTACAAAATAATATTTAACAAAGATATAGATATTTTTGAAACAAAACTAGAAAATAGGAATTCTAGACAAATTCGGTTTTTTTGTTGAAACTTTGAAGGAAATTTGTTGTTGACTGTGGCTACTTTTGGAAAAAATATGAACAATAAACTAAAGATAAAAACAAACACTAGAAAACTGCAGGAAATTTGGAATTACTGGAAAATCTTTAGCCTTCAAATCTAGAAATTGGTTCATTAATGTTGATCCTTTGCCTTGGAATCTAGAGTGGTTGAAGTTGTTTTCACAAAACTTGTTAGCTACCTTTTCAAACTACCAAATCCTATTTTACTTCACTCAATCTCGTAGATTTCGACCCACACGCCTTCAATTCTTTGTACTGTCTTATCGAAGAAATTCCACATTGTTGCAATGCTTCGATACTTCTCAATCCCTTGGTGCTTAGATCCTTTAGCATTTGCTTTCTCATATGACTGGACCAATGGCCATCAAATTAATGCCATATCGGTGCCCCCTTTGTATCGTAACTTCTACGATTTTCTGATTTCATCTTGGCTCCTTCTACTTAGTCCTCCTCGCATTTCTCGACATAGGACTGAGAGTTGTGACATGCTACTTAGATTTAAGGCGCTAGGGTGTTTTGGTCCTATTGGGGGCCATTTTTCCTTTGTTAAGTGCTTAGCACCCTTGGTTCTTTAAGTTCCTATTAACCATTTGCCATCCCAATATCGGATCCCCCTTATCGGAAGTTTCCAATTTCCAACTGTTATAAATTGTCGACATCCTCAACCTCTGATATGTCATCCTCCGATATGACAGGATCACTCCACGTGGCACCTCATGAGTGGTGACACATGTCACCCAAATCCTCTTAGGCCCCTCAAAATGCCAAAATGTCTACCATGTGTCATCTCGTACCACCACATCATGCTAACGTTAGATGCCACTAAAGTTATATCGGAACTAATCATATGTTGTCATGTGTCTTTATCAGAGGCAATCATATGTTGCCACGTGTCCCGCCAGACGAGAAAGGAAAGGGCACATTCGCCTTTGGTTTTGTGATGAAATCCTTTATTAACCTTTATCGATGTTCCCTAGCGGGTTTTAACACTATCGACAAATTATGCATATCACAACTTTTTACAGGTTGTCACCTTAAGAAGTTCTGATTCTGTGATTCACTGACCTTCCGATGTGTCGATGCTCTGATATGCCTGACCTTCGATATGTGATCACAGATATGCTGGACCTCCGACATCCTGACCTCCGATATGCGATCATCGATATCTCTAGACCTCTGATATGCAATCTATGATATTATTTCCTTCCTAAGGCTTCAATCCTAGAAACTTCAACATACCATATATTTTGGTCCAAGAGTCTATTTTTGGACTTCCACATATTGTTGGAAAGCTTGTTTAGATAAATTTCCAAAGGAGAGGGTCTATTGTAGGATTTGAGTCCTTCTGCTCCTTGGAAGATGACTGCAAAATTATCTTCTCATTTACTCTTTGGATAGCTGAAATTAGACCCACCATGATGATCCTCTACATGAAGCCTGCAGTTATCATAGGAATCCTTCTAAGTCATGCATTCATATGTGTGGTTGACATCAGTGCTAACATTCATGCACAATAATAACACAACCACCATCAATTTTCCAACACTCACTCATGACAAGACACTCATGACACCTCAATGATGACCCCTTAGGGACCTTACAATTCAAATCAATACTAATGGACATATTTTGACACACATATTTTCAATGACATGACCAATTTGATACCTTTGTACAAAGACAATTTATACTATAAAACCTAGTGAATTTATAGGCTAAACTTTACCAGCAGATTTTCAAAATAATTAACTAGACAAACAGAGTTTGATTACCTATATTATATGACCCTAATAATGGCTCCAATGGGGATGGCATCCTCCTTGTGAGGTGCCAAGAACACCAAGATCAGTAGCCTTCTCCATTGGACAATTATTTGACTCCTTGACTAAACTTCAAATTAACTCAAACTGACTAATATATTTATTACAAACTCAAAAATTATAAATGAAATTTTACAGCAAATCACCAAAGCCTTAGGGCTTTCTCCTCGGGCTTCAAACTCTGATAATAGATGTCCACACCAGTTGAAGATAGATATACAATCATGTGTAATGATCTTTCCAATGTAACCAATCAATCAAATGATTATGCTTGTATTCAACTCCACCAAACATAAAGAAAAATTCAGACAATGGCAACTCGAACTTTCCATTGAACATCTGCTCATGATCCATAAATTCCATGACTTTATTTTTCTCTAATGATTGTGATAGACTAACTCTGAGATCTTGAAAAACATGAAAAGTTACCTCTTGTTAACTTGGAGAAAAAAAAGGTTTTTTCCTCTGAATGATTCCAACAAGTCAACAAAAGAATCTTCAAAAGCATGATTAGTTACCTTTACCTAATGATTGGAAAAAGGAAGGAAGTAGTATTTCAGAAACTGAGGGTTGTCTTCAAAAGAAATGGGAGAAGTCTATTCATCAATCTTGTCATGTATATCCTCAATTTAGGCAACCACATCATTAATAGAAAAAATGTCCACATCCATGGGATCTAAAACAATTTGCTCTTCTTCAAAAAAATAGTGCAACCCTAGGTAGTTATCACCATGAATGATTTCATTGTCTAAAGTTCACGTGCATGCAATTTCTTAAATTTATTCTTCACAAGTCTCTTCATGAAATGAAAACTGAGAAATATAATGGAATCAAGAACAAACTAATTCAATATCATCATCCCTTTCTTGATCATTTGGAAACCACTGAATATGTTCATCAAGCTCAAAACAACAAACATGTTGTACATTGTTATTGGACTCGATAAATGAATCATGATCCTCTAGGGTTTCTATGCAAGAAAACTCAAAATTTTGATCATCACTAATCTCTTTTTCAATTGAAAACTCAGGAAAGGAAAAGAATGAAAAGCAACTCGAACAACCATCTTCAATTATATCTCGATCATTAAAAGACTGGAAAGATTGCTGCAAATTGTCATCATTGAAATCCTACTTGATTTCACTTTCATCCAAGGGAGAAACCACCATTTTTCCTTGGTGATGAAAAGGGTTCTCATACAAAGATTCCAAGATTTCTTCATCCATAAACTCGTCATATCCATAAATATTTTCAAGATTTTGAATAAATTTTTCAAAATGATCACAACAATTTTGAACTAGTAACAGATATGGACAAGATTCTTTAAAATGCTCAAGAAAGATTGTGTTAAAGTCCTTAAGAGAATAAAGTATAGCAGGAAGCAATTTCTCATACCAAGATATTGCTTTTTCTTCTAAGGATATCATGAACATCTTCATGAATTTTAACTTTAAACTTATGGATATGCATATGAAACCTAATCAGATGCAAAGCAGGATCATCTCTTCTTTCATCTCTGAATTTTGGCAAATAAGTCTGCGAGTCTACATGAGGAATGTGATTTGGAAAGCTAAGAAATTGAGCTTGATTCATAGGATCATACCTTCTGATTGAAAATCTATCTTTTCTTCCAGTGGATTCTTTAGACCAATTTGAAATTGTTCGGAGTCGCCAGGTGAATATTTCAACCTTCTTGTGTCTAATCACTTTCCACCAACAACAATCAGATTTGAAACTTGATAGTCTTTCCTGGGGAAGATGAAACCTTTCATTTCCCTAGTATGGTCACTAGAATGTTATCACTCCGTAACTTTCCTAGGCTAAGGAAGAAAACTACAAAGGTAATCACAAACTACTTTTAAAACTGGGATCTAGCCCTTCTAGCTTCAGAGAGGTATGATTTAGATTTCTGTTTTTAAGATCTTAGGTTAGTTATTAGGATTTGAGGTGGGTTTTTCAAAATTTTGGTTGAAAGATGATGGAAAAGTCCATTGGGCATGGAGTCATAAACTTTTGAGTAATCAAGTACAAAAATAATAGAGTAGCTATAACAGGGCAGGGTAGGCAAACTCCTAGATCTTATAGAGTGCTTGTGGTGTGAACCAGATGAATGATATTTAAGTTCAATTAAATATAGAGCATACACTAATGAATTCTATACTTAATATCAGAAAGAAAACATTTTCAACAAGCCATAACAGAGTACACTTAAGCAAATACGACACTTAATCTTCTTGCAACAATAAGGAGGGAAAAACCATATGGAAACTGAAAGAAAAAAACAATTTTACATGAGAGAACACATCACCAATTGCTTGACATGGGAATCCTGGAACAAAACTTTCTCTATATTTATGTAAATTGATCACTTGGAGTACAATCCACGACTTACATTAATGTAGAGATATTTTCTTCATACATAATACAACAATTTCTGAGCCTCATTACAAAATATTTATAGACTTTGTCTCGAATAAATTTGGACTTCAAATAAAATTTATTACAAAATAATATCTAACAAAGATATATATATTTTTGAAATAGAACTAGAAAATAGGAATTCTAGACAAATTCGGTTGTTCTATTGAAACTTTGAAGGGAATATGTTGTTAAATGTGGCTACTTCTCGAAAAAATATGGAAAATAAACTAAATATAAAAACAATCACTAGAAAAATGCAGGAAATTTGGAATTGTTGGAAAATCTTCAGCCTTCAAAATTGAAATTGCTTCATTAATGCTAATCCTCTACCTTGGAATCTGGAGTGGTTGAAGTTGTTTTCAAAAAATTTGTTAGCTACCCTTTCAAACTACCAACTCCTCTATTCATGCACTCAGTCTCATTGTTGTAGACCCATATGGCTTTAATTCTCTGTATTATATTATCGGAGAAATTCCACATCGTTGCATGCTTCGACACTTCTCAGTCCCTTGGTGCTTAGCTCCTTTGGCATTTGCTTTCTCATATTACTGGGCCAATGGCCATCGTCTTATTGCCATATTGGAGCCCCCTTTGTTTCATAACTTCTGGGAGTTTCTGATTTCATCTTGGCTCCTTCTGCTTAGCCCTCCTCGCATTTCTCGCCATAGGAGCGAGAGTTGTGACCTGCCGCTTAGCTTTAAGGTGCTAGGGTGTTTTTCTCCTGTCGAGGGCCATTGGAAAGTTAAAATCAGACCCACCTTCATGATCCTCTACATGAAACCTACAACTATCATGGGAATCCTTCTAAGTCATGCATTTTCCCATCCAATTGATATCAGTGCCAACATTCATGCACAATAGTAGCACAACCACCATCAATTGTCCAACACTCACTCATGACACCTCAATGATGACCCCTTAGGGACATTACAATTCAAATAAAGACTAATGGACCTCTTTTGACACACATATTTTCAATGACTTGACCAATTTGAGACCTTTGTACAAAGACAATTTAGACTATAATAATTGGTGAATTTATAGGCTAAACTTTACCAGCAGATTCACAAAATAAATAACTGGACAAACATACTTTGATTACCTATATTATAGGACCCTAACAGGGTGAATGGTTCCATGCACATAAGAGTCCCCAAAGTTGTCATATTTTTTGTGGGTGGCCTTGAAAGCATATCAACCAACTTGTTTATGCTTCCCTTCTTGTACTTGATCACCAAATGAAATTGTTGTAGAAACCCCATCATATAGTGCTTCTACTTCTTCACAACTTGTACCAGGGCATAAAGCTCCTTGTCGTAGGTAGGGTAGTTAAGAACTGTCCCATGAAATACTTTAGAATGGTAGCATATAGGCCTTCATCCCTACAACGAGACCACTCACAATGCATACTCACTTGCATTTGTCTCCACTTCAAAGGGTTGTTGCAAGTTTGGTAATGCCAAAATTGGTGCTTAACTGATTTTCTTCTTTAGCTCATCAAAATCCCTCCATCGTCCCTTTCCCCACTGGAAACTCTTGCCACTTGTTGTTATGGCATGGAGTGGTGTTGCTATTGCTGAAAATGAGGCTATAAATTTCCTCAGGTACTGTGCTTCCCCAATGAAACTCTCGACCTTAGAAACATTAGTAGACACCCACCATTTCAAGATGGCCTCCATATTGGCAGGATCTATCTTCAGCTCTCCTCCACCTATCACATACCCTAGATACATCAAATATTGTTGTGAAAACTCACACTTCTTGAGATTTTATAGAAATTAGTGCTTCTTTAATGTCTCCAACACCTGTGTCAAATTAGAGATGTGCTCCTCCCAGGTAGCATTGTATACCAGTATATCATCCAAATAGACAATAACAAACGAATCTATAAAAGTGTGTAGTACATCATTCATTAATATCATAAACATAGTTGGTTCATTGCATAGGCCAAATGGCATGACTAACCACTCATACAAACATTTCCTGGATTTGAAGGCGGTCTTCTATGTATCTTATTCTTTGACTCGAACCTGGTGATATCCAGGCTTTAAGTCCAGCTTGGTGAAGTATTTTTCTTACTGCATCTAATCTAGTAGATTATCTATCCTAGGAAGATGGTACCTATTCTTGGGCATGATTTTTTTTAGCACCCTGTAATCTATACACTTCTGTGAAGTGCCATCCTTCTTTGGCACAAATATGATGGGTGGCCCACATGGTGATGTACTCGATCGAATGGCACCCTGTTCCAGCAGCTTCTACAACTATTGCTTCACCTCACTTGCTTCTATAATAGACTTCCTCTACATCCCAATGCTTGGAAATGGGGAGTCCAACAATAACTGGACCATGTGCTCCAGTTCCCTCTTAGTTGGTAACCCTTTAGGCTCTTGAAACAAATCCTTGTATGCCTGTAGCAACTCTTATAGTTATTTTTTTTTTGTTTCTTAATACACCCCTCGAGGGATGCCTTACCTCTTACTAACTCTTCTACAGACTTATTTTCTCTTAAAAATAATAAAACATACTTCTTGCTGGAACTAATCAATTTATTGGCTTGGTTAGCACTTACCAACGAAATTTTTGACTTGCCTTTGTGCACATTGATGATGAGCGATTTTCAATCTTTGATGAATCAATATTGGTTGTTTCTTTGGATGAATATTTCATCTCGCATGTACATGTAGGGACTCCCAAACACGAATCTACATACATTAAGGGTAACCACAACTAGTTCTACTTCATTAATAAAACAACACTGATGGAAAATCTAATTTTTCACTGTTTTTTTACCTTGAGGTATGCATCCTTTTTTACCCATCCTAGTGAATATGCGTTTGGATGATCACTAACTTCCAACCCTAACTTCTTGTCCAGTTCTGCTGCAATGATATTTGCTTGCGATTCTGAGTTAATGGAGCATCAATCTTTCTCTTCTTGACATGTATCTTTATATGGAATAGTTTGGTCATTTATTTCTCTTCCCGTTGCTTAAGGCTACTCAGGTTCACCTTCTCATGCGTTGACGTACAAATGATCTTCTCATCCACGTCTGAGCAATGTTCAACTTGGTTGCTCGAATTAGTGGCCATGAGATTCTTTTTCTTATT
Organism: Pinus tabuliformis; assembly: GCA_031772625.1. Classification (NCBI taxonomy): domain Eukaryota; kingdom Viridiplantae; phylum Streptophyta; class Pinopsida; order Pinales; family Pinaceae; genus Pinus; species Pinus tabuliformis. The sequence goes on from CM062809.1 coordinate 1,311,095,619, forward strand.
TTCTTTCATTTTGTTCTTTGAGTTTAGCTCTGGATGCAACTTCTAGCATTTGTCCCCTGTATGGTCATTAATGTTGCAGTAGTTGCAATGGTTATTGGGATCTTTGCACTGGTATGTTTTGGTTGCTATATTTTTATCTTTCCCCCTTTTTACTCCTTGTTCCCCTCCTTAGAAGTGTCTTGTTGCTTCTTCTGCTTTGATCCACTTGTTTGCACTCTCTTCAGACCTATTTTTTCTAGGTAATGTGCCTATACACAAGCCTTGTCCACTAATTTGGCCTTGTATAGCATCACTTGCTCCCACAGATGGCGATGTAGACCCCCCAAATACTTGAGGAGTACATCTGAGTTCATTGGGGAGATACTCAACATTATGGCCATCTTTTTGAACTCTGTGGTGTACTCCTGCACACTTTACCTCAGCTTTTGCTTGGAATAGTGCCACCAGATCCACTGGTTTTCTACGTACCAAATAGGGTAAAACTGTGACTTAATGAGGGTTTTGAAGTCCTCCCACTTAATTACTGGAGGCTCTCCCTCCATCCTTGGTGTCTTTGTGTGGATTTACCACCAAGTTAGGGCATGGACCTCTAATTTCAGTTGTGCAAGTGAAATATTGTGTTAGGGAATGGCCCTCTTACATATTTAATGACCTTCTTGATAGTTATTCTGATAGCCATTTCTCTACAAGGGGTGGGCAGGCATAGTTTGTGTTTTTTTGTGTGACTAGGTTGAACCTAGGTCGGGGTTAGCTCATTTATTGGATGGAATAAGACCAATCAACCCACAATGGGATGCTTGTCAACAGGATAGTGTGTGGCTCAGTCGAACCTAGACACCCCTTGGGAAGTTTAGTTCTCCCAAAGTGGCTTCCATCCTAACCCCTCCCCATGATGTTTGAACTTGTGACCTGGAGGGGACTAGACCCCATGCAAACCAATTGGTCTACACCTCATGGGTATATGATTCTGGATTTTAATAGAAGGATTTCTTATTTCGCTAGTTAAAATTTGATGGTGGAGGAGGTCTACAAGTTCAACTCATAGATTAGGGTACTAATTCAACATATTACCCAATCTACATATATTTAAGAAAACTTTTATGTGAGGACTTTATTAAGGTCTTTGGCATTTCACAAAGGATTTATTTAATTTAATTATGTATTTTTATATAGTGAAAATACAAATAAAATTTATACAACTAAATTATCATGATTTGTTTGTTTAATTCAACAACATACTTTTTTTGTTTTTGTTTCAACATATTTTAAATAAACTTAGTGAATAACATAAATACCTAAGTTTCATGACTATGTTGTGGTACTTCTTCTAAGAGCACTCGACTCAATATCATTATATTGAAGAACTAAATATATGTATCAAGAGTTATTTATTATATCTAAAAAATTCTTACAGATAACATAAGGAGTTATGCCACAAAATTGTTTCTTCAAACTAAGCATACAATATAGAAAAGTGGGCACCACGATACTTGGAGATCAATTTAATTGAGTGTGTGCCTCATTTCTTACTTGTTAAAGATGATAAATCATTTGTGGGTTTTAGGTGAGCCATCTCAACCAATATTTCAATCCTTTTGCAAAGGACTATTGTATATAAATGGCATATCCATCCCAATATTTCAATCCTTTTGCAAAGGACTATTGTATATAAATGACATATCCATCCCAATATTTCAATCCTTTTGCAAAGGACTATTGTATATAAATGGCATATTCATCCAACAACCTTTTCACAGAGATGCTAATGTAAGATTTCTTAAATGGCGCGTCTACCTCAGTTGTCTTGACCACAGAGCTTTTCACAAGTACTTTTACAAAATTCATTTATACAACAATTCTATTTGTAATCCAATTTGTGTCCATCTTCACAACAACTTACTCATAAAAGTTGTTTGTCTTGACCACAGAGCTTTTCACAAGTACTTTTACAAAATTCATTTATACAACAATTCTATTTGTAATTCAATTTGTGTCCATCTTCACAACAACTTACTCATAAAAATTGTTTTTCCCAAGTGCCAACGATATCTTTAGTTGATAGACACCTCCTAGTTTTTGTGTTCATAATTTATTTGTTGGAGAGTAACATGTATTTGGATTGGAATTAAATTTTGTAATTGTATTTAGATGTTTGAAATTTCAAATTATTATAAATATTCAAATATAATTCAATATAAAATATAAATTTAATTTTATTATATTTTTAGATTTTAGAATTAATTATGAAATAAAAATCATTTACCCACATACACACTAACATAATTACCATATAAATTCAATTAAACTAACTAAAACTACATGCATGCAACAGTTACTCTTATTAAAAAAAAAAGTCTCCTTTTAAATTGATTTATTTAATTTAAAAATTTTATTAAAATTTTAAATGGATAAAAAAAAAAAAAAAATTTAATGGAAAACTGAAAATCTAATTATAAGACATTAACCTATTTCAATACTCTTTCCTTCTTACAAAATATGCATATTGAATATGAATAATTAATACGGTACCCTCTGGGCCTCCGGTGTGGATGCCGTGAGAATCGTGTACTTCTATCAGTACTATATTAACACGGAACTGTTTATTTTAAACCCACTTGCAATTGCAAATAATAAGTAACAGAAAGAAAAATAATTGCGTGGCTGTGGTCAAATATTCTCAGCTAGATCAAATACACACTCGCATTTACTCCCGTCTCCATGTTTCACTTTCCATGACTGAAGTATGGAAAGAGTTCTCAATGGTCTGCCATGTGTAGCATATATAAATACCAAGACATGCTTCAGGTTATAGCACATGTGGTGGCCTTGAGTTATGTATGCATCAATGTTTTTCTTTATGTATTAGGATTTGTATGTATTAAAAATGTCATTATTAAGAAAAAAATATAATATTTTAGAGGTTAGTTTCATTGCAGTCTATGTTAGTGAAGTGTGTGAGAGGTAAAGTATTTAAAAGGTTATGAGTTTAATTTTCTCGAAATATTTGTTGAATTAAATTCTCTAAATTAAATTTCCAAAAAGTAAATTAACCATATCTATATATATATAATTTATAATGAAATTGTTAGCTTAATAGATTTAATAGCTTCTAGCTATTTCTTTGATCATCCACAGAAATCTATATTAAACCTGGTAATGAGAAAGGAGAAAATTTTCAAACTATAAGAGGATGAATGACATCAAAGAAGCAGGTTGTTATGGATAAAAAGTGGAGACAAGAATACATTTTTTCCCATCAAGTGGCATCTAAAAAGAAACAAAAGAATACTATATGGATAATAAAAAATGGCCAAGGGATCATTCTCTCCATAGTTGAAGGAATAAAAAAAGAAGCTATGAAGCATTTCAACAATCATTTCAAGGAAGCAGAAGACGATCACATGGAAGACAAAATGGAGCTGGTCAATATTCCCATAGATGGTAAGTGAGGAGAATGCAACTATGATGGATGATCCAATCTCGAGTGAGGAGCTGCCCCAAACTCTCAAGAAAATGGCCAAGGACAAGAGTCCAGGGCTTGATGGATGGCATGTCGACATATTCCTGCACTTTTTCAAGCTTATGGGTCTTGAGCTGGTCAGAATGGCGGAAGCTGTTAGAATTTTTGGGCAAATTCCAGGGGCATTCAATTCTACTTTTTTAACATTAATCCCCAAAAACCTAAATCTCTTTCATTTGATGGATTCAGGCCCATTTCATTATGTAACTATGTATATAAGATGATATCCAAACTGCTAGCCAATAGAATAAAAAAAATCTTGTCCCCTCATATCTCGTTGGAGAAATTTGGCTTTTCGTCTAACAGAAGAATCCAGGATGTTGTCTCTATTGCTCAAGAGTGCATGCACTCGATAAAATCTGGAAAATTAAAAGCATGTATGTTGAAAATTTATCTCATGTGGACATATGATTGCGTGGATTGGGAATTTCTGATCATGATCTTATATAAAATTAGCTTTGCACATAGCCATGTTCATTGGATTAAGGCATGCTTCTCCACTGCTTCAATGGTTGTCCTTATCAACGGTGAACCCACTTCATTCTTCAAGATACATAGGGGGCTTCGTCAAAGCTATGCGTTGCCTCCCTTACTCTTCATACTTATAATGGATGCATTCAGTAGAGGTATAAAAGGCAAGATGGAGTCTCGTCTTATTGTGGGTTGTAAGGTTGCCAACAATTGCACATTGTCGCATATATAATTCGTGGATGCCGTCCTCTGTGCAGGGATGGCAATCATAGAGGAATGAACATCATTCCACAAAGTTTTTGATCAAGTTGGAAAAGCCTCTGATCTTCACATCAACAACAACAAATAAGAGATTATCATAGATGAGGTTGACTCAGAATAGATACAAAATATTGCAGTGTTATTTGGAGTGAGAATCTGCCCCCTACACATTGGCTTTATGTATTTGGGATGCTTTTTAAAAGAAAATAAGCACAAAAATCAAGATTGGGATTGGTTGCTTTCAAAATTTGAAAAGAAACTTCACTACTAGGAACATAAGTGGCTTTCCCTTGGAGGTCGGGTCATAATGATTAAGGTTGTTCTACAAGGCATTCTTGTATATTGGATGCACCTCTTTCACATCCCACAGGCAATCATACACAAGATCGACGCCCTCATCTCAAAATTTCTTTGGTCTGGTTCTAGTATCTCTAGCAAGATACATCTTATGAGGCTATCTGAGATCTCTAAGCCGACATATTTGGGTGGATGGGGCGTTTCGGATACTAGAAGGTTCAATTTGCCTCTTTTGGAAACAAACTTATGGAGGGTATTCAATGAAGATGGCCTATGGCAGAGAATTTGTTTTGGTAAATACATCTTTCAGCATAGCATGGAGGAATGGGTTAGAGCAGGGGCACCCTCGAATGCATGTTCCTCTATCATATGGTGAAGCCTCAAGAAGGTGATCCCATGGTTATGTAGTAACCTTCGTTGGCTAGTGGGGAATGGACAAAATATTTTAATTGGAAGGGATGCCATTAAGGGTGTATCTAGATGCCATATTCTCTCAGCCCCATTGATTCATTTCCTAAATCAACAAGGGATTGATACTCTGGCCAGCATGTGGATGGGGGACTATACCCCACTGTTCGCCCTAGTATGGTCTGATGCATGGCATCTTGGTATTCCTCATCTCTTTGAAGAGGAGTGGGAAAGCTACCGAAACCTACTCTGCCAAGCGGGCATCACGCTGTCACAACGTAGGGATCAACTTGTATGGAATGGTCACATAGTGAATGGGAGGATTTGTGCCAAGGAAGTATATACACTCATCTCTTCATTCATCATGCCCCTTCCTTATGCTGACTGGACTGAACATATGTGGTGTTGGCATGTCCCTTTGAAATTAAAATGCTTTGTCTAGTTAACCAGCCACAACTGCATTTTGACTTGGGATATGTTGATCAAATTAATATTTATCGGTACTGGAAGATGCATTCTTTACAAATCGGATGCGGAAGACTGCTACCACCTTTTTGTGAAATGTCCTTTTGTCGGTGTTGTTTGGGAGGAGCTTTCCAATCTCTTGGGAGTAAACATCGCTTGCGAAGTATTTTCTATTACAGATTGTCTCATATCATGGGCCTAGCATGCCATACCTTATAGGGCTGTCTCATTTTATACATTTTTGGGGATTTGGTGAACTAGGAACAACCTCATTTTCGAGGGTAATGTCCGAGATAACAAGATGGTGGCCCTCAAGATTGTTGCACACTTCAATGAAATTGGTCCATGGCATCCCAAGGCTCCTTCTCGATCATTCACATTGGTTAATTTGGATAATATATTCCCCATATATTTATTTGATGGTGCATTTGCAGGGGGAAGATGTCCCTGTGGTGTATATCTTCGTATTGAGCCCGCTTCTCTAGATCATTTTTTTTGGTCTGGTGGGTTTGGAGACAATTGCAGGGCAGAGATGATTACTTTATGGGGTGCTCTTCAATGTGTCTCTTGGATAGGCATTGAGAAGGTTGTGATCATTGATGACTCCCTCTCTATAATTCAGTGGATACAGGGTAGGAGTGATCTGGATGTCCCTCCTCTATGCAATTGGATGCAACGAATCCAAGACCTGAAGTCTACCATACCTAATGTGTCATTTCAACATGTATACCGGGAACAAAACCTGGAGGCAGACACTCTTTCCAAGCACAGTGTGGCCCTCTTCGATGGGCATATGATTTATGAATATGTAGTCTATGGTATCATTTGTGGCCATTTGTGGCCAAGGCTATTTTGTGATCTAAAGGAGAGATGTTCTGATCTCTCACTGCCATTTTGCCATTTTACCTTCTGTTTTTTCCAGAAATTTTGTACTTTGTTTGTCTATCCCTATTTTGTTATGTGTTTTGCTCTCAGTTTGAATATATTTTTGATAATATTATTGTTATGTTCTAATTAATCATTTTTTTTGGTTATATTTCTAAAATTTACAATCTATGGTGGGCAAGGCTTGTAATAGACGTACTCTGATATGATATAAAACAATCTTCACTTGTAATAAAAACACGTTTATGTTTTTTTCAGCCGAAAAAAAAATATAAATATATATATATATATATATATATATATAAAACTCACAATGTAGCGTCGTCGTGGCTTTCAATGGTGTGGTTATTATTTGCGATGGGAAAAAAGTTAAAACTTTTCATTTTTCTATTTGATAAAAGGACGATTAACAAAATCCAAAACTTTTAAGGAACGGATCGAAATTTGCTTTTCGAAATCATTAAGCTTTAACAACTTCTATGTTCTTAATATAAAATGTGTATAAAGTACAATTGGGATCAAATCTGATCATCACTGCGGTTGGAAGCCCGCTGCTCGGCCCCATTTCAATTGGGCTATTGTTGCCCGTGTCATAAACAGGGCAAGGGACTAACTTTAATTTGTACACTTACACCCCCTGCGGACGACCTAAACATTGGGAACTCATGGAAACTGGTTTGGTATAATCAAGACACTTCGACGATCGTATCCAGCTTCGCTGTCCAGTGTTTTCTCGGAGACCCAAACTGCGACCGGGCAGACTTTGATTTATTACTTCCACACCCAGATCTCGATTTCATTTTTTCTTCTCCCCCTGCGGATATTTCTCCAATGTGTGGGTTTGTGTAGAAGCTGGGCTCGATATAATCTCCGATCCCATATTTGGTACACATCTTTTGCAGTGTAGAATTAGCCTTGTAAAGCAAACAAGCCATATCTGACTCGGAAACCACAAACTGTAGCTTCTTTCGCGGAAGTAGAAAGTATATTTGACCAACCTCTAACTCCTGGCAAGGGAGAAGCTCCCGCATCTTTTGGCCGATGTAAAGGCAATCGGAGTTACAAATAAAATGGTCCGGACTTTCTATTAAGATCTGTTGGGCCTTTACAGGACGAGGAAATTGGTAAGAGCTGCCGTCCATCAATATAACAATGGCTGCAGGTGCTCCTCCACTTCCTCCTCCCAATGCTGCGTAAGAGATCACTGCAGATGACATGCAGATGCCCATCTTTACGAGCCTTTCAAACTATGGCAACCTTACTTGATCAATGTCGATCTCCCTCAAATCTGCTAATACGAATGGCTCCTTCTCTCTCTTTGTTCTCATCTATAAATGATGAGCAGGAGGAGGGAAATGCAGAGAATTTATAAAGAAGAACATAGAGGTCTGCTGATCTGTCTGCCAATAAATTAATCACAAACGACAACTGCAGGTGATCTGCTGAACTGTTTGATAATAAACTATCCACATTTGTTATTATTGGAGGAGGCAGCGCTCGTGTATGAATATCTATTTTATGTAAAGGCGAGCTAAGGGCACCTTCTGCTCATGTGTTCCTGGAAAATGCAGGGATGGTTGGGGCTCTAAATATAAAATTGGAAGATAAGAGTTAGGGCATGAGGCGAGAGACATGGAAGCAGTATCATGTGTAATGTAACACATGTTGGATATCACAAGATTGTGCCAGTGAGTGTGTCGGGTATCAAAACAGCTGCAGGCTGGCAAAGGTGCAGAAGTTGGGTGATGATGCATAGGATTTAATAGAAAAAATATAACGTACAAATTGTGCAGTTAAGTGCGCAGGCCGGCATCGGTACTGAGCATCCAGTTAGCCCAAACTTAGTAGATTTTATTGTTAGATTTGATTAGAGCACAAGTTATCATGGCTGCAACGTTTTCCTCAACGAGCCTGGGTGAAGGTGTTGCAACGACCCTTTCTCTAAGCATTGCCATGAATTGCCCGGAATCGTCTATTTATTAATATATTAATATTTATTTTTAATATATTAATAAATTAATATTATAATTTAAATATTATTGTTCAAATATAGTTTTTATTTGAAATTATGTCTCTACATTGTTCTCTATTTAAGCCTTTGTCATGGTCTGTTTATTCATATGATGAACCACAAGATAAAAATCAGACTTTGAATTAAATGAAGGAGTTGCATCTCACACGTGTGTACAACACCTGGAGACTGCACCCAAAAACAAAGAAGAGACTCAATCTCCGTTCACTCTACATTACATCAAATGAATATTACAATATTAAATACATCACTGAAAATTAGGTAGTTGTAAACAACCTCCTAAACTCTAGGAACTAATCCTAAACTAAGGAGATGCGTTACAACCATATAACCATTTCTTCATTATTTTTAACTCCCCCCTTAATGGAGAAAGGATTATTCTGCACTCCTAACATCCCTCTAAATAACTCAAACTTTACTTGCCCTAGAGGCTTAGTAAAAATATCAACTAAATTATCACAAGTGTTACAATAATCCACACATATTTCTTTTGACTGTATCTTTTCTCGAACAAAATGAAATTGAGTGTCAATATGTTTAGTATTTTTATGGAAAACTGGATTGTATGCAAGCTTTATTGTGCTCTGGTTGTCAATTTTGATGCTGGTTGCTTCTTTCTGTCCTTCGTCTGCATCACTAAGCAAGATGGCTTCGCATGTAGCTGCACACAACGCCTGGTACTCAGCTTCACATGATGATAATGCTACAGTGCTTTGCTTTTTGCTACTCCACGAAATAACCCCGGATCCAATACTAAATGCGTAACCTGTGATGGATCTACAATCATCCAGGTCACCTACCCAATCAGAATCTGAATAACCTGCTAAAGTAACATCAGAAATGTCAGTGTATAAAATACCATAATTACAAGTACCACTAAGGTACCTCAACACACATTTTGCTGCAATCCAGTGACTTTCAAGTGGTTTAGACATAAACTGGCTCAGCGCACTAACATAATATGCCAGATCAGGTCTAATTGTCGTGAGATATATCAAACTTCCCACTAGTTGTCTATACAAAGTGGCATCCACCTGTTTTGTGCCATCGTCACTGCTTAACTTGAGATTCTGCTGCAATGGTGTTGCTGCTGTTTTGCACTGTTCCATTCTGAATCTTTCCAACAGGGTTCTGACATACTTTCCTTGAGTTAGAAAAGTTTGACCAGATTCTTTCCACACCTCTAATCCTAGGCAATAATGAAGATCTCTAAGGTCTTTTATTTCAAATACCTATGACATTTGCTGCTTGATTTCTTTAATCAAATTATTTGCATTTCCTGTTATGATCATGTCATCCACATACAAAGAAATCAAAATGATTTGCCTCTGTTTATTTATCATGGTATACAGGTTTGGATCGTTGAGGCTCCTATGAAAACCATGTTGTATAAAAAATGAATCAATTTTCTCATACCATGACCTGGGTGCTTGTTTCAAACCATAAAGTGCCTTATGCAATTTACACACTAAATCCTCCTGCCCATTTTTCACAAAACCAAGAGGCTGTACTAAATAAATTTCTTCCTTTAATTCTCCATTCAGAAATGCAGACTTAACATCTAGCTGGTGTAGCTTCCATTTATGTTTTGTTGCTAACGAAATTAGCATTCTAATTATATTTAGTTTAGCTACAGGGGCAAAGGTGTCATCGAAATCTATTCCTTCTTGCTGTGAGTAACCCTTTGCTACCAGTCTAGCTTTGAATTTTTCTACACTCCCATCTGCATTTATCTTAGGTTTATACAGCCACTTACATCCTATGGGGGTTTTTCCTTCAGGCAACTCAACTAAATCCCAAGTATGGTTTCTATATATTGATTCAATTTCCTCATGCATTGCAGCCCTCCATTCTTCTGATTTACTTGCTTCTTCATAGTTTGAAGGTTCTACAATGTTTAAAATTTTGGACATTAAAGCATAGCCTTTCAATCTTGCAGGTAGTCTAGTCTTCCTTCCTGATCTTCTAGGTAGAGGACTTACCTCAAGTCTATCTGTTTCAGCACTTTCCGACCCTGCATCATCACTTATTACACTATCTGCTGCTACTTCTTCTTGTTTCTGCTCCTGCTCCTGCTCTTCATCTTCGTCACTGTTCATTTTTATCATCAATGGAATGTGGCTATCACTGTTAGAGTCTTCCTTTCCATCTTCAGGCTGTTCATGAAAAATAACATCTCTGCTTGCAAAAACTTTATGAGTCACAGGATTATATAACTTGTATGCCTTATACTCTGTGCCATATCCAACAAATATACATTTCAAGGCTTTGGGATCTAACTTCTTTCTATCTGCTTTCGGTATATGAGCATAAGCTTTTGATCCAAATATTCTTAAATGACTAACTGCTGGTTTGAGTCAAAACAATGCTTCAAAGGGGGTTTTGAAGCCTAGACATTTAGTAGGACTCCTATTTTTTAAATAAACAGTAGTATTAATGGCTTCTGCCCAAAGACCATTTGATAGTCCCTTACCTTGAAGCATACTTCTGGTGCACTCCACAAGGGTTTTGTTCTTCCGTTCTGCTACTCCATTCTGCTGTGGAGTGTGTGGCACTGTGAATTGTTGCATAATCCCATGCTGCTTGCAGAAGTTCATGAACTCTCCTAACCTGTATTCTCCCCCTTGGTCCGAGCGGCGAATCTTTATCCTTTTTCCTGTTTGGTTCTCTATCATAGATTTAAAATCTTTGAAGTACCGAAAGGCTTGACTCTTTTTACTTAGAAAGTACACCCATGAAAACCTAGTGCAATCATCTGTAAACAATAGAAAGTAATATGCTCCTCCTAAAGACCTAGTTTGCATAGGTCCACAAATATCTGTATGCACTAGTTCTAGAATGTCTCTTTCCTTTCTGTTGACATGCAAAGGGAACTCTTCTCTATGCATTTTCCCTAGTGCACATCCATCACATTCCAGCTTGACATTATGAAAAACAGGGAGTCCATCGACCATACCTTTCTTCTAAAGTAAGATGAGGTCTTGCAAATTGAGATGGCCGAATCTCTGATGCCAGAGATTTTCGACTGTTGATCCAGCTGCAACCATTGCTTGTCGTGGCATACACTTTGCATCCAATATGTACAAATTCCCCACTCATACTCCTGTTGCAACTGTTTCCATCTGACTATCCTTAATGACACAACCATTCTTAAAAAATTGCACCTGCATGTCCTGGTCTGTAATCATTGAGACATAGATCAAGTTTTTCTTAATTCCTGGAACATATAATACATTTTTAAGATTTTTAATGTCGCCACTAGGTAGCTTCACAGGAATATCTCCATATCCTTTGATCTCATACCCATTGTCATCTCCTAGATAAATTTTTGATCCACATGCAGATTCTTCAAGAAATTCAAAACAGTGCTTCTTACCGGTCATATGTGAGGATGCGCCAGAGTCGACATACCATATGTCGTCCTCATCTCCCTTTGATGCTGAAAGAGTACAATCCACTGTGAATAGTCGTAGATCATGGCTGTGGTCCTCCTCTTCTCCAGCAAAACAACCCTGGTGTTTCCTCTGTTTGCTTCTTCTTTCATCCTCCTGCCGCTTATAACATTCTTTAATCTGATGACCAAGTTTCCCACAATAAAAATATCTCTTAACATAATTATCAGTCATACCTCTGAATGATCTCTTTTGAAAAGAGTTGGCTCCTTTCTACTGCTGCTGCTGCGGTTGCTGGTGTTGGTGGTGATGTTGGTGCTGGTGCTGCTTCCCTCTGTACTATCGCCTCTTCGCCATTAGAGCAAGGTCATTGCTCTGAGTTTTCAGATTCTGTCGTCGCTCCTCCTCCTGGAGCAGAATCGCTGTCAGCTCATCAAATGAAGGGGCTTTCTGTCAGCTCATCAAATGAAGGGGCTTTCTCCCTCGCTGACAGTCTTGTGATGAACGTCTGGTATTCATTAGTCATTCTGTTCAATGTAAGCGTGACTAGATCTGAGTCGGACACCTTTTCTCCAATAGCTCCCAGTTTGTCACTCAGATCCTTGACTCTGGCCATGAATCCAGCAACGGACTCATTCTCATCCATCTTCAATGCAAACAATTTTCCCTTGAGTGCCAGAACACGATTTGTATTCTGAGTCTCGTACAAGTTCTTGATCGTTGTCCATATATCAGCAGCCGACTTAGAATCTCTGATATGTGGGATAATATTGTCCTTAACGGACATCTTCAGTATAACTTTTGCTTTCGTTTCTCTTTTATCCCAATCTTGTTCTTGGGTCGCTGTTCCAGATCTCTGCTCATTTCCCTCAATGATCGACCATGCATTTACGCTCTCCAGCAAAGTTTGCATTTTGAATTTCCAGTTGGAGAAATTCGATCCATCGAGTTTTCCAGACTCGTGGAGATATGATTCTATACTGTTATTCATTTCTATCCAACTGAACACTCCAATCGGCCACCACCGGGCAAGTCCGATCTGCTACCACCGAACAGATCAGGAACTTCACTGTGCCACCACCGGGCAAGTCCGATCTGCTGCCACCGAACAGATCAGGAACTTCACTGTGCCACCACCGGGCAAGTCCGATCTGCTGCCACCGAACAGATCAGGGACTTCACTGTGCCACCACCGGGCAAAACCGATCTGCTACCACCGAACAGATCAACAAACAAGCTCCAACACGCCACCACCGGGCAAAGGCGATCTGCTTCCACCGAACAGATCGAGGAGCTGCACTGCGCCACCACCGGGCAAAAAACCGATCTGCTTCCACCGAGCAGATCACAGAGCTCTAATTCGCCACCACCGGGCAGGTCCGATCTGCTACCTCCGAGCGGATCAAGGAACCTCAATTCGCCACCACCGGGCAAATCAAATCTGCTGCCACCGAGCAGAAATCTCCACGTGCCACCACCGAGCAACTCCGATCTGCAACGAAAAATTGCAGATTTTCAGATTAACAGCCACGAATCCGCGCCAATTCAGTTACTTTTTACCTGGTGCGCTTATCAGCCTCAAACCCACGCCAATGGGCGCGTCTGTTCACTAAAAAATCGCGCTAGTCGCTTGTTCTGTTCTGTATTGGCGCGATTGTCTGCAAAAAATCCGCGCCAACTGCTGCTTCTTCTGAGAAAAAAATTGTGCTCCAACCCTTTCTTCAGCTCAGAGATGATCAGTCATCTGAGACCCTTCGCTCCACGTGTTACTGCAGTTCCACCTGATCATACAGATACACTTACATGCTCTCCTACCACTACAGATATGTAACTAATGATACATCCCTAAAAAAAAATTTGAGGCTATCTCTACCCTAAGCTCTGATACCAAGATAAAAATCAGACTTTGAATTAAATGAAGGAGTTGCAGCTCACAGATGTGTACAACACCAGGAAACTGCACCCAAAAACAAAGAAGAGACTTTCTCTCCGTTCACTCTACATTACATCAAATGAATATTACAATATTAAATACATCACTGAAAATTAGGTAGTTGTAAACAACCTCCTAAACTCTAGGAACTAATCCTAAACTAAGGAGATGCGTTACAACCATATAACCATTTCTCCATTATTTTTAACTCCACAATTGTTGCTTCCAAAAGTGTTGGCCAAAAATTTCTCTTATGTGATTTCTACCAAAAGACTTTGCTTAATTCATTATAGATTACAAAAGCCTGAATATAGAGAACATCTAATTTGGAAAAATATGTTTAAGAAAGAATGTAATTTTTTGTTGTTTAAAATATATTTTTGAATTCATAAATGGATTCAACATAAACCTTCGGGGCATTTAAAATCTACAGATTAAACAACCTAAACTCAAGTTTTTAAAAATCTCTGCTAGATTTTCGTTAAAATTATGTCGTGAAGAACATCATTTCGTATATAAATTAGACTATGCCTTTTAAAAATAGTTGTTATTAAATGTAATGTTATCAACAAAACATTGCTTCTAGGTGTGAACTTAGATGCAGCGTTATATCTTCCCAAATTAATCATAACTGGGGTCTCAAACACTTTGCTTTAGGTGTGAACTTAGATGCAACCTTACATCTTCCTAAATTAATCATAATTGGCGACTCAAAAAACACAATAAGGCATTTGCATCTTGGCTTCACACCCTCTAATAAGCTACTATCTATCTTTGAAGAATTAATTCATCTCTAAACTCTTTTATTGAAATGTACTTTTTCCCTAGTATCAAAATGAACAATTACCTTACTCAACAATCACTAAGGCCTCCAGAACCCTAAAGATCAATGAGAAGTCTTATTTCCATCCCATCTCATGGTGTGGAATTGATTCCATCTAGGCTCCATTCAACAAGTCATTTGGAGGCTTTAGGAGTCACCTTGTTGGTATGACTGCCACAAGACTTGGAAAGTATATTAATTAAATTCAATGTGGAATTTCTTGGAGTGTCCAATTTACCCAATGTTTACGATATGGTCCACTATGTCTGTGTTTATGAGAGTTTATGGAGAATGTCTATGGCTCTAGTTTTAGAGCCTCCCCACACGAGGATTCATCCTCTTAGGGCTCTTGTGTGCATGAACCTCTTAGTGTGTGGGATGTTCATAATTTTTCCTCTCTCTAGAATAGAATATTTATGTGGTATTCAAGTCATTGGGAGATAAATATTCAACCTTTGCATGTGTTGGTGATAATGATTCTGCATGTAGATGTTGGATAGGGGAGGAGTCCTAGCTTTCTCCACCAAGGTCAATGAACTATAGGAAAATCTTATCCTCCTGCAAATTTAATAACTGAATTGGAAAACTTAAAATCTAATTATAAGACATTAACCTATTTCAATACTCTTTCCTTCTTACAAAATATGCATATTGAATATAAATAATTATTACCGTACTCTCTGCCGTGAGAATCTTGTACTTCTATCAGTACTGTATATATTAACACGGAACTGTTTATAGATTCTTAATTCTCTGAGTCCACTACCCTCTGGGAGACATAAGGTGTAAAACTTAAACCCACTTGCAATTGCAAATAATAAGTTACAGAAGAAAAATAATTGCGTGGGTGTGGTCAAATATTCTCAGCTAGATATACGGGCGTGCAATGCTACTTGCTTTTTTCTTCAAATACACTCCCCCATTTACTCTCGTCTACATGTTTCACTTTCCATGACTAACGAATGAACAAGTTCTCAATGGTCTGCCATGTGTATCTTTGGCCAAGTCGACATTCATTTAAAATGTATTGGTGAAATGTATATGTTGGTGAAATGTATATGTTGGTGAAATATTGACTTAAAATTTTATTATAATTGATATCAATTATGGATGGAAAATTATTAGAGGATATTATCTTTAATGAAAGTTAACTCGTCTCTTTTATTTCATTGGAAATAATAATTATAATTATATATATATATATATGTCAAAATTACCATTTATTTTATTCATTTGTATGCAGGGGTGTTTTTAAATAATTTATATGCATTATTTCAGTTTCAATATATAAATACCAAGACATGCTTCAGGTTATAGCACATATGATGCCCTTGATTTATGTATGCATCAATGTTTTTCTTAATGTATTAGAATTTGTATGTAATAAAAATCTTATTATGAAGAAAAAATATAAAAATAAAATATTATAAAATTTAGTTTGGAGGTTAATTTAATCGTAGTTTATGTTATTGAAGTATTTGAGAGGTAAAGCATTTAAAAGGTTATGAGTTCAATTTTTTCGAAATATTCGTTGAATTAAATTCTTTAAATTAAATCTGGTAATGAGAAAGGAGAAAGTTTTCAAACTACAAGAAGAGGAATGGCATCAAAGAAGCAGGGTAGTTTGGATAAAAAGTGGAGACAGGAATACAATTCTTTCCATCAGGTGGCATCTAAAAAGAAACAAAAGAATACTATATGGATAGTAAAAAATGGCGAAGGGATCATTCTCTCTAGAGTTGAAGGAATAAAAAAGAAGCTTTGAAGCTTTTCAACAATCATTTCAAGGAAGCAGAAGACAACCACATGGAAGACAAAATGGAGCTAGTCAATTTATTCCCATAGATGGTAAGTGAGGAGAATGCAACTATGATGGATGATCCAATCTCGAGTGAGGAGTTGCACCAAACTCTCAAGGAAATGGCCAAGGACAAGATTCCAAGACCTGATGGATGGCCTGTTGACATATCCCTGTACTTTTTCAAGCTGATGGGTCTTGAGCTAGTCAGAATGGCGGAAGCTGTTAGAATTTCTGGGCAAATTCCAGAGGCACTCAATTTTACATTTTTAACATTAATCCCTCAAAAATATAAATCTCTTTCATTTGATGAATTGAGACCCATTTCATTATGTAACTCTGTATATAAGATGATATCCAAACTGCTAGCCAATAGAATCAAAAAAATATTGTCCCCTCATATCTTGTTGGAGAAATTTGGCTTTTTGTCTAACAGAAAAATCTAGGATGTTGTCGTTATTGCTCAGGAATGCATCTACTTGATAAAATCCAAAAAATTAAAAGCATTGCACCTGAAAATTTATCTCATTCGGACATATGATTGCGTGGATCGGGAATTCCTGATCATGATCTTTTACAAAATTAGCTTTGCACATAGGCATGTTCAATGGATTAAGGCATGCTTCTCCACTGCTTCAATGGTTGTCCTTATCAACGGTGAACTCACTTCATTCTTCAAGATACATAAGGGGCTTCGTCAAAGCTATGCGTTGCCTCCCTTACTCTTCATACTTGTAATGGATGCATTCAGTAGAGGTATAAAAGCCAAGATGGAGTCTGGTCTTATCGTGGGCTGTAAGGTTGCCAACAATTGCACATTGTCCCATATACTATTCGTGGATGATGTCCTCTGTGCGGGGATGGAAATCATAGAGGAATGAACATCATTCCACAAAGTTTTTGATGAATTTGGAAAAGCCTCCGATCTTCACAACAACAACAACAAGTCAGAGATTATCATAGATGAGGTTGACTCATAACAAATACAAAATATTGCAGCGTTATTTGGAGTGAGAATCCACCCCCTACACATTGGATTTAAGTATTTGTGATGCTTTTTAAAATCAGATAAGCACAAAAATCAGGATTGGGATTGGTTGCTTTCAAAATTTGAAAAGAAACTTCACTGTTGGGAACATAAGTGGCTTTCCCTAGGAGGTCGGGTCATAATGATTAAGATTGTTCTATAAGGAATTCCTATATATTGGATGCATCTCTTTCACATCCCACATGCAATCATACACAAGATCGACCCCCTCATCTCAAAATTTCTTTGGTCTGGTTTTGGTAGCTCTAGCAAGATACATCTTATGAGGCTATTTGAGATCTCTAAGCTAACACATTTGGGTGGATGGGGCATTTTGGATACCAGAAGGTTCAATATGCCTCTTTTGGCAACAAACTTACAAAGGGTATTCAAGGAAGATGGTCTATGGTAGAGAATTTGTTTTGGCAAATACATCTCTTAGAATAGCATGGAGGAATAGGTTAGAGTAGGGGCTCCCTCAAATGCCCGTTTCTCTATCATATGGCAGAGCCTAAAGAAGGCAATCCCATGGTTAAGTTGTAACCTTCGTTGGCTAGTGGGGAATGGACAAAATATTTTTATTGGAAGGAAAGCCATTAAGGGTGTATCTTGATGCCATATTCTGTCAGCTCCATTGATTCTTTTCCTAAAATAGCGAGGGATGTAGGAATTTACAGGGTAAGTTCCTCAGAAAGAACACCAAAAGGACACCGCTCACAACCAGATCTCAAATCAATACACCAGTATTTTTGACGTGGTTAAAACCCTCAAAGAGGGAAACAGTCCACGGCCTGAGCCAACGTGGCCACTTCAGGCAATTTATTAATCAAAGAATGAAAATTTACATAAGCTTTCTCTCATAGACGGATTACCCGAACAATGACCCTCCATGCGCTTTAAATAGAACTCATGGACCAATCGAGTGTCAAGCCACGGATCAAGTGTCGGTAATATCGAGGAGAGAGTGAACCGTCGGATCACTACATATCGTGACCGTCGGATTGTAAGTTACAAAATGTACAACGGTAAAGAAACACACTTTACCTAACTCTATACTTAACTCTATACTAGACCAAGTTGAACTTAACTATTTCCTATGTGTCGGAATATCCTAACATCCCCCCTTAAGAACAACTTGGGATAGGATTGAAGGATTTACAAATATGACACAATAGGAGAAGGAAGGAGGCACTAGAGCCTATCCCCCCTTAGTGACAACTTCCTGAACTCCAAGCATATATCGAAGTTTAGTGAACTTCGCCTCTGTGAGAGCCTTTGTGAAGATGTCTGCAACCTGATCATCTGTTGAACAATATTGCACTTCAAGAACATGGTCATGAATGAGCTTTCTGATGAAGTGCATGTGTAGTTCAATGTGTTTGCTGCGCTGATGCTGGACTTGATCTTTGCATAGCTGAATGGCACTTTGATTATCACACCAAAGTGTGGTTGGATGCTGCTGCTCAAAGCCAAATTCTGATAGGATCTGACGAAGCCACAAGGCTTCCTTACTAGCTTCCATGGCACCACGATACTTTGCTTCTGCTGACGAAAGAGAAATGGCAGCCTGTTTCTTACAAGCCCATGTAATAGGTCCTGAACCAAGAGTGAAGACATAACCGGCAGTAGACTTCCGATCATCAGGGTCACCAGCCCAATCAGAATCAGTGAAACCAACTAATAGAGGAGCTGCTTTGGCACTGTAATGAATCCCAAACTGTACTGTACCTCGAACATAACGAAGTATTCTTTTAGCTGCTTTCCAATGACTTTCACGGGGGGTTTGCATAAAACGAGCAACAAGGCCAATAGCAAAGGAAAGGTCAGGACGAGTATGGGTTAAATACAAGAGTTTTCCTACAAGTTGACGGTATAAGGTAGCATCAACTTCAGGAGAAGTACAAGAGACTGAAAGTTTGACTCCAGACTGAAAGGGAGAAGGGGCTGGCTTACAGTCTTCCATGTGAAAATGACGAAGAATATCACAAGCATACTTGGACTGGGAAAGGGAAATACCCTCCTTGGATTGCAAGACTTGAAGACCGAGAAAATAGTGTAAGTGTCCTAAGTCTATCATTTCAAATTTCTTTTTAAGGCTGGACTTCACATGGTTTATAAGGTTGGGATCACTACCAGTAAGAATAAGATCATCAACATAAAGAACAAGGATGATAAGAGAGTTGCCCACTTTCTTGGTGTAGACAGTATTGTCAGAATAACACCTAGAAAAGCCAGATTCTAAAAGAAAGCTATCCATTTTGGCATACCAAGCCCGAGGAGCTTGCTTGATACCATGTAGGAATTTACAGGGTAAGTTCCTCAGAAAGAACACCAAAAGGACACCGCTCACAACCAGATCTCAAATCAATACACCAGTATTTTTGACGTGGTTAAAACCCTCAAAGAGGGAAACAATCCACGGCCTAAGCCAACGTGGCCACTTCAGGCAATTTATTAATCAAAGAATGAAAATTTACATAAGCTTTCTCTCATAGACGGATTACCCGAACAATGACCCTCCATGCGCTTTAAATAGAACTCATGGACCAATCGGGTGTCAAGCCACGGATCAAGTGTCGTGATCCGGATTTAAACAGGAACGCAACAAATTACAGAGATAACCATATACATAAAGATGCAGCGGAAATAATACTTCATTTCATTAATGGAAAATACTGAAATATGCTTACAAACAGAAATGGAAATAAACTAGCTAGGGCGATGGTAGCTTATCTCTGAGAAGAGATGTGATGGCTACATGCCTCTGAACTGAGTTACAATGAGGCTCGAAGGCCTATTTATTGTTGAGAAACAATGGAAAACCCTTAACATTCCAAAACCTAACCCTAGGAGATGAAACGCCAAACTATGGGCCCCGTTTGGGTAAATTGGTACATCAACTTCCCCGGGTCGTAACTTTGGCATACGATCTCCGTTTGACGCGTACAATAGCTCGTTAGAAAGATCTATCCGAGCACTGCCACTTTAGGAAGGGCAACATCGGTCCATGGACCCATGTTGCCCCCAGATTTCCCAAAAAACGTCGTTTAGGGCCTCAAAACGGCTCCAGAAGTTCAGGACCCGAAAAACTGCTAAAAATAGTAAGTTGTGCTACAATTAAGGAAACTGAAAATGCTGAGAAAGACAATGGTGGGGGTCCAGGTGGACTTGGCAGGTGGCCACCAATATCCACCTGGATCATTCCTCCCCCCTTAGGAAGCAATGGTCCCCATTGCGTTGAGCTCCTCCATGAGATGAGGAAACTTCTGCTGAACTTGTTCCCTGGTGAGCCACTTGCCCTGCTGAAGGAGTTGGCCCGCTTTGACAACTCGATACAGTTGGAATTCTGTTGGCGAGTGTTCTTGATCTGTGTGTCCATGATCCGATCAGTTGCAGCTTGTTCCATGCAATCTGGATTTAATTCTGTGGGTTTGAGCTGTTCTGCAATGTCGGATGTGTCTAGCAATGGTGGAAAGTATGGCCGAAGGCGGTCCACATTAAATACTGGGTGCAGGCCAAGGAATGGGGGAATGCTGAGCTCAAATGCATTGTCTCCCATAGCCTTAGTAATGGTGTAAGGACCATATCGGAGTGGTCTCAATTTTCGATAGGCTCCAGTAAGGCGTTCCTTTTGCAAATGCAACCAGACTTTGTCGCCCACCTGAAACTTGTGTGGCACCCGATGTTGATCATGTCGCTGCTTGTACTTGGCATTTGATTTCTCAAGAATGTCATGGACATGCTGGCGAATATGTTGGATGCGCTCAATGAATTTGGTGGCCTTATCTGTTTCGGACTGGACATGAGCTGAATTCATGTGAGTAGCTGCAAGTGGCATGGCCACATCAATGGGGCATAGTGGCTGGAATCCCAAACCCACCTGAAAAGGGCTATGGCCAGTGGAGCTGTGAAGAGCTCGGTTGTAGCTGTGCTGAACGTAGGGGAGGCTCTCGTCCCATGTGCGTGGATGCTTTGAGTTATACATGCGCAGAATGTGCACAATCATCCTATTGACAACCTCTGTCTGGCCATCAGTTTGAGGATGGAAGGCTGTGGACTTCGTGAGTTTGGTGTCCAGCATTGACCAGAGACTGGACCAAAAGGTGCTGAGAAACCGACTGTCCCGATCTGAGATGATAGACTGTGGGATCCCAAAGTGCACCCACACTCGTTCAAAGAAGAGTTTAGCAGTGGCTTCTGCTGTGATATTCTTCTTGCAGGCCATCATAATGGCCATCTTTGAGAACCTGTCGACGACCACAAAAACACAGTCATTTCCATGCTTAGTGGAAGGAAGGCCTGACATGTAATCCATGGAGATGGATTCCCAAGGTCGACTAGGGGTAGGCAACGGGGTATAGAGGCCTTGCTTCTTAATGGTCGGTTTGGCAATGGCACAGGCAGTACATGATCGGATGTACTTCCCAACATCCTGTCGAAGATTCGGCCAATAGAAATAGTTTTGCAGTACTGCCACTGTTTTCTCGACCCCGAAATGCCCAGCAGCCCGACTGTAGTGTGCTTCCCAAATCATCTTGGCACGCTCGCTTGAAGGAACACAGAGGTGACCAAGGTGGCATAATAGGGCATCCTGGAGGTGAAAATCTGCAACCTGCCGACCCTCCAAGAGTGTCTGGTATGTGTGGCCGAATTCTGGGTCGCTTTTGTAGAGAAGTGGCCAATCAGAAGTCTCGTGCCCGCAAGAGTTGAGCACGGTGGTTAGCGCCATGATCGGTGGTCGACTGAGGCAATCTGCAACATTATTGGTGCTGCCCTTTTTATACTTGATATTCAAGTGAAACTGTTGCAGGTATGTAGACCACTTCTGATGGCGATCATTCTGCAATTTCCCTTGGGTCTGTATGAACTGCAGAGGTCGGTGGTCTGTGTGGATGACCGTTTCCTTCCCCAAAATGTAATGCTTCCATTGTCGGCAGGCCTGTACAATGGAATACATCTCTTTATCATAAGTGGGGTACTTCCGGACTGTGTCTGAAAGTGTTTCACTGTGATATGCCACTGGATGTCCATGTTGAGTAAGGACTGCCCCAATAGCATAGTCAGAGGCATCTGTCTCGACCTCAAATGGTTGTTGTAAATCTGGTAACGCGAGCACTGGTGCTGTGCAGAGGCGATCCTTCAACTCCCTGAATGCCTTCTGTTGAGATTCAGACCAAAAGAATTTTGCTTTCGCCCCGCCCTTGGTGACTTGACTCAAGGGCCAAGAAATATGAGAAAATCCCAACACAAACCTGCGGTAGAAGTTGGCAAGACCTAGAAAGCTGCGGAGCTCTGTTAGAGTGGTTGGAGAGGGCCAATCCCGAATGACTTGGACCTTGGCTGGATCGACATGCACCCCCTGTTCATCAATGATGTATCCCAGATACTGAACCTCGGTCATGCCAAAAGTGCATTTCTCCAAATTGGCACATAGCTTGTGTTGCCGCAGTGTTTGGAGAACCTGTCGGATGTGGTGGAGGTGCTCTTCCCAACTCTGGCTGAAGATCAGAATGTCATCCAAGTATACTACTACAAAGGAGTTGGTGAATGGCCGCAAGATGTCATCCATTAGCCTCATAAAGGTTGCAGGAGCATTCGTCAATCCGAAAGGCATGACCAACCATTCGAAGAGGCCCTCCTTGGATTTGAAGGCAGTCTTCCACACATCTGAGGGTTCAATTGGTACCTGGTGATATCCTGACTTCAGATCGATCTTGCTGAAATATTTCGCCCCCTTTAGTTGGTCTAGGAGGTCATCAATCCGCGGGATCGGGTACCTATTACGAACAGTGATCTTGTTCAGTGCCCGATAGTCAATACAGAGTCTCCACGT
The DNA here is from genome assembly GCA_031772625.1 of Pinus tabuliformis. Classification (NCBI taxonomy): domain Eukaryota; kingdom Viridiplantae; phylum Streptophyta; class Pinopsida; order Pinales; family Pinaceae; genus Pinus; species Pinus tabuliformis. The sequence goes on from CM062809.1 coordinate 1,311,118,764, forward strand.
CCCATCCTTCTTCTGTACCAACACTATCGGGCTCCCACAGGGCGAAGAACTCGGACGGATGTGACCTTTCTGCAGGAGCTCCTGAATCTGCCTCTTGATTTCATTGTTCTCCAGAATGGAGCGCCGATAAATTGGTCCATTGGGTAGCGGCGCACCTGGGGTCAGATCGATGGAGTGCTTGACTTGACAGTGTAGAGGAACCCCTGCCGGGGAGGTGAAGATGTCTTCGTACTCCTCCACAATCTTGTCCATCTGTAGCTGCCGTGCAGAGGGACCCCGTTTGGAGGCCGCGGCCACTGTCTTCTTCTTCCCTTGAGGGCGTATCATCAGGAAAACAAATTTCCTGGTTTTGGAAATGATCTTACTGCATTGTTTTGCAGTAATCAAAGAGATGGCGGCAGGTGGTGCTACCTCTGGTATCCTGAACAACTTATTTCCCAATGTAATAATAACAGCACGGGGCCTTGATTCATACACAGCATGTCGCTTCCACAAGTATGGTTGTCCTAGTAATACATCACAAACTTCAAGGGGAGCAATGTCACACAATACCTCATCCGTGAAGGGCTTGATGTTGTATGGAAGGCGACACTGCTGGCTCACGCGAAGATCTCGCCCTTGGTGAAGCCACCCAATGGTGTATGGTTGTGGATGTGCTGTGGTCGATAAGCCCAACCGCTTCACGACCTCTGCCGAAATGAGGTTCTTTTGACTCCCGCTATCAACAATGAACTGTATCGGGGAGCCCTTTACCCACATCTGGGAGTGGAAGAGACGCTCCTCCTCCTCTGGATCTTCGGGTTCATTTTTCTGGATCTTTGCGGTAGCAACAGTGGCGCTGGGATCCGCATCAATGATCTGCTTCCCTTTTTCATACCCCTTATCGGGTTCTGACTCAGAGTCGGAACATGCATCTGATTCTGAAACCTTTAGCTCAGCCACCAGTGACTGCTTGGCCCGACACTCACTTGTGTTGTGAGTGGAGCTCTTATGGAACTCGCACCATTTTCCAGTGTCCTTTCTCGGCTTCGCGGCGTTGCTCTTTGCTTGCAGCTTCGGCTGGTTGTCTTGGGTTGTCCCGCCTTGGCTTTGTCCTTTGTTCTGTGGTTTAGGGGCACCTTTCCCCTGCTTTGGATTCGCAGATCCAAAGTCTCGCTTCTTTTGTTTAAACTTCTGCTCGACCTTGACGGCATACCGGTATGCTGCGCCGAGCGAGGGGATGTTTAGGAACTGTATTTCTTCCTGGATGTACTTGTGCAGGCAGCCGCGATATTTGAGTATCAAATGTTGCTCCGAATCCTTGATACCCAACTTTGTGCGAAGGGTATGGAAAAGATTGGTGAACTCCGGCACGTCTTGGTCCCTTCCCTGCCGCAACGTGGTCCACTTTATGTATTCATCCTCATAGCTTCCGACAGGGTAGTACTGCTCCTTGATGGCATCCCGGAACGAATCCCAGGTGGGTGCGGCTGAAAATAGTGAGCCAGTACTTTCATCCTTCTGCTCGCAGTAGGTTTCCCACCAGTCCTTGACGTGGGGGGCTGCTTTGAGAAGAGCAAAAACAATCTTTTCCCGACTCGAAAATTCATGAACAGAAAAATAACCCTCTAGCAGATTTAACCATTTATCTACAGCATCGGCGTCTATCTGACCCTCGAATATGGGGATTTCAAAATTAACTTGTACCTTAAAGGGTGTGGCGTTTCCATAGGAGCTGCTGGAAGCCGAGGCGCCGCTTCTGGGTAGCCGCTGAAGGATCTGCGCAAAGCTGTCCATCATCGCGTTCCGTTGTCGCTCGAGCGCTTCTTCGAGCAAGATTTTGATGGGATCTCCTGCCCCCTCGTCTTTCTTCTCGTCCGCCATGGGAGGCCGTCGGGATTTGCGAGGCTGGTCTTGCAAAGGTTCAACTAGTTCAAGCCCTAACTCCTTATATCCCGACCTTGTTGGGGACATGCAAAGAAAAACAGAGAAAAAGCAGACCGCTCTGATACCACTGATCCGGATTTAAACAGGAACACAACAAATTACAGAGATAACCATATACATAAAGATGCAGCGGAAATAATACTTCATTTCATTAATGGAAAATACTGAAATATGCTTACAAACAGAAATGGAAATAAACTAGCTAGGGCGATGGTAGCTTATCTCTGAGAAGAGATGTGATGGCTACATGCCTTTGAACTGAGTTACAATGAGGCTCGAAGGCCTATTTATTGTTGAGAAACAATGGAAAACCCTTAACATTCCAAAACCTAACCCTAGGAGATGAAACGCCAAACTGTGGGCCCCGTTTGGGTAAATTGGTACATCAACTTCCCCGGGTCGTAACTTTGGCATACGATCTCCGTTTGACGCGTACAATAGCTCGTTAGAAAGATCTATCCGAGCACTACCACTTTGGGAAGGGCAACATCGGTCCATGGACCCCGATGTTGCCCCCAGATTTCCCAAAAAACGTCGTTTAGGGCCTCAAAACGGCTCCAGAAGTTCAGGACCCGAAAAACTGCTAAAAATAGTAAGTTGTGCTACAATTAAGGAAACTGAAAATGCTGAGAAAGACAATGGTGGGGGTCCAGGTGGACTTGGCAGGTGGCCACCAATATCCACCTGGATCATGTCGGTAATACCGAGGAGAGAGTGAACCGTCGGATCACTACATATCGTGACCGTCGGATTGTAAGTTACAAAATGTACAACGGTAAAGAAACACACTTTACCTAACTCTATACTTAACTCTATACTAGACCAAGTTGAACTTAACTATTTCCTATGTGTCGGAATATCCTAACAAGGGATTGATACTCTGGCCAGCATGTGGATGGGGGACTATACCCCACTGTTTGCCCCGGTATGGTCCCATGCTTGGCATCTTAGTATTCCTCATCTCTTTGAAGAGGAGTGGGAAAGCTATCGAAACCTACTCTGCCAAGTGGACATCACTCTGTCACAACGTAGGGATCATCTTGCTTGGAATGGTGACATAGTGAATGGGAGGATTTGTGCCAAGGTAATATATACACTCATCTCTTCATTCATCACGCCCCTTCCTTATGCTGACTGGACTGAACATATGTGGTGTTGGCATGTCCCTTTGAAATTAAAATGCTTTGTCTGGTTAACCATCCACAACCACATTTTGACTTGGGATAGGCTGATCAAATTGGGATTTATCAGTCCTGGAAGATGCATTCTTTGCAAATCGGATGGGGAAGACTGCTATCACCTTTTTGTGAAATGTCCTTTTGTCGGTGTTGTTTGGGAGGAGGTTTCCCATCTCCTGGGAGTAAATGTCACTTGTGAAGTATTTTCTATTACAGATTGTCTCATATCATGGGCCCAACATGCCAGGCCTTACAGGGCTGTCCCATTTTATACATTTTGGGGGATTTGGCGAGCTAGGAACAACCTCATTTTCGAGGGTAAAGTCCCAGATATCAAGATGGTGGCCCTCAAGATTGTTGCATACTTCAATGAAATTGGTCCATGGCATCCCAAGGCTCCTTCTCGATCAGTCACTTTGGTTGATTTGGATGATATATTCCCCATATGTTACTTTGACGGTGCATCTTCTAGGGGAAGATGTGGCTATGGTATATATCTTTGTATTGATCCCTCTTCTCTATATCATTTTTTCTGGTTTGGTGGGTTTGGAGACAATTGCAGGGCAGAGATGATTGCTTTATGGGGTGCTCTTCAATGTGTCTCTTGGATAGGCATTGAGAAGGTCGCAATCATTGGTGATTCCCTCTCTATAATTTAATGGATACATGGCAGGTGTGATCTGGATGTCCCTCCTCTATGCAAGTGGATGCAACGAATCCGAGACTTGAAGTCTACCATACCTGATGTGTTATTTCAGAATGTATACCTGTAACAAAACCTGGAGGTAGACACTCTTTCCAAGCACAATGTGGTTCTCTCCGATGGGCATATGGTTTATGAATATGTAGTCGATGGTATCATTTGTGGCCAAGGCTATTTTGAGATCTGAAAGAGAGACATTATGATCTCTTACTGCCATGTTTAGACCTTCTGTTTTTTTCCAGAAATTTTATACTTTGTCAATCCCTGTTTTGTTATGTTTTTTGCTCTGAGTTTGAGTATATTTTTGACAGTGTTATTGTAATGTTCTAATTAATTAATCAGTGATCTGTTTTTTGGGTTATATTTCTAGAGTTTACAATCTAGCGTCGGCAAGGCCTGTGAAAGACGTATAATGATATAAAACCATCTTCACTTGTAATAAAAACATGTTTATGTTTTTTTCTTTCTGAAAAAAAAATATATATATATATATAACTCACAATGAAGCGTCGTTGTGGCTTTCAGTGGTGTGGATGTTATTTGCGGTGGGATAAAAGTTAAAACTTTTCATTTTTCTATTTGATAAAAGGATGATTAACAAAATCCAAAACTTTTAAGTAATGGATCGAAATTTGCTTTTCGAATCTCTTTCCTTCCTTAAGTAATTAAGATTTTAACCATAGATTTACAATGGACAAGTCACGAAATCACTAAGGTTTAGCAACTTCAATGTTCTTAATATAAAATGTGTATAAAGTACAATTGGGATCAAATCTGATCATCACTGCGGTTGGAACCCCGCTGCTTGGCCCCATTTCAATTGGGCTATTGTTGCCCGTGTTATAAACAGGGTAAGGGACTAACTTTAATTTGTACACTTACACCCTCTGCGGACGACCTAAACATTGGGAACTCATGGAAACTGGTTTGGTATAATCAAGACACTTCGACGATCGTATCCAGCTTCGCTGTCCAGTGTTTTGTCGGAGACCCAAACTGCGACCGGGCAGACTTTGAGTTATTACTTCCACACCCAGATCTCGATTTCATTTTTTCTTCTTCTCCCCCTGCGGATATTTCTCCAATGTGTGGGTTTGGGTAGAAGCTGGGCTGGATATAATCTCCGATCCCATATTTGGTACACATCTTTTGCAGTGCAGAATTAGCCTTGTAAAGCAAGCAAGCCATATCTGACTCGGAAACCACAAACTGTAGCTTCTTTCGTGGAAGTAGAAAGTATATTTGACCAACCTCTAACTCCTGGCAGGGGAGAAGCTCCCGCATCTTTTGGCCGATGTAAAGGCAATCGGAGTTACAAATAAAATGGTCCGGGCTTTCTATTAAGATCTGTTGGGCCTTTACAGGACGAGGAAATTGGTAAGAGCTGCCGTCCATCAATATAACAATGGCTGCAGGTGCTCCTCCACCTCCTCCTCCCAATGCTGCGTAAGGTATCACTGCATATGACATGCAGATTCCCATCTTTACCAACTTTTCAATCCTATGAGAAGCTTACTTGATCAATGTCGATCTCCCTCAGCAAGAAATCTGGTTATACGAATGGAATGGCTCCTTCTCTCTCTTTGTTCTCATCTATAAAATTTAAATGATGAGCAGGAGGAGGGGAATGGAGAGAATTTATAAAGAAGAAATTAGAGGTCTGCTGATCTGTCTGCTAATAAATTAATCACAAACGACAATTGCAGGTCTGCTGAACTGTCTGATAATAAAGTAACCACATTGGTTATTATTGGAGGAGGCAGCGCTCGTATATGAATATCTATTTTATGTAAAGGCGAGCTAAGGGCACCTTCTGGTGTTCCTGGAAAATGCAGGGATGGTTGGGGCTCTAAATATAAAATTGGAAGATAAGAGTTAGGGCATGAGGCGAGAGACATGGAAGCAGTATCATGTGTAATGTAACACATGTTGGATATCACGAGATTGTGCCAGTGAGCGTGTCGGTTATCAAAACAGCTAGGCTGGCAAAGGTGCAGAAGTTGGGTGAAGATGCATAGGATTTAATAGAAAAAATATAACGTACAAATTGTGCAGTTAACCGCCCAGGCCGGCATCGGTACTGAGCATCCAGGCAGCCCAAACTTAGTAGATTTTATTGTTAGATTTGATTAGAGCACAAGTATCATGGCTGCAACATTTTCATCCTTGGTGAAGGCTGATTGACAGGAATGGTCCGGAATTGCGTTGGAGTCGATTATTTATTAATATAGTTATTATTTAATAATATTTGTTTTTAATATATTAATAAATTAATATCATAATTTAAATATTATTGTTCAAATATCACTGTTATTGAAATTATGTCTTTACATTGTTTCTATTTAAGTTTTTGTCATTTTGTACTTTAATCTTTTGCCATTGTCTGTCTCTTCATCTTGGAGTGATGATGAACCACACTTGTTGGTTTGAAACTCATTGGCGAAATTTTTTTCTTATGTGATTTTTACCGAAAGACTTTGCTTAATTCATTATGGATCATAGAAGCCTGAATACAGAAACCATCTAATTTGGAAAAATATTTTTAAGAAAGAATGTAATTTTTTGTTGTTTAAAATATATTTTCGAATTCATAAATGGATTCAACATTCTGAAAAACCTTCGAGGCATTTAAAATCTACAAATTAAACAACTTAAACTCAAGTTTTTAAAAATCTCTTGTTAGATTTTCATTAAAATTATGTCGTGAAAAACATCATTTCGTATATAAATTAGACTATGCCTTTTAAAAATAGTTGTTTTTAAATGTAATGTTATCAACGAAACATTGCTTCTAGGTGTGAACTTAGATGTAGCCTTATATCTTCCCAAATTAATCATAATTGGGGTCTCAAACACTTTGCTCTAGGTTACATCTTAAAATCCAGGGAGGAGGAGTGGCATTCAAAAAGTAGAGCAATTTGATTAAAAAATGGATATGAGAATACAAAGTTTTTCCAGCCTTTGCAAAGGGATGAAAGTTCATGAATATCATTTGGAGTTTAAGGATGATTAAGGTTCTATGATGTCCTCCTTCAATGGTTTGGTAAATCCATAAAAATGGTTTTTTCAAGATCTATATATAGCCCCTTAGATATCTTTAATTGTTGAAGTCATCCAAATTGCTCATTTTTTCTTGAGAATGGTTGACAAGGAGGAGTGGAGGGATTTAATGGAGGAGCTTTAAATGTAGGAGCTTAAAATGGTGTTTCACAATTTTCAAAAAGGCAAATCCCTAGGTTGGATGATTGTGGTGTTGAATTCTTCCTTGAACTCTTTGAAATTCTCGGTCAAGAACTGGTCGTTGTTATTGAGGAATCAAGGAAGGAGGGCCGAATATATCCTACCTTAAACTCTACTTTTATAGTTGTCATCCCCAAATACGGTCACCCTCTCTCTTTCTATGATTTCTGGCCTATCTCCCTCTATAATTTTATATATAAATTTATTGCAAAGATAATCCTTGTTAGACTTAATCCCATTCTCTCCAGATACATTTCCCCTTAACAATTCACTTTCCTTGAAGGTAGAAAAATTCATGAGACCATTTGTCTAACTTAGCTGAAAGGGGTTATAATTAAAATCAATTTATCTAGAGCCTATGATCGAGTAAATTGGATTTCTATAAGGATTTTGCTTACTCATCTTGGATTTTTCCTTGACTTCATAAACTAGGTTATGTCATGTATTCAATATGTTTCTTTTGTTGTGTTGATTAATGGTTCAAAGTCCCCTTTTTTCAATGCATAAAGAGGCTTGTGCCAAGGATACCCCTTATCTCCTCTTCCTTTTTTACTGGTGATGGAGGGGTTTTCCATGGTGTGCTTATTACTCGAAGCCTAGCTATTACTCATTTGTTAATTGTGGATGATATCCTTATATTTTATGGTGGTGATGTCAGGGATGCATTGGCGTTGGTCGATTTACTATATTTATTTAGGCGAGCCACAAGAATGTCTATAAACGTTTAAAAATCCTCAATCTCTCATCACAATCTTTCTGAGATGGAGAATTGTCACATTTCCCAACTTCTTCCATATGCCTCCAAACCTATGGAGCAGGGCTTAAAATACTTAGGTTTTCAATTGAAACCTAATGGTTATTGTAAAGAAGATTGCGCCTCATTGGTTGCTAAAGTAGATAAATAGTTGAATCAATGGATTCACTGATGGATTCCCCATGTGGGTCATCTGGTTCTCATAAAATTGGTGTTGGAGGCCATACTCGTTTATTAGGCCTCCCTAATGTATTTTGGAAAAAAGTAAGATTTTTTTCTCCTTTTTTCTTTGGTATAGGAAAAATGAAAAAGCGATCTTGCCATGGGTCAGATGGGACTACATTGCTAGGCCAACAACTCTGGGTGGTTGGGGTTTAAAGAATTTATTTCACTTCTCTAAAGATCTAGCTACAAAGTGTGGTTGGCGACTGATCTCTTCAAATAGTCTTTTAATCTATAAACTGATGGGGATATTCCATTGGATAGTTTGTCACAATAGATTTGATAAAAATTATATTTAAAATATGAAATTCTACATTACGACAATTTTATTAGATTTTTGGATCTGTATATTTATTATTAATAGTTCATGCATGAGCATTAAAATTATGCAAAAAATAAAGAATAGAAAAATAAAATCTCTCACACACACATTTGACACAAGATATGCTCTTGGAAACCCTTTTGGGAGAAAAACCCATCTAAAAGGTGAGGCCGCTCCACTCTCTTTCTCTAAATGGAAATATGGCTCCAATTACAAAGAAGTATGGCCTGTGGTTTGTGGGCTGCTACAGTCTAAAAATACTCTTTGTATGTTCTATCTCCTATCCCTCTTTGCTATTTTTCTCATTATGGAACAATTGCGCTCAAAACAATGGAACCCCTTTTCCTCCTAGTGGCCCGGTTATAACACAACCTGATAACCTAATAGTGGTTAGGTTTGACTACCTCAAATCTTAATCATAGTTACAATATAACTCTTCTAGAGTCTTCTACATCAAAATCAAGTGGATAACCCCTTTTTCACCAATAATGGGGGTTGACGTGGCATCCTCTTGAATTATGGTGGTGAAAGCAGGAAGGTCAACTTCAGAGAACAATAAATTTCACATATAAACTTTGATTGATGTGATTCTTCTGTCGTTGGGAAGGTATTTGTGTGTAGAATAGGAAAAGAGGGTGTGGTGCTAAAGAAACAAGTATTTACCCCCAAAAAATGTTGTTTGATGCCTCAAAACACTCTTGGAAGGTTTCAGACCCTGTTTTGCCAAATTGGGTCCCCCTTGTAAAAATAGTTTTGTGAGCTAATTCCTCCCGGTTTTCCACTCTGAAAGAATCAAGATGGATGAATTAAAATATAATGATCCAATCCAAATCACACCTCCCCATTTTGGGATGCGTTTGGTCCCCAAAAGCCTCTGTTGAATGAGGTGATGAGTTTTTCCCTCCTCCTTCTCTCGGGTGTACCATTTAGGTTTGCTTGGAAGTTTTTCTTTCAACCCAATCTACCAAAGGTCATGCTACCCCTATCTTGTATTTCTGGACCTCTTATGCAAAACTTTATCTTTTTTCAACTATGCCTGAGCATCTGGTTCTAAATTCTCCATAGAAGGTAGGACTTGTTCCTCTTCCTGATTTAGTATGGAAGGATCATAGAGTTTCAAATTATCTACATTAACAATTGAGTAAATGTGCATATATGGTGATAAAATGAGTCGATGGGCATTATCACCCACCTTTTCCAGCATCTTGAATGGTTCATACCTTAAAGCCTTGATTTTCTTACCAAACCCCTACAACCTCTCCTTGTTCAACTGTAGCCATACTTTGTCTCCCACCTTAAACGATTTCTATGATCTACATTGATCTTGTCCGATGTTATACTTCTCTTAGGAATTATGTAGTGTCTCTTATATGTGTAGATGGATCTGCCTTATCTTCTCTATATTTTTTTCATCCCTCAAGGTGTCTCTTGTAAGATCTTCCCTCACTCCTTGCTTCCCATATTCAATGTCCAAAGGTGAAAGCGACTAATATCCAAAAGAAGTTTCAAATGGGGACTTTCTTGTAGAAGTGTGGACTACTATGTTATAAGAATTATGTATATATACCATACTTTCATCCCAAGTATTTAGATGCTTTTGGTTGTATCCCCTCAGAAGTTGCACCAAATTTCTGTTTATTACTTCTATCCGCCCACTTGTCTATGGATGGAATGTTGTAGATCTCTCAACTTTGTGTCCATCTTCTCCTCAATGTAGTCCAGAATGCACTGAGAAATCTTGTGGCCCTGTCTGAAATGATTCTCCTTGGTATCCCAAAGTGCACCCAAACATGTCCAAAGGACAAGTTTGTTGCTTCTTCCCCACTTATGGTCTTTTTACAGGACATCAGAACACACATCTTGTTGAACATATCAACTACCACAAACAGGTATTCATGTCCCTTCCTAGTTGTTGGTAAATCTCCTAAACACTCCATGGAAATTATTTCCCAAGGATGAGTGGGTACAGGTAATGGGTGATATAGACCTTGTTTCTTATTGCTAGGCTTGCTGGTACAAAAAAGAATGCATCCACTTATGAACATAACTATATTCTCTTTCATCTTGGGCCAATACACATACCTCTACAAGTTGGCCACAATCTCCCTACATCGAAATTTCCTGCAACCTTGGAGGTGTGCACCTCTCTAATTAGTTGTAATCTCTCACCTTTATGAAAACATATATTATTTAGCTTGTAGAGTAACCCATCTCGGAGATGGTAGTCGGCATTGTTGTCGCAATCATGCACATGACTCTGAATCTGCAACTATTGAAACACCTCCTTGAATTCCTGATTATATAAATATGCCTCTTTATATGAATCATGGGTGCATTATCACTTTGTAATTTTCCTAGGTTGAGGAAGAAAACTACAAAGGTAACCACAAACCACTTTTAAAGTTGGGATCTAGCCCCTCTAGCTTTAGAGAGGGCTATCTCTATATGATTTAGATTTATGTTTTTAAGATCTTAGGCTAGTTATTAGGATTTGAGGTGGGTTTTTCAAAAGTTAGGAATAAAGATGCTGGAAAAGTCCATTGGGCATGGATTCATAAAATTTTGAGTAATCAAGTACAAAATGACAGAGTAGTTGTAACAGGGTAGGGTAGGCAAACTCTTGGATCTTATAGAGTGCTTGTGGTGTGAATAAGATGAATGATATTTAAGTTCAATTAAATATAGAACATACACCAATGAATTCTATACTTAATATCATAAAGAAAACATTGATATTGTTAACAAGCCAGAGCAGATTGCACTTAAGAAAATTCGGCCCTTAATCTTCTTACAACAATAAGGAGGGAAAACCATATGGAAACTAAGAAAAATAAACAATTCTACATAATAAAACACATCACCAATTGCTTGACATGGGAATCCTGGAACAAAACTTTCTCTATATTTTTGTAAATTGATCACTTTGAGTACAGTCCACAACTTACATTAATGTAGAGCTCTTTTCTTCATACATAATCCAACCATTTCTAAGTCTTATTAAAAAATATTTATAGACTTTGTCTCAAATAAATTTGGAATTCAAATAAAATTTATTACAAAATAATATTTAACAAAGATATAGATATTTTTGAAACAAAACTAGAAAATAGGAATTCTAGACAAATTCGGTTTTTTTGTTGAAACTTTGAAGGAAATTTGTTGTTGACTGTGGCTACTTCTGGAAAAAATATGAACAATAAACTAAAGATAAAAACAAACACTAGAAAACTGCAGGAAATTTGGAATTACTGGAAAATCTTTAGCCTTCAAATCTAGAAATTGGTTCATTAATGTTGATCCTTTGCCTTGGAATCTGGAGTGGTTGAAGTTGTTTTCACAAAACCTGTTAGCTACCTTTTCAAACTACCAAATCTTATTTTACTTCACTCAATCTCGTAGATTCCGACCCACACGCCTTCAATTCTTTGTACTGTCTTATCAAAGAAATTCCACATTGTTGCAATGCTTCGATACTTCTCAATCCCTTGGTGCTTAGATCCTTTAGCATTTGCTTTCTCATATGACTGGACCAATGGCCATCAAATTAATGCCATATCGGTGCCCCCTTTGTATCGTAACTTCTACGATTTTCTGATTTCATCTTGGCTCCTTCTACTTAGTCCTCCTCGCATTTCTCGACATAGGACTGAGAGTTGTGACATGCTACTTAGATTTAAGGCGCTAGGGTGTTTTGGTCCTATTGGGGGCCATTTTTCCTTTTTTAAGTGCTTAGCACCCTTGGTTCTTTAAGTTCCTATTAACCATTTGCCATCCCAATATCGGTGCCCCCTTATTGGAAGTTTCCAATTTCCAACTGTTATAAATTGTCGACATCCTCAACCTCTGATATGTCATCCTCCGATATGACAGGATCACTCCACGTGGCACCTCATGAGTGGTGACACATGTCACCCAAATCCTCTTAGGCCCCTCAAAATGCCAAAAATGTCTACCATTTGTCATCTCGTACCACCACATCATGTTAACGTTAGATGCCACTATAGCTATATCGGAACCAATCATATGTTGTCATGTGTCTTTATCAGAGGCAATCATATGTTGCCACGTGTCCCGCTAGATGAGAAAGGAAAGGGCTCATTCGCCTTTGGTTTTGTGATGAAATCCTTTATTAACCTTTATCGGTGTTCCCTAGCGGGTTTTAACACTATCGACACATTATGCATATCACAACTTTTTAAAGGTTGTCACCTTAAGAAGTTATGATTCTGTGATTCATTGACCTTCCGATGTGTCGATGCTCTAATATGCCCGACCTCCGATATGTGATCACAGATATGCTGGACCTCCGACATCCTGACCTCCGATATGCGATCATCGATATCTCTAGACCTCTGATATGCAATCTCTGATATTATTTCCTTCCTAAGGCTTCAATCCTTGAAACTTCAGCATACCATATATTTTGATCCAAGAGTCTATTTTTGGACTTCCACATATTGTTGGAAAGCTTGTTTAGATAAATTTCCAAAGGAGAGGGTCTATTGTAGGCTTTGAGTCCTTCTGCTCCTTGGAAGATGACTGCAAAATTATCTTCTCATTTACTCTTTGGATAGCTGAAATTAGACCCACCATGATGATCCTCTACATGAAGCCTGCAGTTATCATAGGAATCCTTCTAAGTCATGCATTCATATGTGTGGTTGACATCAGTGCTAACATTCATGCACAATAATAACACAACCACCATCAATTTTCCAACACTCACTCATGACAAGACACTCATGACACCTCAATGATGACCCCTTAGGGACCTTACAATTCAAATCAATACTAATGGACATCTTTTGACACACATATTTTCAATGACATGACCAATTTGATACCTTTGTACAAAGACAATTTATACTATAAAACCTAGTGAATTTATAGGTTAAACTTTACCAGCAGATTTTCAAAATAATTAACTAGACAAACAGAGTTTGATTACCTATATTATATGACCCTAATAATGGCTCCAATGGGGATGGCATCCTCCTTGTGAGGTGCCAAGAACACCAAGATCAGTAGCCTTCTCCATTGGACAATTATTTGACTCCTTGACTGAACTTCAAATTAACTCAAACTGACTAATATATTTATTACAAACTCAAAAATTATAAATGAAATTTTACAGCAAATCACCAAAGCCTTAGGGCTTTCTCCTCGAGCTTCAACTCTGATGATAGATGTCCACGCCTGTTGAAGATAGATATACAATCATGTGTAATGATCTTTCCAATGTAACCAATCAATCAAATGATTATGCTTGTATTCAACTCCACCAACCATAAAGAAAAATTCAGAAAATGGCAACTCAAACTTTCCATTGAACATCTGCTCATGATCCATAAATTCCATGACTTCATTTTTCTCTAATGATTGTGTGAGATCTTGAAAAACATGAAAAGTTACCTCTTGTTAACTTGGAGAAAAAAAAGGTTTTTTCCTCTTAATGATTCCAACAAGTCAACAAAAGAATCTTCAAAAGCATGATTAGTTACCTTTACCTAATGATTGGAAAAAGGAAGGAAGTAGTATTTCAGAAACTGAGGGCTTCTTCAAAAGAAATGGGAGAAGTCTATTCATCAATCTTGTCATGTATATCCTCAATTTAGGCAACCACATCATTAATAGAAAAAATGTCCACATCCATGGGATCTAAAACAATTTGCTCTTCTTCAAAAAAATAGTGCAACCCTAGGTAGTTATCACCATGAATGATTTCATTGTCTAAAGTTTATGTGCATGCAATTTCTTAAATTTATTCTTCACAAGTCTCTTCATGAAATGAAAATTGAGAAATATAATGGAATGAAGAAAAAACTAATTCAATATCTTTTTTTTTTCCTCTGGAAAAATCACTGTATATTTCATTAATAAGTCGATAGTTACATATAGAGTCTGTTATATTCAGAGTATCTTCAAAAATCAGTTTGTTGCATTACCATGCAGGGTATGCTATCAGTTCACTACATTTAGCTGTTCATTTCTAAATAAATGCCAAAATTTACATTATATCTCTGTAGAGTGCTGTCAAAAAATATGTCTAATGAGCTATTTGCTGATCCAGGGTTGGGTATCCTGGATCTATATATGGCCGGTGGTAAAAAATTTTCTCCTGTTGATCAGTGATCTCTGTAATCTCCCATAATCCTCTGTTCATCAGTGATGCCTCCTTGGAAAGTTTGTCGGCACCCTTATTGTGCTCCCTGTATATATGAGAGATAGTAATATGGTTAAAAGCTGCTTTGAGGTGGAGTGCTTCTTGTAAAATAGTGCTGAGAGAGTGTGTGTGACAAGTAGCAGTGCCGTTTATCCAATTAATAATAATCTGTGAGTCTCCAAAAATATTGATGCTAATGAAATGGTGCCTCAATGCAAAGTGTAGAAGGTGGCGAAGAGTAATCAGTTCGGCGAAGTTGTTAGTACCAACCCCCAAGCCAGCCTTGATTATGTAATGGTGATTTTCTGTTACATGGAGGATGAAGCCTCCTCCACAGCTCTGCTGATTTGCAGCGCCGTCGAAGTATGCCCACGGCATGCTTGTGTCGATGGGAGGATGCGGTGCAGGTTGTCGAGAAGCCGGAGGGTGAGGGTCGGGCAATTCCTACAGGGCAGCAACAATACTGGCTTCGAGCAAAGTCCAGTGAATAGGCTTATCATCGAATATGGCGTTGTTCCGAGATTTCCATATTGCCCAGTTAACTATGATTGGAAGGTTAATCAGTTTCGTCCCCCTGTTTTTCTTTTCCCAATCAATCCATGCGGTTATGATATTCGGTCCCTCCCAGTCTCCTGCGAATTTTGTGTGTGCCTTAAGATTTCGCCACAATTCTATGGTAGCACGACATCTCAGAAATGTATGTTCTATCGATTCCGATTCTTCCTTGCATAGCACACATCTCGAGGGTCCGTGAATAGCTCTTTTCATGAGCTGTTCACTTGTGGGAACTTTGTTCCTGAATATACACCAGCTGAATAATTTTGATCGAGGGGAAGCGGCATATTTCCAGATGTTCTGCCACCAGGATGCAAGAGCTTCAGGCTTCCGGTGCTCAATGAGATATAGATAGCCCTCCTTGGGTGTATATACACCGTGGTCAGCTCGGTGCCAAATGAGTTCATCCGGGCCTTCTGTTATTCGAATGTGAGCTTCCACTAATGCTTCTCTGTATTCGTCCCAGACAGTGTGCCATCTTCTCGGGATATTTAATAGGATTGCAGATTTCCATGCTTGGTGAAAAATGTCTGATTGAGCTGGGTCTGCAATCTGCGAAATAACCTTTATATTTCGAGCTGAGAGGAATGCAATAAGATCTTGTGGAAGAGTGTGTCTGCCTCCACTTCCAGACCAGGGATCAAGTCCAATTCTTGCACTGTTACCATCTCTGATGCGCCAAACTATGTTGTCCCTGATGAGAGGTAAGGAATGCAGGAGGGCCTTCCAAATCGATGATATACCAGTTTTATTCCAAGTAGGCAGTCTTACCCAATCGCTGATGCTGAGAGGCCAGATATATTTATGGAAAACAATGTTTGTCCAAAGGCTATGGGTAGTCAGAAGAGCCCATCCCATTTTTCCGGCCAGAGCTTTTGCAAATATCGGGAGTTCCTTCAGTCCCCATCCTCCCCATTTCTTTGGAAAAGCAATCTTGTTCCATTCGATCCAAGCGAAAGTTCGTTTGTCTTGGTTCCCAGCCCATAGGTATCGGTTGCACAATTGTTGTAGCTTGGCCAATATGTTCCGGGGAATCCATGCCAGGGCCATCCAGAACACAGGGGTGGCTTCCAGCACAGCTTTTATCAAGATAA
Organism: Pinus tabuliformis; assembly: GCA_031772625.1. Lineage (NCBI taxonomy): Eukaryota > Viridiplantae > Streptophyta > Pinopsida > Pinales > Pinaceae > Pinus > Pinus tabuliformis. The sequence continues at coordinate 1,311,134,921 of CM062809.1, forward strand.
GCCTCCCAGCCCTAGAGAGGTATCTGTGACACCAGCAAGTTAACCTATTTTCTATCTTTGACACCAGCCATACCCAATCGGCAATCTTCTGACTTTTCGGTTTAATCCAGTATCCCAGGTATTTGAGCCCTCTATCCATTGGCTGAGTATTATAGGGAAAAACCGTTCTAGCAACATGAGCTTCGTTTATAGAGGTGCCGACCATAGTAATAGAAGATTTTGCTCTGTTCACTTCCATACCAGTTGCTTTTGTGAATAAATCAAGAATGCGGGAGAAAGAGGTCGAGTCCTGTACACTTCCATCCAATAATATTAAGACATCATCTACAAACAAAAGATGTGTAAGGAAGCAGATGTCTGATATTTTAAGACCTCTGATGGATCCCTCCCTGTTTGCAGAGGTGAGGAGGCGACTAAGAGCTTCTATGACCAAGAGAAAGAGCAATGGTGAGAGGGGACAACCCTGACGCAGCCCTCTTTCTGAATGAAAGAAATGAGAGGCAGATCCATTGATCAGAATACTGAAGGTGGGGGAGGTGATGCAAGCCATAATCCAATTGATTAGGGAGAGGGGGAGACCAATATGGATGAGGATCATTTTAATGTACAGCCAGCTCACTCGATCAAATGCCTTGGAGAGATCTATTTTCAGCAGAATGCATTTGAGATGTTTTGTCCAGATGGAGTGGATTGCTTCTTGTGCCGAGCCTATGGCTTCATGAATCTGTCTATTCTCCAGAAATGCAAATTGTTGTGGAGAAATATGTCTGGAGAGGATGGGCTTGATCCTATTGGCAATGATCTTAGAGATGATCTTATAGAGCACATTACAGAGGGATATGGGGCGGAAATCATCAAAGGAGGATGGGTTGTCAGCCTTTGGGATGAGAGCAATAAAAGTGGAATTAATTGCATGATAGATACTCCCCGAGCTCCTGCTCTCCTCAACAACTTTAAGAATATCTCCTCCCAGAAGTTTAAAGAAGGCAGAGTAGAACTCTATGGTCCAACCATCCAGACCAGGGCTCTTTTCCTTCTTGAACCATTTTATGGTGCTTTCCAATTCAGCCATAGTGACAGGTGCTTCCAGGTCCTCTGTATCATCTTCCTCTACAAATCTGGGGAGATGTGTGGCCACATTGATGATCTCCGCCAGATTTGTACCCCCAGGGCTCTTGTATAGATTTCTGAAGTGTGAGGTACCCAGATTTGATAACTTGTTGAAAGTATCTGCCCGGCCTCCCTCAGGGAGGGGGAGGTTCCAAATGGTGTTTGCCACTTTCCTTCCTTTGGCGAGATTATGGAAAAACCTAGAGTTCTCATCTCCCGCTTTCAGCCATGTAGCTCTGCTGCGAAGCCTGATAGATTCCTCTCTTCCCTTAAGGATAGCCTTCTTCTGATTTTCCAGGTCCACCAGTCGCGCCTTTTCATCCTGTGATAAGAACCCTAAATTTCTCTCATCCAGAAGACCCTTCAAATCATCCTCCACCTTGTTAAGTAGTTCATCTTCATTCTTCTTTTTCTCCTTTGCCCAATTGATCACTATATGTTTTAGCTCAGTTAGGTTTTTCACGAATCCCCTTGCCATCGAAGTTTCTCTGTCAATAGGATGAGCTCGCCAGAATGATGTGATCAAGTTTGTGAAACTTGGATCTTGAAGCCACATATGGTTGAACTTATAAGGAGCTTTTGGCTTCTGTTCCTGGCCCCGAATTTCCAAGGCTATAGGGGTGTGATCTGAGATGCCACCATTGCTAACCCACTGTTTGTATGTATGCAATTGATGAACCAAGGGACCCTTTATGAGGAATCTATCTAACCTTCTGGCCAAGGCAGCCTCTCCTGTTCTTCTGTTTCTCCAAGTTGGCTGAAGCTTCTGTACAGGGATGTCAATGTAGTCGTGTTGCTCCAATAACCCTCTCATGTAATTTGTGATGGGGTCAATCTGGGCCGCCTCACCCCAAGACTCACTGAACCCCAAGGAGAAGTTCAGGTCTCCCCCGATGATGATGTTGTCGCGGGATAGAAGATTGCAGCTGAGGATTTTTCTCCAGTATAGTTCCCTTTGATGACAAGGTCCGTAAATATTGAAGATTCGGATGGGGAGACCGAGTTCAATTGGGATGATGTCTGCTCCAAGGAATCCATGTCCGCCCCAGGATGATTCCAGCTTGATAGAGGAGGGGTTGTATCCGAGCGCCAGTCCCCCTGATCTTCATAAGGCATCCAATGCAATGAAGTTCCATCGAGCCCCTATAGAGGCTAGTGCACGGGTACAGGCATCTGCCGATCCAAGAGTTTCTTGTAACAAAATGATATCCGGTGACTCGACCTCAAAAAGTCGTTTAAGGGCTAGCTTTTTAGGGGCGCTGGCCAGTCCCCTACAATTGAAGGAGATATACTTCATGGGGGACCATGCTTAGGGGGGTTTGAAGCTCTAAGGACCCCTACGATGGTAGCTTGGCGCCCAGCCGCAACTTCAGCGCCCGCAAGTCTGATAGCTTTGTTGAGGTTTGATTTACGTCCCCGGGACAGAGGGAGCCCTGTGTCAAGAGGGACAATACCCAAGCCGGCGACGGGTTCAGAAGCCTCCGGGCGGGATGCCCTAGGACGAAGGGAGTAGGGATGAGATGTGGTCGTCCGGGATGAACTGGGCGAAGGTGGCGGGGATGAGATGGGCAGTGAGGGCGGAGCAGTGGATGACGACGGAGGAGGAGTGGGAATGTTACACTGAACCATGGTGCAAACAAATGAATTTTCGTGCATAAATGCGATATCAGATGATTTAGAGATAGGGAAAGGGAGGGTATCCGATACTTTTGCGGCCGCAGCTGCTGCCCGAGCCCTGGTCATTTGAGGCGGAGGCGGGACATGCTGATGTTGAAGCTCTTCCGCTAGGGAGCCACGATGATCTGCGCTGATCTTGGGCGAACGAGGAATAGATGGAGGAGCACTAATCCTTGGCGATCGAGGAATAATGTGGGGTGCCCTGCCAGAGTACGATTGAGCCTGATTGGGCGATCCATCCTAGCTGGTGATTAATGGACAATCCTTATATACATGGCCGATTTGGTGGCACCGGTTACATCTGAAGGGAACTCCTTCATAATCCATTATCTGTGTTCTGGTAAAATCCCCCCATCTCAGGGTCATTTTACCCTCTAGCCCTTCTCTGGTATCCAGGTGGACCAAAATTCTAGCAATGATTTTTTCGTTTTTCTCCTTGTAAGATCGATCATGGTCTAAGTATGTTCCCAGCGCATTCCCGATCTTGATGAATGCCTCCTCAGACCAATATTGAAGTGGTAATCCCGGCAGTCGAACCCAGAGAGGTCCCGCTCCTATCTGCTTGCGGTCCGGGTCGAAAAGTGGGCTCCATCATTTCAATAGTACTGGTGCCAATTCTATGTGCCAGTACTGTGCCAGAACGGTATTCGTGTGTTCCTCCTTGGCGAAGTGTAGTGAGAACCAACCACGAGGGAGTTTTTGTACTTCTGGTAGCTCCGAGAACGTTTCTCCCCAAATTTCTTTCACCCATGATTTTAGCCTTTCCGCCGTGAAAGTACGTCCTCGAACGTGGCCTACCAATGTCGCTCGAGCCAATGCCATGGTTTCTTCAAAGTTGGATGGATCGCCAAAGGATACAGATACGTCTTTCACAGTTTCTCTGATACACTTAGTCTTCTTTGAGCGAGGTGCAGTAGGGTGGTCGACCAGCGTGTTAGATGTCCCGACCCTAGGAGAGGGTTTTACAGGCTGTGGATTTAGGGCAGGCGAGCTGAAGCTGCCCGAAAGCCTGATCTCAGCGGAACCCAGGTGAATTGACTCCGAAGCCCGATGCTCCCCCGGCTGATTAGGTGGAACTGAAGCGGTTTGGTTCGCAGCTAGAACAATGGGAGGGGTTTCTTCAGCCCTAGTCTCCGCAAGATCTGCAGCAGGGAGGGGATATGCTGGTGCAGAGGGAGGGTTTGCTTCTGCCCTAGGCTGCGACGGATTGGAGGGATCTATACATCGGGGCGGCGAAGGGAAATCGAGGGCATAATCATCGGGCAAGTAAGATGATAGGAGAAAGGCGGTACCTGTCGAGAGAGGAGGCGCCTCTAGAGCGGGCTGAATGGGGGAGGGATTCAACGAAACCACAGGTAGCGGGTGTTGAGAAGCGATGTTGTCTGCATCTGGTGCGGGAAAATAGTTAGGGTTTCCGAAGATAACAATACCATCAAGTGGGTCCGCCGAATAATCAACCAGCTCCATCTCCTCGTTAATCTCCATACCGGTCAACTGTTGTTTAACCGCAATCGTTGTCAGCTGTCGAAAACCCAAACCCCCAGATCGCCTTTCCTCCAGCTCGTCTCTTTCGCTGTCCGGTCGGCGGAACTCCCCGTAGACCTGCGGCTCCTGCGGCGTATGACCTAACACTTAACCAAGCCCCGTGACCGCTCGACCGCACTTCCGTAGTTCTGAAACGCCTGCGGCTAGTCTATCCTAGCCCTCTACGATAGCTCCGCGAGACCTCCATCTCTCCGGTTCACTATCGGTTAGTTAGACTACTCGTCTTAATGGAAGTGTCTAACTACTTCTAATTCATGTCATGGGATGTTGGTCGATAGTGTGTGACAATTCATAAAAGAACCACAACGGGAAGAGACCAAAAACTAATTCAATATCATCATCCCTTTCTTGATCATTTGGAAACCACTGAATATGTTCATCAAGCTCAAAACAACAAACATGTTGTACATTGTTATTGGACTCGATAAATGAATCATGATCCTGTAGGGTTTCTATGCGCGCAAACTCAAAATTTTGATCATCACTAATCTCTTTTTGAATTGAAAACTCAGGAAAGGAAAAGAATGAAAAGCAACTCGAACAACCATCTTCAATTATATCTTGATCATTAAAAGACTGGAAAGATTGCTGCAAATTGTCATCATTGAAATCCTACTTGATTTCACTTTCATCCAAGGGAGAAACCACCATTTTTCCTTGGTGATGAAAAGGGTTCTCATACAAAGCTTCCAAGATTTCTTCATCCATAAACTCGTCATATCCATAAATATTTTCAAGATTTTGAATAAATTTTTCAAAATGATCACAACAATTTTGAACTAGTAACAGATATGGACAAGATTCTTTAAAATGCTCAAGAAATATTGTGTTAAAGTCCTTAAGAGAATAAAGTATAGCAGGAAGCAATTTCTCATACCAAGATCTTGCTTTTTCTTCTAAGGATATCATGAACATCTTCATGAATTTTAACTTTAAACTTATGAATATGCATATGAAACCTAATCAGATGCAAAACAGGATCATCTCTTCTTTCATCTCTGAATTTTGGCAAATAAGTCTGCGAGTCTACATGAGGAATGTGATTTGGAAAGCTAAGAAATTGAGCTTGATTCATAGGATCATACCTTCTGATTGAAAATCTATCTTTGCTTCCAGTGGATTCTTTAGACCAATTTGAAATTGTTCGGAGTCGCCAGGTGAATATTTCAACCTTCTTGTGTCTAATCACTTTCCACCAACAACAATCAGATTTGAAACTTGATAGTCTTTCGTGGGGAAGATGAAACCTTTCATTTCCCTAGTATGGTCACTAGAATGTTATCACTTCGTAACTTTCCTAGGCTAAGGAAGAAAACTACAAAGGTAACCACAAACGACTTTTAAAACTGGGATCTAGCCCTTCTAGCTTTAGAGAGGTATGATTTAGATTTCTGTTTTTAAGATCTTAGGTTAGTTATTAGGATTTGAGGTGGGTTTTTCAAAATTTTGGTTGAAAGATGATGGAAAAGTCCATTGGGCATGGAGTCATAAACTTTTGAGTAATCAAGTACAAAAATAATAGAGTAGCTATAACAGGGCAGGGTAGGCAAACTCCTAGATCTTATGGAGTGCTTGTGGTGTGAACCAGATGAATGATATTTAAGTTCAATTAAATATAAAGCATACACTAATGAATTCTATACTTAATATCAGAAAGAAAACATTTTCAACAAGCCATAACAGAGTACACTTAAGCAAATACGACACTTAATCTTCTTGCAACAATAAGGAGGGAAAAACCATATGGAAACTGAGAGAAAAAAACAATTTTACATGAGAGAACACATCACCAATTGCTTGACACGGGAATCCTGGAACAAAACTTTCTCTATATTTATGTAAATTGATCACTTTGAGTACAATCCACGACTTACATTAATGTAGAGATATTTTCTTCATACATAATACAACAATTTCTGAGCCTCATTACAAAATATTTATAGACTTTGTCTCGAATAAATTTGGACTTCAAATAAAATTTATTACAAAATAATATCTAACAAAGATATAAATATATTTTGAAATAGAACTAGAAAATAGGAATTCTAGACAAATTCGATTGTTTTGTTGAAACTTTGAAGGGAATATGTTGTTAAATGTGGCTACTTCTCGAAAAAATATGGAAAACAAACTAAATATAAAAACAATCACTAGAAAAATGTAGGAAATTTGGAATTGTTGGAAAATCTTCGGCCTTCAAAATTGAAATTGCTTCATTAATGCTAATCCTCTACCTTGGAATCTGGAGTGGTTGAAGTTGTTTTCAAAAAACTTGTTAGCTACCCTTTCAAACTACCAACTCCTCTATTCATGCACTCAATCTCATTGTTGTAGACCCATACGCCTTTAATTCTCTGTATTATATTATCGGAGAAATTCCACATCGTTGCAATGCTTCGACACTTCTCAGTCCCTTGGTGCTTAGCTCCTTTGGCATTTGCTTTCTCATATTACTGGGCCAATGGCCATCGTCTTATTGCCATATTGGAGCCCCCTTTGTTTCATAACTTCTGGGAGTTTCTGATTTCATCTTGGCTCCTTTTGCTTAGCCCTCCTCGCATTTCTCGCCATAGGAGCGAGAGTTGTGACCTGCCACTTAGCTTTAAGGTGCTAGGGTGTTTTTCTCCTGTCAAGGGCCATTGGAAAGCTAAAATAAGACCCACCTTCATGATCCTCTACATGAAACCTACAACTATCATGGGAATCCTTCTAAGTCATGCATTTTCCCATCTGATTGATATCAGTGCCAACATTCATGCACAATACTAGCACAACCACCATCAATTGTCCAACACTCACTCATGACACCTCAATGATGACCCCTTAGGGACCTTACAATTCAAATAAAGACTAATGGACCTCTTTTGACACACATATTTTCAATGACTTGACCAATTTGAGACCTTTGTACAAAGACAATTTAGACTATAATAATTGGTGAATTTATAGGCTAAAATTTACCAGCAGATTCACAAAATAAATAACTGGACAGACAGACTTTGATTACCTATATTATAGGACCCTAACAGGGTGAATGGTTCCATGCACATAAGAGTCCCCAAAGTTGTCATATTTTTTGTGGGTGGCCTTGAAAGCATATCAACCAATTTGTTTATGCTTCCCTTCTTGTACTTGATCACCAAATGAAATTGTTGTAGAAACCCCATGATATAGTGCTTCTACTTCTTCACAACTTGTACCAGGGCATAAAGCTCCTTGTCGTAGGTAGGGTAGTTAAGAACTGTCCCATGAAATACTTTAGAATGGTAGCATATAGGCCTTCATCCCTACAATGAGACCACTCACAATGCATACTCACTTGCATTTGTCTCCACTTCAAAGGGTTGTTGCAAGTTTGGTAATGCCAAAATTGGTGCTTAACTGATTTTCTTCTTTAGCTCATCAAAATCCCTCCATCGTCCCTTTCCCCACTGGAAACTCTTTCCACTTGTTGTTATGGCATGGAGTGGTGTTGCTATTGCTGAAAATGAGGCTATAAATTTCCTCAGGTACTGTGTTTCCCCAATGAAACTCTCGACCTTAGAAACATTAGTAGACACCCGCCATTTCAAGATGGCCTCCATATTGGCAGGATCTATCTTCAGCTCTCCTCCACCTATCACATACCCTAGATACATCAAATATTGTTGTGAAAACTCACACTTCTTGAGATTTTATAGAAATTAGTGCTTCTTTAATGTCTCCAACACCTGTGTCAAATTAGAGATATGCTCCTCCCAGGTAGCATTGTACAACAATATATCATCCAAATAGACAATAACAAACGAATCTATAAAAGTGTGTAGTACATCATTCATTAATATCATAAACATAGTTGGTTCATTGCATAGGCCAAATGGCATGACTAACCACTCATACAAACATTTCCTGGTTTTGAAGGCGGTCTTCTATGTATCTTCTTCTTTGACTCGAACCTGGTGATATCCAGACTTTAAGTCCAGCTTGGTGAAGTATTTTTCTTACTGCATCTAATCTAGTAGATTATCTATCCTAGGAAGATGGTACCTATTCTTAGGGGTGATTTTTTTTAGCACCCTGTAATCTATACACTTCTGTGAAGTGCCATCCTTCTTTGCCACAAATATGATGGGTGGCCCACATGGTGATGTACTCGATCGAATGGCACCCTGTTCCAACAGCTTCTACAACTATTGCTTCACCTCACTTGCTTCTATAATAGACTTCCTCTACATCCCAATGCTTGGAAATGGGGAGTCCAACAATAACTGGACCATGTGCTCCAGTTCCCTCTTAGTTGGTAACCCTTTAGGCTCTTGAAACAAATCCTTGTATACCTGTAGCAACTCTTATAGTTGTTTTTTTTTTGTTTCTTAATACACCCCTCGAGGGATTCCTTAACTCTTACTAACTCTTCTACAGACTTATTTTCTCTTAAAAATAATAAAACATACTTCTTGCTGGAACTAATCAATTTATTGGCTTGGTTAGCACTTACTAATGAAATTTTTGACTTGCCTTTGTGCACATTGATGATGAGCGATTTTCAATCTTTGATGAATCAATATTGGTTGTTTCTCTGGATGAATATTTCATCTCGCATGTACATGTAGGGACTCCCAAACACGAATCTACATACATCAAGGGTAACCACAACTAGTTCTACTTCATTAATAAAACAACACTGATGGAAAATCTAATTTTTCACTGTTTTTTTACCTTGAGGTATGCATCCTTTTTTACCCATCCTAGTGAATATGCGTTTGGATGATCACTAACTTCCAACCCTAACTTCTTGTCCAGTTCTGCTGCAATGATATTTGCTTGCGATTCTGAGTTAATGGAGCATCAATCTTTCTCTTCTTGACATGTATCTTTATATGGAATAGTTTGGTCATCTATTTCTCTTCCCGTTGCTTAAGGCTACTCAGGTTCACCTTCTCATGCGTTGACATACAAATGATCTTCTCATCCACGTCTGAGCAATGTTCAACTTGGTTGCTCGAATTAGTGGCCATGAGATTCTTTTTCTTATTTTCTTTCATTTTGTTCTTTGAGTTTAGCTCTGGATGCAACTTCTAGCATTTGTCCCCTGTATGGTCATTAATGTTGCAGTAGTTGCAATGGTTATTGGGATCTTTGCACTGGTATGTTTTGGTTGCTATATTTTTATCTTTCCCCCTTTTTACTCCTTATTCCCCTCCTTAGAAGTGTCTTGTTGCTTCTTCTGCTTTGATCCACTTGTTTGCACTCTCTTCAGACCTGTTTTTTCTAGGTAATGTGCCTATACAAAAGCCTTGTCCACTAATTTGGCCTTGTATAGCATCACTTGCTCCCACAGATGGCGATGTAGACCCCCCAAATACTTGAGGAGTACATCTGAGTTCATTAGGGAGATACTCAACATTATGGCCATCTTTTTGAACTCTGTGGTGTACTCCTGCACACTTTACCTCAGCTTTTGCTCGGAATAGTGCCACCAGATCCACTGGTTTTCTATGTACCAAATAGGGTAAAATTGTGACTTAATGAGGGTTTTGAAGTCCTCCCACTTAATTACTGGAGGCTCTCCCTCCATCCTTGGTGTCTTTGTGTGGATTTACCACCAAGTTAGGGCATGGCCCTCTAATTTCAGTTGTGCAAGTGAAATATTGTGTTAGGGAATGGCCCTCTTACATATTTAATGACCTTATTGATAGTTATTCTGATAGCCATTTCTCTGCAAGGGGTGGGCAGGCATAGTTTGTGTTTTTTTGTGTGACTAGGTTGAACCTAGGTCGGGGTTAGCCCATTTATTGGATGGAATAAGACCAATCAACCCACAATGGGATGCTTGTCAACAAGATAGTGTGTGGCTCAGTCGAACCTAGACACCCCTTGGGAAGTTTAGTTCTCCCAAAGTGGCTTCCATCCTAACCCCTCCCCATGATGTTTGAATTTGTGACCTGGAGGGGACTAGACCCCATGCAAACCAATTGGTCTACACCTCATGGGTATATGATTCTGGATTTTAATAGAAGGATTTCTTATTTCGCTAGTTAAAATTTGATGGTGGAGGAGGTCTACAAGTTCAACTCATATATTAGGGTACTAATTCAACATATTACCCAATCTACATATATTTAAGAAAACTTTTATGTGAGGCCTTTATTAAGGTCTTTGGCATTTCACAAAGGATTTATTTAATTTAATTATGTATTTTTATATAGTGAAAATACAAATAAAATTTATACAACTAAATTATCATTATTTGTTTGTTTAGTTCAACAACATACTTTTTTTGTTTTTGTTTCAACATATTTTAAATAAACTTAGTGAATAACATAAATACCTAAGTTTCATGACTATGTTGTGGTACTTCTTCTAAGAGCACTCGACTCAATATCATTATATTGAAGAACTAAATATATGTATCAAGAGTTATTTATTATATCTAAAAAATTCTTACAAATAACATAAGGAGTTATGCCACAAAATTGTTTCTTCAAACTAAGCATACAATATAGAAAAGTGGGCACCACGATACTTGGAGATCAATTTAATTGAGTGTGTGCCTCATTTCTTACTTGTTAAAGATATTAAATCATTTGTGGGTTTTAGGTGAGCCATCTCAACCAATATTTCAATCCTTTTGCAAAGGACTATTGTATATAAATGGCATATCCATCCCAATATTTCAATCCTTTTGCAAAGGACTATTGTATATAAATGGCATATCCATCCCAATATTTCAATCCTTTTGCAAAGGACTATTGTATATAAATGGCATATTCATCCAACAACCTTTTTACAGAGATGCTAATGTAAGATTTCTTAAATGGCGCGTCTACCTCAGTTGTCTTGACCACAGAGCTTTTCACAAGTACTTTTACAAAATTCATTTATACAACAATTCTATTTGTAATCCAATTTGTGTCCATCTTCACAACAACTTACTCATAAAAGTTGTTTGTCTTGACCACAGAGCTTTTCACAAGTACTTTTACAAAATTCATTTATGCAACAATTCTATTTGTAATCCAATTTGTGTCTATATTCACAACAACTTACTCATAAAAGTGGTTTTTCCCAAGTGCCAATGATATCTTTAGTTGATAGACACCTCATAGTTTTTGTGTTCATAATTTATTTGTTGGAGAGTAACATGTATTTGGATTGGAATTAAATTTTGTAATTGTATTTAGATGTTTGACATTTAAAATTATTATAAATATTCAAATATAATTCAATATAAAATATAAATTTAATTTTATTATATTTTTAGATTTTAGAATTAATTACGAAATAAAAATCTTTTACCCATACACAAACTAACATAATTACCATATAAATTCAATTAAACTAACTAAAACTACATATAAATTCAATTAAAGTAACTAAAACTACATGCAGAATCTATACAAAGAAAACAGTTACTCTTATTAAAAAAATGGTCTCATTTTAAATTGATTTATTTACTTTAAAAATTCTATTAAAATTTTAAATGGATAAAAAAATAATTTAATGGAAAACTTAAAATCTAATTATAAGACATTAACCTATTGCAATACTCTTTCCTTCTTACAAAATATGCATATTGAATATGAATAATTAATACCGTACCCTCTGGGCCTCCGGTGTGGATGCCGTGAGAATCGTGTACTTCTATCAGTACTATATTAACACGGAACTGTTTATTTTAAACCCACTTGCAATTGCAAATAATAAGTTACAGAAAGAAAAGTAATTGCGTGGCTGTGGTCAAATATTCTCAGCTAGATCAAATACACACTATCATTTACTCCCGTCTCCATGTTTCACTTTCCATGACTAAAGTATGGAAAGAGTTCTCAATGGTCTCCCATGTGTAGCATATATAAATACCAAGACATGCTTCAGGTTATAGCACATGTGGTGGCCTTGAGTTATGTATGCATCAATGTTTTTCTTTATGTATTAGAATTTGTATGTATTTAAAATGTCATTATTAAGAAAAAAATATAATATTTTAGAGGTTAGTTTCATTGCAGTCTATTGCAGTTTATGTCAGTGAAGTGTTTGAGAGGTAGAGTGTTTAAAAGGTTATGAGTTCAATTTTCTCGAAATATTCGTTGAATTAAATTCTCTAAATTAAATTTCCAAAAAGTAAATTAACCCCATATATATATATATATATATATATATATAGAACTTACAATGAAATTGTTAGCTTAATAGACTGAATAGCTTCTAATTATTTCTCTGATCATCCGCAGAAATCTATATTAAACCTGGTAATGAGAAAAGAGAAAATTTTCAAACTACAAGAGGAGAAATGGCATCAAAGAAGCACGCTGTTATGGATAAAAAGTGGAGACAAGAATACATTTTTTCCCATCAAGTGGCATCTAAAAAGAAACAAAAGAATACTATATGGATAATAAAAAATGGCCAAGGGATCATTCTCTCCATAGTTGAAGGAATAAAAAAAGAAGCTTTGAAGCATTTCAACAATCATTTCAAGGAAGTAGAAGATGATCACATGGAAGACAAAATGGAGCTAGTCAATTTATTCCCATAGATGGTATGTGAGGAGAATGCAACTATGATGGATGATCCAATCTCGAGTGAGGAGCTGCCCCAAACTCTCAAGAAAATGGCCAAGGACAAGAGTCTAGGGCTTGATGGATGGCATGTTGACATATTCCTACACTTTTTCAAGCTTATGGGTCTTGAGCTGGTCAGAATGGCGGAAGCTGTTAGAATTTCTGGGAAAATTCCAGGGGCATTCAATTCTACTTTTTAAAATTAATCCCCAAAAAACCTAAATCTCTTTCATTTGATGGATTCAGACCCATTTCATTATGTAACTCCGTATATAAGATGATATCCAAACTGCTAGCCAATAGAATCAAAAAAATCTTATCCCCTCATATCTCGTTGGAGAAATTTGGCTTTTCGTCTAATAGAAGAATCCAAGATGTTGTCTCTATTGCTCAAGAGTGCATGCACTTGATAAAATCCAGAAAATTAAAAGCATGTATGCTGAAAATTTATCTCATTCAGACATATGATTGCGTGGATTGGGAATTTCTGATCATGATCATATATAAAATTAGCTTTGCACATAGGCATGTTCAATGGATTAAGGCATGCTTCTCCACTGCTTCAATGGTTGTCCTTATCAATGGTGAACCCTCTTCATTCTTCAAGATACATAGGGGGCTTCGTCAAAGCTATGTGTTGCCTCCCTTACTCTTCATACTTGTAATGGATGCATTCAGTAGAGGTATAAAAGGCAAGATGGAGTCTCGTCTTATTGTGGGTTGTAAGGTTGCCAACAATTGCACATTGTCCCATATATCATTCGTGGATGACGTCCTCTGTGCGGGGATGGCAATCATAGAGGAATGAACATCATTCCACAAAGTTTTTGATCAAGTTGGAAAAGCCTCTGATCTTCACATCAACAACAACAAATAAGAGATTATCATAGATGAGGTTGACTCAGAATAGATACAAAATATTGTAGCGTTATTTGGAGTGAGAATCCGCCCCCTACACATTGGCTTTAAGTATTTGGGATGCTTTTTAAAAGTAGATAAGCACAAAAATCAGGATTGGGATTGGTTACTTTCAAAATTTGAAAAGAAAATTTACTCCTGGGAACATAAGTGGCTTTCCCTTGGAGGTCGGGTCATAATGATTAAGGTTGTTCTACAAGGCATTCTTGTATATTGGATGCACCTCTTTCACATCCCATAGGCAATCATACACAAGATCGACAGCCTCATCTCAAGATTTCTTTAGCTTGGTTCTAGTATCTCTAGCAAGATACATCTTATGAGGCTATCTGAGATCTCTAAGCCGACACATTTGGGTGGATGGGGCATTTTGGATACTAGAAGGTTCAATCTACCTCTTTTGGAAACAAACTTATGGAGGGTATTCAAGGAAGATGGTTTATGGTAAAGAATTTGTTTTGGTAAATACATCTCTCAGAATAGCATGGAGGAATGGGTTAGAGTAGGGGTTCCCTCAAATGCATGTTCCTCTATCATATGGTGGAGCCTCAAGAAGGCAATCCCATGGTTAAGTTGTAACTTTCTTTGGCTAGTCGGGAATGGACAAAATATTTTTATTGGAAGGGATGCCATTAAGGGTGTATCTAGATGCCATATTCTCTCAACTCCATTGATTCTTTTCCTAAAACAACAAGGATTGATACTCTGGACAACATGTGGATGGGGGACTATATCCCACTGTTCGCCTTGGTATGGTCCAATGCATGGAATCTTGGTATTCCTCATCTCTTTGAAGAGGAGTGGGAAAGCTACCGAAACCTACTCTGCCAAGCGGGCATCACTCTGTCACAACGTAGGGATCATCTTGTTTGGAATGGCCACATAGTGAATGGGAGGATTTGTGCCAAGGAAGTATATACACTCATCTCTTCATTCATCACTCCCCTTCCTTATGCTCACTAGACTGAACATATGTGGTGTTGGAAAGTCCCTTTAAAGTTAAAATGCTTTGTTTGGTTAACCAGCCACAATTGCATTTTGACTTGGGATATGCTGATCAAATTAGTATTTATTGGTATTGGAAAATGCATTCTTTACAAATCGGATGGGGAAGACTGCGACCGCCTTTTTGTGAAATGTCCTTTTGTCGGTGTTGTTTGGGAGGAGGTTTCCACTCTCTTGGGAGTAAACATCGCTTGCGAAGTATTTTCTATTACAAATTGTCTCATATCATGGGCCTAGCATGCCATACCTTACAGGGTTGTCCCATTTTATACATTTTTGGGGATTTGGCGAACTAGGAACAACCTCATTTTCGAGGGTAATGTCACAGATAACAAGATGGTGGCCCTCAAGATTGTTGCATACTTCAATGAAATTGGTCCATGGCATCCCAAGGCTCCTTCTCGATCATTCACATTGGTTGATTTGGATAATATATTCCCCATATATTTATTTGATGGTGCATTTGTAGGGGGAAGATGTCCCTGTGGTGTATATCTTCGTATTGAGCCTGCTTCTCTAGATCATTTTTTTGGTCTGGTGGGTTTGGAGAGAATTGCATCGCAGAGATGATTACTTTATGGGGTGTTCTTCATTGTGTCTCTTGGATAGGCATTGAAAAGGTTGTGATCATTGGTGACTCCCTCTCTATAATTCAGTGGATACAGGGCAGGTGTGATTTGGATGTCCCTCCTCTATGCAACTGGATGCAACGAATCCAAGACCTGAAGTCTACCATACCTAATGTGTCATTTGAACATGTATACTGGGAACAAAACCTAGAGGCAGACACTCTTTCCAAGCACAATGTGGCCCTCTCCGATGGGCATATGATTTATGAACATGTAGTCTATGGTATCATTTGTGGCCAAGGCTATTTTGAGATCTAAAGGAGAGATGTTCTGATCTCTCACTACCATTTTGCCATTTTACCTTCTGTTTTTTCCAGAAATTTTGTACTTTGTTTGTCTATCCCCGTTTTGTTATGTTTTTTGCTCTCCGTTTGAGTATATTTTTGATAGAATTTGAGTGTATTTTTGATAATATTATTATAATGTTCTAATGAATCATTTTTTTTGGGTTATATTTCTAAAATTTACTATCTATGGTGGGCAAGGCTTGTAATAGACGTATACTGATGTGATATAAAACAATCTTCACTTGTAATAAAAACACGTTTATGATATTTTCTTCTGAATATATATATATATATATAAAACTCACAATGAAGCGTCGTCGTGGCTTTCAGTGGTGTGGTTATTATTTGCGGTGGGAAAAAAGTTACAACTTTTCATTTTTCTGTTTGATAAAAGGACGATTAACAAAATCCAAAACTTTTAAGGAATGGATCGAAATTTGCTTTTCGAATCTCTTTCCTTCCTTAAGTAATTAAGATTTTAACCGTAGATTTACAATGGAGAAGTCACGAAATCATTAAGCTTTAACAACTTCTATGTTCTTAATATAAAATGTGTATAAAGTACAATTGGGATCAAATCTGATCATCACTGCGGTTCGAAGCCCGCTGCTCGGCCCCCTTTCAATTGGGCTATTGTTGCCCGTGTCATAAACAGGGTAAGGGACTAACTTTAATTTGTACACTTACACCCCCTGCGGACGACCTAAACATTGGGAACTCATGGAAACTGGTTTGGTATAATCAAGACACTTCGACGATCGTATCCAGCTTCGCTGTACAGTGTTTTCTCGGAGACCCAAACTGCGACCGGGCAGACTTTGATTTATTACTTCCACACCCAGATCTCGATTTCATTTTTTCTTCTTCTCCCCCTGCGGATATTTCTCCAATGTGTGGGTTTGTGTAGGAGCTGGGCTGAATATAATCTCCGATCCCATATTTGGTGCACATCTTTTGCAGTGTAGAATTAGCCTTGTAAAGCAAACAAGCCATATCTGACTCGGAAACCACAAACTGCAGCTTCTTTCGCGGAAGTAGAAAGTATATTTGACCAACCTGTAACTCCTGGCAGGGGAGAAGCTCCCGCATCTTTTGGCCGATGTAAAGGCAATCGGAGTTACAAATAAAATGGTCCGGGCTTTCTATTAAGATCTGTTGGGCCTTTACAGGACGAGGAAATTGGTAAGAGCTGCCGTCCATCAATATAACAATCGCTGCAGGTGCTCCTCCACCTCCTCCTCCCAATGCTGCGTAAGAGATCACTGCAGATGACATGCAGATTCCCATCTTTACGAGCCTTTCAAACTATGGCAACCTTACTTGATCAATGTCGATCTCCCTCAAATCTGCTAATACGAATGGCTCCTTCTCTCTCTTTGTTCTCATCTATAAATGATGAGCAGGAGGAGGGAAATGGAGAGAATTTATAAAGAAGAACTTAGAGGTCTGCTGATCTGTCTGCCAATAAATTAATCACAAACGACAACTGCAGGTGATCTGCTGAACTGTTTGATAATAAACTATCCACATTTGTTATTATTGGAGGAGGCAGCGCTCGTGTATGAATATCTATTTTATGTAAAGGCGAGCTAAGGGCACCTTCTGCTCATGTGTTCCTGGAAAATGCAGGGATGGTTGGGGCTCTAAATATAAAATTGGAAGATAAGAGTTAGGGCATGAGGCGAGAGACATGGAAGCAGTATGATGTGTAATGTAACACATGTTGGATATCACGAGGTTGTGCCAGTGAGTGTGTCGGGTATCAAAACAGCTGCAGGCTGGCAAAGGTGCAGAAGTTGGGTGATGATGCATAGGATTTAATAGAAAAAATATAACATACAAATTGTGCAGTTAAGTGCGCAGGCCGGCATCGGTACTGAGCATCCAGGCAGCGGCAGCCCAAACTTAGTAGATTTTATTGTTAGATTTGATTAGAGCACAAGGTATCATGGCTGCAACATTTTTCTCAACGAGCCTGGGTGAAGGTGTTGCAACGACCCTTCGTCTACGCATTGCCATGAATTGCCCGGAATCGTCTATTTATTAATATATTAATATTTATTTTTAATATATTAATATATTAATATTATAATTTAAATATTATTCTTTAAATATAGTTTTAATTTGAAATTATATCTCTACATTGTTCTCTATTCAAGCTTTTGTCATAGTCTGTTTTTTCATATGATGAGCCACATTTGTTGGTTCCAAAAGCGTTGGCCAAAAATTTCTCTTATGTGATCTCTACCAAAAGACTTTGCTTAATTCATTATGGATTACAAAAACTTGAATACAGAGACCATCTAATTTGGAAAAATATTTATAAGAAAGAATGTAATTTTTTGTTGTTTAAAATATATTTTTGAATTCATAAATGGATTCATCATAAACCTTCGGGGCATTTAAAATCTACAAATTAAACAACCTAAACTAAAGTTTTTAAAAATCTCTGCTAGATTTTCGTTAATCATTCCGTATATAAATTAGACTATGCCTTTTAAAAATAGTTGATATTAAATGTAATGTTATCAACAAAACATTGCTTCTAGGTGTGAACTTAGATGCAGCGTTATATCTTCCCAAATTAATCATAACAGGGGTCTCAAACACTTAGGTGTGAACTTAGATGCAACCTTACATCTTCCTAAATTAATCATAATTGGCGACTCAAAAAACACAATAAGGCATTTGCATCTTGGCTTCACACCCTTTAATAAGCTACTATCTATCTTTGAAGAATTAATTCATCTCTAAACTCTTTTATTGAAATGTACTTTTTCCCTAGTATCAAAATGAACAATTACCTTACTCAACAATCACTAAGGCCTCCAGAACCCTAAAGATCAATGAGAAGTCTTATTTCCATCCCATCTCATGGTGTGGAATTGATTCCATCTAGGCTCCATTCAACAAGTCATTTGGAGGCTTTAGGAGTCACCTTGTTGGTATGACTGCCACAAGACTTGGAAAGTATATTAACTAAATTCAATGTGGAATTTCTTGGAGTGTCCAATTTACCCAATGTTGACGATATGGTCCACTATGTCTGTGTTTATGAGAGTTTATGGAGAATGTCTATGGCTCTAGTTTTAGAGCCTCCCCACACGAGGATTCATCCTCTTATGGCTCTTGTGTGCATGAACCTCTTAGTGTGTGGGGTGTTCATAATTTTTCCTCTCTCTAGAATAGAATATTTATGTGGTATTCAAGTCATTGGGAGATAAATATTCAACCTTTGCATGTGTTGGTGATAATGATTCTGCATGTAGATGTTGGATAGGGGAGGAGTCCCTAGCTTTCTCCACCAAGGTCAATGAACTATAGGAAAATCTTATCCTCCAACTGAATTGGAAAACTTAAAATCTAATTATAAGACATTAACCTAATTATAGATTCTTGATTCTCTGAGTCCACTACCCTCTCGGAGACATAAGGTGTAAAACTTAAACCCACTTGCAATTGCAAATAATAAGTTACACAAGAAAAATAATTGCGTGGGTGTGGTCAAATATTCTCCGCTAGATATACGGGCGTGCAATGCTACTTGCTTTTTTCTTCAAATACACTCCCCCATTTACTCTCGTCTACATGTTTCACTTTCCATGACTAACGAATGAACAAGTTCTCAATGGTCTGCCATGTGTATCTTTGGCCAAGTCGACATTCATTTAAAATGTACTGGTGAAATGTATATGTTGTTTTAATATTGACTTAAAATTTTATTATAATTGATATCAATTATGGATGGAAAATTATTAGAGGATATTATCTTTAATGAAAGTTAACTCGTCTCTTTTATTTCATTGGAAATAATAATTATAATTATATATATATGTGTCAAAATTACCATTTATTTTATTCATTTGTATGCAGCGGTATTTTTAAATAATTTATATGCATTATTTCAGTTTCAATATATAAATACCAAGACATGCTTCAGGTTATAGCACATATGGTGCCCTTGATTTATGTATGTATCAATGTTTTTCTTAATGTATTAGAATTTGTATGTAATAAAAATCTTATTATGAAGAAAAAATATAAAAATAAAATATTATAAAATTTAGTTTGGAGGTTAATTTAATCGCAGTTTATGTTATTGAAGTATTTGAGAGGTAAAGCATTTAAAAGGTTATGAGTTCAATTTTTTCGAAATATTCGTTGAATTAAATTCTTTAAATTAAATCTGGTAATGAGAAAGGAGAAAGTTTTCAAACTACAAGAAGAGGAATGGCATCAAAGAAACAGGGTAGTTTGGATAAAAAGTGGAGACAAGAATACAATTCTTTCCATCAGGTGGCATCTAAAAAGAAACAAAAGAATACTATATGGATAATAAAAAATGGCGAAGGGATCATTCTCTCTAGAGTTGAAGGAATAAAAAAAGAAGCTTTGAAGCTTTTCAACAATCATTTCAAGGAAGCAGAAGACAACCACATGGAAGACAAAATGGAGCTGGTCAATTTATTCCCATAGATGGTAAGTGAGGAGAATGCAACTATGATGGATGATCCAATCTCGAGTGAGGAGTTGCACCAAACTCTCAAGGAAATGGCCAAGGACAAGATTCCAAGGCCTGATGGATGGCCTGTTGACATATCCCTGCACTTTTTCAAGCTGATGGGTCTTGAGCTAGTCATAATGGCGGAAGCTGTTAGAATTTCTGGGCAAATTCCAGAGGCACTCAATTTTACATTTTTAACATTAATCCCTCAAAAATATAAATCTCTTTCATTTGATGAATTGAGACCCATTTCATTATGTAACTCTGTATATAAGATGATATCCAAACTGCTAGCCAATAGAATCAAAAAAATATTGTCCCCTCATATCTTGTTGGAGAAATTTGGCTTTTTGTCTAACAGAAAAATCTAGGATGTTGTCGTTATTGCTCAGGAATGCATGTACTCGATAAAATCCAAAAAATTAAAAGCATGTCACCTGAAAATTTATCTCATTCGAACATATGATTGCGTGGATTGGGAATTTCTGATCATGATCTTTTACAAAATTAGCTTTGCACATAGGCATGTTCAATGGATTAAGGCATGCTTCTCCACTGCTTCAATGGTTGTCCTTATCAACGGTGAACCCACTTCATTCTTCAAGATACATAAGGGGCTTCGTCAAAGCTATGCGTTGCCTCCCTTACTCTTCATACTTGTAATGGATGCATTCAGTAGAGGTATAAAAGCCAAGATGGAGTCTGGTCTTATCGTGGGCTGTAAGGTTGCCAACAATTGCACATTGTCCCATATACTATTCGTGGATGATGTCCTCTGTGCGGGGATGGAAATCATAGAGGAATGAACATCATTCCACAAAGTTTTTGATCAATTTGGAAAAGCCTCTGATCTTCACAACAACAACAACAAGTCAGAGATTATCATAGATGAGGTTGACTCATAACAAATACAAAATATTGCAGCGTTATTTGGAGTGAGAATCCACCCCCTACACATTGGATTTAAGTATTTGTGATGCTTTTTAAAATCAGATAAGCACAAAAATCAGGATTGGGATTGGTTGCTTTCAAAATTTGAAAAGAAACTTCACTGTTGGGAACATAAGTGGCTTTCCCTAGGAGGTCGGGTCATAATGATTAAGATTGTTCTATAAAGAATTCCTATATATTGGATGCATCTCTTTCACATCCCACATGCAATCATACACAAGATCGACCCCCTCATCTCAAAATTTCTTTGGTCTGGTTCTGGTAGCTCTAGCAAGATACATCTTATGAGGCTATTTGAGATCTCTAAGCTAACACATTTGGGTGGATGGGGCATTTTGGATACCAGAAGGTTCAATATGCCTCTTTTGGCAACAAACTTACAGAGGGTATTCAAGGAAGATGGTCTATGGTAGAGAATTTGTTTTGGCAAATACATCTCTTAGAATAGCATGGAGGAATAGGTTAGAGTAGGGGCTCCCTCAAATGCCCGTTTCTCTATCATATGGCAGAGCCTAAAGAAGGCAATCCCATGGTTAAGTTGTAACCTTCGTTGGCTAGTGGGGAATGGACAAAATATTTTTATTGGAAGGAAAGCCATTAAGGGTGTATCTTGATGCCATATTCTGTTAGCTCCATTGATTCTTTTCCTAAAATAGCGAGGGATTGATACTCTGGCCAGCATGTGGATGGGGGACTATACCCCACTATTTGCCCCGGTATGGTCCCATGCATGGCATCTTAGTATTCCTCATCTCTTTGAAGAGGAGTGGGAAAGCTATCGAAACCTACTCTGCCAAGTGGACATCACTCTGTCACAACGTAGGGATCATCTTGCTTGGAATGGTCACATAGTGAATGGGAGGATTTGTGCCAAGGTAATATATACACTCATCTCTTCATTCATCACGCCCCTTCCTTATGCTGACTGGACAGAACATATGTGGTGTTGGCAAGTCCCTTTAAAATTAAAATGCTTTGTCTGGTTAACCATCCACAACTACATTTTGACTTGGGATATGCTGATCAAATTAGGATTTATCAGTCCTGGAAGATGCATTCTTTGCAAGTCGGATGGGGAAGACTGCTACCACCTTTTTGTGAAATGTCCTTTTGTTGGTGTTGTTTGGGAGGAGGTTTCTCATCTCCTGGGAGTAAATGTCGCTTGTGAAGTATTTTCTATTACAGATTGTCTCATATCATGGGCCCAACATGCCACGCCTTACAGGTCTGTCCCATTTTATACATTTTGGGAGATTTCGCGAGCTAGGAACAACCTTATTTTCGAGGGTAAAGTCCCAAATAACAAGATGGTGGCCCTTAAGATTGTTGCATACTTCAATGAAATTGGTCAATGGCATCCCAAGGCTCCTTCTCGATCATTCACTTTGGTTGATTTGGATGATATATTCCCCATATGTTTCTTTGATGGTGCATCTTCAAGGGGAAGATGTGGCTGTGGTGTATATCTTTGTATTGATCCCTCTTCTCTATATCATTTTTTCTGGTTTGGTGGGTTTGGAGACAATTGCAGGGCAGAGATGATTGCTTTATGGGGTGCTCTTCAATGTGTCTCTTGGATAGGCATTGAGAAGGTTGAGATCATTGGTGATTCCCTCTCTATAATTTAGTGGATAAATGGCAGGTGTGATCTGGATGTCCCTCCTCTATGCAAGTGGATGCAACGAATCCGAGACTTGAAGTCTACCATACCTGATGTGTTATTTCAGAATGTATACTTGTAACAAAACCTGGAGGTAGACACTCTTTCCAAGCACAATGTGGTTCTCTCCGATGGGCATATGGTTTATGAATATGTAGTCGATGGTATCATTTGTGGCCAAGGCTATTTTGAGATCTGAAAGAGAGACATTATGATCTCTTACTGCCATATTTAGACCTTCTGTTTTTTTCCAGAAATTTTATACTTTGTCAATCCCTGTTTTGTTATGTTTTTTGCTCTGAGTTTGAGTATATTTTTGACAGTGTTATTGTAATGTTCTAATTAATTAATCAGTGATCTGTTTTTTGGGTTATATTTCTAGAGTTTACAATCTAGCGTCGGCAAGGCCTGTGAAAGACGTATAATGATATAAAACCATCTTCACTTGTAATAAAAACATGTTTATGTTTTTTTCTTTCTGAAAAAAATATATATATATAACTCACAATGAAGCGTCGTTGTGGCTTTCAGTGGTGTGGATGTTATTTGCGGTGGGATAAAAGTTAAAACTTTTCATTTTTCTATTTGATAAAAGGATGATTAACAAAATCCAAAACTTTTAAGTAATGGATCGAAATTTGCTTTTCGAATCTCTTTCCTTCCTTAAGTAATTAAGATTTTAACCATAGATTTACAATGGACAAGTCACGAAATCACTAAGGTTTAACAACTTCTATGTTCTTAATATAAAATGTGTATCAAGTACAATTGGGATCAAATCTGATCATCACTGCGGTTGGAAGCCCGCTGCTTGGCCCCATTTCAATTGGGCTATTGTTGCCCGTGTTATAAACAGGGTAAGGGACTAACTTTAATTTGTACACTTATACCTCCTGCGGACGACCTAAACATTGGGAACTCGGAAACCGGTTTGGTATAATCAAGCGACTTCGACGATCGTATCGAGCTTCGCTGTCCAGTGTTTTCTGGGAGACCCAAACTGCGACCGCGCAGACTTTGAGTTATTACTTCCACACCCAGATCTCGATTTCATTTTTTCTTCTTCTCCCCCGGCGGATATTTCTCCAATGTGTGGGTTTGTGTAGAAGCTGGGCTGGATATAATCTCCGATCCCATATTTGGTACACATCTTTTGCAGTGCAGAATTAGCCTTGTAAAGTAAACAAGCCATATCTGACTCGGAAACCACAAACTGTAGCTTCTTTCGCGGAAGTAGAAAGTAGATTTGGCCAAGCTGTAATTCCTGGCAGGGGGGAAGCTCCCGCATCTTTTGGCCGATGTAAAGGCAATCGGAGTTGCAAATAAAATGGTCCGGACTTTCTCTTAACATCTGTTCCGCCTTAACAGCACGAGAAAATTGGTAAGAATTGCCGTCCATCAATATAACAATGGCTGCAGGTGCTCCTCCACCTCCTCCTCCCAATGCTGCGTAAGGTATCACTGCATATGACATGCAGATTCCCATCTTTACCAACTTTTCAATCCTATGAGAAGCTTACTTGATCAATGTCGATCTCCCTCAGCAAGAAATCTGGTTATACGAATGGAATTTAAATGATAAGCAGGAGGAGGAGAATGGAGAGAATTTATAAAGAAGAAATTAGAGGTCTGCTGATCTGTTTGCTAATAAATTAATCACAAACGACAATTGCAGGTCTGCTGAACTGTCTGATAATAAAGTAACCAGATTTGGAGGAGGCAGCGCTCGTATATGAATATCTATTTTATGTAAAGGCGAGCTAAGGGCACCTTTTGGTGTTCCTGGAAAATGCAGGGATGGTTGGGGCTCTAAATATAAAATTGGAAGATAAGAGTTAGGGCATGAGGCGAGAGACATGGAAGCAGTATGATGTGTAATGTAACACATGTTGGATATCACGAGATTGTGCCAGTGAGCGTGTCGGTTATCAAAACAGCTAGGCTGGCAAAGGTGCAGAAGTTGGATGAAGATGCATAGGATTTAATAGAAAAAATATAACGTACAAATTGTGCAGTTAATCGCCCAGGCCGGCATCGGTACTGAGCATCCAGGCAGCGCAAACTTAGTAGATTTTATTGTTAGATTTGATTAGAGCACAAGTATCATGGCTGTAACATTTTCATTGTTCCGGAATTGCGTTGGAGTCTATTATTTATTAATATAGTTATTATTTAATATATTAATACATTAATATCATAATTTAAATATTATTGTTCAAATATCACTGTTATTGAAATTATGTTTTTACATTGTTTTCTATTTAAGTTTTTGTCATTTTGTACTTTAATCTTTTGCCATTGTCTGCCTCTTCATCTTGGAGTGATGATGAACCACACTTGTTGGTTCGAAACTCATTGGCCAAAATTTTTTCTTATGTGATTTCTACCGAAAGACTTTGCTTAATTCATTATGGATCATAGAAGCCTAAATACAGAGAGCATCTAATCTGGAAAAATATTTTTAAGAAAGAATGTAATTTTTTGTTGTTTAAAATATATTTTCGAATTCATAAATGGATTCAACATTCTGAAAAACCTTCGGGGCATTTAAAATCTACAAATTAAACAACTTAAACTCAAGTTTTTAAAAATCTCTTGTTAGATTTTCATTAAAATTATGTCGTGAAAAACATCATTTCGTATATAAATTAGACTATGCCTTTTAAAAATAGTTGTTTTTAAATGTAATGTTATCAACGAAACATTGCTTCTAGGTGTGAACTTAGATGTAGCCTTATATCTTCCCAAATTAATCATAATTGGGGTCTCAAACACTTTGCTCTAGGTTACATCTTAAAATCCAGGGAGGAGGAGTGGCATTCAAAAAGTAGAGCAATTTGGTTAAAAAATGGATATGAGAATACAAAGTTTTTCTAGCCTTTGCAAAGGGATGAAAGTTCATGAATATCATTTGGAGTTTAAGGATGATTAAGGTTCTATGATGTCCTCCTTCAATGGTTTGGTAAATCCATAAA
Source organism: Pinus tabuliformis (assembly GCA_031772625.1). NCBI lineage: Eukaryota > Viridiplantae > Streptophyta > Pinopsida > Pinales > Pinaceae > Pinus > Pinus tabuliformis. Next base: position 1,311,160,725 of record CM062809.1, read on the forward strand.
AATGGTTTTTTCAAGATCTATATATAGCCCCTTAGGTATCTTTAATTGTTGAAGTCATCCAAATTGCTCATTTTTTCTTGAGAATGGTTGACAAGGAGGAGTGGAGGGATTTAATGGAGGAGCTTTATATGTAGGAGCTTAAAATGGTGTTTCACAATTTTCAAAAAGACAAATCCCTAGGTTGGATGATTGGGGTGTTGAATTCTTCCTTGAACTCTTTGAAATTCTCGGTCAAGAACTGGTCGTTGTTATTGAGGAATCAAGGAAGGAGGGCCAAATATATCCTACCTTAAACTCTACTTTTATAGTTGTCATCCCCAAATACGGTCACCCTCTCTCTTTCTATGATTTCTGGCCTATCTCCCTCTATAATTTTATATACAAATTTATTGCAAAGATAATCCTTGTTAGACTTAATCCCATTCTCTCCAGATACATTTCCCCTTAACAATTCACCTTCCTTGAAGGTAGAAAAATTCATGAGACCATTTGTCTAACTTAGCTGAAAGGGGTTATAATTAAAAACAATTTATCTAGAGCCTATGATTGAGTAAATTGGATTTCTATAAGGATTTTGCTTACTCATCTTGGATTTTTCCTTGACTTCATAAACTAGGTTATGTCATGTATTCAATATGTTTCTTTTGTTGTGTTGATTAATGGTTCAAAGTCCCCTTTTTTCAATGCATAAAAAGGCTTGTGCCAAGGATACCCCTTATATCCTCTTCCTTTTTTACTGGTGATGGAGGGGTTTTCCATGGTGTGCTTATTACTCGAAGCCTAGCTATTACTCATTTGTTAATTGTGGATGATATCCTTATATTCTATGGTGGTGATGTCAGGGATGCATTGGCATTGGTCGATTTACTATATTTATTTAGGCGAGCCACAAGAATGTCTATAAACGTTTAAAAATCCTCAATCTCTCATCACAATCTTTCTGAGATGGAGAATTGTCACATTTCCCAACTTCTTCCATATTCCTCCAAACCTATGGAGCAAGGCTTAAAATACTTAGGTTTTCAATTGAAACCTAATGGTTATTGTAAAGAAGATTGCGCCTCATTGGTTGCTAAAGTGGATAAATAGTTGAATCATTGGATTCACTGATGGATTCCCCATGTGGGTCATCTGGTTCTCATAAAATTGGTGTTGGAGGCCATACTCATTTATTAGGCCTCCCTAATGTGTTTTGGAAAAAAGTAAGAATTTTTTCTCCTTTTTTCTTTGGTATAGGAAAAATGAAAAAGCGATCTTGCCATGGGTCAGATGGGACTACATTGCTAGGCCAACAACTCTGGGTGGTTGGGGTTTAAAGAATTTATTTCACTTCTCTAAAGATCTAACTACAAAGTGTGGTTGGCGACTGATCTCTTCAAATAGTCTTTTAATCTATAAACTGATGGGAATATTCCATTGGATAGTTTGTCACAATAGATTTGATAAAAATTATATTTAAAATATGAAATTCTACATTACGACAATTTTATTAGATTTTTGCATCTGTATATTTATTATTAATAGTTCATGCATGAGCATTAAAATTATGCAAAAAATAAAGAATAGAAAAATAAAATCTCACACACACATATTTGACACAAGATATGCTCTTGGAAACCCTTTTGGGAGAAAAACCCATCTAAAAGGTGAGGCCGCTCCACTCTCTTTCTCTAAATGGAAATATGGCTCCAATTACAAAGAAGTATGGCCTGTGGTTTGTGGGCTGCTACAGTCTAAAAATACTCTTTGTATGTTCTATCTCCTATCCCTCTTTGCTATTTTTCTCATTATGGAACAATTGCACTCAAAACAATGGAACCCCTTTTCCTCCCAGTGGCCCGGTTATAACACAACCTGATAACCTAATAGTGGTTAGGTTTGACTACCTCAAATCTTAATCATAGTTACAATATAACTCTTCTAGAGTCTTCTACATCAAAATCAAGTGGATAACCCCTTTTTTCACCAATAATGGGTGTTGACGTGGCATCCTCTTGAATTATGGTGGTGAAAGCAGGAAGGTCAACTTCAGAGAAGAATAAATTTCACATATAAACTTTGATTGATGTGATTCTTCTGTCATTGGGAAGGTATTTGTTTGTAGAATAGGAAAAGAGGGTGTGGTGCTAAAGAAACAAGTATTTACCCCCAAAAAATGTTGTTTGATGCCTCAAAACACTCTTGGAAGGTTTCAGACACTGTTTTTGCCAAATTGGGTCCCCCTTGTAAAAATAGTTTTGTGAGCTAATTCCTCCCGGTTTTCCACTCTAAAAGAATCAAGATGGATGAATTAAAATATAATGATCCAATCCAAATCACACCTCCCCATTTTGGGATGCGTTTGGTCCCCAAAAGCCTCTGTTGAATGAGGTGATGAATTTTTCCCTCCTCCTTCTCTCGGGTGTACCATTTAGGTTTGCTTGGAAGTTTTGCTTTCAACCCAATCAACCAAAGGTCATGCTACCCCTATCTTGTATTTCTGGACCTCTTCTGCAAAACTTTATCTTTTTTCAACTATGCCTGAGCATCTGGTTCTAAATTCTCCATAGAAGGTAGGACTTGTTCCTCTTCCTGATCTAGTATGGAAGGATCTTAGAGTTTCAAATTATCTACATTAACAATTGAGTAAATGTGCATATATGGTGATAAAATGAGTCGATGGGCATTATCACCCACCTTTTCCAGCATCTTGAATGGTTCGTACCTTAAAGCCTTGATTTTCTTACCAAACCCCTACAACCTCTCCTTGTTCAACTGTAGCCATACTTTGTCTCCCACCTTAAACGCTTTCTATGATCTACGTTGATCTTGTCCGATGTTATACTTCTCTTAGGAATTATGTAGTGTCTCTTATATGTGTAGATGGATCTGCCTTATCTTCTCTATATTTTTTTCATCCCTCAAGGTGTCTCTTGTAAGATCTTCCCTCACTCCTTGCTTCCCATATTCAATGTCCAAAGGTGAAAGCAACTAATATCCAAAAGAAGTTTCAAATGGGGACTTTCTTGTAGAAGTGTGGACTACTATGTTATAAGAATTATGTATATATACCATACTTTCATCCCAAGTATTTAGATGCTTTTGGTTGTATCCCCTCAGAAGTTGCACCAAATTTCCGTTTATTACTTCTATCCGCCCACTTGTCTATGGATGGAATGTTGTAGATCTCTCAACTTTGTGTCCATCTTCTCCTCAATGTAGTCCAGAATGCACTGAGAAATCTTGTGGCCCTGTCTGAAATGATTCTCCTCGGTATCCCAAAGTGCACCCAAACATGTCCAAAGGACAAGTTTGTTGCTTCTTCCCCACTTATGGTCTTTTTACAGGACATCAGAACACACATCTTGTTGAACATATCAACTACCACAAACAGGTATTCATGTCCCTTCCTAGTTGTTGGTAAATCTCCTAAACACTCCATGGAAATTATTTCCCAAGGATGAGTGGATACAGGTAATGGGTGATATAGACCTTGTTTCTTATTGCTAGGCTTGCTGGTACAAAAAAGAATGCATCCTCTTATGAACATAACTATATTCTCTTTCATCTTGGGCCAATACACATACCTCTACAAGTTGGCCACAATCTCCCTACATCGAAATTGCCTGCAACCTTGGAGGTGTGCGCCTCTCTAATTAGTTGTAATTTCTCACCTTTATGAAAACATATATTATTTAGCTTGTAGAGTAACCCATCTTGGAGATGGTAGTCGACATTGTTGTCGCAATCATGCACATGACTCTGAATCTGCAACTATGAAACACCTCCTTGAATTCCTAATTATATAAATATGCCTCTTTATATGAATCATGGGTGCATTATCACTTTGTAATTTTCCTAGGTTGAGGAAGAAAACTACAAAGGTAACCACAAACCACTTTTAAAGTTGGGATCTAGCCCCTCTAGCTTTAGAGAGGGCTATCTCTGTATGATTTAGATTTATGTTTTTAAGATCTTAGGCTAGTTATTAAGATTTGAGGTGGGTTTTTCAAAAGTTAGGAATAAAGATGCTGGAAAAGTCCATTGGGCATGGATTCATAAAATTTTGAGTAATCAAGTACAAAATGACAGAGTAGTTGTAACAAGGTAGGGTAGGCAAACTCTTGGATCTTATAGAGTGCTTGTGGTGTGACTAAGATGAATGATATTTAAGTTCAATTAAATATAGAACATACACCAATGAATTCTATACTTAATATCATAAAGAAAACATTGATATTGTTAACAAGCCAGAGCAGATTGCACTTAAGAAAATTCGGCCCTTAATCTTCTTACAACAATAAGGAGGGAAAACCATATGGAAACTAAGAAAAATAAACAATTCTACATAATAAAACACATCACCAATTGCTTGACATGGGAATCCTGGAACAAAACTTCCTTTATATTTTTGTAAATTGATCACTTTGAGTACAGTCCACAACTTACATTAATGTAGAGCTCTTTTCTTCATACATAATCCAAAATAATATTTAACAAAGATAATATTTAACAAAGATATAGATATTTTTGAAACAAAACTAGAAAATAGGAATTCTACACAAATTCGGTTTTTTTGTTGAAACTTTGAAGGAAATTTGTTGTTGACTGTGGCTACTTTTGGAAAAAATATGAACAATAAACTAAAGATAAAAACAAACACTAGAAAACTGCAGGAAATTTGGAATTACTGGAAAATCTTTAGCCTTCAAATCTAGAAATTGGTTCATTAATGTTGATCCTTTGCCTTGGAATCTGGAGTGGTTGAAGTTGTTTTCACAAAACCTGTTAGCTACCTTTTCAAACTAACAAATCCTATTTTACTTCACTCAATCTCGTAGATTCCAACCCACACGCCTTCAATTCTTTGTACTGTCTTATCAAAGAAATTCCACATTGTTGCAATGCTTCGATACTTCTCAATCCCTTGGTGCTTAGATCCTTTAGCATTTGCTTTCTCATATGACTGGACCAATGGCCATCAAATTAATGCCATATCGGTGCCCCCTTTGTATCGTAACTTTTACGATTTTCTGATTTCATCTTGGCTCCTTCTACTTAGTCCTCCTCGCGTTTCTCGACATAGGACTGAGAGTTGTGACATGCTACTTAGATTTAAGGCGCTAGGGTGTTTTGGTCCTATTGGGGGCCATTTTTCCTTTGTTAAGTGCTTAGCACCCTTCGTTCTTTAAGTTCCTATTAACCATTTTCCATCCCAATATCGGTGCCCCCTTATCGGAAGTTTCCAATTTCCAACTGTTATAAATTGTCGACATCCTCAACCTCTGATATGTCATCCTCCGATATGACAGGATCACTCCACGTGGCACCTCATCAGTGGTGACACATGTCACCCAAATCCTCTTAGGCCCCTCAAAATGCCAAAAATGTCTACCATGTGTCATCTCGTACCACCACATCATGCTAACGTTAGATGCCACTGTAGCTATATTGGAACCAATCATATGTTGTCATGTGTCTTTATCAGAGGCAATCATATGTTGCCACGTGTCCCGCCAGATGAGAAAGGAAAGGGCACATTCGCCTTTGGTTTTGTGATGAAATCCTTTATTAACCTTTATCAGTGTTCCCTAGCGGGTTTTAACACTATCGACACATTATGCATATCACAACTTTTTAAAGGTTGTCACCTTAAGAAGTTCTGATTCTGTGATTCACTGACCTTCCGATGTGTCGATGCTCTGATATGCCCGACCTCCGATATGTGATCACAGATATGCTGGACCTCCGACATCCTGACCTCCGATATGCGATCATCGATATCTCTAGACCTCTGATATGCAATCTCTGATATTATTTCCTTCCTAAGGCTTCAATCCTTGAAACTTCAGCATACCATATATTTTGATCCAAGAGTCTATTTTTGGACTTCCACATATTGTTGGAAAGCTTGTTTAGATAAATTTCCAAAGGAGAGGGTCTATTGTAGGCTTTGAGTCCTTCTACTCCTTGGAAGATGACTGCAAAATTATCTTCTCATTTACTCTTTGGATAGCTGAAATTAGACCCACCATGATGATCCTCTACATGAAGCCTGCAGTTATCATAGGAATCCTTCTAAGTCATGCATTCATATGTGTGGTTGACATCAGTGCTAACATTCATGCACAATAATAACACAACCACCATCAATTTTCCAACACTCACTCATGACAAGACACTCATGACACCTCAATGATGACCCCTTAGGGACCTTACAATTCAAATCAATACTAATGGACATCTTTTGACACACATATTTTCAATGACATGACCAATTTGATACCTTTGTACAAAGACAATTTATACTATAAAACCTAGTGAATTTATAGGCTAAACTTTACAAGCAGATTTTCAAAATAATTAACTAGATAAACAGAGTTTGATTACCTATATTATATGACCCTAATAATGGCTCCAATGGGGATGGCATCCTCCTTGTGAGGTGCCAAGAACACCAAGATCAGTAGCCTTCTCCATTGGACAATTATTTGACTCCTTGACTGAACTTCAAATTAACTCAAACTGACTAATATATTTATTACAAACTCAAAAATTATAAATGAAATTTTATAGCAAATCACCAAAGCCTTAGGGCTTTCTCCTCGGGCTTCAAACTCTGATGATAGATGTCCACGCCTGTTGAAGATAGATATACAATCATGTGTAATGATCTTTCCAATGTAACCAATCAATCAAATGATTATGCTTGTATTCAACTCCACCAACCATAAAGAAAAGTTCAGAAAATGGCAACTCAAACTTTCCATTGAACATGTGCTCATGATCCATAAATTCCATGACTTTATTTTTCTCTAATGATTGTGATAGACTAACTATGAGATCTTGAAAAACATGAAAAGTTACCTCTTGTTAACTTGGAGAAAAAAAAAGGTTTTTTCCTCTTAATGATTCCAACAAGTCAACAAAAGAATCTTCAAAAGCATGATTAGTTACCTTTACCTAATGATTGGAAAAAGGAAGGAAGTAGTATTTCAGAAACTGAGGGTTGTCTTCAAAAGAAATGGGAGAAGTCTATTCATCAATCTTGTCATGTATATCCTCATTTTAGGCAACCACATCATTAATAGAAAAAATGTCCACATCCATGGGATCTAAAACAATTTGCTCTTCTTCAAAAAAATAGTGCAACCCTAGGTAGTTATCACCATGAATGATTTCATTGTCTAAAGTTTATGTGCATGCAATTTCTTAAATTTATTCTTCACAAGTCTCTTCATGAAATGAAAACTGAGAAATATAATGGATTGAAGAACAAACTAATTCAATATCATCATCCCTTTCTTGATCATTTGGAAACCACTGAATATGTTCATCAAGCTCAAAACAACAAACATGTTGTACATTGTTATTGGACTCGATAAATGAATCATGACCCTCTAGGGTTTCTATGCGAGCAAACTCAAAATTTTGATCATCACTAATCTCTTTTTGAATTGAAAACTCAGGAAAGGAAAATAATGAAAAGCAACTCGAACAACCATCTTCAATTATATCTTGATCATTAAAAGACTGGAAAGATTGCTGCAAATTGTCATCATTGAAATCCTACTTGATTTCACTTTCATCCAAGGGAGAAACCACCATTTTTCCTTGGTGATGAAAAGGGTTCTCATACAAAGCTTCCAAGATTTCTTCATCCATAAACTCGTCATATCCATAAATATTTTCAAGATTTTGAATAAATTTTTCAAAATGATCACAACAATTTTGAACTAGTAACAGATATGGACAAGATTCTTTAAAATGCTCAAGAAATATTGTGTTAAAGTCCTTAAGAGAATAAAGTATAGCAGGAAGCAATTTCTCATACCAAGATCTTGCTTTTTCTTCTAAGGATATCATGAACATCTTCATGAATTTTAACTTTAAACTTATGGATATGCATATGAAACCTAATCAAATGCAAAGCAAGATCATCTCTTCTTTCATCTCTGAATTTGTAGAAATTTCTCATTTCCCACCCCGGTTTTCAGTTTCTCCTTATTTCTCCCATATAGTTAAATGCCCTTTCCCATAACCATACATTCAACAAGCTGAAAAAATAAATTTGCTGAAAAAACAAATTCTGGAAATTTTACAGAATGCTGGAAATTGCAGAAATAAAAATCAGCAGTAATAAACAGCCATTAAAACACATTTAAACACTGAGATTTTTGGTCAATGTGACCCTGGAAAAACCCCCTACAACTCTTGGGGAAAACCAGTTTGAGAGCTCTTCTTTATTTCTGGAAAATGCCTTTTTACAGTAAGAGAAATGTTCAGCAAAAAATCAGCAAATAGACTTTTACAACTTATCTCAGCCTTGCTGATACACCGTTGCTGATACTCCGCAGCTGTTACACCGTTGCTGATACACAACTGCTGTTGTTGATACACAGCTGCTGATACACCGCTGCTGTTGCTGATACACAGCTGCTGTTACACCGCTGATGTTGCTAATACACATCTGCTGATACACCGCTGTTGTTGCTGATACACCGCAGCTGTTGCTGATACACCACTGCTGATACTCTGCAGCTGTTGCTAATACACCGCTGCTGTTGCTGATACACCGCTGCTGAGACTCCGCAGTTGTTGCTGATACACAACTGTTGATACACCGCTGCTGTTGCTGATACATAGCTGCTTATACACCGCTGTTGTTGCTGATACACAGCTTCTTATACACCGCTGCTGTTGCTGATACACAGCTGTTGATACACCGCTGCTGTTGCTGATACACAGCTGCTTATACACCGCTGTTATTGCTGATACACAACTGCTTATACATCGCTGCTGTTGCTAATACACAGTTGCTTATACACCGCTGCTGTTGCTGATACACAACTGCTGATACACCGCAGCTGTTGCTGATACACCGCTGCTGATACACCATAGCTGTTGCTGATACACCGCCCAGAAATCTCCCTTGTTCTCTTGCTCTCCTTCTTTCAATCAGCTCATGAAAGAATTGAATCGAATGTGATCTTTTCCTCATTTTCCTCCCTTAATATAACTCCAAGTGACTTTTGGGTGATCCAAGTGACTTTTGGGTGATCTCTAAATCCAATGGCTGAAATAGAATTAGATCAATGGCTGAGATTAAATACTCATTTAAATCTCACTTTTTATTTTTTAATTCACCTCACTTTAATAAAGACCCACTTAGTCATTTATTTCCAAAGTCACTTTTCCTTTCTAATTTTTCATTGACTTTATAAAAGTTACTTTAAAATTAGACTTAGTAACTTTATCACTTAAAGTCACTTTTAAATTAGATTTAACTTTATAAAATTATAAAGTCACTTTAGGAGAAAAATTAAATTCTTTTGGACACTTTTCCCTAGGCCAAAGATCAAAGCCTAAGGGAACCACCTGTCCTCCGGTACCAAATTTCAACACTCCCTCTTACCGAGGAAGGTGTTCCTCACCACACCCATCTTGTCTATGAAGTAGACATGCTTGCCCCGTGGTAAGGCTTTGGTAAGAATATCTGCAACCTGCTCATCAGTGGAAATATACTCAAGCTTCACAGCTCCCTTCTGAACATAGTCTCTGATGAAATGATATCTGATCCCGATATGCTTTGACCTGTCATGAAATACTGGATTCTCCGTGAGTTTAATGCAACTCTGATTATCACAGTAAATCACTGAAGGTCTCAACGGCTGACCAAATAAGCCAAACAACATCTTGCGAAGCCAGATAGCCTCACAACTAGCTAGACTGGCTGCCATATACTCTGCTTCCGCTGAACTCAGTGCTACTGACTGCTGCTTCCGGCTGAACCATGACACTACTGCTGAACCCAACCCAAAACAACACCCTGAAGTGCTCTTCCTATCAGAAGCACAACCTGCCCAATCAGAATCAGTGTATCCTGCCAATCTCACTCCATCTCCCTGCCTGTAGTCCAGACCATAATCCACTGTCCCCTGCAAGTACCACAAAATGTGTTTTGCAGCCACCCAGTGAACCTTCCTAGGCTCACACATAAACTGACTCATCGTGTTGACTGCAAAACAGATATCTGGTCTAGTGTTGACCAAATACATCAAGGAACCAATCAGCTGCCTGTACAATGTGGGATCCACCAACTCGGAATCCGAAGCATGAAGCTTCTTCCAGTTGGTGATCATTGGTGTCGACATGGGTCTACAATCCTCCATGTGGAATCTGCTAAGGATGTCCACAATATACTTCCCCTGCCCCAGGAAGAAATGCCCCTCCTCCTGCCACACCTCCAAACCCAAAAAGTAATGCATCAAGCCGATGTCCTTCATCTCAAACTCCGTCGCAAGATCTCCCTTGTAGTGCTCAATGAGTCTCTCTGCACCTGTAATGACCAAGTCATCCACATACAACACCAGAATGAGAGGCTCCTCACCAATCACAATAAAGTAAAGGTTCGGATCTACCTCACTCTTTGTGAAACCCATCCCCTGCAAATATGTATCTATCCTGGAGTACCAAGCTTTGGGAGTTTGCTTCAGGCCATAAAGGGCCTTCTTCAGTCTGCACACATGGGACTTGATCTTTCGACCTGTCTGAGTCTCCACAAGAGCTCTGAACTCCTGAAACTGCTTGAAGACCTCACTCTTGGTCTTCAAAAAATAAATCCAGATCCTCCTGGAGTGATCATCAATGAATAAAACATAGTACTCATATCCACTCAAGGAAACATGAGACATCCGACTGCTCACATCAGAATGAATCAAATCAAGTATTCCAGTCGCTCTGCTATCACTGCTGGGAAAAGGGGATTTGGCAAACTTGCCCATCGCACAACCTCTGCAAGTATCAAAGTGATCAGTACTGAAATCTGGCACACCTGTAGTGATCTCCCACAATGTCCTCAAGGCTCCATGATACATATGTCCCATCCTGCGGTGCCAAATCTCACACAGCTCAGAACTGCTAGCTCTACTGTCGGTACTACTGCTCAATGCCAAAAGGGGCTGGAATGCAAACTTGTACACCTTTGCATGGCGCACACCTATCACTCTAGCTGAATCAGCTGGAGTGCCCCTGGGATACATCAACACCTGTCCTCCCCTGAACAGTACCTCATATCCTCTGTCCTCCAAAGCTGAGACGGATATGAGGTTCTTCCTCATCCCTGGCACATAAAGAACCTCTGACACCTTCAAGGGAGGTTTGGACTCCCTCTGAAATGTCATTGTCCCCACCCCGACTGCTCTAACAACTCTGTCATCACCGAGTACTACCTCAATATCAGTGCCACTCTCTGAAAACTCTGAGAAGTACTCACGGACTCCTGTCATATGACGTGAAGCCCCACTGTCCACATACTAGATACCTGAAGATGCTCCGTTAATCGAGGGAAAAGCATGCTCCCTCTGAACCTGTGTGGCAGGTGATCCTGCACTAGAGGACTCACACGTAGTGAATGCAAACTCTTGGTCAAAACAACCAGCAAAGTCCTCAATCTCTGCTGAAGCTGCCACATCCTGGTTCTTCCCCTTCTTCTTCTTCTTCTCCGGACACACAACTGCATAGTGTCCCATCTTTTGACAATTCCAACACTTCACCTTGGAATAGTCCTTCTATGTGTTCCCCTGTTTACCTTTACCTTTGCCTTTCTTGCCTCCTGCCACCAGTGCTACATCTTCATCTTGCTCAACTGGCTTGGCTGCCCCAAGCTGACCTTTCCTGATCTCTGTCTGAATGCAATCATCCCAAAACCTCTCCCATGTGGGAAGGGTCTCACGTGCACAAACCCCATCAGCAAAGTTCAACCATGAACGGGGGAGGCCATTCACTGCAATCCGCACCAACTCAGTGGGTGGAATGGCCTCTCCAATCGCTGCCAACTCATCTCTCACATTAGTAATCTTTGTGAGATATCCAGTTGCACTATCATTACCCATCTTAATGTTCTTTAGCTTCTCCTTCAGGACCATCTTCCGGTTCTCATTTGTACTCTGGTAGAGATTAAACAATGCTGTCCACATCTCATGGGCATTGCTCTTTCCTCTCACATGAGGAATGCAATGGTCTTTGATTCCGTCTAGAATCAGCCTCTTACCCTTGTTGTTCTTTTTATTATAAGCTGTCAACTGAGTAGCATCAGTAGGCACAACAACAGGGTTTTGTGTGGTATGCACCATGATATCCCAGACTTCTGCCTCCTCAAAGATACTCTGCATTCTCTCATTCCGAACGTTGTAATTTATATGCCCATCCAGCCTATCCTCCACCCTCAATCCCAATGACATCCTGCTGTCCTAAAACTGAAAAATAGCACTGCTGTAGTAAAGATAAAACTGCTATTTATGAAAAATCAGCTTGCTGGAATTTTCTAAGTGAAAAATCAACAACTGTAATTTTTCCTTTTGCTATTCCAAACTGCCCTTCAACACTCAAGCTCCGATACCATGTAGAAATTTCTCATTTCCCACCCCAGTTTTCAGTTTCTCCTTATTTCTCCCATATAGTTAAATGCCCTTTCCCATAACCATACATTCAACAAGCTGAAAAAATAAATTTGCTGAAAACACAAATTCTAGAAATTTTACAGAATGCTGGAAATTGCAGAAATAAAAATCAGCAGTAATAAACAGCCATTAAAACACATTTAAACACTGAGATTTTTGGTCAATGTGACCCTGGAAAAACCCCCTACAACTCTTGGGGAAAAACAGTTTGAGAGATCTTCTTTATTTCTGGAAAATGCCTTTTGACAGTAAGAGAAATGTTTAGCAAAAAATCAGCAAACAAACTTTTACAACTTATCTCAGCCTTGCTGATACACCGCTGCTGATACTCCGCAGCTGTTACACCATTGCTGATACACCGTTGTTGTTGCTGATACACAGCTGCTGATACACCGCTGCTGTTGCTGATACACAGCTGCTGTTACACCGCTGTTGTTGCTGATACACAGCTGCTGATACACCGCTGCTGTTGCTGATACACCACTGCTGATACTACGCAGTTGTTGCTGATACACCGCTGCTGATACTCCGCAGCTGTTGCTGATACACCGCTGCTGATACTCCGCAGCTGTTGCTGATACTCCGCAACTGTTACTGATACACAGCTGCTGATACACCGCTGCTGTTGCTGATACACAGTTACTTATACACCGCTGCTGTTGCTGATACACAGCTGCTGATACACCGCTGCTGTTGCTGATACACAGCTTCTTATACACCGCTGCTGTTGCTGATACACATCTGCTTATACACCGCTGCTGTTGCTGATACACCGCTGCTGATACACCGCAACTGTTGCTGATACACCGCCCAGAAATCTCCCTTGCTCTCTTGCTCTCCTTCTCTCAATCAGCTCATGAAAGAATTGAATCGAATGTGATATTTTCCTCCTTTTCCTCCCTTAATATAACTCCAAGTGACTCTTGGGTGATCCAAGTGACTTTTGGGTGATCTATAAATCCAATGGCTGAAATAGATTTAGATCAATGGTTGAAATTAAATACTCATTTAAATCTCACTTTTTATTTTTTAATTCACCTTACTTTAATAAAGACCCACTTAGTCATTTATTTCCAAAGTCACTTTTCCTTTCTAATTTTTCATTGACTTTATAAAAGTTACTTTAAAATTAGACTTAGTAACTTTATCACTTAAAGTCACTTTTAAATTAGATTTAACTTTATAAAATTATAAAGTCACTTTAGGAGAAAAATTAAATTCTTTTGGACACTTTTCCATAGGCCAAAGATCAAAGCCTAAGGGAACCACCTATCCTCCGGTACCAAATTTCAACAGAATTTTGGCAAATAAGTTTGCGAGTCTACATGAGGAATGTGATTTGGAAAGCTAAGAAATTGAGCTTGATTCATAGGATCATACCTTCTGATCGAAAATCTATCTTTGCTTCCAGTGGATTCTTTAGACCAATTTGAAATTGTTCGGAGTCGCCAGGTGAATATTTCAACCTTCTTGTGTCTAATCACTTTCCACCAACAACAATCAGATTTGAAACTTGATAGTCTTTCCTGGGGAATATGAAACCTTTCATTTCCCTAGTATGGTCACTAGAATGTTATCACTCCGTAACTTTCCTAGGCTAAGGAAGAAAACTACAAAGGTAACCACAAACGACTTTTAAAACTGGGATCTAGCCCTTCTAGCTTCAGAGAGGTATGATTTAGATTTCTGTTTTTAAGATCTTAGGTTAGTTATTAGGATTTGAGGTGGGTTTTTCAAAATTTTGGTTGAAATTTGATGGAAAAGTCCATTGGGCATGGAGTCATAAACTTTTGAGTAATCAAGTACAAAAATAATAGAGTAGCTATAACAGGGCAGGGTAGGCAAACTCCTAGATCTTATAGAGTGCTTGTGGTGTGAACCAGATGAATGATATTTAAGTTCAATTAAATATAGAGCATACACTAATGAATTCTATACTTAATATCAGAAAGAAAACATTTTCAACAAGCCATAACAGAGTACACTTAAGCAAATATGACACTTAATCTTCTTGCAACAATAAGGAGGGAAAAACCATATGGAAACTGAGAGAAAAAAACAATTTTACATGAGAGAACACATCACCAATTGCTTGACACGGGAATCCTGGAACAAAAATTTCTCTATATTTATGTAAATTGATCACTTTGAGTACAATCCACGACTTACATTAATGTAGAGATATTTTCTTCATACATAATACAACAATTTCTGAGCCTCATTACAAAATATTTATAGACTTTGTCTCGAATAAATTTGGACTTCAAATAAAATTTATTACAAAATAATATCTAACAAAGATATATATATTTTTGAAATAGAACTAGAAAATAGGAATTCTAGACAAATTCGGTTGTTCTGTTGAAAATTTGAAGGGAATATGTTGTTAAATGTGGCTACTTCTCAAAAAAATATGGAAAATAAACTAAATATAAAAACAATCACTAGAAAAATGCAGGAAATTTGGAATTGTTGGAAAATCTCCAGCCTTCAAAATTGAAATTGCTTCATTAATGCTAATCCTCTACCTTGGAATCTGGAGTGGTTGAAGTTGTTTTCAAAAAACTTGTTAGCTACCCTTTCAAACTACCAACTCCTCTATTCATGCACTCAATCTCATTGTTGTAGACCCATACGCCTTTAATTCTCTGTATTATATTATCGGAGAAATTCCACATCGTTGCAATGCTTCGACACTTCTCAGTCCCTTGGTGCTTAGCTCCTTTGGCATTTTCTTTCTCATATTACTGGGCCAATGGCCATCGTCTTATTGCCATATTGGAGCCCCGTTTGTTTCATACCTTCTGGGAGTCTCTGATTTCATCTTGGCTCCTTCTACTTAGCCCTCCTCGCATTTCTCGCCATAGGAGCGAGAGTTGTGACCTGCCGCTTAGCTTTAAGGTGCTAGGGTGTTTTTCTCCTGTCGAGGGCCATTGGAAAGCTAAAATCAAACCCACCTTCATGATCCTCTACATGAAACCTACAACTATCACGGGAATCCTTCTAAGTCATGCATTTTCCCATCCGATTGATATCAGTGCCAACATTCATGCACAATACTAGCACAACCACCATCAATTGTCCAACACTCACTCATGACACCTCAATGATGACCCCTTAGGGACCTTACAATTCAAATAAAGACTAATGGACCTCTTTTGACACACATATTTTCAATGACTTGACCAATTTGAGACCTTTGTACAAAGACAATTTAGACTATAATAATTGGTGAATTTATAGGCTAAAATTTACCAACAGATTCACAAAATAAATAACTGGACAGACAGACTTTGATTACCTATATTATAGGACCCTAATAGGGTGAATGGTTCCATGCACATAAGAGTCCCCAAAGTTGTCATATTTTTTGTGGGTGGCCTTGAAAGCATATCAACCAACTTGTTTATGCTTCCCTTCTTGTACTTGATCACCAAATGAAATTGTTGTAGAAACCCCATCATATAGTGCTTCTACTTCTTCACAACTTGTACTAGGGCATAAAGCTCCTTGTCGTAGGTAGGGTAGTTAAGAACTGTCCCATGAAATACTTTAGAATGGTAGCATATAGGCCTTCATCCCTACAACGAGACCACTCACAATGCATACTCACTTGCATTTGTCTCCGCTTCAAAGGGTTGTTGCAAGTTTGGTAATGCCAAAATTGGTGCTTAACTGATTTTCTTCTTTAGCTCATCGAAATCCCTCCATCGTCCCTTTCCCCACTAGAAACTCTTGCCACTTGTTGTTATGGCATGGAGTGGTGTTGCTATTGCTGAAAATGAGGCTATAAATTTCCTCAGGTACTGTGCTTCCCCAATGAAACTCTCGACCTTAGAAACATTAGTAGACACCCGCCATTTCAAGATGGCCTCCATATTGGCAGGATCTATCTTCAGCTCTCCTCCACCTATCACATACCCTAGATACATCAAATATTGTTGTGAAAACTCACACTTCTTGAGATTTTATAGAAATTAGTGCTTCTTTAATGTCTCCAACACCTGTGTCAAATTAGCGATGTGCTCCTCCCAGGTATCATTGTATACCAGTATATCATCCAAATAGACAATAACAAATGAATCTATAAAAGTGTGTAGTACATCATTCATTAATATCATAAACATAGTTGGTTCATTGCATAGGCCAAATGGCATGACTAACCACTCATACAAACATTTCCTGGTTTTTAAGGCGGTCTTCTATGTATCTTCTTCTTTGACTCGAACCTGGTGATATCCAGACTTTAAGTCCAGCTTGGTGAAGTATTTTTCTTACTGCATCTAATCTAGTAGATTATCTATCCTAGGAAGATGGTACCTATTCTTGGGCGTGATTTTTTTTAGCACCCTGTAATCTATACACTTTTGTGAAGTGCATCCTTCTTTGGCACAAATATGATGGGTGGCCCACATGGTGATGTACTCAATCGAATGGCACCCTATTCTAGCACCTTCTACAACTATTGCTTCACCTCACTTGCTTCTATAATAGACTTCCTCTACATCCTAATGCTTGGAAATGGGGAGTCCAACAATAACTAGACCATGTGCTCTAGTTCCCTCTTAGTTGGTAACCCTTTAGGCTCTTGAAAAAAATCCTTGTATGCCTGTAGCAACTCTTATAGTTGTTTTTTTTTTGTTTCTTAATACACCCCTCGAGGGATGCATTACCTCTTACTAACTCTTCTACAGACTTATTTTCTCTTAAAAATAATAAAACATACTTCTTGCTAGAACTAATCAATTTATTGGCTTGGTTAGCACTTACCAACGAAATTTTTGACTTGCCTTTGTGCACATTGATGATGAGCGATTTTCAATCTTTGATGAATCAATATTGGTTGTTTCTCTGGATGAATATTTCATCTCGCATGTACATGTAGGGACTCCCAAACACGAATCTACATACATCAAGGGTAACCACAACTAGTTCTACTTCATTAATAAAACAACACTGATGGAAAATCTAATTTTTCACTGTTTTTTTACCTTGAGGTATGCATCCTTTTTTACCCATCCTAGTGAATATGCATTTGGATGATCACTAACTTCCAAACCTAACTTCTTGTCCAGTTCTGCTGCAATGATATTTGCTTGCGATTCTGAGTTAATGGAGCATCAATCTTTCTCTTCTTGACATGTATCTTTATATGGAATAGTTTGGTCATTTATTTCTCTTCCCGTTGCTTAAGGCTACTCAGGTTCACCTTCTCATGTGTTGACGTACAAATTATCTTCTCATCCACGTCTGAGCAATGTTCAACTTGGTTGCTCGAATTAGTGGCCATGAGATTCTTTTTCTTATTTTCTTTCATTTTGTTCTTTGAGTTTAGCTCTGGATGCAACTTCTAGCATTTGTCCCCTGTATGGTCATTAATGTTGCAGTAGTTGCAATGGTTATTGGGATCTTTGCACTGGTATGTTTTGGTTGCTATATTTTTATCTTTCCCCCTTTTTACTCCTTATTCCCCTCCTTAGAAGTGTCTTGTTGCTTCTTCTGCTTTGATCCACTTGTTTGCACTCTCTTCAGACCTATTTTTTCTAGGTAATGTGCCTATACAAAAGCCTTGTCCACTAATTTGGCCTTGTATAGCATCACTTGCTCCCATAGATGGCGATGTAGACCCCCCAAATACTTGAGGAGTACATCTGAGTTCATTGGGGAGATACTCAACATTATGGCCATCTTTTTGAACTCTGTGGTGTACTCCTGCACACTTTACCTCAGCTTTTGCTCGGAATAGTGCCACCAGATCCACTGGTTTTCTACGTACCAAATAGGGTAAAAATGTGACTTAATGAGGGTTTTGAAGTCCTCCCACTTAATTACTGGAGGCTCTCCCTCCATCCTTGGTGTCTTTGTGTGGATTTACCACCAAGTTAGGGCATGGCCCTCTAATTTCAGTTGTGCAAGTGAAATATTGTGTTAGGGAATGGCCCTCTTAAATATTTAATGACCTTATTGATAGTTATTCTAATAGCCATTTCTCTGCAAGGGGTGGGCAGGCATAGTTTGTGTTTTTTTGTGTGACTAGGTTGAACCAAGGTCGGGGTTAGCCCATTTATTGGATGGAATAAGACCAATCAACCCACAATGGGATGCTTGTCAACAGGATAGTGTGTGGCTCAGTCGAACCTAGACACCCCTTGGGAAGTTTAGTTCTCCCAAAGTGGCTTCCATCCTAACCCCTCCCCATGATGTTTGAACTTGTGACCTGGAGGGGACTAGACCCCATGCAAACCAATTGGTCTACACCTCATGGGTATATGATTCTGGATTTTAATAGAAGGATTTCTTATTTCGCTAGTTAAAATTTGATGGTGGAGGAGGTCTACAAGTTCAACTCATAGATTAGGGTACTAATTCAACATATTACCCAATCTACATATATTTAAGAAAACTTTTATGTGAGGCCTTTATTAAGGTCTTTGGCATTTCACAAAGGATTTATTTAATTTAATTATGTATTTTTATATAGTGAAAATACAAATAAAATTTATACAACTAAATTATCATTATTTGTTTGTTTAGTTCAACAACATACTTTTTTTGTTTTTGTTTCAACATATTTTAAATAAACTTAGTGAATAACATAAACACCTAAGTTTCATGACTATGTTGTGGTACTTCTTCTAATAGCACTCGACTCAATATCATTATATTGAAGAACTAAATATATGTATCAAGAGTTATTTATTATATCTAAAAAATTCTTACAGATAACATAAGGAGTTATGCCACAAAATTGTTTCTTCAAACTAAGCATACAATATAGAAAAGTGGGCACCACGATACTTGGAGATCAATTTAATTGAGTGTGTGCCTCATTTCTTACTTGTTAAAGATGATAAATCATTTGTGGGTTTTAGGTGAGCCATCTCAACCAATATTTCAATCCTTTTGCAAAGGACTATTGTATATAAATGGCATATCCATCCCAATATTTCAATCCTTTTGCAAAGGACTATTGTATATAAATGGCATATCCATCCCAATATTTCAATCCTTTTGCAAAGGACTATTGCATATAAATGGCATATTCATCCAACAACCTTTTCACAGAGATGCTAATGTAAGATTTCTTAAATGACGCGTCTACCTCAGTTGTCTTGACCACAGAGCTTTTCACAAGTACTTTTACAAAATTCATTTATACAACAATTCTATTTGTAATCCAATTTGTGTCCATCTTCACAACAACTTACTCATAAAAGTTGTTTGTCTTGACCACAGAGCTTTTCACAAATACTTTTACAAAATTCATTTATACAACAATTCTATTTGTAATCCAATTTGTGTCCATCTTCACAACAACTTACTCATAAAAGTTGTTTTTCCAAGTGCCAACGATATCTTTAGTTGATAAACACCTCATAGTTTCTGTGTTCATAATTTATTTGTTGGAGAGTAACATGTATTTGGATTGGAATTAAATTTTATAATTGTATTTAGATGTTTGACATTTAAAATTATTATAAATATTCAAATATAATTCAATATAGAATATAAATTTAATTTTATTATATTTTTAAATTTTAGAATTAATTAGGAAAAAAAAATCTTTTACCCACATACACACTAACATAATTACCATATAAATTCAATTAAACTAACTAAAACTACATGCATGCAGCATCTATACAAAGAAAACAGTTACTCTTATTAAAAAAAGGTCTCATTTTAAATTGATTTATTTAATTTTAAAATTTTATTAAAATTTTAAATGGATAAAAAAAATAATTTAATGGAAAACTGAAAATCTAATTATAAGACATTAACCTATTTCAATACTCTTTCCTTCTTACAAAATATGCATATTGAATATGAACAATTAATACCGTACCCTCTGGGCCTCCGGTGTGGATGCCGTGAGAATCGTGTACTTCTATCAGTACTATATTAACACGGAACTGTTTATTTTAAAACCACTTGCAATTGCAAATAATAAGTAACAGAAAGAAAAATAATTGCGTGGCTGTGGTCAAATATTCTCACCTAGATCAAATACACACTCGCATTTACTACCGTCTCCATGTTTCACTTTCCATGACTAAAGTATGGAAAGAGTTCTCAATGGTCTGCCATGTGTAGCATATATAAATACCAAGACATGCTTCAGGTTATAGCACATGTGGTGGCCTTGAGTTATGTATGCATCAATGTTTTTCTTTATGTATTAGAATTGGTAAGTATTAAAAATGTCATTATTAAGGAAAAAATATAATATTTTAGAGGTTAGTTTCATTGCAGTTTATGTCAGTGAAGTGTTTGAGAGGTAAAGAGGTAAAGTATTTAAAAGGTTATGAGTTTAATTTTCTCGAAATATTTGTTGAATTAAATTCTCTAAATTAAATTTTCAAAAATAAATTAACTATATATATATAACTTACAATGAAATTGTTAGCTTAATAGACTTAATAGCTTCTAGCTATTTCTCTGTTTATCCGTAGAAATCTATATTAAACCGAAAGGAGGAAATTTTCAAACTACAAGAGGAGGAATGGCATCAAAGAAGCAAGCTGTTATGGATAAAAAGTGGAGACAAGAATACATTCTTTCCCATCAAGTGGCATCTAAAAAGAAACAAAAGAATACTATATGGATAATAAAAAATGGCCAAGGGATCATTCTCTCCATAGTTGAAGGAATAAAAAAATAATCTTTGAAGCATTTCAACAATCATTTCAAGGAAGCAGAAGACGATCACATGGAAGACAAAATGGAGCTGGTCAATTTATTCCCATAGATGGTAAGTGAGGAGAATGCAACTATGATGGATGATCCAATCTCGAGTGAGGAGCTGCCCCAAACTCTCAAGAAAATGGCCAAGGAAAAGAGTCAAGGGCTTGATGGATGGCATGTTGACACATTCCTGCACTTTTTCAAGCTTATGGGTCTTGAGCTGGTCAGAATGGCGGAAGCTGTTAGAATTTCTAGGCAAATTCTAGGGGCATTCAATTCTAATTTTTTAACATTAATCCCCAAAAAACCTAAATCTCTTTCATTTGATGGATTCAGACCCATTTCATTATGTAACTCTATATATAAGATGATATCCAAACTGCTAGCCAATAGAATCAAAAAAATCTTGTCCCCTCATATCTCGTTGGAGAAATTTGGCTTTTTGTCTAACAGAAGAATCCAGGATGTTGTCTCTATTGCTCAAGAGTGCATGCACTCGATAAAATCCAGAAAATTAAAGGCATGTATGCTGAAAATTTATCTCATTCTGACATATGATTGCGTGGATTGGGAATTTCTGATCATGATCATATATAAAATTAGCTTTGCACATAGGCATGTTCAATGGATTAAGGCATGCTTCTCCACTGCTTCAATGGTTGTCCTTATCAACGGTGAACCCACTTCATTCTTCAAGATACATAGGGGGCTTCGTCAAAGCTATGTGTTGCCTCCCTTACTCTTCATACTTGTAATGGATGCATTCAGTAGAGTTATAAAAGGCAAGATGGAGTCTCGTCTTATTGCGGGTTGTAAGGTTGCCAACAATTGCAAATTGTCCCATATATTATTCGTGGATGACATCCTTTGTGTGGGGATGGCAATCATAGAGGAATGAACATCATTCCACAAAGTTTTTGATCAAGTTGGAAAAGCCTTTGATCTTCACATCAACAACAACAAATAACAGATTATCATAGATGAGGTTGACTCAGAATAGATACAAAATATTGCAGCGTTATTTGGAGTGAGAATCCGCCCCCTACACATTGGCTTTAGGTATTTGGGATGCTTTTTAAAAGCAGATAAGCACAAAAATCAGGATTGGATTGGTTGCTTTCAAAATTTGAAAAGAAACTTTACTGCAGGGAACATAAGTGGCTTTCCTTTGAAGGTCGGGTCATAATGATTAAGGTTGTTCTACAAGGCATTCTTGTATATTGGATGCACCTCTTTCACATCCCATAGGCAATCATACACAAGATCGACACCCTCATCTCAAAATTTCTTTAGCTTGGTTCTAGTATCTCTAGCAAGATACATCTTATGAGGCTATCTGAGATCTCTAAGCCAACACATTTGGGTGGATGGGGCATTTTGGATACTATAAGGTTCAATCTGGCTCTTTTGGAAACAAACTTATGGAGGGTATTCAATGAAGATGGCTTATGGCAGAGAATTTGTTTTGGTAAATACATCTCTCAGAATAGCATGGAGGAATGGGTTAGAGTAGGTGTTCCCTCAAATGCATGTTCCTCTATCATATGGTGGAGCCTCAAGAAGTCAATCCCATGGTTAAGTTGTAACTTTCGTTGGCTAGAGGGGAATGGACAAAATATTTTTATTGGAAGGGATGCCATTAAGGGTGTATCTAGATGCCATATTCTCTCAACTCCATTGATTCTTTTCCTAAAACAACAAGGATTGATACTCTGGCCAGCATGTGGATGGGGGACTATATCCCATTGTTCGCCCTGGTATGGTCCAATGCATGGAATCTTGGTATTCCTCATCTCTTTGAAGAGGAGTGGGAAAGCTACCGAAACCTACTCTGCCAAGCAGGCATCACTCTGTCACAACGTAGGGATCATCTTGTTTGGAATGGCCACATAGTGAATGGGAGGATTTGTGCCAATGAAGTATATACACTCATCTCTTCATTCATCACTCCCCTTCCTTATGCTCACTAGACTGAACATATGTGGTGTTGGAAAGTCCCTTTAAAATTAAAATGCTTTGTCTGGTTAACCAACCACAAGTGCATTTTGACTTGGGATATGCTGATCAAATTAGTATTTATCGATACTGGAAGATGCATTCTTTACAAATCAGATGGGGAAGACTGCTACCACCTTTTTGTGAAATGTCCTTTTTTTCGGTGTTGTTTGGGAGGAGGTTTCCACTCTCTTGGGAGTAAACATTGCTTGCGAAGTATTTTCTATTACAAATTGTCTCATATCATGGGCCTAGCATGCCATACCTTACAGGGCTGTCCCATTTTATACATTTTTGGGGATTTGGCGAACCAGGAACAACCTCATTTTCGAGGCTAATGTCCCAGATAACAAGATGGTGGCCCTCAAGATTGTTGCATACTTCAATGAAATTGGTCCATGGCATCCCAAGGCTCCTTCTCGATCATTCACATTGGTTGATTTGGATAATATATTCCCCATATATTTATTTGATGGTGCATTTGTAGGGGGAAGATGTCCCTGTGGTGTATATTTTCGTATTGAGCCCGCTTCTCTAGATCATTTTTTTGGTCTGGTGGGTTTGGAGACAATTGCAGGGCAGAGATGATTACTTTATGGGGTGCTCTTCATTGTGTCTCTTGGATAGGCATTGAGAAGGTCGTGATCATTGGTGACTCCCTCTCTATAATTCAATGGATACAGGGCAGGTGTGATATGGATGTCCCTCCTCTATGCAACTGGATGCGACAAATCCAAAACCTGAAGTCTACCATACCTAATGTGTCATTTTAGGATGTATATCGGGAACAAAACTTGTAGGCAAACACTCTTTCCAAGCAAAGTGTGGCCCTCTCCGATGGGCATATGATTTATGAATATGTAGTCTATGGTATCATTTGTGGCCAAAGCTATTTTGAGAGAAATTTTGTACTTTGTTTGTCTATCCCTATTTTGTTATGTTTTTTGCTCTCAGTTTGAGTATCTTTTTGATAGTATTATTGTAATGTTGTAATGAATCATTTTTTTTTGGTTATATTTCTAAAATTTACAATCTATGGTGGGCAAGACTTGTAATAGACGTATACTGATATGATATAAAACAATCTTCACTTGCAATAAAAACACGTTTATGTTTTTTTCTTCCGAAAATATATATATAAAAAACTCACAATGAAGCGTCGTCGTGGCTTTCAGTGGTGTGGTTATTATTTGCGGTGGGAAAAAGTTAAAACTTTTCATTTTTCTATTTGATAAAAGGACGATTAACAAAATCCAAAACTTTTAAGCAGGCCTGGAATTTGACGTCCCACAGGACGTATTTGGCGTTCCAGAACGTATTTGACTGTTACCAGAAATTTTCTCCCGTCAAATCTGACGTGTGTTAGAAATCGATAACCTGTCAAAATGACGGCCCATTTCAAATTGAACCTGTCAAAATCTATAATACCTGTCTTAACCTACAAGCGCCTCTAAATTGGCAACCAATATTTCCAACAGTCTAGTGTTTAATACAGCTCCAGTGTTTAATACAGCTCCAGACAATACCCTATCGGTGCCAGGCTATCTTGACAGTACCCTGCCAACCTATGCGTATAGTTATTCCTAAAACATGGTCATCCTGCCATCATATGTTTTGACATATATTCCAGTTCACACCCACCGGTGAGTCACTTGACGTTCCAAATTCCAATGCGCCTGACCCAATTTCGTTAACTCACGGTTATGGTATCGTGATTCCAACGTAAGTTGCCTTTGTCCTGGACGATAGAATTTAACTGAAGTTGGTGAATTCAAAATTTGAAAATTGAAATGGGGAAAGGATATTCGCGCTATTCACCCAGCATAAATCATCTAAAATAGCAAGCATGGTCCATCCGAAGTAGGAAGCATGATTGTGGGGTTAGTCCAACATTGTGCAGGAGTCTGTGGAAGCAGGATTAGAGATGGAACCATTTGCGCATCAGCGAAATCCAAATCTCTCCCAGAATTCGAATGAATGGAGGAGCTTGCTGTTGCAGAGCAGGTATCGAGACAATGGTTTAGTATCCAGATTGCACGCTGCAAGTAAGTCCAGTTACTAGTTGCTGCTCTTAACCTAACCCACTGCTTATTACTTTATTTTCTGTTCTCTTTGTTTATTGGGTCGATGAGACAAAGATAAATATTATTTACACATTGTTGTTAAATTTTGATTTGCTTTGTCTAAATTGGTGTTTCTAATTATTTATATAGATTCAACACACCTAAAAATCTCTAGGGCACTTCAATTGTGAAGAGTTTACCATCAAACTTATGATTTCAATGAATCTCTACTGAATCATAGACAAATTAGATAAGAAAATAAACAGGGAAACTTTTCAAAATTTGACACTAGTCTTATATTCATCCAACCATGAAAGATTATAAAAAAATTGAACTTCTATTAAAAAGTGTATGTTAAATAAATTCTTCATTAAAGAAATGCCAAAATAAAAATGATAAAAAAAGATTGACACTCATAAATTTGAATAAAACGTAAAATGAAAGGCATGAAAAATACAAAAACGTCATCAAATTTTCATTTGACAGGTAGAAAAAATTTGAAATTCCAGGCCTGCTTTTAAGGAATAGATCGAAATTTGCTTTTGGAATCTCTTTCCTTAAGTAATTAAGATTTTAACCGTAGATTTACAATGGAGAAGTCACGAAATCATTAAGGTCTAACAACTTCAATGTTCTTAATATAAAATGTGTATAAAGTACAATTGGGATCAAATCTGATCATCACTGCGGTTCGAAGCCCGCTGCTCGGCCCCATTTCAATTGGGCTATTGTTGCCCGTGTCATAAACAGGGTAAGGGACTAACTTTAATTTGTACACGTAGACCCCCTGCGGACGACCTAAACATTGGGAACTCATGGAAACTGGTTTGGTATAATCAAGACACTTCGACGATCGTATCCAGCTTCGCTGTCCAGTGTTTTCTGGGAGACCCAAACTGCGACCGGGCAGACTTTGATTTATTACTTCCACACCCAGATCTCGATTTCATTTTTTCTTCTTCTGCCCCTGCGGATATTTCTCCAATGTGTGGGTTTGTGTAGAAGCTGGGCTGAATATAATCTCCGATCCCATATTTGGTGCACATCTTTTGCAGTGTAGAATTAGCCTTGTAAAGCAAACAAGCCATATCTGACTCGGAAACCACAAACTGTAGCTTCTTTCGCGGAAGTAGAAAGTATATTTGACCAACCTCTAACTCCTGGCAGGGGAGAAGCTCCCGCATTTTTTGGCCGATGTAAAGGCAATCAGAGTTACAAATAAAATGGTCCGGGCTTTCTATTAAGATCTGTTGGGCCTTTACAGGACGAGAAAATTGGTAATAGGTGCCGTCCATCAATATAACAATGGCTGCAGGTGCTCCTCCACATCCTCCTCCCAATGCTGCGTAAGAGGTCACTGCAGATGACATGCAGATTCCCATCTTTACGAGCCTTTCAAACTATGGCAACCTTACTTGATCAATGTCGATCTCCCTCAAATCTGCTAATACGAATGGCTCCTTCTCTCTCTTTGTTCTCATCTATAAATGATGAGCAGGAGGAGGGAAATGGAGAGAATTTATAAAGAAGAACTTAGAGGTCTGCTGATCTGTCTGCCAATAAATTAATCACAAACGACAACTGCAGGTGATCTGCTGAACTGTTTGATAATAAACTATCGACATTTGTTATTATTGGAGGAGGCAGCGCTCGTGTATGAATATCTATTTTATGTAAAGGCGAGCTAAGGGCACCTTCTGCTCATGTGTTCCTGGAAAATGCAGGGATGGTTGGGGCTATAAATATAAAATTGGAAGATAAGAGTTAGGGCATGAGGCAAGAGACATGGAAGCAGTATCATGTGTAATGTAACACATGTTGGATATCACGAGATTGTGCCAGTGAGTGTGTCGGGTATCAAAACTGTTGAAGTCGTAATTTCAACGCAGCCGTACTGCGCTCCCCAAAACCATCGAACAAAACCACAAACCGCCCAGAGCATATCGCACTGCCTTCCAGCGAAAAGCTGTTTCCGTATATTTGTCTCCGATGCGATTTGGTGCAGACGCGTGTCACTCCCCTGACATCAGCCAACGTAATTTATCGGAAGCTAAAGTTCTGTAGCATGAGGCCTTCCGATATTTTCCTCCACCGTCAGATTTGCTCCCGCGCTCTCCGCCGTCGATCGTCTGAATCTGCATACGGGCCCGCATCAAATCAAGGCTTAGCGTGGAGTAAAATTAAGTTTCGTTGACCATACTTCTTTTTAATGCATTGTCATAGGTGTAGGTATTGCATTTAGTTCTCTTATACGGCATATTAATTTACATAAAAAAACGTGTTATTTTTTTTGTTGGTGCGTTGACCATTTTTGGGATTAAAAAAAAACATAACAAGTGAAATGTGCTTAGTGTTGTGGTTGTTGCATACGGGAGGAATCAGAAGCTGGGAGCAACGAAAAGATTTATTTTGAGGTTTGTATGCGTGAAATTTTATATAGAACAGGGTTGTAATGTTTTGTGGAGCATCGTAAAACTATGGTGCAGTAAAAAAAATGAAAACGATGTATTAATGCACAGTAGTGCATAAAGAAAATGGTGGAGCGTATTTGTTTTGGATGCATATGTAATTTGTTTTTGTTTTACAGCAGCGTGTAAAAATAAGTTTTACACCAGTAAATGTAAATGGAGGTTTTACAGCAGTAAATGTAACTGGGAATTTTTCCAGCAGTGTAAATTCTCATATGAAGACAGAGTAAATGTTTTTGTTAAATGTATTTTGGTGAATCCCTCTCAGAAAAGAGGATGAATATGTATGAGGGAATATATTTTTGAATAGAAATCATTTATGGTGGTGTAATACTCTGTTCCTCTGTAAAAAAATTTTAAGCCTTCCTGTGCACAAAAGATCCTGTGGAAGTGAAACAGAGCATTGTCTCTGTGTGTTTGAAATCTTGGTGTTTTGGTATTTTCCCATCAAAAATATCCAACAGTGGTATCAGAGCAGGTTTAGGCTCTTTGAAGGTGACAAAGACGCTGAAGGGAGGAGTTTGTTGCAGCAGTAAAACTTCTCAAGCAGAGTGAAGGCTCAGTCAACAAAATACTCAGGTATTTCACAAAGTTTTTTTTGTGTTGCTGAAGAAACAGTCAGTTGTTTTAAACACACAGTCAAGGATTTAGAGGCATAGATTAGAATGCAAGGAATGGCCAGCACCAGCACTGGTATGGGTATGTTTAACACCCAGCTCCCACAGTTTAATGGAAAGAACTATGATTATTGGACAATAACTATGAAAGTCCTGTTTGCCTCTCAAGATTTATGGGAAATAGTTGAAGATGGCTTTGAAGAACCAGCAGATGAAACTGAGTTTAATAGATTAACTCCAGGAGAGAAGGATCTGCTGAAGAGCAATAGGAAGAAGGATTCAAAAGCCCGTGTGTTGTTGTATCTAGCAGTAGACCAGAGTGTGTTTCCAAGGTTAGCAGCAGCTAAGACATCCAATGAAGCATGGGAAACCCTTAAGACAGCCTATCAATGCATGGAGAGAGTGAAGACAACAAAACTACAATTGCTGAGGAAGGATTTTGAGAATCTGTGCATGAAGGAGTCAGATAACATTGACTCATTCTTCACTCATGTGATTGGTGTAATCACACAAATGAGAACTCATGGAGAAACCATTGAAGATAGAAGGATTGTGGAGAAAATATTGAGGGTCTTACCGTCAAGGTTTGATGCCATAGTCACCACCATTGAAGAGACAAAGGATCTCTCAAACTATTCAGTTGATGAGCTACATGCATCACTGATAACACATGAGCAGAGGTTGAGTAGGAATGAAAACTCATCTCTTGAGCAAGCCTTCAAGACCCAGATGTCCTTTGGAAGAGGAAGAGGTCAAGGCAGAGGAAACAAGAGAGGAAGAGGCAGAAGCCAGAACAGAGGTGGAAGGAACAGCTCATCAAATGCACAAGGAAGAGGCAGCAATCCAAATCAGAACCAAGGTCAAGGCAGCAACCAACAAAGAGAACAGTATCATGCTCAAGGACAAAGGTATGATAAATCTAATGTTCAATGCTATTATTGCAAAAAGTATGGACATTATGCAAGTGATTGTAGAAAGAAACAGCATGATATGAATAGTAGACAAAATGCAAATGTTACAAGAGAAAACAACAGTCAAAATAATGTGTTGTTAGCCTGTAACATGGCTGAAACAAACAGTGAGGACATTTGGTTTTTAGACTTAGGTTGCAGCAACCATATGACGGGAAACATAGCCTTCTTTTCTGCCCTAAATAAAAATGTGAAATCAGAAGTCACACTAGGAACTGATAGCAAAGTCTCTGTTATGGGAAAATGGGAGGTAAAAATATTTATAAAGCAAGGAGAAAGGAAAACCATAGCAGATGTCTACTATGTCCCCGGAATGAGACGTAACCTCTTGAGTATTGGACAGCTTGTCCATAAGAGGTACAATGTTTTCTTTAAAAATGATGTATGCACCATCATGGATATAGCACCCAGCAAATGATGCATTGCTGAAGTAAAAATGACAAGGAACAGGATGTTCCCTCTCAGGATCAGGGCAGATTTGAAAAACAAAGGAGAAATTGCAGCAGTCACCCAAGAGGCTTTCCAAAGCGTGCCAAAGGATGAAAATTGGTTGTGGCACTTGAGATTTGGTCATCTCAATTTTGGAGGTCTAAATTTGTTGAGCAGAAAAGGAATGGTAAGAGGACTACCATTGATAGAGAAACCGGACAGCCTATGTGAGGGTTGCATTTTGGGAAAACAACACAGAGAAAGTTTTCCATCAGGGAAGAGCATAAGGGCAAAGGCACCCTTAGAAATCATCCACTCAGATTTATGTGGACCGATGCAAGCTCCATCATTAGCAGGCAGCCAATATTTCCTAACATTCATTGATGACTTTACAAGAAAGACTTGGATATATTTCCTTAAAAACAAAAGTGAAGTGTTTGAGAAATTCCAAAACTTCAAGGCATTTGTACAAAACCAAAGCGGGCTGCATATTAAAGTTTTGAAAACTGATAGAGGAGGTGAGTATATCTCCAAGGAATTCCTAAGATTTTGTAGAGAAAATGGAATTCACAAACAGTTTACAGCCAGGTACACCCCACAGCAAAATGGAGTTGCTGAAAGGAAGAACAGGACCATCATGGATATGGCAAGGAGCATGTTGAAGGCAAAGCATTTGCCAAATGATTATTGGGCTGAAGCTGTAAATTGTGCAGTGTATATTTTGAACAGGTGTCCTACAAAAGCAGTGATGAACAAAGTGCCGGAAGAAGCATGGAGTGGGAGAAAGCAAGGTGTCACCCACTTGAGAGTTTTTGGATGTGTGGCCTATGCACACATACCAGATCAGCTAAGGAGGAAGTTGGACAGCAAAGGGGAGAAATGTCTATTCATTGGATACAGTGAGGAATCCAAAGCCTACAGGTTATATATCCCATCTACCAAGAAGTTTTTTGTCAGCAGAGATGTTCAATTCATTGAAGAGGAAGCTTGGGATGGAAGCATAGAGAAAACAATGAATGTCAAGAACTGTTTGTCTCATGATGAAGATGAAGAGGAGGTGGCTGAAATGCATCCCCAAACAGCAGCGCCAACACAAGGACAGCAAGGGACACCATTGAGGATCAATGAGAGTGCTTCTCCAAGCACACCACAAGGAGGAAATTCAAGTGCATCTTCAAGCACTTGCACACCAAGTGAAAGAGGTAAGAAATTTAGAAATCTAAGTGACATTTATGATGAAGGAATGAATTCCTTATTTGCCTTGTATTGTCATGTTGATGATCCTATTCATTTCGAAGATGCAATTAAAGATAGGAAATGGATAGAAGCTATGGATGAGGAAATTAATGCCATAGAGAGAAACAAAACATGGGATTTGGTTGAGCTACCAAAAGGCAAAGAAGTCATGGGTGTGAAATGGGTCTACAAGACCAAGAGCAATGCTGAAGGCAAGATTGAAAAGCATAAAGCAAGGCTGGTTGTCAAAGGCTACAAGCAGTAGTATGGGAGAGATTATGAGGAGACTTTCGCACCGGTTGCAAGAATGGAAACCGTGAGAGCAGTGCTATCCATTGCAGCTCAAAACAAATGGAAAGTCTACCAAATGGATGTGAAATCAGCATTCCTAAATGGAGTGTTAATGGAAGAGGTTTATGTGGAACAGCCTCTAGGCTATGAGAAGAAAGGTGAAGAGCACAAAGTGTGCAAATTGAAGAAAGCTCTTTATGGGCTGAAGCAAGCGCCAAGAGCATGGTACAGCAGGATAGATTCATATCTATTGGATAATGAATTTGACAAATGTGAAGGAGAACCCACAGTCTACATCAAGGAAAAGGATGGTAAAATTTTAATTGTTGTCTTGTATGTAGATGATGTTATTTTCACTGGAAATAATATGTATCTTATTGAGAACTTTAAATCAGTCATGAAGGATGAATTTGAAATGACTGACATGGGTTTGTTGAGATACTTCTTAGGCATAGAAGTAGATCAAAATGAAAAAGGAATTTTTATATCTCAAGCAAGATATGTAAATCAAGTTTTGGGTAGATTTAACATGCAAGAGTGCAAGGCAGCAATCACTCCCACAGTGATGGGATTAAAGCTCAGCAGAGAGGACAGCAGCAAGGATTTTGATCCTAGCTTGTATAAAAGCATTGTGGGCAGCCTTATGTATTTAACAACAACTAGGCCTGATTTAATGTATGCTGTTAGTTTGATTTCCAGATTTATGGAGAGGCCAAAGGAGGTACATTGGCAGGCAGCAAAGAGAATTTTGAGGTATGTCAAAGGTACCAAAATGTTTGGAATTCTATATCATGCCTCAGAACATTCAGATTTGGTTGGGTACACAGATAGCGATTGGGCTGGAAGTGTAGATGATCGGAAGAGCACTTCCGGTTATGTTTTTAATATGGGTTCAGGAGCCATCTCATGGGCTTCTAAGAAGCAATCCATTGTAGCATTATTTACAGCAGAGGCTGAATATGTGGCAGCTACAGCAGCAGCATGTCAAGCAGTGTGGATGAGAAGAATGTTGAGGAGCTTAGGCTAAGAGCAGACAAAAGCGACAGTGATCTTTTGTGACAATAGCTCAGCTATTGCATTGTCAAAGAATTCAGTGTTTCATAAGAGAACGAAACACATTGATACAAGGTTTCACTACATCAGAGAATTGGTGAACAATGGAGAAATTGTCCTAGAACATTGCAGGACTCAGGAACAGGTTGCAGACATCTTGACAAAGCCACTTGATCAGAAAAGCTTTGAATTTTTGAGGAAGTGTCTCGGTATGACCGAATGCCCAGCTGTTGAAATTAAAGGGGAGTGTTGAAGTCGTAATTTCAACGCAGCCGTACTGCGCTCCCCAAAACCACCGAACAAAACCACAAACCGCCCAGAGCATATCGCACCGCCTTCCAGCGAAAAGCTGTTTCCGTATATTTGCCTCCGATGCGATTTGGTGCAGACGCGTGTCACTCACCTGACATCAGCCAACGTAATTTATCGGAAGCTAAAGTTCTGTAGCATGAGGCCTTCCGATATTTTCCTCCACCGTCAGATTTGCTCCCGCGCTCTCCGCCGTCGATCGTCTGAAGCTGCATATGGGCCCGCATCAAATCAAGGCTTAGCGTGGAGTAAAATTAAGTTTCGTTGACCATACTTCTTTTTAATGCATTGTCATAGGTGTAGGTATTGCATTTAGTTCTCTTATACGGCATATTAATTTACATAAAAAACGTGTTATTTTTTTTGTTGGTGCGTTGACCATTTTTGGGATTAAAAAAAACATAACAAGTGAAATGTGCTAAGTGTTGTGGTTGTTGCATACGGGAGGAACCAGAAGCTGGGAGCAGCGAAAAGATTTATTTTGAGGTTTGTATTGAACGCACAGCAGTGCGTGAAATTTTATATAGAACAGGGTTGTAATGTTTTGTGGAGCATCGTAAAACTATGGTGCAGTAAAAAAAATGAAAACGATGTATTAACGCACAGCAGTGCATAAAGAAAATGGTGGAGCGTATTTGTTTTGGATGCATATGTAATTTGTTTTTGTTTTACAGCAGCGTGTAAAAATAAGTTTTACACCAGTAAATGTAAATGGAGGTTTTACAGCAGTAAATGTAAATGGGAATTTTTCCAGCAGTGTAAATTCTCATATGGAGACAGAGTAAATGTTTTTGTTAAATGTATTTTGGTGAATCCCTCTCAGAAAAGAGGATGAATATGTATGAGGCAATATATTTTTGAATAGAAATCATTTATGGTGGTGTAATACTCTGTTCCTCTGTAAAAATTTTTTAAGCCTCCCTGTGCACAAAAGATCCTGTGGAAGTGAAACAGAGCATTGTCTCTGTGTGTTTGAAATCTTGGTTTTTTGGTATTTTCCCATCAAAAATATCAAACAAAAACAGTTGCAGGCTGGCAAAGGTGCAGAAGTTGGGTGATGATGCATAGGATTTAATAGAAAAAATATAGCGTACAAATTGTGCAGTTAAGTGCGCAGGCCGGCATCGGTACTGAGCATCCAGGCAGCCCATACTTAGTAGATTTTATTGTTAGATTTGATTAGAGCACAAGGTATCATGGCTGCAACATTTTCCTCAACGAGCCTGGGTGAAGGTGTTGCAACGACCCTTCGTCTACGCATTGCCATGAATTGCCCGGAATCGGCTATTTATTAATATATTAATATCTATTTTTAATATATTAATAAATTAATCTTATAATTTAAATATTATTGTTTAAATATAGTTTTTATTTGAAATTATGTCTCTACATTGTTCTCTATTTAAGCCTTTGTCATGGTCTGTTTCTTCATATGATGAACCACACTTGTTGGTTCCAAAAGCGTTGACCAAAAATTTCTCTTATGTGATTTCTACCAAAATACTTTGCTTGATTCATTATGAATTACAAAAGCCTGAATACAGAGACCATCTAATTTGGAAAAATATTTTTAAGAAAGAACGTAATTTTTTGTTGTTTAAAATATATTTTTGAATTCATAAATGGATTCAACATAAACCTTCGGGGCATTTAAAATCTACAAATTAAAAAAGCTAAACTCAAGTTTTTAAAAATCTCTGCTAGATTTTCGTTAAAATTATGTCGTGAAGAACATCATTTCGTATATAAATTAGACTATGCCTTTTAAAAATAGTTGTTATTAAATGTAATGTTATCAACAAAACATTGCTTCTAGGTGTGAACTTAGATGCAGCCTTATATCTTCCCAAATTAATCATAATTGGGGTCGCAAACACTTTGCTCCTAGTTGTGAACTTAGATGCAACCTTACATCTTCCTAAATTAATCATAATTGGGGATTCAGAAAACACAATAAGACATTTGCATCTTGACTTCACACCCTCTAATAAGCTACTATCTATCTTTTGATGAATTAGTTCATCTCTAAACTCTTTTCTTGAGATGCACTTTTTCCCTGGTATCAAAATGAACAATTACCTTACTCAACAATGACTA
The DNA here is from genome assembly GCA_031772625.1 of Pinus tabuliformis. Classification (NCBI taxonomy): domain Eukaryota; kingdom Viridiplantae; phylum Streptophyta; class Pinopsida; order Pinales; family Pinaceae; genus Pinus; species Pinus tabuliformis. The sequence continues at coordinate 1,311,195,379 of CM062809.1, forward strand.
AGGTCTCCAGAACCCTAAAGATCAATGAGAGGTCTTGTTTCCATCCTATCTCATGGCGTGGAATTGATTCCATCGAGGCTCCATTCAACAAGTCATTTGGAGGCTTTAGGAGTCACCTTGTTGGTATGACTGCCACAAGACTTGGAAAGTATATTAATTAAATTCAGTGTGGAATTTCTTGGAGTGTCCAATTTACCTAATGTCAACGATATGATTCACTATGTCTGTGTTTATGAGAGTTTATGGAGAATGTCTATGGCTCTAGTTTTGGAGCCTCCCCACACAAAGATTCATCCTCTTATGACTCTTCTGTGCATGAACCTCTTAGTGTGTGGGGTGCTCCTAATTTTTCCTCATAAAAAAATCAACCTTTGTATGTGTGGGTGATAATGATCCTGCGTGTGGATGTTCGATGGAGGAGGAGTCCTTATCTTTCTCCACGAAGGTCAATGAACTATAGGAGAATCTTATCCTTCTACAAATTTAGTAAATTTATAACTGAATTGGTTCCACCAAGGAAATTTTAATTGAACGTCATCAACTAATATTTAGATTATCTAAATATTAGAAGAAAAAATGGACTTGGTTCCACCAAGGAAATTTTAATTGAATGTCATCAACTAATATTTAGATTATCTAAATATTAGAAGAAAAAATGGACAACGTCAAAAGATTGTTAGAGGAGTATAAACAAGCTCTTAATGGGGGCGTCCCCACACCTCTCCCTTGGTAAAATCAATTAGTCTCTCTATTTATCTTCTCTCTGATCAGAATTGGGAAGTGCTTCTTATTGAATTTGTTCTTGCATGTGATTAGCCTGAAGTTTTTTCCACTATTTAAATTCATACACAAGTCAAATTTTGTTTAATTTTAGGGATTTTCTATAAAGTATTCACAGTTATATTTCTTGTTTCCATGTAGCTTTGTTTAAAACAAATTTTGAAGTCTTCATGGATCAACTTGATATGGTGAATGGTTTTTCATTTAACAAAATTCCATGCGTAAGACTATTGCATATTTAATTTTTTAATAAATTTTTTCTTAATTATTATTAAGAAATTAATTAGTTTTAACTAATAATTATCTAATGAAATAGATTAATTTGATTAATATATTAAAAAAATTATAATTAAAAATTTTATATTTAAAAAATATTTTACTAACAAATCAAATTACTAAAAGATTAAGCAACTTCAATTATTCTTTCCTTCCTAGAATATATATAACCCTCTTGCTCTCACTCTCAATATCGTGAGACTATTGCACTTTTATCAATATTACATTAATGTTAAATTGTTTATAGATGGTTGAGTATCTCACTCCACCATTCAGAGATGGTGCAACTCAAACTTTCGGGAAATTTAAACCCACTCACCAAATTTTCTTTTGGTCAAATATTCTAAACTATATATACAGCTGTGCACTACTACTTCGAGTGCAAACGACTTCCTTTTTCTTTCCCTTGCACTTAGGTCTCCATATTTCCCTTTCCATGACTAAGTAACGCAACGAACTTTTCAATGGTCTCAACATAGTTACCGAATTCGAGAGAATTGGCCCAAAGAATTTGAATATTCAATATTCATTGATTCGATTAGATTTTTGTTAATGTGTGAAGTTTAATATGGTATGGATTTTGATTTATCACAACTGTTATATTTAAATAAGTGTATTATGCAACATTGTTATTTAGTACTTGTTTTTTATGTAAAAAATAATTAATAATTTAAATAATGATGATGATGATAAGGATGGTTAACGTCCATTAAGACCAATATGGTCTATCGAATCTTAAGAAAGTAAGTGATTAACTGAGACTCTTTAAAATTTTATATATATGATCAAAAATAAGGGGGAGAAGTGTTCTAAGATCACTGTAGTTTTGTTAACTTAACAAGTCAAGAAGGTTGATAGTGTGGCAAATGTTTTTAAAAGGAGATGAGATGTGAGTAAGGGTCAAGCAGTCCAAAATAAAGTTCTTTTCATCTTCAACTCTCTTAGTATTGCAAAAGGGGGGAGATTATTTTGTCCCAAGGTGTTTTTGGAATAGACCAATGCCCAGTTTCACTCTAAAGCTCATGAGAATTAGTTCTTATCTTTGCAATCTTCATTTTCTTTCTAGGATTGGTCAAGACAGAAAGATAATTATAGTTAGCAAGAGGGGGGTTGATCACCTCCTTATAATACCTTAGCTTCCTTTTCCCCTCTAACTCCTTATCATTCCACAACTTATCCTTGAATTTGGAAGTAATAGTGTTTCTAATATTATTCTTATTCTCCAATATGATCTCCTCCTTTATCCGCCAATGGTTGAGCTAGGACTAGGCATCCTTATGCCAACCTAGCTTGAGTTGGTGGTGGGGGTTTTTACTAGATTTAGAAGCAATTTTGGGGAACCTCTTGGCTTCCATGTTGTACAAATTATTCATGTACATAAAATACATAAATATAGCCATGCTTTCAATGGGCGAAAGGTAAGAGAATATGATAGGGAGTATTTCCTTTAATCTTGAGGTTGTAAGTTATAAATTGCTTTTGGATCATCTCAATCTCTCTCCACAATTATTTAGATATATTGTAGCCCAAAACCTCACATCCATATAAAATAACATGGGTGATGAGAGTCTCAAAGGGATCCTTTTTTTACTCGAAACCCAAAGATTTGTCGACTTACAATCTTTTCAAGCTCATAGTAAGGTTTCAACCTCATATAATCCTTTTCTCAATGTTATAGTTCCAATTGAGCTGATGGTGAATGTTAATACCTAAATATTTGTATGAGGAAACCTTCTCCAAGTAATTGTTATCATAAATGAAATTATCATAATTGATCCTTTTGGATTTAATAATCATGACTTTAGTCTTGTCGGTATTAACAATCATACCCATTGTGTAGCAGTAACCATGGAGGATTCTAAGTTGCTTTTCAAGATCATTAGGGCTTCTAGAAAGAAGAAGAATAATGTCCATGTAAAGGAAAATTTAAACCCAGTCACGAAATGTTCTTTTGGTCAAATATTCTCAATTATATATATAGGTGTGCACTACTACTTCGAGTGCAGACGACTTCCTTTTTCTTTCCCTTCAAATATACTTGGGCATGCACTTAGGTCTCCATATTTCCCTTTCCATGACTAAGCTATGCAACGAAATTTTTAATGGTCTCAACATAGTTATCGAATTTGAGAGAATTGGCCCAAAGAATTTGAATATTCATTGATTCGGTTAGATTTTTGTTAATGTGTGAAGTCTAATATGATACAGATTTTGATTTATCACAAATTTTATATTTAAACAAGTGTAATATGCAACGTTGCTACTTAGTACTTGTCCCTTATGTAAAAAGTAATTAATAATTTTAAATAATAATGATGATGATGGTTAACATCCAATAAGACCAATATGGTCCGTCGAACCTTAAGAAAGTAAGTGATTAACTGAGACTCTTTAAAATTTTATTTATATGATAAAAAATTAGGGGGATAAGTGTTCTAAGATCATTGTAGTTTTGTTAACTTAACAAGTCAAGAAGGTTGATAGTGTGGCAAATGTTTTGAAAAGGAGATGAGATGTGAGTAAGGGTCAGGCAGTCCAAGAGAAAGTTCTTTTCATCTTCAACTCTCTTAGTATCGCAAAGGGGGAAGATTCTTTTATCCCTAGGTGTTTTTGGAATAGACCAATGCCCAGTCTCACTCTAAAGTTCATGAGAATTAGTTCTTATCTTTGTAATCTTCATTTTATTCTTAGGATTGGTCAAGATAGAAAGATAATTATAGTTAGCAAGGGGGGTTGATCACCTCCTTATAATACCTTAGCTTCCTTTTTCCCTCTAACTCCTTATCATTCCACAACTTATCCTTAAATTTGGAAGTAATAGTGTTTCTAATATTATTCTTATTCTCCAATATGATCTCTTCCTTTATCCCCCAATGGTCGAGCCAGGACTGGGCATCCTTATGCAAGCCTATCTTGAGTTGGTGGTGGGGGTTTTGACTAGATTTAGAAGAAATTTTGGGGAACCTCTTGGATTCCATGTTGTACAAATTATTCATGTACATAAAATACATAAATATAGCCATGATTTCAATGGGTGAAAGGTAAGAGAATATGATAGGGAGTATTTCCTTTAATCTTGAGTTTGTAAGTTATAAATTGCTTTTGGACCATCTCAATATTTCTCCACAATTATTTAGATATCTTGTAGCCCAAACCCTCGCATCCATATAAAATAACATGGGTGATGAGAGTCTCAAAGGGATCCTTTTTTTACTCCAAACCCAAAGATCTGTCGACTTACAATATTTTCAAGCTCATAGTAAGGTTTCAGCCTCATATAATCATTTTCTCAATGTTATAGTTCCAATTGAGTTGATGGTGAATGTCAATACCTAAATATTTGTATGAGGAAACCTCATCCAAGTAATTGCTATCATAAATGAAATTATCATAATTGATCCTTTTGAATTTAATAATCACGACTTTAGTCTTGTTGGTATTAACAATCATACCCATCTTCTAGTAGTAATCATGGAGGATTCTAAGTTGCTTGCCAAGATCATTAGGGCTTCTAGAAAGAAGAAGAAGAATGTTCATGTAAATGACAAGAATAATGACGATACCAATGATCTTGTGTCAATTGCATCCAGTAGCTTCTAAACACTCTTCTAACTTATTAATGTAAATGCCAAAAAGGGTATGGGATAAGGGACATCCTTTATTAACTACGATATTGAATTTAAACTCCTCAGACTAACCCTCAATGGTCTTAATATTGGCAATAACAATCCTGTATAACCTAGTTAAAGCAATTCTCAGCTCAATAGGAACCATTATATCATCAAGCATGTGCCATAACTTCTCCCAAGAAACAGTGTTGAAAGCTTTTCTAAAGTCAACAAAACAACAGAATAGAGTCAACAAAATTCACTAAACAACATCCAAGAGATGAACCTAATAATGTTAATAATCAAAACCCCGATTTAGAAGCCTGCAGTTAACTGTCATAGTCTGCGGTCAACTATCAAAATTATATGGTTAACTGAAGTATCAAACCCTAGGACCCAACCGTAGGCAAAAAGAAATGTGTGTGCGGCTGAAATGCTCCAACCGTGCGCATAGGGTTATGTGACTGCAGTTACGACCAAAAAATTCTTGTGTCAATGTAACACCCTCCTCCCGCATCCACCCAAGTAACCATGCCAACTGAGGTAAACATGAGATGAGATGATACTATGATCAGATTTGGCCTCCTATGTGACCTTAAGGAAGTGGAATCGATGGAAACATCATACACAATCATCCAACATCAACTTCAAAATCCTTAGGACACATGTCAGCGACTCAAACAGCCTGTCCCTGGGTTTGAGACACTGTTCTGGATCTCTTTTTCCATATTCGCTCTCATGCTATGGGAAGGGATTGACTAGCAACCCAAAGTCGTTGTCACAAGCTTGCCCACTAGTGAACAAAGACCAAAATTGCCAGTTCTGTGCCAACGACCCCAAGATTTAAGCCACTTTTTCAGGCCCAGAGCCTAGGTCACTGCCCAAAATGGAGTGATAGCTTGAAATCAGTAAAAATATAGGGAAAAAATGATGCAAAAGCAATAAGTCAAACAAGACCTTTATCAGAGCTCTACTAGCCATGCCAGGCATTTCGTCAAACATATTATCAACATGTAACCTATAGGTGTAAACAACAAAATTAAGTGTAGGGATCTCATACTTATCTGAGAATCTCTATGAACCATTGTTCCCTCATGTCATTTGTTGCATTATCATTTATCAGGCCATATATACACTATCCATTCATTTACAAGTAAAAACATGTTAAGAGCCATATATAGCTGCTGTCATAAAACACGCATATAACCAACATAATAGGAACATAATTATCATAAACATATTAGCCATCAAGATCAACATATACATCAATACATTTACACATGAAAATCAAGGGAATGAATTTCTCATTAATGAATGCAATGAACCAACTGGAGATGGGACTACCATGTTCCACCCGACCATAGAATGGTTGAGCCAAATATCTCTTCAGCCATTCACCCCTATGCCATATTCCAAGCATGAATGTGAGACTCAAACCAAAAGAACCAACCAAGGCATACCAAGGCTAAACCACCTCACCCTCATCAACAGAAACCAGGCTTTACCATAATCCATCTCAGATCACTAGGCCAACACAATGAACATATCATAACAAGATTTACCTTGATCTCCACCCGATCACTAGGCCAAAAAAACATGGATGCCACCGAAGTTCTCCACCTACACCATGAGGAAATTTCCTATCTCCTAGTCTCTCAGGCTTTACTACAATTTTAACCTGGATCACTAGGCCCTAAACTGAGACCCACTCTCCAGCCTTTACCGCATATCCCAAACCCATGATTACTAGGCCCAACGGAGAGAAAACCACCTCTTGGCTTTATCATATATCCTGCCATTCACCGATAAGGATTCCTAGGCCCACCAAGGCAACACAATCCCGGCTTTACTGCAACCCACCATTTAGCTCAGGAGTCACTAGGCTAATGGATTTAACGTGATCCACAGTCCGGTTCAGGGACCGCTAGGCCATGTGCCCTATCATTCAGAGATCCACCCCACTCAACTTCGAATCCATCTGGCAATCTAGCTCAACCAACACATGAGAACCCCATCACACCATGGATATCCGGAAATGGCAAGGCTAAGCTTAAAACACAGTTACACCTAGAAAAATCCATGCCATGATAGACAAGAACCACATGCATGCCAAATATAGCAAGGAAGATACACATGCAAGTTGATACCTGCAATGAAGCATGTTGTAGCTACTTGATCCTGCCTTTCCCCGCTTAATATTTTCTTCCTCTTTCGTTCTTTGTATTTCTTGCTCCAATGCCAAAATTGCTCCAAGATACTCTAAGTGTCCAAGAGTATGAGAGAGAGAGAGAGTATAATGGGAGAGCTCCAAAGTTAAACTAACCAAAGGTCACCAACTAATCCTCAGAAGCCTTTTTATGAATGAGGCCTCTATTTTCTTCATTTTCCATTAGTTTCCATCATTTTCCTCCTCACATGCAACCTGTGACCTTTCACCTTTCTTTTCTCCTGGTTTCCATTATTTTCATAAATAAATGTGCCAAAAATGTCATTTTTCCTTTCCAAAGCCTTAGTCATTTCCTTTTCCAATTTCCTTAGCCATAAACAACCACATGAACACCCCCTAGGATGTTTTTCCCAACATTCAGCTTGGAATAAGTGTCCCATCGACTGTGGTTATTCTTTTTAACTTTTTTTACATGGAATTTTCACCAGGGTTGTTAAAGAACCCTCCCCCTTGGGGAAACACCGTCATCAGTGTTCAACGACACCTATAACCAACAAGACTATTGAAAACAAAACATACTACCCATGGAGCTTTATAACATAGCTCGTTGCAGTATTTAGAATGACCACTACTGAAACATGACAATCATGTTGGAAATACTGGGGGAGGGGAGGGGTCAATCTGTATTCCTTTTCAATTGTTATTTTACCAGTTATATCAATTATATTTCGAACACAAGATGAGCAATAGGAATAAATGCTTTTATTAATACAATCTTTATAATGAATGAAGTACAATATATAGGGCTCCAATCCTTGATGAAGACACCGATCTTCAATCCTCCAAGCTCCAACCTGTTTCCAAGCACCAACTTGGTCTTTTGTGAGGCTCCAACCTCTAGGTCACTGACCCTATCTTTTCAAGAAACCAACCTTGTGTTTTAGAGGCTCCAACCCTATCCTTCAATGCACCTACCTTATTTGTTTGAGGCTCCAACCTTAAGGGCACCAACCCTCTCGGCTCCAACCCACTGCTATATTTTGTCTAGATATGTTTGATAGTAATTCTCTGCTCCCAAAATCTTCTTCATTGAATTCTATCAATCTACAGTTTCAATGTAGTCTCCATGCTACATAATCAATGACAACCTTGTCTCATAGAAGGTGTCACCATTGCTCTTCATTATACCCAAGCAAAATCTCCAAGTCACATCATGATGACTAATACATCATGGTCCTCAATAGTCTTCACACAACTTCAATGTGTCTACAATGAACTGCACTAAGCTCTGCACAAAAACAACTCTCTGTTTCAATCCTCTGTTCTAGTAACTGCTTCAGGAGTGACGCTTCAGGAGTAACTGCTTCAGAGGAGTGACTATCGCGACTTCAGGTTGTGCGTTCAATTAGAGACAACCCTGTTCACACTCAGATAATCTTCTTAGATCCGCAAAACATCCTTTTTGAATTGTTATCTGAATCACTGTCAAACATAGGTCTGAGTTGTATGAATGACCCTATGCGCAGTCAGTCTCAGCTTTCTTCATTCTTCAACTTTTAATGCTCCTGTGTATTTCTCTTCTGATCAACCTTCGACTTCCTTTCCTCTGTTTCTTATTTTCGCTCGTCCTTCGGCTTCCTTTGAGTTCATGAGTTGTGAACTGTTACTTTCTTTTTGTGTTCAATGCCCAAGAATCATACTTAAGGTGAAATGTTTAACTTGTATTTATATATGTTCCACCAATGACCAAAAAGACACGTCTATTGGAGGGAGGCTGACTTGTATATTAAAAATATATATCAGAGGGGCCTTTATGTTACTTTTATCATAAACTTGTTTATTTTCTGAAAATCATATATCAACATAGCTAAAACCACATAATGGGTGGTCCCACCTACCACATCATCACCTTAATCGCAATCGCAACTTTCGGAGGTCTGCTCATAACATAGTTGATTCCCCTACTACTGACGGAGTGGATGCGGTATACAATAAACTGTTTTTGATAAGCCTGTAGGGTCCACAACTTTATCGCAATCGACAATCCATTAGGTCTATTGCAATCGACAGTCCATTGGGTCCACACCTTTATTGCAATCAGCAGTTTGACATTTCTTTGAAACGTGCAATTCAACAAATGTTTTATAATATTGAGTCATATTATAGTGGTGTAGTCGGGTCCGCAGTAATATCAAAAGCGGTGTTTTAACGTGACATCCTTTAAGACTTGCAATATGAAAATTCCGATACAACAGATATGATAATTCATAAATGTGTATTATAATGGTCCAGCAGGTCCATAACTCATATCCCAATTGGGGGTTTTGAGCGGTGGAAAGGCTTTAAAGTTCACGATGCAGTGGATGCGATATATTTCAATAGAGTTGTTACCATCAACAGTTCGAGTCCGTATTACATATTGCAATTGGGGATTTTGTGCGGTGGCATATAATAGAACCCGCCAATATTATATATGCCAATATGCTAACTCCTCTAGTTTGTTTTATTCCATGCGCTGTGAACTTTTAAAGGGTTTCCACGGTTTATTCCTTCATCCAATATTTTTCCTTAGTTCCTCCAATATGGCTCTTATTCTTGGGCATATGCTTTTTCTTAGCTAGTCGCTCCTATGACTTTTGATAGCTACTCTTTGATTCTCAATGGCTTCCAACGACTTCTTCCTCTTACTCTTTGGCTTCACGATGGTTACTCTTGCTATGATACGCTTCCCTTGCTCCGATTTTGACTTCGAATGGCTTCCAATGTATTTTTGATGACTTTCCTCGGCTTCTGATAGATTTCCTCCTTGGGATGCTCCTTGGGTCCACTTTTTCTACTCTGTTTGTATATATATATATATATATATATAGATATATATATATATTCAATTCATATGTTGTATTCAGTCCCTGGGTCCTCCATGGGCAACATCACATATCACAAGAATTTTCCATCACAAACATTTCCATATTGACATCAATGACAACCTTGATTAACAATCTCGCTCTTTCTCATTGATAGCAATATTCTTTCCCTTTAAATATTCTCTCCCCCTTTGACATCAATGGAAAACAGGGTGCCCAAGTACTCCCCCTGTCAAGCTATTTCTCTTTTTCATGAATAGTATATCTTCATAGGTATATTACTTCCTCTGTATTGGTGCTCTTCTTTTTTCTCAAGATAGAAAGATTATTGCCTTATCATCAGCTAGCACATTATCCCTTCTTCATGTCTCAAAAAATACTTTATCATGGCTTCAACAATGCTTAAGGATGCTCCTCTTCAATGGTTCCAAACAGATTCCAAATATCCACACAACAAATGTTCCGATGGCTTCCAATATCTTACCGTTTGTTGGAGCTTTATAACATAGCTCATTACGATATTTACAATAACCACATATACATATATGCACATCTGCTAAACCAACAAATAAGAGAATACAATGTCCATATTAATGCACAAGTGAATCCAAAGGCTCACACCTCCACCCTCAAAGTAATACCAGGATTCACATCCTTCCCAGGAAGTCTAGAATCCACTACAAAATCAAATCTGCATCCAATTTCCAGTGCTACAATCCTATGCCAATGTTAGTTTAGTGAATAGTTAGCGACTCATTGTTCTAGGGCACACTGTCAGTGTGCATATGATTCCATCTGGAAATGTTAATGACCAAAACAAATATATCCATGACCTTCCCTTCTCTACTACAAAGTCCCTAAGGAATTGGGTCACCCCTTCCATGCAGTCACTCACCTTCCAAGTTCCGTTGGCACCCCCATCTCGGGCAGTGAATCCCTTGGAAAGGCTTCCTCACATCAGAAGATACAAGAAAAAGGCATATCCCTGCTTCAACCATCACACTGGTCATAGCATGCTCATGGAAATTAATGTACACTATTGGGTACCAATGTCCCAAAATGGCCCTGCTCTTGAATTTCTCTACCAACATATTGTTGCATGTTCCAATTTCTTTCACTGCTGCTGCCAATTCTTGTAGTCGATTTCAACCACCCAACTGGGCATGTTCATGCTTCCTCTAACAATCACATAACTTCCATTAGATTTAAAATAAATTAAAATAAATTCACATCATACCTCATTGGTAGCTCGCCAATAAGGTACACTTGAAATTATGTTCGCATCCTGCCACAACAAGTCAAACTAATTGTTTGATCAAAACATCATGCATAAACATATTAGATCTAGTTAGCTCAAAACAAAACCATCATAGATCAACATCATAAATCACATGTAACCATCATAAACTAGAATCATATCACATGCATAATATAACTAAAATAAAATACTGATACTTATCCATTAATCAATCCTTGGCTTCCACCTTTGTCCTTTTCTTGTACGCACTCCAGATTAGTTGTCACACCTGCCAAACACTCATTGCCTTCTCCTTAACCGTGTGCACACACACATAGTGTACATCCCACACACAACCATGCACGACATACCCCACCATGCAATACATGCATCTACACCTGACATACAACACATACACCTACACCTAGTGTACAACAAAACACAATACATATGCCTACACCTGGTGTACAACACAACCCAACATGTATACGTACACAATGTACATCACAAGACTGCGACACCACAAATGCATACACACACCTGATATACAATACAACTCATACATCTATATATGATGTACAACGCCACACAATACATGTACCTACACCTGGCATACAACACAACAAAATACATGTACTACATAGACTACAACACAACGAGTACGCATTTCACAATACCACAACTACACAATACACATACATAGTACCACATGTACACACCACAACATGTACGACATGTACACAATACCACATGTACACCAATACCATATGTACAACACGTACACAGTACCACCTGTACAAATCACTACCTGCACAATGTGTGCTCAGCATCACATGTTGACAACACCACCTACACAACGCGTACATCGTACCCCCTGTACAATGTCTACACAATACCACATGTACACAGTACCGTGGCACGATGTGTACACAACAATACATGTACACACTGCCACATGCACGACATGTACACAACACCACCTACACATAGTGTCACTTGTACCACACTACACGACAGCATATGCTCACAGCACCACTTGTACAACCATGCACACAATAGCATATGTACATAGCACCAGATATACAACATGCATACAATGCCATATGTACATAGTATTGCATATACAACATATACATAGCACCATACACAACACTACATATCCAACATGTGCACAACACCATATGCACAAAACAAAACATATCCATCATGTACATAGCATCTTCTATACCCAACACCGCATATGCAACTTTCGCACAACACTATATGTACCACCTTGTACATAACATTGCATAAACAACCTGTACACACACTATATATACATAACACCGCATGCGCACAACATCACATATGCTACATGTACAACATATACGACATATGCACAATAATAGTACCATACATCCAAACCACATTGTCTCTACCAGGTAACCTTACTTCTAGTGTCTCTCCATCATCCATGTTTAGTCTCGTAGATGTGTCAAACTACTCTTCCCACTTGATTACTCATAGACCGGGAACCTTTCCATGTCATTGAATTGCGTAAGCAATCATTCTTCCACAAGAATGATTCCTAATGACCCTGTCAAACAATGACATACATACATATACATAAAGATTAGCATAAAACAATCATGGTCCTATCAGACAACGATATGTATACATACACACATGTGTACATATAAACATCAACATAATCATGATCATAACATTATTACTAGATAACATAAAGTCTAGGTTAAGATAACTTCCTTATTTGTGCACAACATTGAGAACCATCCTTCTCAACTTGGTCAAACCATCCGACACCTCAGGTCCATTTACTTTACCTTTTCTAGTTACCCTTCTCATGTCTGTTCTGTTATCGTCCATTTACCATAATGGACCCAACCAGTCCAATCGATTGTCATAGTATTAACTTCTATTGCACTTACTCGTGCACCAAGCTTTACATTACCTTTCGGGTACCACACAGCTCTCCCTGAGCTCCAGTAACTTTCCTCTTTCTCAACCAATTCCCAAGACTCAAAATGTTATGTAAAAATTAGTTAGATTAGGTTATTATTTAATTTTCAGTTAAATTAGATGAAAGGGCACAATCATAAGATCATGCCCTTTTCCCAAAGGGTGTCCATGGCGGTATATAAGCCAGGCACCCACAATTGTAATAGCATCATCTGTAATTCATCTCTTTAATAAAATATTTATATATATAAATTTCTGCGTATCTTAAAGTTCTCTGCTCCATTGGTATCAGAGCGAGTCGCTCCTGGGCTCATGACAACACAGCTAAACAGCTCTCTGACTACTCGCAACACCGTTGTTTGCTACCGTCCATTGCGTTAAGTCCCTTGTCCATCTGCCCTCGAAGTCATCATCTCTGCAACCATCCGCCCAAGTTCCGCTCCGCTCGTCGGCCGCTGGCCCTGTCTGTTCCTCACACGTTTTTTTTGTCAACTGTCCATCATCAGTGTTAACCCTCACGCTTGTTCCGCACTAGTTCCATGCATTATCACCTGTTCACACTCACCAGCGACCCGCAGCCATCCGTTATCAACTCCGGTGATATTCGCAATTTTTTTTTTAACAGTTTAATTAATTAAAAAAAATTATTAAAATTTTACGCTGGCAGATAAATATACTCCACCACAAGCTCGCTCAATGTCGATAATGACAATGGCGGATTTCCAAAAAAAATTGGTTGACGCAGAGCATAAGATAAATAACAACCATGACGAGGTCAATAAAAGATTAAATGAGTTCCAGATCAAGCTTGGGGAGCAAGCTGACGAAATCAAAAGTCTTCACGATACGACAAACCGAATAGAAACAAAGATGGAAAATCAACATGTCCAAACAGAAGTACATATCAGAGATGTCGTAACAATGCTGAAACTTCTGTGTAAAAAGATGAACTGTACACCCGAACAACTACTAAAAGAAAATGAAGAGAATCAAGAACACATCTCATTAGATTCAACAAAGTCCACTGACTCGCATCAAAAAGTTGAATCCCCAAGGAAATCAATGACACCCCACCAAGAAGCGAGTAACATAGCCTTTACAAACAAGCAACTCTGGGATAACTTTACCAATCAACACCCTTTTTTCGCTCAACCATTAGCAACATACCAGCGAAGGGCAAAAGTTGAGATGCCTAAATTCGATGGAAACGAAAAAAACAATGTTGCATGGATAAATAAAGCAGAATAATATTTTGAGATATATGACATTAATGACGATGACGAAAAACTCAGGCACGCATCCATGAAAATGGAGCAGAGAACTTTAAGATACGCAGAAATTTATATATATAAATATTTTATTAAAGAGATGAATTATAGATGATGCTATTACAATTGCGGGTGCCTGGCTTATATACCGCCATGGACACCCTTTGGGGCCCTTTCATCCAATTTAACTCAAAATTAAATAATAACCTAATCTAACTAATTTTTACATAACATTGCCTTCCTCTCGAAAGAATGCTTTGTCCTCAAAGCATACGTAACGACGGATGTTGTTGACAAAATGCTTCATTCTCCCAAGAAGCTTCTTCTTCGGGCAAGTCCTTCCACTTGATCAGATATTCCTTGATAGTACGATATCGAAGCTTTCTTTCTCTAGTAGACAAAATACCTTCTGGTTCTAAAATGACTCTTCCCTCATCATCAAGGGATGGAAGTGTTGTTTGTGCTGTTTGATTGTTACCTAGTGCCATTTTAAGGAAAGATACGTGGAAGACGTTGTGAGCACGACTTGTCTCTGGAAGGCCTAAACCATACGCAACTTGGCTAATCTTTTTGTTAATATGATAAGGTCCATAAAAATTTGGTGCCAATTTGTTTTTTCCTTTCTGTTTTAAAGATAATTGTTTGTATGGTTGGAGCTTAACAAATACCCATTCTCCCACTTCAAACTCTCTTTCGGTTTTGTTACAGTCCACTTAAAATGCAAGCATAAGAAACAAACAAGAAGAAAACCATGAAAAACAATAACAACATGACTCTGCAAACAAAGTGGTATGGCCATACACTATACATAAACAAAGCTGCAAATCAAGCTCAAAAAATTGCAAAAGACTTTTTGTAGCAACTGTAACACCCTCCAAAATTTTGGCTTGCATCCAAATTTCAGAGCCTTCCATGGTTTTTCAATTAATGGTTGCAAACACTCGAGCTCATTCCCAAAGCTCTTGTAGAGACTTTACACCCTTTTTCTTGTTCGACCAACGGTAGTCTTTTAGCATGTTGATTGCTTTGTCACACTTGCCCTCTTGTTCTGGTGATTTTGAAGGTTGATCTTTTTGTGCATGAGTTGTCTTTGCTCTGTGAACATCGGTGGTACTCACACACAAAGTTGTAAGCACTGCCATGCAAGTGTCGTCACAGTCGTTCGAAGGTTTATCTCAAGTGTCGCACTTGTTGCTCTTAACCTTAAGACAGTCTCACTAAGAAAATGTTTGTCTTGTTGGTTTGTGGTGTTTTATCATCGAGTCATGCTAAGTGTTTGATCACAATGTCACGCCTACACAAGTTCACTTTCTCTCGCACTTAGCCATTTTTTCTCGAAAATATGTCAACTAGACAAACCTCTTCAACTAGACCACACCTAAGCTACACCGCGCAGTCTCAGCTCTTAGTGACCCCGCTCTGCTGCCCAAAAATGTGCAGTGCTTGAGGCTATCCTCTGGGGCAGTTGCACTGCATAATCCTAGATGTGAGTAAGCTGATTGTCTCCCAAAATTGCAGATAAGTTGTCTCCAGGCTCATTCCACTCCATGCTTCCCGCAACATCAATTATCAAGCCTCCCTATGGTCTACCAAAAATCTTCACTGCAGTGTGACCCAAGGCTGATCTCCTCTCAATATTTGCACAAACAATCCGAGCTATCTACCCTGTACTGCTTGCAGAAATTGAGCGGTCATGAGTCAAGCCTCCTATTGGCTTGCTCTGCATTGTCCCTAAAAATTGCGCAGATCTAGCTAGTACATCTATTGTTTCCCTCTCTAGACTATTTTTGGAAACTACGCAACAACTCCCTGTCGAGCAATGTCTCTAAGAAATGTGCAATTATGACCAGTAGTTCCCTGCAACCCGACATGCACTGCTCTAGAAAATTGCGCAAAATTTCTTGTTAGTGTCACTTGTTTCCCACCTCTGTCGCCCTCCTAAAAATTGCAAAAATTCTCAGCTAGACCCTGAGTGACCCAGTTATTCCTCACCCTAGAAAGTGTGCAAAACTGTCCAGTAGTTCCGCGGACACCCTACCTTGTCTTCTTCCCAGGAATTGTGTAGTTCTATCCAGCTGGGTTCCACCTTGCAACTATCATTGTTGTCCCTGATTGCGCAAATTTTCCCCCAATGTCCTCTGCACAGTTTTTCCCAATAGTACTCCGGAGCCTTTCATCCTGGCTTGGGCTATGCTCTGTGTAGTTTTAGTGTCTTTTCCTCCCTCTCGGTCACCTAGACCCGAAATCAAAAACAATGTATCATGCTAGACTAGGATATTTTTGGATTTGATGTCGTCCCATCATGAGTGAATTGCAGGAATGGGTACATTGATGGAACATGGCGTGACAATGAACAGGATGAAGAAGGAGTGCATGCTAGAAGACTTACTCGCAGATGAACGAAGGTAAGAAGCACATGGAGCAGCAAGCGAAAGGGATACATGTTTCTGAACCATCAAGCAAAGACCAAGGCCATCGAAGACCCCGCAACAGTTTTCCATGCAGAGGTGAAGACACAACACACTGAGAGCACATCCAACACTTAGTAGCATAGCAGCTTGACATGGACACCACAGTCAGCCAGTACATGTCAGCAATGTCATGTCGATTTGTGTCATGATTCGTCTCATCCACATCACTACTATGGGCCATACTTCTTGTAATCCAATGTAATGTAATGTGAAATTCCAAGAGATGCACATATGAAGTTGAAGAGTCACATGAGTTGAAAAGTCATAGGAATTTGAATGGTCATGAGGGAAGTCCAAGAGTCACAAGGGTCAAGCATCACCCTTGGCTATATATACCCCCTCATTGTATGAACAAATGACTTTTCACCTTGGATCCTCCCACATAGCCTTGAGAGTCTATAGTCTGTTCTTTGAGGAGCGAGGAGTGGCTCCAATGTCCCACTACTAGGACTAGTGATGTATGGTGTGCAAATTTGTCTTGGGACTTTTGCTTAATTCAGAAGCCTGTCTCAGGACAACACATTTTCACGCATGTTTTGTATCCGTTTGTAAGACTATTCTTTAAACGTTTGTAATGCATGTTTTCTTAACCTGTACTAAGATAGTTGAACTACTTCGGTTATTTTAGTACTTACATTGTTGAAGATGTGTTGTATTGTTTATCATTGTTGTCCCTTCCGTGTCGACTACTCCGCCTAACATTAGACAAACTATTCTTGTTTTCCTTGGTTATAACGATCGTCACCCCCATGTGGACTACTCTGTTGGACGGTGTATGTGTTTTCCCTTACACTTTGGTTTTAATGACTGTCGCATCCGTTGTGGACTATTCCAATATGTTGTCACTTTTAATGACACCCGTAGCACAATTCTTCAGGAGACATAGAAAGCTTCCTAGAGGCAATCGCTGGGTTGATTGTAGACCAGTGCCTAGGACATATTAAATAGAGGAGTGCACGAAAGATTTTTTGTGGGGGGGTTTGGTTGCACTCCAATTGTCACGTTATTAAAAAGATAATAAAAGGGGGATTGGTTTAATGGGCCTTCCTAAAAGTAAACTCAAGCCAAGACATGGACTTGAATGTTCAAGGGGAAATCAGGGCAACCTCAAAGAGAAATGCCTTGTTCTGGTGGCCGACACACAACAATCACACAACTTAATATTGCAGTTGTAGTAAATGGGAAGAGGGGAGAGAAAGGAGGGGATTCGTTGCATAGGGATGTGACAAAATCTTGAGCTACAATGTCCCGACGGAGGTATGGAAGATTGAAGAGGTGGAATGGTAGAAGCAGTGAAGTGAAAATGAAGGTTTCCAGGTCATATACCTCATGGGCACATTTTTCACTAAAATCTTAAGAAAATATTTGCATATTACAGGTACTTAAGTAAATCTGTAGCTTACACGGGTATTGTTGCTTCTTAGTAACAAATATACAATCATAAATAAGGGGAGGAATTGAAAGTTTGACTACGCTATTTCAAAGGGAGAAAAACATACATGAAGTGACAAACATAAGAGGAAACATATTATGCATTGATCTGCTTAGAATCACCAGGATAGTTTCATTAATACTTGGAGGGTCCAAATAACCAGTCCATTATATTTAGTATGTATGCAGCTCAAGTCCCTCATGAACAAGAACTTAGAACCAAAATGGAACCAAAGAACCTAGACCACTTTGGGTGCAGAATTTCGGAACCTGTGTTAAGTGTTTCTCCACATTATTAATACAGAGAATAGGGGCTTTGAATCACATTTACAAAATATCTCAACCCAGGGCCAGCTGTCATATTAACTAGCTATCTAGGCCTGCGATAGCTCTGCTGCCCAAAATGATTACAATTGGGATTTGATTCCTTTCTTTAAAATGCAAGAAATACAAAAAAATATAAGGAAAATTGGCTGATAGTGAGGAAAAATCTCCCATCCATTCCAGTTATGGCTTTTGGTCAAGTCGTGTCTCTGGCATGATGTACTTTTCGTGTTGTTCGACCGATTCCTATCACTTTCGCCTTAACTGCCTGAATCGACCGTTCTTCAAAACTGGGAGTGGGTCGATTGTGAGTTTACTGTTACTGACTAGAAGTGGAGAATGTCCTAAGAACCATTCACTGTGTATCTGAGTGGAGCCCCATGCCGAGCCATTAATCTTCCTGAGTCCCCATACTTTCATTCACTCTCTGAAGATGTGCAAATAAACAATTGAATTCATTTCTGAGGCCATTGTTGTCCTGGGTTTCTTGTTGCATAGGTTTCCACAGGATTAGCCCGTATCGCTCTCAAACTGCTCCATGCCTTCATTTAATACCTAAGTTGCTGACCTATACACCTTCATTTCAAAATGCCTTCGGTATATTTTATGAGGGTTTTTCAAGATATTTCAAATGGGAATTAGGAACCATGGCTAGAGTTGGAAATACCAAGGGATTTCTGCTAGAGTTAAAAATGGGTGACCACGGATAGAGTTTAAAGAACAAAGTTTGCACAACCAAAACTCTCTTTTCAGAGGGTGACAACACACTGGATGTTGGACATACCCTTGTTGTTTTCGTGTGTGTCTCTCCCTGGGTGGTACTACTACCTCTCATCTAGAGGCTAACTTTTACCCTATTCCTTACAGTAAGAGAACCTAAACACAAAGTTACATTACGCACTCACCAGGCATACTCACCTCACTTTCTTGAAGTTACAAGCATAACACTCTCAGGCGTTGAATAACAATAGCTAAGGCATATCTCTAAGATAATGGAAATCGGGCCATCGTACCAGATGGGACTCCTACACCAAACAATGTGAGGTATTGTTGGGACTTCATACTAGGGAGATCCACTGAATGTTGGTGGGTCCAGCACCGTCAACATTTTTTGTGCTAGAAGGAGGTCCGCCAATATTTTATGGTTGAATGTCCTCTCAACCCCACTTATCTATCATCTGGTCAAGGCAGTAACACGAACTCCCTCTCTCCCATGTGCAACTCTGAAGTTGGTTACTCCTCACCTCCCAGACCCGAACAAGAAATTTCATATCATCACATTTGTGTTGTCCGTCCCATCACCCGTCAATTTTCCAAAGTTGTTGGATTGATTCTAGCAGTACACACTCTTCCCTCTTCATAGAGGAAATAAAAGACTACACCCACAGGAGTGGTAGTCTCGTCTGTTGAAGAAGTAATCCTTGCCACTCTTGAAGGCTTGACAGAAGTTGTTGAGAATGAAGACGAACCTCCTAATTTCCTAGAAGGAGAAGAAGTTAACAACTTACTCTTGGGCTCAGGTTCTGGTGGAGGCAGTGAAGTGGAAGGCAACAGAGGAGGCGGAGACGAACCAACAGATTCAGAGGTTGAACCATCAGATTCATAAGAAGAGGAGGAGGACGAAGAAGAGGACAATATGGTTGATAAAAATATGGAATGGATGACACATGGTCCATTAGAACTCCTAAGTGTCTTGTACAAGATGCGAAGACACACAAAGAAGTTGTAACAAAGTATGACCCTAATAGAAAAATGAAGGAAGAAGACCATCTAGACACATTCTAACTACATCTGCAGACACTTGAGGTACGTTATGATGATGTTTCATGTAGACTATTTCCATGTACCTTGGATGGCAGAGCAGTTGTATGGCACCATAGCCTTCCTGTCAACTCCATTCAAAACTGGGAGACTTGCTTGGTCCCTTGCTGGAAGAGGCAACATTGTCTGTGGAGGTTTGCCCCAGTGCACACAAAAGAATATCCTACTGACCCGTGATATTGGTTAACTCATCAGACAGAGTGTGGTGGTCTACCTTGATGATGTAATAGTTTTTTCCAAAAAATGGTCAAACAACCTGCACCATGTCAAGAATATCTTTGAGCGATGTCGCAAGTATGGGATATCCTTGAATCCCAAGAAGAGTGTCTTTGCAGTGTATGAGGGGAACCTCCTTGGGCACATCATTGCCAAGAGTGGGGTCAAGGTAGATCTGAACCGAGTCTAGACCGTCACACAGATTCCTCATCCCCTAAACAAGAAGGCCATGTAGTCCTTTTTGGGAAAGATCAACTTTCTCCGGAAGTTCATCTCATATTATGCACATATTTTCAAACCTATACAAGAGATGATCAAGAAGGATGAAATTTACAACTGAGGGAAGAAGAAAAAAGATGTGTTTTCCCGTATTAAGCAGGCAATAGCAAAATATCATGCGCTATACATCCCACATTTCAACAAATATTTCTTGCTTTACACATTAGCTTCTGACACTTCACTCGATGCAGTTCTCACTTAGAAGGATGAGTTGAACACCGAGTGTCCCATCTCCTTCATGAGCGTGAGCTCGTAGGGAGCTGAGCTCAACTATTCCATTGTGGATAAACAAGCATATGCTATGTATAAGGCAGTGAAACATTTCAGACCCTACCTGCTAAAAAATCATTACATAGTCTTTCCATCGCACCCAATAGTCAGATTGTTGCTCGTTAACCAAGAGTTGGGTGAAATACGTATGAACTGGATGACAGGTATACAAGACTATGATCTTGATATCAATCAAGTTCACGCCATTAAGGGTCACAGTCTCTGCAGACTAGCAGTGGAGGCAATGCATGCACAAGAGGAAGAAGAAGATCTCGCTGGTTGGGAGCAAGAAATTGACATGTACAATGTAGAGCGAGCACCACCCACTTCGCACGTAACTCTTGGTATGAAGAATTGCACTAGTACCTTGAGCACGACACCATGCCCTCTCACTTCTATATGCGGAAAAAGAGGGCACTCTGATAGAAAGCCTTATCTTACCAGTTGGTGCACGAAGTGCTTTATAGAAAGCACCATAATGGAATTTTGCTCAAGTGCCTAGAAGCACAGGATTCAGAGAGAGTCTTATGTGATATGCATGATGGACTAGCTAGGGGTCACTTCGCAGGTAAACAAAAATGCATAAAGTCATGGGAGTCGGTTTCTACTGGCCCACATTGTTCAAATATGCACACAGTTATGGCTGCAAGTGTCTGGTCTGTTAGTGATGCATCGACAGAACTCGAAGGTCAGCAGCCCCACTGCAGCCTGTTGTAGTGAACGAACCATTCCAACAGTGGGGCTTAGACATCATTAGGGAAATCTTCCCACATTCATCAAATCAACACCACTACATCTTGACTGCTACAAATTACTTCACGCAATGGATAGAAGAAGTTCCGCTCAAACAAGTGAATGACCAGGAAGTCATCAGCTTCCTTCAGCGCATCATTTTGAGGTTTGGCTTTCCTGTATCACTTATTTTTTATAATGCAACTTACTTCTATTCATCGAAACTTTATGATTTTGCATTGTAATATGGTATTGTTCCTAAGCATTCAGCTAACTACTGCTTGCGAGGAAATGGTCTTGCCGAATCTACAAACCAAAATCTCATTCGCACCATAAAAAAGACCATTTACTCTGAACAACAAAACTAACATTTCGCTCTAGTGAATGCTCTTTGGGCTGACCGGGTTACACTCAAACCCTCTCTGAACACATCTCCATACTTCCTTGTATACGGAAAAGAGGCCATCCTCCCACCAAATATCTACTTGCCTACTCTCTAGTTATCCCAAGAATCCCAAGGCAAGCTATGTCTACTAGTTCAGTGTAGGATGGACACATTACACAAGTTACATGAAGAACAGATGAAAGTAAAAGAAAAAATTTCACTCCACCAGAACCGTATCAAGAGATGGTTCAATAGAAATTCTGCATGGAACACCAGAGTTTTTATTGGTGACTTAGTCTTGAAGTGGGATAAACCTCACAAAGATAAAGGAAAACACATGAAGTTCTAGTCCCTATGGATTGGTCCTTTCACAGTTCACAAAAAACTTGGCCAACACACATATCACCTACAATCACTTTACAGGAGGATTGAAAACCTTCCTGTCAATGGCCAAGATTTAAAAATGTCATTTTCAATGATCTGGAGCCATGCCTCGCCTTATGTACATAACATGCTTATTGTTATTCGTGTTTCTTTTCTTTGTTGTTTTTGGTTCGTTTTTCTTTACTTTGTTTTGATGTCTTGTCATTTAATTTTGTAAATAAGTGTTGTCCTACACTGTGTTTAGGCTTTTGAATAAGTATGTGGCTGAAGTATAGGAGTCTTGTGACACCGCTGTGCTTGGCCAATCCTGTGTATGTCTTCTC
This sequence comes from Pinus tabuliformis, assembly GCA_031772625.1. NCBI lineage: Eukaryota > Viridiplantae > Streptophyta > Pinopsida > Pinales > Pinaceae > Pinus > Pinus tabuliformis. The sequence continues at coordinate 1,311,218,174 of CM062809.1, forward strand.
TGTGCTTAGTTATAACTTTTGGCCGATGAAGTCTTGACGTAAAATATGATCTGTTTGTAAAGGAAGCTCTAGTCAAACCATGAACCTGTGTCCAAACTGGGAAACCCAATGCTTGTACTCAGTCTTCTACTATGCATGTTCAAGCTCATCCAACTAGTATAAACATAGAAGGGGAGAAATATAAACGAGCAAACCTAAATGAGAGTTCTTACATGCTTCTTTGAAGGAAAAACCTCTCCTGCTCTCAATAAGTTGAGATCCCTCTTCTACCCCAAAAATAAATAAGTGCCTATGCACAATCCTCTTTCAAAAAAATACAAAGGCAAAAGAAGAGAAAGGATTCCTACACAGAGAGGTGAAGCAGGCAACTCCACCAGGGTATTGACCAAGCTCACTAACAATGGAGAAATTATTATGTTCCTGCGTGACTCCGCTGAGGTACTGTTCAGGTCTACTAGCAACAGAGCAACACTAGAGATTAAAAACTTATACTCTAAAAATCTTAAGCTCATGAGCCAAACTACCCTTTCCAATTTTGAAACACTATGATCTGGCTAAATCTTTTGTTGTGTTTGGCTGAGTTGGTACAAGGTGAACCATGTCTGTCCATGGGGTAAGTGGGGAAGCCGAAGTAACTTTCACAGTGAATTAATACTCCCTGAAAGGCCAAGGCCCTATGCTGAAAATGAACCAAGACAGAGAAGCTGGTATTCAACCAGTGTGTTTCCAAGTGTTGTGGCGGCTTCAACACCCTCCAAAATTTTGGCCTACGTCCAAATTTTGGAGCCTTCCTTCGATTTTCCACTAATGGTTGTAAACACTCGAGCTCATTCCATGAGATCTTGTAGAGTCTTTACACCCTTTTTCTTGTCCAACCAACGGTTGTCTTTCAGCATGTTGATTTCTTTGTCATGCTTGTGGTCTTGTTCTGGTGATTTTGAAGGTTGATCATTGTGTGCATGAGTTGTCTTCGCTCTGTCAACATCGTCTGTACTCACACACAAAGTTGTAAGTACTGTCGCACAAGTGTCGTCACGGTCATTCGAAGGTCTATCTCAAGTGTCACACTTGTCGCTCTTAACCTTAAGACAGTCCCACTGAGCACATGTTTGTCTTGCAATTTTGTGGTGTTCTTTCGTCGAGCCATGCTAATTGTTTGATCACAATGTCACGCCTACACAAGTTCACTTGCTCTCACACTTAGCCATTTTTCCTAAAAATCTGTCGACTAGACAAACCCCTTCAACTGAACCCCAACTGAGCTACACTACATAGTATCAACTTTCAGTGACCCCTCTCTACTTCCTAGAATTCTGCAGTGCTTGAGGCTTTCCTCCGGGGCAACTGCACTGCGCAATCATGAAAGTGAGTAAGCTAACTGCCTCCCAGAATTGCGTAGAAGTTGTCTCCAGGCCCGATCCACTCTGTGCTTCCCGCAACATCAGTTATCAAGCCTCCCTCTAGTCTACCAAAAATATGCACTGCATTGTGACCTAGGGCTACTCTCCTCTCCATATTTGCGCATACATTCCCAACTACCTACCCTGCACTGCCTGCAAAAATTGCGCAGTCATGAGTCAAGCCTCCTGCTGACTTGCTCTGCACTGTCCCTAAAAATTGTGTAGAACTAGATGGTACATCTATTGTTGCCCCGCTCTGCACTATTTTCGGAAGTTGCCCAGTAACTACCTATCCTGCAATGTCTCTTAGAAATGCGCAATTATGACCAGCAACTTGCAGCCCGACATGCCCTACTTTGGAAAATTGCGTAGAATTTCCTGCCAGTGTCCCTTGTTGCCCAACTATGCCCCCTCCTAAAAATTGCGTAGGTTCTTAGCTAGACTCCAAGTGACCCAGTCAGTACGCACCCTGAAAAATGCATAGAACTGTCCATTAGTTCCCCCGGACACCTTGCCTTGTCTTCTTCCTAGGAATTACGTAGTTCTATCCAGTTGGGTTCGACCTTGCGGCTATCCCTTCTATCCCTAATTGCGCAATTTTTCCTCCTAGTGACCTCTATGCAATTTTTCCTGATAGTACTCCGGAGCCTCTCATCCAGACTTGAGTTTTTCTCTGCGCAATTTCAGTGTCTTATCCTCCCTCACGGTCACTTGGACGCAAAACAGAAAACAATGCATCATGCTAGACTATGACATTTTTGGATTTGATGTCGTCCCATCATGAGTGAATTACAAGAATAGGTACATTGATGGAACATAGTGCAATAATGAATGGGATGAAGAAGGAGCACATGCTAGAAGACTTTCTCACAATTGAACAAAGGTACCAAGCACATGGATCAACAAGCGAAAGGGATACATGTTTTTGAACCATCAAGCAAAGACCAAGGCCATCGAAGACCCCGCAACACTTTGTCATGTAGAGGTGAAGACACAACACATCGAGAGCACATCCATCACTCAGCAGCATAACAACTCGACATGGACACCACAGTCAGCCTATACATGTCAGCAGTGTCATGTCGAGTTGTGTCATGAGTTGTCTCTACCACATCACTACTATGGGCCATACTTCTTGTAATCAAATGTAATGTAATGTGAAAGTCTAGGAGATGCACATATGAAGTTGAAGAGTCACATTAGTTGAAAAGTCATAGGAATTTGAATCGTCATGAGGGAATTCCAAGAGTCACAAGGGTCAAGCATCACCCTTGGCTATATATACCCCCACATTGTAGGAGAAAATGAATTTTAACATTGGCTCCTCCCACATAGGCTTGAAAGTCTGTAGTCTATTTTTTGACGAGCGAGGAGTGGCTCTAATGTCCCACTACTAGGACTAGTGATGTATGGTGTACAAATGTGTCTTGGGTCTTTTGCTTAATTTAGAAGCCTGTCTCAGGCCAGCACGTTTTCACAAGTGTTTTGTATTTGTTTGTAAGACTATTCTTTAAACGTTTGTAATGCATGTTTTCTTAACCTGTGCTAAGATAGTTAAACTACTTCGGTTAGTTTAGTACTTACATTGTTGAAGATGTGTTGTATTGTTTATCACTATTGTCTTGTCGGTGTGAACTGCTCTGCTAGACATTAGACAGACCATTCTTGTTTTCCTTGGTTATAACGATTGTCACCCTTGTGTGGACTACTCTGCTGGACGGTGTACATGTTTTCCCTTACACTTTGGTTTTAATGATTTCCACATCCGTTGTGGACTATTCCGTTGGATGCTGGACAAACCCTTGTTGTTTTCACATGTGTCTCTCCCTGGGTGGTACTACTACCTCTCATCTAGAGGCTCACTTTTACCCTCTTCCTTACAGTAAGAGAACCTAAACACAAAGTTACATTACGCACTCACCAGGCATACTCACCTCTCTTTCTTGAAGTTACAAGTATAACACTCTCAGGTGTTGAACAATAAGAGCTAAGGCAAATCTCTAAGATAATGGCAATCGGGCCATCGTACCAAATGGGAATACTACACGAACGGTGTGAGGTCTAGTTGGGACTTCATACCGGGGAGATCCCCTGAATGTTGGTGGGTCCAGCACCGTCAACAAGACCAAAAGCACAAGACTAGTAACAAACACCATGACTCAATCCCCATGGTTCCCAAGGAAAATCAAACAGATCCTTCTTCAAGATTTCATGGAAACCTCTCCTGCCATGCAACTCCCTTCATCATACTACCATAAACACATAATTGTCAGTGCATAAATAAATATAACCATACACCAGATACCTTATCTTGTTGTGCCATGCACATTTCCTTGTATCTAAACACATCCATGCCATCTCTCAAGGGTCTCCAACTCCCTTGACAGATCCACCTGTAACTAGAGACTAGCTAATATACCTATCAAATACATGCTCATGAATATAGCATATATACCCATAATGTCAGACAAAGTCAAGTTTAAGAAGACTTCCTGTGGGTAAAGCACTCATTTGTTTGGAATTAGGGTTTCCAAACATAACCAAATGAATTCTTTCCCAATTCCTTTCTTTGAACTTTTCCTTGTTGCAATTGAGTGTTACTATGCACTGTCACATCACCCACTTGTTAGCTATATAAACACATCAAGTGTTACCTTGTCACGCTAATACCAAGCATGTTTCCTGCAACTGATCACACATGTCAACCACATGTTCAAAATATCAAGACAATCATATCGATCAATTTGAAATCAACATTTAGCAAGACTAACAATCATGTCATAATTCATAGTCATTAGACATAATGCTACAACTATCACCTACTTACACGCAAGTACATATCAACTGTCTCAACACATATGTACTAGTACAATCATCTTAAAACAATATCATTTCTTCCTGCAACCCTATAGACTCATACTCATATCATGCACTTAATCAAACATTCAAGCAAGCTACGAATGCACCATGTCAGATAAATCAACTAGACAATATAATAGGCACCAAACACTCAAACACCAAATAGATGACATAATCAACAATGAAGCACCCAGTATACAACATAAGCAACTCATACCTTAGTGTATTTCAGGGGAGGCTATCTTTTCTGCACAATCAATCTAGGTTAGCATGATACAACTTCAAAACATATCAACTAAAACATAAATCATGATATCCATAATAGTAACTAACTAACATGTTCACATCATAAGCTCATAAGCATTTTTTGTTCATGCATAACAATGATTCACATATGTACAATCAATCTAAATTAGTATGACACCATATCATCGATATGTTGGCTCATGCCTAAATATCACAACCATAACCATCTACATAAGTCAAACTAGGTTAACACAATAAATATAACATCAAGATCTTCAATGCAATGAACATAACCATCACACATATGAACAATCCAAATTAAAACATCAGGATCTCAATGAAATAACCCTAATCATCAAGTTAATAGCATATAACAACAATAAGCTATATATCATGTTCATCAACAACATATAACCCAACCATCAAGTTATCTAACATAAAACAAGAATAACAATGCATACAACCACAAGTTACCATCACTCCTGACTATCCGACTCATGTGCATGTGACTAGACTAATCAACTATCATCTATCATGTATGCAACCATAACATCAAAAACATGTACATGCACCTAATGTATATAAATCTAATGCATATGACAATCCTTAACTTACATACCTGCATGCCAAACAGAGAATACCTATATGACGATCTGATCTTGCCTCGAGGTCCAATGCTACAACTTCACTTTAATGTTTTTCATCTCATTTTCTATCTCAGCTAACACATTAGCATCATAAAAACCAATAGCACCATGATGACCTAAAGTGCATACGATGACTTCACAAGGCATGTTTGACCTACTGTTCATGCATAACCATAACCAAGACCACACATGCATAACAACTTCATATAGACATATAACACATGAGTACAAAACCATATACAGATCCTTCTAGCTAGAGTCCGTTCATCAATGCATGACCATATCAACTTCACAAACCATGACCTCATGCATGACAACAACCATGAATCCATTGTACGCCTTGCCACATGAAACCATCAACATGCATGAGCAATGCATAATCAACTACACATATGCATGAACGAATGTAGTCGAGCATAAGTGATCAATTCTTGTAACCATCCTACAAGACTGATACATGTAATAAAACCTACAAGAATGTAGCCTAACATACAAGGATGTAAGTAGGCGATATAAAATCAACATGTAAGTGACATATAACCATAACAACCAGTCACATACTCATGACAAATGCATTCCAAAAAATCAATATCAAATTCTCCATGACAACCTTACTACAACCATGATCAAAATTATGCAATGCAACAAGCACATGGAATGCAAGTGTAAGAGACACACATGCAACTGACATGCATGCATGACCAACATACACTGGCCATCTAGTCTGAGGGGTGAACCATGCTCTGATACCACTCTGTAACACCCTCCTCTCGCATCCACCTAAGTAACCATGCCAATCGGGGTAAACATTAGACAAGAGGCTACTATGATCATATTCGACCTCTTATGTGACCTTAAGGAAGTGGGATTGACGAAAACATCACACACAACCATTCACATCAACTTCAAAATCCTCATGAGACATGTCAGCCACTCAGACAGCCTATCCCTGGGTCCCACAATTGTTTTAGATCTCTTTTTCCATAGTCGTTGTCATGCTATGGGAAAGAGAGTGACTAGCAACCTAAAGTGGCTCTTACAGGCTTGCCTGCCAGTGACCAGAGACCAAAATTGCTAGTTCTGTGCCAACGACCCCAGGATTTAAGCCATTTTTTCAGGCCCAAAGTCTAGGCCATTGCCCAAAATGGAGTGATAGCTTGAAATCAGTAAAAATACAGGGAAACAATGGTGTGAAAGCAATAAGTGAACAAGACCTTTATCAGACCCCTACTAGCCATGCCAGGCATTTCGTTAAACATATCATCAACATGTAGCCCATAGGCATAAACAACAAAATTAAGTGTAGGGATCTCATACTTATCTAAGAATTGTTATGAACCATTGTTCCCTTATGTCAGTTTCTACATTATCATCTATTGGGCCATATATACACTATCCATTCATTTACAAGTAAAAACATGCTGAGAGCGATACATAGTTGATGTCATAAAATACGCATATAACCAACATAATAGGAACAGAATTACCATAAACATATCAACCATCAAGATCCACATATACATCAATACATTTACACATGAAAATCAAGGGAATGAATTTCTCATTAAAGAATGCAATGAACCAACTAGAGATGGGACTACCACGTTCCACCCGATCATATGGAATGATAATTATCTGGAATGCTATCCAGAAATGGCAAGACTAGGCTGAAAACACTATTACACCTAGCAAAACCCATGCCATGATAGAAAAGAACCACATGCAATGCCATGCATGCCAAATATAGCAAGAAAAATACACATGCTAGTTGATACCTCCTATTAGAGTCGGTCTAGTAGCCCTCCATCAGGGATCAAAGCTCTTTGCATTTGCATAAGTAGGTGTCTCATCAGTGTCATCTCATTGCATTCCATTAGGCATGCCATAACCCTGATGGTGGAGCTGGTGTCTTTATTCCCCTCTTGGCACTGCTGGATCAAGTTGTTTCAGTCAATAAACTCTTTCAAGGTTACTTGTCTTGTCTTGAGGTCAAAAGTCCTAGGTCTAGGGTTTAGGTCCAATTTGTCTTTGAGGTCATGTCTTTAAAAGTCAATAAATGCCCAGCAGGCCAGAGGGATGACTATCAAAGTATTTCTTCAAAAGATTTCATCTTGTACAACTAATTTTTACCTTGGATTTAAAAACCCTGTTTTTAAAGACAAGGTCATTTTCTCATTTTTGTAAAAAGTTGTAAAAATTCAAAATTATTCGAAAGTCAGCATGCAGCCCTGGTCCCCTTTGCCAAGATTCCTCATAAGCTATCCCTGCAAAAATTTTCAAGAAAAAGCATCAGTTCAACCAATTTCAGGACAAAAGGAAACCATAAAGTCAGCAGCATTTAAATTTTGAAAAAGTGTCATGTTATAAACATTAGAAAGAGGGTTTGAGGGGAAATTAATTTAAATCAAGCTTATAAAGCCCCTCTCTCCCTCCATTTGGTCATCATTTGCCTCAAACCAAGAGTGAAAGGCGATTTGAAGAGAAACTGGGCGAAATTGCAGACAGAGCCTGCGCGCGACCCGTTTAGACCTGCACGCGACGTGTTGGGCAGGCGCAACGCGTCAAGGGAGTCATCGCAGTTGGAAAAAAGCACTGGCATGACGCGTTGAGCACGCGCGACCCGTCCAGACCCGCGCGCTACATGTTGGGGATTCATCCACAGAAAATTGCCTGTAAACTGCAAAACGACCCCAAATTCTTCAAGGTTGCAGGTAGGCCTCCAATCATCAAAATGTATTGTTTGCTAAAGCTTGAAAGAGCATGAGAAGGTATTTAAAAGCCATTAATTTCAAATGAGGAGTTCATGTGTATTTGCTTAAGAATGTCAAAGTGCTAGTAAAGCTAGGGTTTGTTCTGCTGTTTTCAAGGTCATCCTTTTCACCCCCACTTTTTCCCCACATCCCTTTACCACCTCCCATATCATTTCTACCTAATCTCCCTACCAAAAATACCAAAAGCCCTAAAACCCTACCCCTATTCCTAAAAATCAATAATATAACCCTAAACCCTACCTCCCATAAAACCCTTGCAAATTATAATTGTATATGTCATGATTCATTCCCTTAATTCCCTATTTCATATATTTTCCCTATTTTCCCTTAAAAGTCTCCCCTCCCTAACATCTCCCTTGTGTTATTTGTCCCCTTGAAACAACATTTCAACAATTAAAACAACAGATTTTTGAGCAGAAGCAGTGGTACATTTCAGCCACTTTGCTCTTGAAACCATGTCAGAAACCGAAACCGACTATGAGCAAAGTGATGACCGTGAGTCAACACTAGAGGTTGAGGTACAAAGGAGGCCTCACAGGGGTGGTAAGAGTGGTCACCATGTGAGAGAGGAGCCCACCTCTTTGACCTATTTGCAGGCTTGTCCACTTGCAGTCACATGTTTTCGCCACCTGTCATGTTATGAGTTTTGCGAGAGGATCTCTCAAATTCAGCATCACAGGGAATTGGTCCGCTTGTTTGTTTTGCATTTGCATGACGGGCATGTGAACCTTGCAAGGGTGGATTTTACATTGACACCTGAGATGGTTGCTCAAGCAACAGGGATACCTAATGTTGGAGAAGAGTGGAACAAGCGTAAACTATTGGACAGATTTCAGTATGAGCCCTACATTAAACCTGCATATATGAGGCACATGACTGGTGTATTTCCTTTCAGATTTTTTAGGGATGAGTATGCTCCCTTGATGAGGCTCATCATGCGCTATTTCACCTGTGAGGGCAGATTTTCATGTTTGTATTCGTACCATATTCGCTTGTTGATGCATTTCACACGGGTACGGATGATGAACATACCATTTTTCATGTGCCGGAATATTGAGAAGATGGTGCCCTTGATGCAGAGAAAGAGCCCAGCACAGCAACATAGGAGCATCTATCATTATGGTTTGATCCAGCTTGTGGTCATACATCAGTTGGCTCAGCAGGGTATCCCATGGGAGGATTTTATCTCTCGTGATTTTTTCACAGCGCCACCAACACCTCCTGAGGTTGTTCATGAGGAGGGAGGACCATCACAGCAGCATGATATCCCTGAGACCAGACATGTCAGCTCTCCTCCATTGGTCACATATCAGAGAGTCCACAGGGCCTTATTTGCATCAGCTCGGCGAGTATTTTCTCCACATCAGGTGGAAGGGGTCTCGCCTTCTTCATCAGCTCAGCGAGTGTTATCTCCAACATCAGGTGGAAGGGGCCTCGCTTCCGATAGCAGCACAGGTATTAGAGAGGGGCAAGCAGCCCATGATTGAGGAGGGACCGTCAGGTGATCCAGATATCGACATCATTGATCTTGACATCCATTCTCCTAGCACGGAGCTTCACGAGATCATTCAGAAAAAGGAGACTGAGAACCGCTTGTTGCAGCAAAAGTTAGAGATGGCACAATGGACAACTACATATTTGGAGCAGCGCAACAAGCAATTGGAAGATGAGCACACTCTTGATGAGTTGCGGAGGATTCATGAGGACTGCAACTTGGCTCGCAAGAGACCCGGTGATTTGGTACCCGTTGAGCGAGAGGCTATGCTTCTCCGGGTCAATGCTCATTTGGAGAGGTTGCTGGCCAAGGCCAACCAAGATAAGGACTTGCTCCGGAACATGAAGAACCACTATTGGGCCCGAATGCACGTATGCAAGGCAAGAATGAAGGTGCTCCAAAGACGGTTGGCCAAAGCACTAAAACGAAGGAAAAGGCCCGATCCCCTCCACATCTTGGCTGAGGCTTCCTTGAAGGAGCATGATGCTAAATGACTTAACTCCAGCACAAATTTCAAAAAATTTTGAGCATTTTTGGTCACTTGTGAATTTTTGGGCAAAAAACAGGTTTTCTCCACCAACACGTCGCGCGCCGCGCGCGACCCTTTCGATGGGCAACTCCTTTTCAGGAAAACTCAGAATTTTTGGATTTGTCATGCAAAGATACACTTGCTCAGCAATTGCCAAGAAATTTCACCAAGTTTTGGGCCTCCAGAAAGTCAAAAAACAAGCAAAAAATGACTTTCTGCCACCTTTTTGACACACAGGAAGCAATCTTGGGAGATTGCAATTTTGGAGGGGCAAATGGCCACCAAATTCAGAAATTCCACTTGGGTTGGAAAGTAGACATCCAGACCTTTCCAACAAGCCCACGTTTTCCTCATTTGGACACCTGGAAGTGCCTCAAAAGCAGCTCCAAAGGCGCGCAACGCGTTCAGGATCAGGGCGCGACGTGTTGGGCAGTTTTCACAGAAATTCACCTACAGCTCAGCAAAACGCAGTTTTGACTGGATTTGACTTTTTGGAGAAGATTTTGATCTTCCTTGTTGTAAATGATGTAATTTTATGATATTTTGACACTTATTTATCTTTTCTAGAAGATTCATTCATGAGATAGGCAAAAATTTAATGAATGAATTGGTTTCCTAGCTTATAGAGGCAAGTTGTTTTGACTGCCTAGTTTTCAGTGCTCAGTTTAGAATTGGTTGAAACAGCTCCTAGGATAGTGAGCTCGACCCCTAGAGGCAAGGAAAGATGTTAGATTGCCTATATTATGTACTTTCTTGGTCATTTTCATGGTTGGACTCTTGAGGGAGAAAGCTTCTATTGTATTACTCATTGTATCTCTGCAATTTTGGCAAAGGAAGAAAGACCAGGGTTTTGCAGTCCTTTTTGGGATTCCTGAATTTACATGTATTGATGGTTTGTTTCTCTTTGTACTTGTAAGTTTGTTATGTTAATCATCTTCTTACTTTTCCTTCTGAAAATTAGGCAAATGAAGTGTTAAAGTAGAATTCATGATTGCCATGCTCTGCTTTTAAGTTTGCTTAATATCAATGTTTTCATCTGTTTAAGGAGAACTCAAGGTGTTTACTTGCTCTCCTTAGCTCCTCACCAGTCATTCTTGACCATCTGACTCTTTCAAAGGCATCAATACAGTCTCCTACCTTGCCCCAAAGAACCCCCTGCAAAAACTGTGTCCAATCCCCGCACCCAAAATTGCCTTTCCCCGATTTTCCACCAAAATCCCAAAAATCTCAAATTAAACCTTTTATCAGTTTACTAGCCTAAAATCAGTGTTCTTTATTGGTTATCTCCGCCCTTTGAAGATCTTTGTCGAGATATACCGGAGAGAGCCCTCTCCTGCCCCGTAGGGCTAGCTACGAGGCTAAGTGGTTTGATGTTGCCTTGGAGTTTGCCTTTCTCAGCTTGAGGTGAAATTTCAAGCGCTAACACCTCCAATGAAACCTGATGTAGTTGCTTGATCCTGGCTTTCCCTGCTTGATATTTTCTTGATCTTGTCTTCTTTGCCTTTCTTCCTCTAATGCCAAAATTGCTCCAAGAAACTCTAAGTGTCCAAGAGTATGAGAGAGAGAGAGAGATAATAATGAGAGAGCTCCAAAACTCAACTAACCAAAGGTTACCAACTGATCCTCAGAAGCCTTTTTATGAATGAGGCCTCTATTTTCTTCATTTTCCATTATTTTCCTTCATTTTACTCCTCACATGAAACCTGTGACCTTTCACCTTCCTTTTCCCCAAATTTCCATTATTTTCATAAATAAATGTGCCACAAATGCCATTTTTCCTTTCCAAAGCCTTAACCATTGCTTTTTCCAATTTCCTTAGTCATAAACAACCAAATGAACACCCCCTAGGATGTCTTTCCTAACATTCAGCTTGGAATACGTGTCCCATTGAATGTGGTTATTGTTTTTAACTTTTTTTACATGGAATTTTCACCAAGGCTGTTACAGTCAACCCTACGGCTGGAACCTAAAACCCTATATATCATGTGCCAGCTTCAAACCCTGCAATTTCGGACTTGTATGACCCAATCTCTGTGAACCATCTTAGACCTATGCAAGCCAACCAAAGAAAGAAGAATTCTTGATGATCTCCAAATGAGGGTCACTTGACTTGTATTTATAGCCATCCATGGGTGTTCAATTTCTCTTTTGGGCTGACCTATCCTTTTGTGCATATGGGGGTTTCCATATTAAAATATATTTTCCTTAACCAAATTAAATTCTTCCAAGCACTAGTAGGGGCCTTTCTTGATGAGGAAGATTTCCAAAGGAGGGAATGTATCCTTGAGCTGCCAAAAATTAGCATGCCCCACCTCCATGCACCAATGATTTATTCTTCTTATGTGATTTTGATGACAAGATTCAAGTTATATCAACAACTCCATTCTCTAAAATATCCAAAACGGTAAAGAAAAGATCACTTTTACAATATACTTTGCCTCTTTTGTTAGTGAATTGACTTTTATGTGTTTGTTGGGGTCCCACCCTAACCCCCTTATTTATGTAGTAGGATCGAGTCATAGTTATAGTTAAGTAAAGAGTTAATAAAGCCCATATTAATAATTGTAAGTGGTTAACCCACAATTAATGACGGGACCACAGTTAGTTGCAAATGGGCCATGGTATTAGATAGATGGTAAGAACCATGGTATTGATCCATGGTATTTCATGTATGAGTCATATATAAAGGATAGAGACTCCCTGCGAGGAGCATCGTGTCTTATTTTGTAATCGAGCTCTGCTCTATTGGAGGTTGCCCCCTCGAAGAGGCAAGTGAACATTGCTTTCTAAATAATAAAATACTTGTTGTTGTTTCTCACTATTATATGTTCTGGGTATATTTCTTCGCATATTCTGTATTCTGGTATCGTCTTACAGGTTAAGAGCATAACAAGTGGTATCAGAGCTCTTTCCAGGGCCGGTGGGATCTCCATTTCTTAGGAATTTTTTTTTTTTGGCTAGAGACGTGTTCCGGCGTCTTTAAACCACGGGATTTGTCGTTGAGCGCATAAACTTGCGGATTTGGGGAGGCATGCACGCAGGAAATACAAGAGGTGGTCACGCTTGTTGGACTCCCTTGTAACCCTTATGGGTACCCCTTCGAGTAGTAGCGCATTAGATAGAACCGCGCATGGAATGTCTTCCAAGTACCCTCTGGGTATATCGGAATCCCCCTAGCTCCTTTGAAACCTCGCCATAGATAAACCATCAGCCGTCTTTTTGCTACAGTACACCGAGAACAATACTCGGAGAGATTACTCGCTCGTACGATAGGGTAGTCGGGTTGTACGGCTAAGGGTACGGTTGATCCTCCTTAGTTAGAGCCCTGAAACATTGGGCTGAGTACTACTGTTAGACCCTTATGTATATTGCGATCTGTAGCACCTGACACTCCTCGAGACCATAGTTCCCTTTTCTATCTTTGGATCACGCATATTCTCTGCCACATCAGATCTCGCAAGTGGGGTTGCAGTAGCAGCAGACATCAGTCCCGCAGTTCGGAGTTAGTAGACCAGCCTTTCTGATCCATCAGATCCACAACACCAATCGGTGCCGCCGCTCAGAGCTATCCGATCAGCCATTCAAATATATCAGATCCACCAAATCTGAGTAGTTGTGTGGGGTTCCTATACCAGGGCGTGATTTTCGTAGGAATTTTGGCAGCATTGACATTTTGGGGATTCGGCTACTGCAGTATTCCTAAGCAAGGAGTAAAACTCCGTTAGGAGTTTTCAGAGACCCCCCGGGGTGCTTATTGGTGATCTAGCCCATAAGAATCAGGACGACGAGCTAAGCAAGGTGGTACCATTCAATTGTTAGTGAAAAAAAATTCGGGCGGTCCCAAATTTCAAGAACATCGAATTGGTGCATGGTAGAAACTAGCGTGCAAGCTATGGCCAATGAGAAGATCGACAAACTTGAACAATCCTTGCAAAACATCCAAGCTCAGCTTGACAGACTAACTGACACACTCTTTAAGGGCAAGGAGGAAGCCCGCGAGGAGGCGTATATTGGCAATGGACATAATGAGGGTGAGTCTAGCCACTCTCTTCACCTCTAGAGCACCCACCAACAATCTCGTCTGCGACCTCCCAGCTGGATATGCATAAATTTGATGGTTCTCACCCGGCCGCATGGATAGCACAAATGGAGTAGTATTTCAATCTGAATAACATCTTAGATAATGAGACTTAGCTTATGGTGGGGAGCATGTACTTGGACAATGCAAGATGGCAATGGTGGGAATGGCATCAACGTTGCAATGGAAGTTTTCTGACTTGGGCCACCTTCAAAAAATCTCTTACAGAGCGCTTTGACCAGGAATCTTCTTTTTCGGTCGTCTCACTAAGCTCCGACAGACTGGCACAGTGGATGAATATGTTACATCCTTTGAAGCCTTAGCTTTTCGCACTAGGGATCTCTCAGATGCATTCTACACGGAATGTTTTATCAGCGGTCTTAAAGAGGCCGTACAAGCCAACATCCAACTACACCACCCTCCCACATGGTCGGAGGCTTGCAAGGTAGCTCGTAACGTGGAACGTGCGTTAGCAGCCCAGTCCATTCACCCAAATTTCACCGCCAAGGGTCGCCCTCCATAGGCTCACAGCACGACTCAAACACTTAAGGTTCAAAAGGTGTCACCTGCAGAAATGGCCGAAAGAAGAAAACATGGATTATGTTACTACTGTGATGAAAAATACTCCCCAGGTCATAAATGCAAGGAGCCTAAATTTTTTCAAATTGATGCCACTGATTATAGGTCATCGGAGGAAGCCCCACCACTTGAGAAACCAGAGGAGTTAGAAGAGGACAACCAGAAGGACAATGTCCCTGATGAACTAGTTATTTCGCTGCGTGCTTTGACAGGGATTTCTTCCCCTCAAACTCTCAAAATCAAAGGTTTTATTAAACATCACCCAGTAGTAGTCTTGATTGATAGTGGAAGTACACATAATTTCATCCATCAAAAAGTTGCGGAAGCAGTGCATTGTTTTGTACGAGCAGTTTCTAACTTCCAAGTCCAAATTGCGGATGGGGGAACAATGAAATGTGAAGGCCACTGTGAAAATGTCAAACTTCAAATGGGGGATTATTAGTTGAAGACCCACATGTTTGCATACACATGGGAGGGTGTGACATTGTCCTCGGTGTTGAATGGCTTTGCTGCACTCTTGGGCCAATCACAATGGATTTCCAGGAGTTATATATGAGCTTTAAGCAGAACAACTCCACACATACCCTTCGTGGACTCGAAGTGGGAGCTCCCTCTATCATCAGCTCACATAGGATGGAAAAATTGCTAAAAAAGGGCCATCATGGAGTTATAGCTCAATTTAATGCCATCCAGGCCGTTGAACCCAAATCTCTGCTGATTCATCCTGAGATGCAACAAATTTTAAATAACCATCTGCCAGTCTTTGACAAGCCTCATGAGCTTCCACCCTCGCGAGGCGAACATGATCATAGCATCACCTTAGTTCCAGGGGCCCAACCACCAAATGTGCACCCATACAGATATCCGTTCACCCAAAAGAATGAAATAGAAAAAATAATCAAGGAACTTTTGGAAGCAGGTGTCATTCGTCCCAGCATTAGTCCTTATTCATCACCGGTGGTCATGGTGCTCAAGAAAGATGGGGAATGGCGGATGTGTCCAGACTTCAGGGCCCTCAATAAGTTGACAGTCAAAGATAAATTTCCCATCCCGGTAGTTGATGATTTGCTGGATGAACTCAATGGGGCTCAATTCTTCACTAAGTTGGATCTTCGCTCAGGCTACCACCAAATTCGCATGAAGGAAGATGACATTCCAAAGACTGCTTTCAGAACTCATGAAGGCCATTATGAGTTCCTGGTCATGCCATTCGGTCTTTGTAATGCCCCATCTACTTTTCAGAGCCTTATGAACCACCTTCTCAAACCATATCTCAAGAAATTTGTCCTTGTCTTCTTCGATGACATCCTCATCTATAGTTGCACTTGGGCCGCACATCTTCAGCATGTAGATCTGCTCTTGCAACTGCTCCGCAAGCATCAATTATTTGTTAAGATGTCCAAATGTTCTTTTGGCATGGAAGAAGTTGAGTATTTGGGCCACATTGTGGGGCGTGAAGGTGTCAAGGTGGACCCAAAAAAGATCCAGGCAATGTAGGATTGGCCTCAACCTAAGACCTTGAAGAGCTTGAGAGGATTTTTGGGTCTCACAGGCTATTATCGCAAATTTGTCCGCAATTATGGTCGCATTGTGAAGCCCCTCACTCAACTCCTCAAGAAAAATTCATTCTTCTCGAATGATGATGCACAACAGGCATTTACAGCTCTCAAATATGCCATGTGATCCACTCCAGTCTTAGCACTACCTAATTTCACCAAATCTTTGGTCATTGAATGTGATGCTTCGGGTACGGGTATTGGGGCGGTCTTAATGCAGGAAGGTCGACCCTTGGCCTTCACAATCCAACAACTAAGTGGAAGGAATCTGGGACAATCTACCTATGAGAAGGAAATGATGGCCATCTTACATGCAGTAGATACCTGGCGACCTTACTTACTGGGGCGACATTTCCAAATCCGCACAGACCATCACAGTCTTAAATATTTTTTGGAGCAATGCCTATCCTCCCCACAACAAAATAAATGGCTCGCCAAAATGTTGGGATATGATTATGAGATCATTTACAAGAAAGGGCATGAAAATATTGTAGTAGATGCCTTATCTCGCCAATTTGAGGAGGAAAGTACCCTGCTCGCAATTTCCCTTCCCATTCCAAAATGGATTGAAGAGGCTCACAAGGAATGGTTTTCACATCCCTGGCTCTCCCAACCCATTACTCAATTACAGGCGGATCCAAATTCCACCAAGGGCTACTCGTGGCAGGATGAGATTCTTCGCTACAAGGACAGAGTCGTAATATCACCAACATCCACCCTCAAAAGCCGCATTTTGGTAGAATTGCACTCATCCCCCATTGCAGGAAATTCAGGCTTTCAGAAGACATATGCTCGCACTAGAAGATCATTTTTTTGGACAGGCATGAAAAAGGACATCCTTACTTTTGTAGCGGAATGCGATGTCTGTCAACGCCACAAAGGGGAGACAGTCAAAGCACCAGGCACATTACAACCGTTGCCCATCCTGACATCTATATGGACGGAGGTTTCTATGGATTTCATTACAGGTCTTCCAAAGTCAGGAAACAAGTTAGTCATCATGGTGGTTGTGGACCGACTTTCTAAGTATGCTCATTTCTACACCCTACCCCACCCGTTTACACCGACTTTGGTCTCTCAATCTTTCATGGATCAGATCTTCAAATTGCATGGCATGCCCACTTCTATTGTGTCTGATCGTGACCCGATCTTCACCAGTAATTTTTGGAAGGAACTCTTCAGGCTACAAGGCACCCAACTAAAACTCAGTACTTCCTATCATCCACAAACGGATGGTCAAACTTAAGCCGCCAACAAATGTCTGGAAACCTACCTTAGGTGTTTCACTTCAGAAAAGCAACATCTATGGGTACAGTGGTTGCCTCTTGCTGAATGGTGGTATAACACCAACTATCATTCCACCACCAAAGTGACTCCCTATGAAGCAGTTTATGGTCAACTCCCTCCTTCCCCTACTTCTTATATCAAGGGGTGCTCCAAGGTACAAGCAGTGGATCAACTCCTACAAAACCGCACAACCATGCTCGCCCATCTTAGAGAGAATCTTCATCAAGCTCAAAATCGCATGAAGCAACAGGTAGATCAGCATCGCTCAGAGCGCCAATTTCAAGAAGGGGATCAGGTATTTTTGAGGCTGCAACCATATAAGCAAACTTCACTCAAAGACAAGGGTTGTCATAAACTATCTCCAAAATTCTACGGACCATATCAAGTACTTCAGCGCATTGGAGAAGTGGCCTACAAGCTAGCTTTGCCACCCACTGCAAAAATCCATCTAGTTTTCCATGTCTCATGCCTTAAGAAAGTGATTGGGAACAATTGCAGAATTCAAACCAATCTACCTGAATTGGATGAAGAAGGGTCAATCTGGATCCAACCTGAATAGGTCCTAGACACACGAGAACGGCACCTGCGTGGCCGCATGATCAGGGAAGTCCTCGTCAAGTGAAAAGACACCTCTCCGGAAGATGCAACCTGGGAACCAGCCACTATTCTTCAACAATTTCCGCAGCTTCAGCCTTGAGGACAAGGCTATTCTTAAGGGGGAGGGCATGTTAGGGTCCCACCCTAACCCCCTTATTTATGTAGTAGGATCAAGTCATAGTTATATTTAAGTAAGGAGTCAATAAAACCCATATTAATAATTGTAAGTGGTTAACCCACAATTAATTACGGGACCACAGTTAGTTGCAAATGGGCCATGGTACCAGATAGATGGTAT
Organism: Pinus tabuliformis; assembly: GCA_031772625.1. Lineage (NCBI taxonomy): Eukaryota > Viridiplantae > Streptophyta > Pinopsida > Pinales > Pinaceae > Pinus > Pinus tabuliformis. The sequence goes on from CM062809.1 coordinate 1,311,236,516, forward strand.
TAATAAGAACCATGGTATTGATCTATGGTATTACATGTATGAGTCATATATAAAGGATAGAGACTCCCTGCGAGGAGCATCGTGTCTTATTTTGTAATCGAGCTCTGCTCTATTGGAGGTTGACCCCTCGAAGAGGCAAGTGAACATTGCTTTCTAAATAATAAAATACTTGCTATTGTTTCTCACTATTCTATGTTCTGGGTATATTTCTTCGCATATTCTGTATTCTGGTATCGTCTTGCAGGTTAAGAGCATAACAGTGTTACCAAGTTGTTTACTTGGTTAGCTATAGACTATCAATGCCAGTTCCAAAAGTTTTACCTACCAATTCAAAATGAACACAACAACAAGAACGACCAACACTAGTAGAGAGGACAAGTTTAGGAAGGTTGGTGAGTAACCGAAATTTCCCCATACCAAATTAGGACATGCATACCTAAAAGATAAAGCTTTTTACCTTGAATCATATCTTGAATAGAGAATTGATCAAATAGATGAAGTACTAATAAATCCCTCTTCAATCGTGAGATGGGCCTTTCAAATTCTCTGTGAGGGAGTTTTTTCTTCTTCGAGCAAACACCTCAGGTGCACCTTACATTAGATGGAACTACTACTTAACCTTATATGGCATAACCAAAAGTTAGTTGTTTGGTACTGACCTAGGTTATGGGTGAGAGTATAGTGATGAAATGTGTTCTATTATTCCCACGCGACCCCATGTTTGTTTACCTACAAGTAAATGGACACAACATTCAGAGGTTGGAAATTGATTATGTTGAGTTTGACCTACAAATAAATAGTTTCATCATTCTGAGGAGGAGGAGAGCATAGTGGGGACTAGAATGTGGCTTCCCTATTCTTGCTTTCCTCTAAAGGGAAGAAGAGCATATATTTTTCTTGCATCATGTTCAATCCCCACTGATTCTAGAAGTAATAGTGGTTTCAGTAGCTTCAAGAGAAAAGCTAGAAACAAGTGAGAAGAAAGCACCATCATATATGAATTTTGTTATAAAATTCATTATTATTCCTTACCCTCACAATGTTTAGGTGATAACATGTGCATAATGGCAATTCTAGCACTGGGTCTAATGCCTACAAATAGTTTTAACTTCTTTTCTTGTCAATTTCCATTATTACCGACCAACATAACCAAGTAGCTACCTAGCAAGTCCAACATCCCTCAAGTTAGAGACTTACAAAAAAAAATCACGTATAATTGAATTGTGCTCCCATCCATTCACCATCAAAACACTAGAGCAATGAGTGGTTATGCTTACTTTACACTAGTGAGTAGTAAGATTGACTACGTTACCCATGGTAAAGTGTAGATAACCAACCTTGTTGTTCGATTGCTCGATTGAGGGTGTCCGGGACTTCAAGATGTATTCAATGCTAGAGTCTTAACTATGGGTTTCCATGGATGGAGGTATCTTAAATGGGTTTTGGTTGACAAAGTTCCTATATTGCTACTTGTCCATAACAGTGAATGGGATGTACATTCATGGTAGAGGTCTCGACATGGGTGGTTCGAAGTGGCACTTTCATATAGGACAAGTGCATAGTAATTAGTTATTGTGTACATGCATAAGGACAAGTCATTACTTCTCTAGACATGGAACAAATGTCCCTCAGCCCATTAACATGGTAGAGTAGAATTGTAACAATTGTAATGTCAACATTCTAAATGACTCAAAAGTAAAATAAATATTACCTTTTGTCAATGATTGTTTTATAAGGTCTTAGATTTGTGAGGGAAGAACACCATAATATTTAACTAGCTTTTAATTTTCTGAATTGACCCTCAAACATAAGGCATGATGTAAACTTATTTCTTTGTCAATAATTTTAAGCTTGAATATTATTAACTAGTAATGCTCGGTGGTACCGCGTGACCTTCTAACAATTTTAGCAATTAGATCATTCCCACAAGGTTGACTATTTCGAAATGTTTACTTGACATCCAATAACCATAATTAATTTATACTGGAATTTTATAGTGTCACTTCATATTTGGTTGTTAATGTGTCAAGTTTTGTAAAAGATGATTAATTTTAGAAGTAATGACTAATATATATTAGTATATTAGTTAATACAGTATGAATGGTTACATGCTTCATTAAATAGCAATTTTATTCTATCATTTTAAAATATTATTTTTATAATTAAATATTTTGAAAATTTATTTCAAGATATTATTTTTATAATTTAATATTTTGAAAAATTATTATAAGTTTTAAAAAAATAAGATAATAATATTTTATATCATTTCAAAATATTATTAAATTTAAATAAAATGAGATATTATATTTTTTATATTTTTAATCATATTAATATTATTAATTAATTTATTTATTCTCTATTAGTTATCTAAGAATTAATAATTAATATGTGATTTTTACTCTCTTACATCTTTAATGACTTCCTTCATATTTGATTAATAATTAATATGTTTATTCTACCTTCTTACATCTTTAATGATTTTATTGATATTTACTCTGGTAGTTATTTCTCTACAAGGGTTAGGCAAGCACGATTGTTTTGTTATGGAAGAAGACAGATCAACCCACAATGGAATGCTTGTCACCGAGTTTGTGCGCAGCTCAGTCAAGCCTAGACATCCCTTAGGAAGTTTAGTTCCCCCAAAGTTGCTTACATCCTCAACCCCTCCCCATGATGTTTGAACCTATGACCTAGAGGGGACTAGACCCCACACGAACCAATTAGTCTACACCTCATGGGTATACCATTATAGATTTTATTGGAAGGATTTATTTTTTTGCTAATAAAAATTTGATGATGGAAGAGGTCTACAAGTTTAACTTATAGATTAGGGTACCCATTCAATATATTACCCAATCTACATATATTTAAGAAACAATTTGAGTGAGGCCTCATTAGCATCTAACACGAGATTTATTTCATTTAATTATGTATTTTTATATAGTGAAAATAAAATATTTTATACAACTAAATTATCATTATTTGTTTGTTTAGTTCAACAACATACTTTTCTTTTCTTTTCTTTTTTGTGTTTCAGCGTATTTTTAAATAAACCTAGTGAATAACATAAATACCTAATTATCATGGCTATGTTGTGGTACTCCTTATAAGATCACTTATTCAATATCATTATATTGAAGTACTAAATATATGTATAAAAAATTGCTTATTGTACTTCAAAAAATGACATAAGGAGATATGCCACAAAATTGTTTCTTCAAACTAAGCATACAAAATAGAATAGGGGCACTACGATGCTTGGAGAACAATTTAATTGAGTGCGTGTCTCAATTCTTACTTGTTAAATATGATAAATCATTAGCCATCTCAACCAATATTTCAATTGTCTCCACCACAGAGCTTTCGACAAGTATTTTTATAAAATTCATTGATACAACAATTCTATTTGTAATCTGATTTTTGAGTATCTTCACAACAACTTACTCATAAAAATAGTTTCTCTCTAGTGTGAGTGATACCTTTAGTTGATAGATACCTCATAGAATCTGTATTCATTATTTATTTGTTAGAAAATTGCATATATTTAGATTGGAATTAAGTTTTATATTTGTATTTAGATGTTTGACCTTCAAAATTATTATAAATATTTAAATATAATTCAATGTAAAATATAAATTTTATTTTATTATATTTTTAAATTTTTAAATTAATTATGAAATAAAAATGTTTTAGCCACATACACGCTAACATAATTACCGTATAAATTCAGTTAAACTAACTAAAACTACATGCAGCATCTATACAAAGAAAACTGTTACTCTGATTAAAAAAAATGTCCTATTTTAAATACAATGTGTATAAAGTACAATGTCCTATTGTTACCTGTGTTATAAACACGGTAAGGGGCTAACTTTAATTTGTAAACTTACACCCTTGCGGACGACCTAAACATTGGGAACTCATGAAATTGGTTTAATCAAGCGACTTCGACGATCGTATCTAGCTTCGCTCTCCATTGTTTTCTGGGATACCCAAACTGCGACCCGGCAGACTTCGAGGAATTACTTCGACACAGAGATAATGAATTCAGCTGCTGCGATTTCAATTCCACTTTTTCTTCTTCTGCACCTGCAGATCTTTCTCCAATTTGTGGGTGTGTGTAGAAGCTGGGCTGGATATAATCTCCGACCCGTACACATCTGTTTCAGTGCAGAATGGGGCTTGTAAAGCAAACAAGCCATATCTGACTCGGAAACCACAAACCGTAGCTTCTTTCGCGGAAGTAGAAAGTAGATTTGATCAATCTGTAACTCGTCGCAGGGGAGAAGCTCCGACATCTTTTGGCCAACGTAAAGGCAATCGGAATTACAAATAAAATGGTCTGGACTTTCTGTCAAGATCTGTTGGGCCTTTACAGGGCGAAAAAATTGGTAATAGGTACCATCCATAAATATAACAATGGCTGCAGGTGCACCTCCACCTCCTCCTCCCAATGCTGCGTAAGGTATCGCTGCAGATGACATGCAGATTCCCATCTTTACGAGCCTATCAAACTATGGGAAGCTTATTTGATCAATATCGATCTCCCTCAGCGAGAAATCTGCTAATACAAATGGCTCCTGGTCTCTCTTTGTTCTCATCTATAAATGATGAGCAGGAGGAGGGGAATGGAGAGAATTTATAAAGAAGGAATTAGAAATATTGTAAAAATAAATTGATCCAAACAAACGACTATTGCAGGTCTGCTGAACTGTCTGATAATAATGTAACCACATTTGTTATTATTGGAGGAGGCAGCGCTGGTGTATGCATTCCTCTGTTTTCCTAGAAAGAAAAAGAGGGATTGTTGGGGATATAAAAGTAAATTGCGAGATAAGGGTTAAGGCATGAGGCGAGAGACATGGAAGCAGTATCATGTATAATGTAACACAAGTTGGATATGATGAGATTGTGTCGGCGAGCGTGCGGGTATCAAAACAGGGGCAGGCTGGCAAAGGTGCAGAAGTTACTCCCTATATAGGATTTTATAGGGAGTATTTGTTAGACTTTATTAGAGCATATGGAATCATGGCTCAACTATCACGGTACCCTTGGCGAAACGTTTTTTTATTTATGAACCTCGGCACTTCTGCTTTTTTTTCTTTTTTATTGTTCTACCCATTCGGTCTCTCTATCTCTTTATTTCTTTGTTATTCTATCATATCACTCAAGGATGGGGTTAGACAAAATTATTTAAAGGAATATTTTGGGTCATCCTAAGCCGCCCACGCAACAATGTCAATGGTTTATGGTGGCCTTAAATGGTATAAAAGCACCATTCATTAATAATTGCTCTAATGAATTGATCTAAGAAGAGTATAGTATAAGGTATATCTCATGTAAAAATAAGAAGAGTATAGTATAAGGTATATCTCATGTAAAAATAAATGTAAATGTAAACATAAACATAAATATCTAAACATCTAACATGTAATGTTTATTGCGTGAGACCCTCTACAATCTAGTGTGGGGTAGATCTCACATAAAAAGAGCCCAGTATGAGGTATATTTCACAAAAGCCTAGTATGGGGTAGATTTCATATAAAAACGTAAATGCAAACATAAACATAAACCTAAACATAAAGGTAAAGTAAACGTAAATGTAAACATAAACTTAAACACCTAAACATTTAACATGTAATGTTTATTCCCCCAAGAGCCCAATATGTGGGTAGATCTCACATAAAAACGTAAACGTAAACCTAAGCCCAATGTGTGGGTAGATCTCACATAAAAACATAAATGTAAACCTAAGCTTAAACATAAACATAAACATAAATGTAAACATAAACGTAAACACCTTAATGTTTATTTCAACGAGAGATGCTCTACAACCCAATATGGGGATATGTGGGTAGATCTCACAGAAAACGTAAACCTAAAGCTAAGGGTAAACATAAACATAAACGTAAATGTAAACATAAACATAAATGTAAACGTAAATGTAAACATAAACATACACATAAATGTAAACGTAAATGTAAACATAAACATAAATGTAAGCGTAAATGTAAACATAAATGTAAACACCCAAACATTTAACATGTAATGTTTATTGCGACAAGAAATGCTCTACAGCCGGGATAGATCTCACATAAAAACCGAGTATAGGGTAGATACAGGTGCGTCAGATCTCACATAAAAACTGAGTATAGGGTAGATCTCACATAAAAACGTAAATGTAAAGTTTAACATTTAACATTTTTGTTGGAGTACAACGGAGTATGGGGGTAGATCTCACATAAAAACCTAAACATAAACCTAAACCTAAAAGTAAACATAAACATAAAAGTAGTAAATGTAAATGTAAACAGGTAAACATTTAACATGTAATGTTTAACATATAACATTTTTAATCTAATGTCATTCATATTTAAAAATCAATCTAATTATTATGATGTATAAACACAATAGAAATTTAAAATATGAGGAGGTTTATGAACACTCAAAAAAGAGGTATGGTAAATAAATATAAATATAAATAAATTAGAGGTATGGTAAATAAATAAAACCTCTTTTAATACTTACTGCAGAGGTATGGTAAATAAATAAAAATAGAAATAAATTAGATGTATTAGTAGATAAATAAAACATCATTTTGTATTTACTCCATAAACTTCTATATATTTACAAAAACTCAAAAAAGAGGTTTTATTTAGGTGAAGCCTATGGGCCAAATACCATGGGACAAATTATTATTAATACCATGGGCCAAATACCATATTTATAAAAGAGGTATGGTAAATAAATAAATATAAAAGAGGTATAAAGAGGTATGGTAAATAAATAAAAATATATCAAATAGGATTAGAAATCAACATCTAATTATATACCAATCCTATGGGCCAAATACCATGGACCAAATTATTATTAATACCATGCAAGAAAAACATTATTAACCCTAATATTAATATTATATTAATATTATTAAATTTAATAATTTTTTATTAATACAATATTAAATTTGTTATATATATGTAAGAACAAAGATAGAGTGATAAAGGTGGAGAGATAGGGGGAGTGACAAGGGAGAGATGGAGATAAAATAAAGGAAATGGGAGAGCACGAATGAAGAGAGAGAGAGGGAGAATAATGAGAGAGGTAGAGAAGGGTAAGAGAGGGAGAGGGAGACATAAATACAGAGGTGGGAGAGAGAGAAGAAGAGAGGGAGGGAGATAGTGAGAGGATTGGAGTGAAGACAGAGAAAGATATGGGGGATGAGAGAGGGAGGTAGGAGAGAAAGGGAGATAGAGGAAGGATGAGAGAGAGGAGGAGAGAGAGTGGGATAGAGAAATGGAGTTGGAGGGGGAGAGAGCGAGGGAAGAAGAAAAACATAGAGAGTGAGAAGTGGGGAGAGAGAGGGAGTGACAAGAGAGAGATGGAGAGAGAGTGTGTATGTTTAGGGGTGAGATAAAGAGACAAAGAAGGAGAGATGGAGATAAGGGGGGAGAGAAGGAGAAAGGGAGGGATATAGTAACACAATTGAAGAGAGAGAGAGAGAGAGAGAGAGAGAGATGAGGGAAGAGAGAAGATTGGAGGGCGAAGAGAAAGAGATAGAGAGATGATTTGATGGAAGAGAGAGAGAGAGAGGCTGATAGGGGAAGATAAAGGGAGGAAAGAGAGAAAGGGAGAGAGAGGAAGGCCGAGAGAGAAGACTTGAGAGAGAGGAATAGAGTGATGGGACAAGAGAGGGGAGTGGAGGGGGGAGAGAGAGAGAGAGAGAGTGATGTGGGAAGAGAGAGGGAGGGGGAGAGAGATGAAGTTGGAGGGGGAGAGAGGTAGGGAAGAAGAAAGGCACAAAGTGAGAAGTGGAGAGAGAGAGGAAGTGACAAGGGAGAGATAGAGAGAGAGTGTGTATGTTTGGGGGTGACCCTAAAAGGTAAGAATGAAATCATGTTGAAATGGTGTCTCAAACTATAAAATTTTCAAGATATGAAATTTTGTAATGCATATGTTTATTATAAAGTCAATCACCACACCTTCTTGTTTACTGTCACATGTTAACTTACTTGAATCATTCTCTTATTTTATATAGATTTGTTTTACATGTAGAATTAATTTAAGCTGACATATATGTTTGGTCAATTTAATGTTCTTAAATTGCAAGCATAAATTATCTACCGGAGTTGGTAAACTTGTGAAGTGTAGGTGCACTATATATGCTAGAAGCCTATTCTTTCGTTTAGTAAGATGATGGTTATGTTTGTTTTGAGATTTTCATTGTTTATCTAGATTTTCATTAGAGTTAGATTTCTACAAATCAATACTTGAAAGTTAAGCTACTATTAGAATGAATGAGAGTTAAGCTATTGTTAGATCAATCTATCAAATCGTATCTAATTGATTATCATTCTAAAATGTTTTATGTTATTCATCCTAAAATTATGAATCTATATAAACACTTTGCTGCTATGAAAACAAAGTATTGAAATCCAAAAGCTTGTTTATGAAATATATACAATTTTGATTTTAAAGAGCATGAAGGAAATTTCTAATTACAAATTGCAGAGTGATATAAATTCTAACTCTAAAAAGCATGAAGAGGTTGAATGTAATGAAGCGAAAAAGAATTGAAGAACTAGACTATTTGAAAGACTGTAAACATAAACGAAATGCGAAATGATAAACGAGATAACTGAGTTTATACAAAATAACAAAAACAATGAAGTAATGAAACTAGAATGCAGTGATAATAGAAAGCATTTGAATGAAAGCAATTATAAAGCAACAAAATGAAAATAAACTAAAACCTTGACTATCTGCAGGGGCCCTCCGCATCTAGTAGGTATGATTCACAATCACATACGCATCGAACCATAAAAGTAGCTTCAAATTAATGCAAAAGTGAAGGTCTGGTTCGCAATTTCTCAGCGATTAACTTAATACTTCCTCTTTGTTATCATTTATAGAAGATACATATTTATATAAAATGCGTGCTCAATCTGTTGAGACTTCCATGCCTACAGATCTAATGTTTAATCCTAATTCAAATATGAAACTTAAACAGGAAAAGCGTTATTCGTTGATTTGCTATTTGGAAAGAAAATCGAGAAAACATGTTGTGCCTAGACTCTTTGTTGCTACGTGTTGACCTGTATCTTTGACCGTGCTACTGTACGATCCCTTTGGTGAACTAGCTCGAGCGAATAGGAGGAGATCCATGAGGGGATCAATCCTCAACTATCCATATGTTTAGTTGTTTCATTAGCACACCAGAACCCTGCGAACCATGAGGTAGCTGCAGATTTACAAAATGGCTTTGGAATCATGTTAATTCTGTAGCTAATGCACTCTTTAATATAACAATAAGGAACATTAACGCATATGAGAAATAAGACATGTAAGAGTTATTACCTTATCAAAATCTATGATTTACTGCCTTTATTGAGTTGATAGTGATGATGAAAAAGAGGAAAATGGTGGAAAAAGGGTGTCAAAACAAAAAAATTATGGAACTCTACATCCCCCCACATCGAAGATTTTGTATGTCCTCATACAAACTGCAAAATTGATATCTTGAACTACTGCATTTGCTTGGATACTTTTGCCAGTACATCCAACTTCATCTTTTTCACTTTCTTTCCAGTAATTGCCATCCTTGGTTTCCTCATGAGGATCTTGTATTTCAAGTTTATAACCTGTTTCTGTAAAGCCTTGTTTTTATTCTTTAGTTTCTTGTTCTTATTAAACCACAGACTTAGATGTAAGAGGAGATTGTCACTCTTAGCTATTTGAATTTCATTATGTGCTTTCAAGGCTTGATTTTCATTTTTGATATACCTGTTTAATGTCTCCAGTTCGAAAATTTCTTGTTTCAATATATTGACTACTGGAGGTTCTTATGGCTCATTAAACTGATTTTCTTCTTCCTCTTGTATTGGAATTGATGTTCTTGTTGCGTCCCTTTTCTCCAAGGACTCAATATAATCATAGATCTCCTGCTGCATCGGATCAATCTATGGTGTTCTTCGTCTTGGACTCTGAGGAGGCAATGTAACAGATGGTGATGAAACCCTCGGTGGTGAAACCCTTGGTGACAAAACTCTTGGAGGAGTTCCTGAATCTTCTTCTTCGACTTCTGAGTTTTCTTCTATTTCTATACTGAAATGCTCCGTGCTCTTTGAGGGTAGTCCTTTTGTTGAGTTGAGTTTGGTACTCCTTCTTAAGGCTATGACAGTGGTCTTTTGATTTTTCTTCCTTTCTTTTGTAGGTTTCTCTTCTTATGATGAAATCTCTATTCCTTTTCTGGATTTCTTTCTTCTAACATTTCTTTTGTCCATTTTCTCTAAAACTTCTCCAAGCAGGATGTCATCTTCTAATAGGTTTTGTGACAGTTGTGGTTCTTGTTCCTGTTTCTTATCAATTTTTCTTGTCCTTCCCCTCTTAGGTCTACTGCTATTTCGCTGCCCATGAGTTTCTTCCTGAAAGTGATTTCTAACTAAAAATCTCTCCCAATTATCACCTATGTTTTGGAGATGAAATTCAACAGGTATTTTGACCAAACCATGGTGATACATTGTATTATCTATAAACTGAATTATCATTTGTACATTTCCTGACATATTTCTAAGACTATTCAGCAAGAAATATAGAAGATTTATCTCATTTTCTTCGAGGAAATTCATTAGCAGCCGAATATGATAGAAAAACATACATCCAAACCTTCCTTCGTTGGTAACAAATTTTTAAATTATTAGTAGGTTTCTCCACTTACTTTTCAATGTTGTGCTTGGGATTCCCTTCTTGAAAATGGTGGTGTCCATGCTTGGTTTCTTCAGGAAAACCTTCCAGTCCTCTGTTTCTATTCCTTTGTTCTTGAACCATTTCTCTCCCATTTGTGGCAATCTAGTGGCTTCAACTATAAATGACTCTGTCACTGTGAATTTGATGTCCCCTATCTCTTCTTCGACTCCATCAAAGGCCCTAGTGAAGGATTTGGTCACTTCTCTATGAAAGCCATCAAATTTCTCTATAAATTCAAGCCACTGTGCTTTCTGCAGTAATTCTTTTGTTTTTGGATACCTTTCTAAGAATTTCTTGTCTGTCAGCTCCGTTCTAACTATCACACCCATGGCCGAGAAGCTTTGTTTCACAATTGTTTTTTTTGACAGGGTAGGATGACTTGATAGGGTTTTTAGAGTGGAGAGGCCAAGAGTGTGAGTGATGGAACAATGAAAACGTAGGTAGTGAGGATATAATGGAATGAAGCAGAATCTAACCGTTAAGATTATTTATGCTTATGTTTTGGGCAGCCGATTCAATGGATCGAGATATGAGCAATGATGACTATAAGTGAATGGCAGATTATGCAATATTTGACATGACACGACCAACTCTTTGCAATAATGATTTTGATTTTTCGGTAGTACTATGTCTTATAATTCATATATGTAATGTTTTAATCCCTATTATTAAATTAAAGAAATGCATACCTTTAAGTTATTTGCTTGCTAACCTTTGGTTGCCTTTTATGTTGTCTTCAGGTACCTTGCAATGGAGGGAGTCAATCATTCCTTCAATTGCATGATCAGAGGTGTCTGTCACATTGGCTGTAGAAAGTCATCAAAGCTATAGAAAATCAATGATTCTGTAGCTATTTATTTTTTTGAAAAGAGAGGGATAAAAGAAAATGTGATTCTAGAAAATGGAATACAAAGAAAATTTAGGATGCCAAGAATTCTTGGTTTTCATCTTGAATTTTCTGCATAAATATGCCAACAATTGTTTGTTTTCATATTCGAACCAGAGTTGTCTTTGAAAATATTTACAAATTCCTCCTTTGTTATTGGCTTGTGATAGATCCCGAGTCGATGTCCATTCACTAGGAGGAACTTTTTCTTCATCAATAGTCATAATTCTGACTGCTCCATTATCAAAAACATTTTCAATCTCATAAGGCCAAGCTAGTGAGTTTGAAATTTTCCTTGGAAATTTTTGAACTTTGAATCAAAGAGTAATGGCCAGTCTCCTGGCTGAAATTTTCTTTATTTGATGTATATATCATGCCATATGGATCTTTGTTTGCTGGACTAAACTAGTCTTCTGGATAACATCTTGTCTTATTTCATCAAGCTCATTGAGTTGTCCCTTTCTTTTCTTTTGTGCTTCTGATAAGTCAAGTCCCAACTTGATTGTTGTCTTGTAGGTCTCAATCTAGAACTCAATTGGAAATAAGACCTGCTTCCCATAAACAAGTTCGTAGGGAGTATGTCCTTTAGTGTTTGTACATGTGGTATGGTAGGCCCATAAAGCTTCTAGAAGCTTTTCGGCCCAGTCCCTTCTGTGCAAGTGAACTATCTTGGTAAGGATTGCTTCAATCAATTTGTTTGTAGACTCTACTTTTCCATTTTCTTGTGGATGTTATGGAGTAGACATCTCATGCTTGATTTTATATTCTTCCACTATCTTTTACACTACTATGGATGTATATTGCTTTCCTTGATCTATTACAATTTCTCTTGGGACACCAAAATGAGTAAAAATATCCTCAAAAAGAAATGAAACTACAACATTTTCAATAGCAAAAGAAAGTGCTTTCGCATCTATCCAACATAATCAGTGCATACAAGAATATATATATATATTTTTGTTTTGAATATGGATTAATTGGTCCAAAAAAATCCAAAGCCCATTTTTCAAAAGGTTCGATGAGTATCTGAGGCTGTAGTGGCATTTCATCTGAAGGAACAGGTTTCCCCATTCTTTGACAACTATCACACCTCTTAACATATTCTTTGGAATCCTTAAAAAGGGAAGGCCAATAATATTCTAAGAGAAGGACTTTATAAGCAGTTCTTTTGTTAGAAAAATTACCCCCACATGGTTCATCATGGCATGCTTTAAGTATTTCAGGTATTTCATCTTCTCTTACACACCTTTGGATGATGAGATCTAGTCCTGTCTTGTACAATTCTTCATCTATCCATGAATAAGATGCACTTGATGAGATTATTCTTCTCTTTTCTCTAGGAAACAAATAGGAGGGTAACTTCCCTGAAACTAAATAATTGGTAATATCTGCAAACCAAGGTGATTTAGTAGACACTACAAAAAGATATTCATCAGAAAACTTATCCTCTACAGGTATATCATTGTTATCATTTTTGAATTCTAGATAAAAATTCAACGATTGTGTTTTATTTTCCCGCTCGGTCCAGAATGGTGATATTGAATTCTTGTAATAGTAATAGCCATCTTGTTACTCTACCATTAGTAACTAGTTTATTCATTAAATATCTAATGGCAGAATGGTTTTTATGAATGAAAGTTTCATAGCCAATATGTAATGTCTAAATTTATTAATGGCATGAATGACAGCTAAAAACTCCTTCTCAGTTACAGAATAATTTAGCTCTTCAGGAGTTAAATTTTTACTGGTATACTAAATGGCATAAGGAGTGAGGTATTTTTGTCCTAACACAACTCCTAGAATTATATCTGAAATATCAATTGATATATGAAAGGGAAATCTCCAATTAGGTCCTTTTAAGATAGGTGCTTCAGAGATCTTCTTTTTCAAAGTTCCAAAAGCCTTCTGACAATCAGATTTCCAACTAAATTCCCAAAATATGGTGACCTAAAATAATTCCTTCATTAAACATCATAAAACACTTATCATGACTTAATGAAAGATTTGATTATTTGCATATTATGAGAACTTTTTCTAAATTTTCAAGTGCTTATTCAAAAGAATTTCCATAAACTATGAAATCATCAATATATACTTCCACAAAATCATGAATAAGATCAAAGAAAATTCCTAGTACTCCTCTTTGGAATGTTGTTGGAGCATTGCATAATCCAAAAGGAAGTACTCGGTAATGATAAGTCCCCCATGGACAGGTGAATGTGGTTTTGTCTCGATCTTCAGGTACTACCTGAATCTGATTATACCCACTAAAACCATCCAAAAATGAGAAATATTTCTTCCCTGCTAATGTATCTAAAAATTGATCTATGAAAGGAAGTGGAAAGTGATATTTCAAAGTTGCTTTATTCAATTCCCTGTAATCAATACATACTCTCCATTTTCCATTTTTCTTAGGAACGATTACTAGGGGTGAAACCCATTGACTGTTTGATATTGGATAGATGAAATTTACATTTAACAGTTTCTGCAATTCTTCTCTAACAATTTCTTTTAAATTTGGATTCATTCTTCTTTGTGGTTTTCAAACTAGTCTAGCATTCTCTTCAATATATATATGATGCATGCAGGTTTTAGGATCAATTCCTTTCATATCAGTATATTCCCATGCATATGCAAAAGAGTGTTTTTGTAATATTTCTACCAGTTTCTTTTTCTGTAATTCTTCCAGGTTTTCATTGATGTTCAAGGTTTTTCCTGGAAAAATTCTATTGAAGAATTTCCAAACTTTTCCATAGAATGTAAAGACATTTGTCTATATGATAGATTCGATATTACATTGTATTTAAATTTTACTTGTGTTTAAATTTAAATAGTGGAAAAGACCTCACGCTAACCACATGCAATAACAAATTCAATAAGAAGCACTTCCAAATTTTGATTAGGGAGAAGATAAATAGAGAGACTAATTGATTTTATGAAGAAAGAGGGAGTGGGGACACCCCCATTAAGAGCTTGTCTATACTCCTCTAACAATCTTTTGACATTGTCAAATTTTTCTCCTAATCTTTACGTTAGTTTATGATGTTCAATTAAAATTTCCTTGGTGGAGCCAACTTAGTAACTAAATTTGTAGAAGGATAAGATTCTCCTATATTTCATCGACCTTGGTGGAGAAATCTAGGGACTCCTTCACCGACTCCTTACCCCATCCAACATCCACATGCATAATCATTATCACCAACACATACATTGGTTGAATTTCTATCTCCCAATCACTTGAATACCACATAAAGATTCTAGAGAGAGGAAAAATTATGAACACCCCACGCACTAAGAGATTCATGCACACAAGAGCCATAAGAGGATGAATCCTCATGTGGGGTGGCTCCAAAACTAGAGCAATAGACATTCTCCATAAACTCTCATAAACACATAAACAGTCAACCATATCATCAACATTGGGTAAATTGGACACTCCAAGAAATTGCACACAAAATTTAATTAATATACTTTCCAAGTCTTGTGGTAGTCATACCAACAGGGTGACTCCTAAAGCCTCCAAATGAGTTGTTGAATGGAGCCTAGATGGAATCAATTCCATACCATGGGATGGGATGGAAATAAGACCTCTCATTGATATTTATGGTTCTGGAGGCCTTAGTGATTGTTGAGTAAGGTAATTGTTCATTTTGATACTAGGGAAAAAGTGCATCTCAAGAAAAGAGTTTAGAGATGAACTAATTCTTCAAAAGATAGATAGTAGCTTATTAGAGGGTGTGAAGCCAAGATGCAAATGCCTTGTTTTGTTTTTTGAGTCCCCAATTATGATTAATTTAGGAAGATGTAAGGTTGCATCTAAGTTCACAACTAGGAGCAAAGTGTTTGAGCCCCCAATTATGATTAATTTGGGAAGATATAAGGCTCCATCTAAGTTCACACCTAGAAGCAAAGTTTTGTTGATGGCAATGTTTACACTCCAAAACAATGTTAGTTCTCCTTCTTCTTTTTTGGCCCCTCTACATTTGGTACCCCTATTTATTAAAATTAATTTTAAATATACAATTATTGATAAAAAAATATTTTGATAATATTACATTTAATAACAACTATTTTTAAAAGGCATAGTCTAATTTATATACGAAATGATCTTTTTCACACATAATTGAAAAGGCATAGTCTAATTTATATACGAAATAATCATTTTCACACACTAAAATCCAAGAGAGATTTTTAAAAACTTGAGTTTAAGTTGTTTAATCTGTAGAATTCAAATGCCCCGAAAGTTTTTCAAGATGCCGAATCCATTTATGCATTCAAAAATACATTTTAAATAACAAAAATTCATTTTTTTTTCTTTAAATTATTTTCTAAATTCCTAAGAAAAGTCTGTTTCCTCTATAAATAAGATAATAACTTTTAAAAAACTTTTTAACACAAAATAATTCTAAGATATTATTAAACAAAAAAATATTGATTATAAATCTTACGCGATTATGAATATTTATATTATAAAGTTATACAAATACTTCAATATATTTTAAAAGTTAAATAATTTATATAAAGAGTTTAAAATTCTAATTAAAAATTATTAAATTATAATAAAAAATAATATTGAGTTTTATGTATGAAATTAAGATTAAATGTTATTATAATTTCAATAAAAACAATATATTATTATTATCACAAATATAATGAAAATTAAAATAATTTATTAATATTTAAAATAATTTAATAATATTAAATATTATAGATTTTAAAGATTAATATTTTAAGGTAGTTAAATAGTACGTTTTTAAATAAATAATATGTTTAAATAAATAATGAATTGTGCAATTAAATTAAACCATTTAAAGCAACCGCAAGCCATTGACATTGTTGGGTTGGTGTAGGATGAACCAAACACAAGAAAGATTTTAATGGTGGTCAAAATTTGTACTTGATTTTGGAGTTCGCTTGGATTGGAAAGAAAAAAATAGAGTAAAAAATTTAGCATGTCCAACAAAATATTTCACATGGCAGAATTTTTTTGACGCCAGAAAATTGTAATACTTTCAAAATGACACTAGAGAGGCTCTTCGAGAAGGAGAAAATTACAATTCACAGCCTTCATAGTCATGAATTAACACATTTAATTCAATGTGCACTTGCAAAGTGCAAAAGAGCAAAAATTAAGAAGTCTGAAACAAATTGCTTTCCAGTTAATGCTTGGTTTGACGAGGAATGCAAAAAGGCAAGGAGAATGTGGAAAGAGTCAAACAAGGATAACATAAAGCTCAAAGCTTACAAGCAGTTATTAAGCAAGAAAAAGACTGATTTCATGGTTTCAAGGAGGGAAGAACTAATCTTCCTTAGGAAAAATAATCCCAAATTATTTTGGAAGGAGCTCCAACTGAAAAATATACAAATTGGAAATAATATTACAACTTCTAAATGGTTTGACTATGCAAGACAACTCTATGAACAGGTTCCCAAGGTTGACCCTCCCCCCTTGGTCAACACTGATACTGAACTCTTCACGGTACAAGAGGTAGAGATGGGTATCAAGAAGTTGGGTGTTGGAAAAGCAAAAGACTTAGTTGAACTCCAAGAATAATATCTAAAGTGGGGCTCAAAGATTCTCGCACCTCACATTACAAAACTCTTCAACAACATCATACAACAAGGTCTCCCCACAAATTGGACAACTAGTCTGGCAATACCTCTTTTCAAGAGCGGTGACGTCAATAATCCCTCCAATTATATGACCATTATGATAAACCCTTTGTTTGCAAAGCTATTTGGAAGCATGCTAGAAAACAAAATTAGCAAGTGGGCAGAAGAAAGAGATAAACATGCTAAAGGGCAAGCAGGTTTTAGACATAAACATTCCACAGTTGATCATTGTATAACTTTAAGGCACATCATTGAAAAAGTTTGGGAGAAAAAGGGAGAAGTCTTTGTTGATTTCAGAAAAATGTTTGACTCGGTTCCGAGGGATAAGCTTTGGCACAGAATGGAGGAACTTGGGGTTCCTAAACATTTAAGAGGAGTTGTGCATAGGCTATATGAAGAGGTGAAAGTCAAAATTAGAACTTCAACAAGCATTTCTGAAAGTTTTAGAAGTGATATCGAGGTCAAGCAAGGTTGGCCACTGTCTCCTACCCTTTTTGGTTTATATATCGACAAGCTTAAGGAGTGGTTAAATTCGCAAGGGGGTGATGGTATCTATTTTGGCAAGTTTGTTATAAGTCTTCTTTTGTATGCAGAGAACCTTATTCTGATCGCTAAATCGACTCTTGGTTTGCAAGAGCACTTACTATCCCTTGAGCATTTTTGTAGAAGTGTGAAGATGCAAGTCAATATCGGCGAAACGAAAGTAGTGGTTTTCTCTAGGAAAAGAAAACATAACCACCATAAGTTCTACTTTGAAGGAAACATTCTGGAAGAAGTTGTGGATTACAAATACCTTGTAATTGACTTCAACAAAAATCTATGTTGGAATGGTTGTAGAAAGAAAAGAACTTTGGGGGGTTGGAAAGCATTTTATGCTTTTCAAAATAGGTGTAGAGAGGCAGAGTTATGGGATTGGAAAACCACTCAAACTATTTTTGGGCTTCTACTAATTCTAGTGATTCTCTATGGTTGTAAACTACGGGCCAGTAGTACATCCGACATGCAATGGAGACAAATTGAGAAAATTCAGAAGCACTTGATTACAAACAAATTTAAGATTAAAAGTGCAGTTCCTTATGCTATCTTGTCAAGTGAAACAGGGACTGCTCCTATTAAAGCAATTGCTATGGTGTGAGTCATAAGGTATTTTAAAAAAATTGAGCAAATGGAAGAGGGTAGATGGCCTAAGGTTGTCTTTAATGATAGATTGTGCAAGAGAAAAAGAACTTGGATGCAACGAAATAACAAATGGTTTAGTAAATGGGGTATTTGCTTGAATGCATGTCCCATAAAAAACAAAGAGATAAAATCTTTTCTTATGGAAAAGTTCCACAAGCATACTTGGGATAATGAGCTAGGAAGAAAGAAAAAATACTATATTGAAGTGTTTAATCCCACTCATAGTCATCAACCAAAAGCATACATAGAGGCCAAGATCTCTTGGAGAGCCAAGATTCTTATTGCTCAGTTAAGGACTAATTCTCATCAACTCCGTTGTGAAACAGGGCGCTGGAAAAGGCCAAAGGAAGTGTGGGAGGAAAGAATATGCATTTTTTGTTCTTCCGAAAAGGTGGAAATAGAAAAACATTTCATTTTAGAATATGAGGCCTTCAAAGGCAATAGGGAAAGGTATGCAGATATGCTGGCAGCGAGCTCTTGGGATAATCTATTTAGCGAGGAGTTTGTTGAGAAGCTAGGAGCATTTATTTTGAAGCTTCACAGAAAAAGGGTCGAATACATCAAGCAAATAAAGAAGCAATGTGTCCCATAGGTTATCTTTAGCCTTTTGGACATTAAAATAATTTCTTCTTCTTTTTCTTACCAAAAATAAGACTTCCCTCAGTGATAGAGATGCCTCTGTTGTGTCCATGTATTGTGTTCAAGTGACGTTTAGTCCTCCTTGTACGGATTTAACATAGATTGTTTCAAAAACTATTAATAAGAGCTTTGATATTCGTACTCACCCATCCTAAGTAGTGGGCAACAATTTCCCTCATGATGGACTCATAAGGAAAGTTCGAAACGTTGTATAAAAAATGGAGTTGTCTATAGTGCGACTTTTTGGAGTTTTCGGTGCTGGAATCCGGTGGAAAAAATTAAGGTGAAATCTTGATTTGTGTTATTTAAACTAGTTTTTTGATTGTATATATAAATTCAACACCATGAAAAACCCCTAGAGCACTTCTATTGTGCAGAGTTTATCATCAATGTTGTGATTTAAATGAATTCTTGCCAGTTTTTAGAGAAATTAAACCTGAAAAATCCAGCCAAAACCCAAAAAATCGCACTAAAAACAACTAAAAAAACCAGGTTCTTCAACATATTGTTCAAATCAATCAACCCGCAGCTATGTATTCACTTTTTCATATTTAAAACCGTCTAAATTTTTATTATTTTTAATGGGATGAAATAAATGGATTTTTTTTGGTCTCAAAGCTTTACGTGGTTTTAAAGACACAATTTCGAGCACTACGCAGTTAAATACCTGACTTTTTTCATCTATAAAATTATATTAAACACTTAAATTTTCCGCGAATCATTTTCCAAAACTTCAAATAAAATATTCCTTTAAATAATTTTTTCCATCTAAATCCTCGCCTAACGGAACAATAAATAAATAAACCAATAGAAATTCCGCATGTGTAGAACAATAAAGAAGCGAGAAGTGTCGACTGTCGTAAATAAATAACGGAAACGCAAACCCCGTCACCAAGGGTCGTTGCGGCCATGATACCTTGTGCTCTAATCAAATCTACTAAGTTTGGGCTGCCTGGATGCCGGCCTGCGTGCTTATATTTGCACGTTATCTTTTTCTATAAATCCTATGCATCATCACCCAACTTCTGCACCTTTGCCAGCCTGCGCCTCTTTTGATATCCGACATGCTTGCTCCTACAATCTCATGATATCCAAGTTGCGTTACATTATACATCATACTGCTCCCATGTCTCTCGCCTCATGCCTTAACCCTTATCTTCCAATTTATATTTAGAGCCCCAACCATCCCTGCTTTTTCCAGAAACACATGAGCAGAAGCTGCCCTTAGCTCGCTCGCCTTTACATAAAATAGGTATTCGCACACGAGCGCTGCCTCCTCCAATAATAGCAAATGTGATTACTTTATTATCAGACAGTTCAGCAGACCTGCCATTCTCGTTTGTTTGTGATTAATTTATTAGCAGACAGATCAGCAGACCTCTAATTTCTTCTTTATAAATTCTCTCCATTTCCCTCCTCCTGCTCATCGTGATTTATAGATGAGAACAAAGAGAGACAAGGAGCCATTCGTATAACCAGATTTCTCGCTGAGGGAGATCGATATTGATCAACTAAGCTTCCCATAGTTTGGAAGGCTCATAAAGATGGGAATCTGCATGTCATCTGCAGGGATACCTTACGCAGCATTGGGAGGAGGAGGTGGAGGAGCACCTTCAGCCATTGTTATATTGATGGACGGCACCTACTACCAATTTTCTCGCCCTGTTAAGGCCCAACAGATCCTGACAGAAAGTCCGGACCATTTTATTTGTAACTCCGATTACCTTTACATCGGCCAAAAGATGTCGGAGCTTCTCCCCTGCGAGGAGTTACAGATTGGCCAAATCTACTTTCTACTTCCGCGAAAGAAGCTACAGTTTGTGCTTTCGGAGTCGGATATGGCTTGTCTGCTTTACAAGGCTAATTCTGCACTGAAACAGATGTGTACCAAATATGGGGTCGGAGATTATATGGAGCCTAACTTCTACAGAGACCCACAAATTGGAGGCGAAGAAGAAAAAATGAAATTGAGATCGGAGCAGCTGTATTCATTATCTGGGTGTGGAAGTAATAACTCAAAGTCCCCGCGGTCACAGTTTGGGTCTCCCAGAAAACAATGGAGAGTGAAGCTCGATACGATCGTGGAAGTTGCTTGATTATACGGAATTTCATGAATTTTGGATGATTGAGTAGGGATGTAAGTGTACAAATTCAAATTAGTCCCTTACCCGGTTTATTTATAGCAGCAACAACAACATTCAATTCAAAGGGCCAAGCAGCGGCTTTAATCCAAAACCAGAAATCTGATTGGGTCCCAATTGTAGTTGATACATATTTGATATTAAGAAAATCAAAATGTTGTTATTCCTGAAATCAAACTTCTCTGATTTATATGGCTGGGCAAATACGGTTCGACAGCGACATAATAAAATGAAAGAAGATCTGATATTTTGCACCTTTTCAATTTGGTCTCACTGGAATTTGGGATTTGGGATTGAATGAGAAATTTCTCAATTGGGTATGAACCTCGCATTGAAATGATAAATTTTGATTATTTAAATAATTTTATTTTTAAAATTTATTACCATTTATTATTTAAAATTTTATTTATTTTTTTCCCATTTTTTTTTAATCGTATATAATTAGTTGTTTAAATTTTACATATGCCATTGCCAAAGCCCAAGGGGCCATTACGTAGTGCTGGTGTTATTGGTGTGCTACGTGGGTTGAACATGTGGGTGTCAGGGTAGTTGTTATTAATCATTCTAACTAATATTCTCAATGGATTGAGAGAAGGAACGGTCTTCGACAGCAATATCTTGGCCTTAGTATAAAAATTATTTTTTTTTTGCTTTGAAAGTTACAGAAATTCTTGTTATATTTTGAAAATCTTTTGTAGGGATTTTTGTAAATCTAAGTAAAAGCTATCAAAATTCATAATTTTAGGTGCCTTGGAAGTTTTTGATGGCGCTGAATCCATTTCTATATCAAAAACATTATTCAAACACTGCATTTATAAGATTTTTTGAATTATTTTTTGCCCAGATTCCGTTCACTTTTAGCTGTTTCGGCAATTCCTCCAAGATATTGTATACCTGAATTAAATTGCTTTTCCTGAAATAGTAATGTACCTTCGGAAGGAAGGTAGGGAATGTTAATCGCATTATTTAATTCTCCAGATAATATTAATATGGTGTAAATTATTGAGTTAAATGATTTTAAATTGTGAATTAAATTAGATACAACTAACACAACTATATACATTAAATGTTTGGTAAATATCAATAAGTATTAATTAGTGAAGTAAATTTTGAGATTTTATTTATTTATTTGTGGTGAGTTCTATGACTATGTTATGATCTTATTTGTTTCTAAAATCTCAAGTAACCATAATATAATGAATGCTTGATTCCCATAGAATTTCATTAAAGTTAAATTCTAGTTAAAGTTATTATAGCTATGACCTTTTATGTATTAGAGAGAAAATATGAAAGGAGATGTTCAATTTTCAGGTGGCCTCTACAAGAGTTAAAATATACATGGAAAGATGATATTGTGAAACAAACTCAAATTCATTGAAATGACCAAATTAGACTCACATACCAATTAACTTATGAAGGTCATGAAAATTTATATTGAGTATGGAGTGAGTATTCCATGTAGTTCATCCATCTTCAAGTTTTCGATATCTTTATTTCTTCAATAGTTGAAACCTTTAGATTGAACCTCAATCAAAGCGATATCAAGACTTTTGAGCAATTCTTGATTCTTCAATATTTTCACCCAATCCTTTAATAATGTTCGCAACTTCATCTACTAGAAGGAAATAATTTGCAATGATTTCTTCTTCATTCATCTTTAAGCTTTCAAATTGTATTCTATGAGTTTAAAGTTTAGCCCTTTTTACCTTTTTATCTCCTTTATACATGCTTTGAAGCTTATCCCAAATTTGTTTGGCATAGTCACAATGATTACCTTGACAAATACCGAATTAGCAAGACCACTTAAGATGGAATCTATTGCTTTGGAATTATTTACATAAATATATTTCTCTTCTACATTTGTTGGATGAATTTCTAGAAATGTATAGCCTTCTTATGTAGAACATGATATATAAGCACTAAGAGACATTAGATGTAACCTCATCCTTATCTTTTAAAAAGTGTAATTTGTTTCATCAAAGGTAAGGGTTTTGTTATCCTTGCTAGCCATTTTTCCCTCTAATATTTATCTTTAAGTGCTTAAATTTCTTCTAAAGGAACCTCCTTTGAAACCAATTGTTGGATTTCACAATTATACTACGAGGGAGGGAAGGGGAGGCGTTGATGAATTAGTATAGTGACAATTTGTACTTATTTAATGCCATTCAAATATCATAAAACATAAACCTCATAAACTAAAATAGTAACATGAGATATACATGGAAACACTTACGGGAGAAAACCACAAAAAATATTTATATGAAAGATCTTGTAGGCACCGACCTCCTATTACATAAATTTGTACGCACGGACCTGTAGGAGACACTAATCCGCTCAACTGCTTTATAGGCACCAATAGACATGAGACACCAATCCCCTTTGCTACATTGTAGGCATCAACCTACAAGGGGCACCAATCCCCTCTGCTTCATTGTAGGAACCAACCTACAAGAGACACCAATCCTCTTTACTTATTTGTAGGCACCAACCTACAAGAGAAACCAATCCCTACTACTGCAAATATTTGTAAGAACCAACCTACTTCACTAAGTATGTTTACCTCTTCACAATGTTTGTTAGTTATTTCTGCTTTCACCAAGTCTACTTATTGCTTCTATCTTTACCAACTCTATTAATTTCTTCTTCCTTCTATAGGTCTACCTAATGTTGCTTCCTTCACATATCCAATTTTTCAAATTTAGTTATGAAATTTCTACCATAGGTACCTAGAATATATCTTCTCAGTCTCGTCCAAATTTCACAATATGAAACATCTCAGAAAGAAATTTATAGCAAAAGTTCCAAGATGACCTATTTGAAACATGTTTTAGGAGCATTTAGGAACACTAACTTACTCATATCATATCTCCGAAATAATAGGAAACAAAGTTTGAAATTTATAACACAAGTACCATGAGATCTCTTCTCCGTCTCATCTAGATATCAAGTTCTGAAACATCACAGAAATAAAGATATAGCGAAAATACCAAGTTGACCTATTTGAATAAGATTTCAGTGACATTCAAGAAGTCTAATTTCTTTAGAGCATATCTTTGAAATTATAGTACACCAAAGTTTGGAATTTGAAAAACATGTACATGAAAATATTTTATCTACATCTTCCAAGTTTTATGGTCCAAAACATCCTAGAAAAAAATTATAGTGAAAATGCTAAGCTGGCCTGTTTGAAAAAGATTTGAGGAGCATTGAGGAATCCTAACTTCCTAAGACCATATCTCTGAAATAATAGTGAATCAAGGTTTGACATTTGAACCACATATACATGATGATCTTCTCGTTATATCCTCCAAGTTTTGTGTTTTGAAACATTCCAAAAGGAATGTTATAGAAAAATTCTCAGATGACTCGTTCACGCCATAAAACACATTTTCCCTTTCACCTTTAAACTCCAATAATCACCCCAAAAGTTATTTCTCAACTCCTATTGTGAATTCATATCTCTTCTTAGTTGGATTATTTTCAAAGGAACTCATATTCCCTTTATTTATAGTGATTCTACATTCCCTTATGGGGATAACTTGTAAAATTGGTTGGATTGACGTGCTTGTACTTTGATTGGGTCATTTTGATGAAATATTTCATATTTCCTCGTTCCTATGGAGTTATAAGGATTGAAATATATCATTGAAAAGTTACCAGGATAAGGTTTCCAAGTGCATTTCATGTGTTCCCATTTGAGCTAAGTGATTAAAGAAACAATTCCTTCAAAGATAGGGTGTCTATATGGGGCATCAAAAGTCCAAAAAGAATTTTTTCAACAATTTTCATTTCATAGTCTTTATCTTGGTTATAAGTAGTATCCCACTGTGTTTGACAACAATATTTCCATCAGAATATAGATAGATGTTTAATATTTTAGTGTGTTAGTATATTAGATAAACTATACCTCATTGGGGTTAGAGATATACAAGTAGAGTTTGTTGTCAAATAATTCAAGGGAGACCTTGGATCAAGAAGTTCAACATCATACATTTATGAGGATTACAAGACATTCCAATTGCTAATCATTAAGGAAAATTGACTTCTAAAATGGGATTCCTAAGGAGAATAATAAAATAACATTGAAAACGATAAAACAAGAGTTGTGAAGTTTCCAAGGTAAAGAAATAAAACTAACATTTTAAACTATATTTTCAACATATTTGCTTATAGATTTACTCAATTTTCAAGTGTAGGTACTCATTGCATCCAATGAATAACCCACTCTAGATAATTTTTATAAATCCATAGTGAGATAAACTAGAAATATATGGAAATGCATGTTTATTTCTAGTGTACATCATTTTTACATTTATTTCTAGTTTATCTCATTATAATTCTTTCAAAAGTATTTAGAGTGGGTACTATTTGTTGGATGTCACATATAAATCTACCTCAAATGAGTACCCACACTTGAAATTTGAGTAAACCTCCCATGAAATAAGTCAAAAATATGGTTTAAGAAGTAGTCTTTTTCCTTTACCACCAAAAATATTTACCCGTATGATTGACATCATCATTTCGAATCCTAGTGGTTCTTTTAGAGTTAATTTTGATGGTTGTTTTGAGATCCATTTTTGACCTAAAAGATAGTTTAATTGATGTCCAATGATGTTGGTAAATGTGGATCATAGCTTCGAAACTATATTTTTGATAGAATAGGGAGAATCTTGAAAGAGTCTTATTGGTCCAAGTAGTGTTTTCAAAGGTGATGCCTTCAAAGAATGTCTAGTTGTATTTTTAGTTATGTCATTGTTTGTTTATTTTTAATGATTTTTATTTTTGGTGGTGTAATCCTTAAGATTGGGTGTTAATTTATAAGGCTTACTTATGTAATAATATCAAATTCTTAGGTATTGTGTTATTGTTAGACAAAGGTTGAGATATTTGCACAACCACTTCCTCTTGAATGAGTATTAGTTATATCTTATAACCATTTTCAATATCTATAAAAGAGACAATGCTATTGTAATGATGAACTCAAGCTACTCTCAAATATTTTCTTTGAGTTTCTCTAGTTTTTTATTACATTGTGTGATTCTATGTCCCTCCCATTTAGCTAGATATTATTCTTAAGACACACACACACACACATATGAATGATTGATATTCTTTTAAATGTCATGTGTCATTTCTATGTTAATCCTTGAAAGAATTCGCATCTCCCCCATACTCAAATGTAAAAAGAACCCATTGAAAGGACTTTTTTTCAACTAGTATAAATTGAGTTAAAAAATATTTGCACATTTCCTATAGAACATGTGTCATAGACTTATGAGCCTTGCTCAAACTTTTTCATTTGGTCATATTTAGCCATGCAACATTTCATTGTCTCAATTGAAGTGGCTTTACCAACTTGTGCCAACTACAACGAGGTTATTCCTCTTTTTTCAAAGTTTTCCCACAACTTCACCTTGAATTATAATTATTAGATAATATGTCAATTCCTACTCAACTCAATGTATGTAACAAGCACACCAAACACATGTATATTTTTGGCCTTAAACATTGCTAATAGTACTTAGTTAATTTTACAACTTCGAAAAATTATGCATACAAGGAACAACAACATTCAACACATATAAAACACCCACAATATAGAAAAAATATGTATGAAAAACATCTAAGTCAAGTGCTTAACACCCTTATTTATATACATAAGAATGTTACATATGACACAATGGGGGAGTTTGGCCAACACTGTTTCAATCAATTATATAATATAAAAAAACTAAGGAAAATTGTCTTATGCAAGACTACCAAAAAAATCTTGTACAAGGCAACCATGAAGCATTTGTAGACTTGCCTTACGTAGGTCCCTTTCTATCATTTAATCGATTAACCAACTTAAGTTTATTTGTGATGCCTAACCCTTAAAATTTTGATTTTAGACCTCTTTAGTGACTCCTTGCAACTCTTGCTTGAATTCCTCAATTCATTGAGGTGTTTTCTTACTTATATGATCCCTACCATATACTTAGCAAGTTGTATGATCAAAGTGGGCTTAGTTTCACCTCAAATTGAATAATATTATTAAATCATTATGTCTAACACTAACTTTTCCTAGGCCATCTTGAGTCTACCCAGGTTGTTTTGCATCTAGGTCATTATGTCTGTCTAGTCATCTCGTTCCGCACCCAAGTTGCTCCAATCATCGATTTGTCTTACTCCACACCCAAGTCATCATGTTATTCTTTTTTCCTACACCCAAGTGCGCCTTAAGCACACCCAAGTCTACCCAGGCAGAGGAATTGCCCGGGATTGTCAGCCGGGCTGGCAAATTTCTGACTTCGGCTACCGGCAAACGCAATGTCAAAATTCTGTGTCAACTGCAGCGATCGGGGTCCGTATTGCAGGATCAGGGATCCGATGTGACGTTAGCCTCCCTCCGCTGGCCGCTCGTTAATGCGTCTAAGACAGTACAGTACAGGATAGTACTAGATGCCATTTACATGCCATAGTACATCCAAACGACCTCCCAACCTCCTTTTGGTATCCGTGTATGTCATCGGAGCATAGCGGAAGTGATGCCATGCATGATACCTGTTCCTTAATTTTAAATTGAGCGCGAGAAAATGAAATTTTGAAAAATAATGGCGCCTTCTTCAAAAACAGTATGTTTTTGTTTCTTTTTTGTATTTGTTTCCGCATCTCGTTATGGCAGCGTATAGTTTCAAAGTACTCTGTAAATACATAGAATGGTGCTCTATAAATTCATAGAATTTCGCTGTTGATTCACGGATATCCAGGCGTTTCCGGATTACTGTGTTAGCCTCCTGCTGCAGCAGGTTAATCATCTTTCATGATCGACATTTTTACATGCCAAATATGTCGTACTATGCATGCTGCAATGCTCCATATTTGCTACAGATAGCCAAAGAACTGTCCTTGAAAGTGTGCTAATCTAAGTGCCACTGCTGTGTTCCAATTTTCATAACCAATTCATTTTTGGTTTGAGGCATTTTTCATTTGGAGGACTTCAAGCGAGGCATGTCTAACTCCTCCCTTCTTCCTTTTTCCCCAAGTCACTCACTAACTTCCCCTAAAGAGGTCAAGATCTGCTTGATACCTCTTAGTTTCATCATTCTCCATATCATTTGCCTTGGTGAAGATCTGCTTCACTCAAGGAAAGTCCATACTGCTTCTATGAGTCATTTTCCCCCATTGATAGCCTAAGACATCATACTTAGCGCTTTTTCTCATCATTGTCATATTAACTATTAACTTTACTATGTAGCTCCCTATCTGTTTCCCCTTCCCCTACTAAAACTATGTATATTACTCCCCTATATACTTATCCCCTCCCCCTGGTTGAAAGATAACCATATACATCCTCGGGAATTGCTAAGTTTATCTGAAACTTAGCAAGAGCCCTCAATACCCCCTCTAACCATCTCCCAAATGCATAAGGACTCATTCCTTTGCATAGTTTCCCTTCATATGTATAAAAATCCATCTTTGGGTCTTGTTTTACCTTTCCCAAGGCATTAACCCCTTTTTATAGGCCTAAACCCTCCTCCGATCCGAATCCCCTCCCTCCGACGCGATATTGCTGTCGGAGGTGCCAACAGTGTTGGCCGCATATATATATAACACCATTTCCCTCTCCTCCGATGCGATATCGCTATCGGAGGCCCCCCTTATCATATCTCCCCTTTATCGCATTATACATATCACGGCCGTCCGATCAAGCCTCAGATCCGACGGCCCGTATTAAGTCGCAACCCCCATTTCAGTGATCGCAACAAAAATGAAGTCACGCCCCATGCTCTCCTCCGACGCGAAACGCCGATTTAATCTCAGCCGCCCATTCAGGCCCAGAGATCAACGACCCATATTTAATCGCATCACTCCCGTATGGCTCCGACCAGCGGAGCCGAAAAGTAATATAGCGCGGCATAAAGGCATTTCGGGTCCGATGGGTTTCGGCGTTTCTATGTGGCAACCCCATGACCCCGCCGATAGCGAAATGCCGACTTAATCTCCGCCGTCCATTTGGGCCCTCAGATCAACGACCCGTTTTTTATCGCATTGCCCCATATATTGCTCCGACTGGCCGGAGCCGAAATAATAATAAGGCACGACATATATATTTTTCGGGTCCGTAAATGGCCCCTTGTACAGCGAAATGGAAAGGCTCCGACGGGCCGGAGCCGAAAAGTTATAAAGAGCAGTTTGAATGGGTTTCGGGTCCGCTTATCATTTTTATTAAAATCCGCCGAGTTGGGTTCGCCGATGGGTCGGACCCGATCTAAATCAAAAGGGAGCCTATAATGCATTTCGAGTTCGCGGGGTTCATCGCTCATCAGAGGCATTATGGTTTGGGGTCCGCCCGACGCCGATATTGCGATTTAGCGCCAGCCGTTGGATCGACCCACGCCGGATCCAACAGCCAGAATTTAATAAAATGAATAGTTGCCGCGTGTGCCCAAATTTCATGAATTTGCACAATTTTGAAAGCATTTTTGTATTATAATAAAAGAGCCATTTTTAAAGTTTTGTGTACAGCGCTCTCGCCCGCCACAACTGCAAAAGAGCGATGCCTTCCTTGGCCATTTTGATATCGCTCCGGGTCTAAATACTTCCAAATGCAAGGATTTCTCCTCGGCATGCTGCCAGAGCTCCTTTATTTGACCCAGTGTTGCAAATTTATCAGTTTAAGGACCATTTTTGATCGGCCATGCGCCGATAGCATTCTAGGGGCCATGGAAAGCACTTGCAGCAGTTATTTTGCATTCAAAGAGCAGAATGGGGCGATTTGACAGTCAAAGAGTATCAATTCAAAATATCAGCAGCCTAAAAGCAGCAGAACATTAAAGAGGCCCCCATCAAAGTCAATAAAGCAACTCAGAGCCATCAAAGTCCACCAAATCACAGTTATGAGCATTAAAGCCAGCATTAAAGCCACTTTGCAGTAGCAGAATCGCCTAAAGAGGCAATTCAAGTGTTTAAAGCCCAGTTATTGCCAGAACAGTGTATAAAGACACCTGAGAGCAGCGCTGCAAGTTCCCAAGGCGCAGTTATGGCAAATTGCCAGCGCAGAGCTCCAAAGGACCATATTAATTCATTCTTGAGGCTGTTGTCCCTGCGCAGCTGATTAGATAGATATTTTTTCATTCATTCCAATAAATGTTAGGTTACAATCATTCATTTCTCCAGATCTGCCCTCAGATCTGCTGTTTGTACATATTTTTAGATATTTTCTCTATAAAGACCACCCTCTGTATAGTGTAAAGGGTTGGTTGGTTGTATTTCTCATTCCAGACTTGCGCTATAAGCTTAAGAACTTCTGTAATCAAAGATTGCTGGAATATTTGCATCTGAACTGGCTGGTTGTGATTTCAATGGCTAAAGAGCTTGATGTGGAATTCATGTGCTTGCTTATGGTCCAATAAGTCTTTCCTCCCTCTGTTTTATTAGTTTATATGCATCAGTATCATCTATATATCATAATCTAAGTTGCAGGAAGAAGGAATAGATCAGAACCGGCTTTCATGCCCTCTGTGCTCAATTCTTGTAACTTTTCTATGTTTTCCTCTGAATTAGTGATGAATATGCATCCTTAATTGATCATGTTTAAGCTACTTCTCATTTCTGAATGCTGTTTAGGAATCCTTAATTGCTCCTATTTAGCCTTCATCCACTTTCCCTCTTTGGCTGGATGAGAGATCCTTAATTGCCTCTCATCCCCTGACCTCCATTTCATCCTTGTTCCAGCATTAATCATTGTGCCATGTGTAGCTATCCTGCTCCATATTCCCCTCTTCTGCCAAGGAAAACACACCCTTCAATTCACATTCATAGACTCCATGCCCAATGGTTTGAACTTCTTACACTTTGCATGCCAACTCTGCTTGAATAGATCAACCATCCCACCAAAACTCAAACAAAACCCATGTGCATCATATCTAGCCTAAAATCATCCCTTAAACAAAGCTAAATCCTAAAGAGAGAGCCCTCTATGACTGCAGGTAGGCTAGGACCTACAGTCCAAAGATTGGTTTGTGGTTACCTCGGCCGTATTCCCTTGGGAGTCAAAGGGAACAACCTGAGTGATAACATAATGGCGACTCCGCTGGGGACCTGAAATCATTTGTTTATTACTGTAAACCGCCAATTTTGACCAGTTTGCCTTGTTTTCTGGAGAAAGTGTTCCTTTTCTTCAGAGCTTCTCATGTTTAGCTCTGATCTGTGACGGTGGACAGAGATCAGGCACTTCAAGGTTAATTCATCCACCTGGCGACTCCACTCAGAATAAAGACTCCACTGGAGAAATGAAACCAAAAGAGATATATGAGCAGATTAGGCTTTTGACCTGGATTACTATCCAAGAGGTCATGTTTTTTCTCCATAAAGTTTTGCTGTGTATATTGTATTTTAAAGACGATTCTATATCAGATTTTTTTGATTTTCCTTTGGAAAATGTTGTTAAAAAGCCTCCTTGCACATTAGAGCAGCAGTCTTCAAATGCTGTTGAAGATCATCATACAGCCAAGGAGGAACCAAAAATAGAGCCTAGTCTTATAGTTCCTGTATATACTCCTGTGTCTCGTAAAGTTCCTGATAGATATAAGCCTCTCATTTTGCCTCCTGTGCTGAATCCTTTGCCTGCAAATCATCCCGAGTATCTCCCTAGATTTGATGGAGAGAATGGTATTACTGCCCAGAAACATATCCAGGCTTTTGAAGATTATCTTAATATATTTGAAGTGGAAGATGAAGATGTCAGTCTTAGACTATTTGCCCTTTCTTTGCAAAACGAAGTTAGGACTTGGTTTAAAGCATTTCTTGAGGCTAGCATCTCTAGTCTTCAGCACTGTGCCAAGCTTTTCCTTGATAGATGGATGATCAAAGTTAGTTTCCTCTCACTCATTCAAGACTATGATGAGTTAAAAAGGCTTCCAAATGAGTCGGTTCAGCAATTTTCTGATCGATTCAATCAAGTTTATCTTTCTATGCCTTTGAATATAAGACCTCCCCCTGATTTAGCTCTATTGCACTATCCTAGAGCTTTTGACCCAGAGATGGAATTCCGTTTGAGAGAAAGATGCTCGTCCACTTTGAAACAGATGCAGGACGTAGCCGTGGACGTGGAGGCAAATCTAAAGAGGAGGGAAGAACAACGCAAGGCAGAGTAAGAAGAAAGACTTCATAGTGTGTTACAAAAGTCAGAAGAAATGATGCAGTTGATCACAATGAAAGTAGAAAGTTTAGAGCGCCAGAACACATCTGTCGTGCAAGAGGAAAGTAGTGACATTCACTAACAAACCTACCACAAATCAGATGACATATTCATAGAGCCATATGTGAAGGAGCAGTCTCCTGATATACTGTGTGAATATAATAGCTTCTCTTCTTTCAACTGTCTGCCCAAATATGATCTGTATGATGATGATTATGAGCCTAACGACCAAATCAGCCTTGCAGAGGAATCGGATCCTATTTTGGCAGGAAGCGAAGTTCAGGCTCAACAGCTTGAATGTAATGATCAGCTTGCCCAGTTCAGCTATGAAGTAAAGGAGGAAAGCGCAGAAAATTTGGATTTCAACGAAGGAAATTTACCATTTTGTTTTGAGTCTTTTCAATTTATCAGGGATAATTATCATGCTGTGTATGATCAAGTGTCACCTTGTGTTGCTATTGACCGCCTGGAGGTTAATCAAAATATTGTTCCAAAGGTATTGCCTCTAGTTTTGCAGCCCCAAAGAGCCATCGAATATCAGATTGAGGAAGACTTAGAAGCAGCAGCATATGATCAAATGATCCAAGTGGATCCCCTGCCTCTTTGTTTTCATCCATCTGATTTATTCGAAGAAGAAGAAGAGGAGCAGCCTGCGCAGATCAGTCAAGTCCTATTCGAGCCAGATTGTAATAAATTGCAAGCACCTCTGCAAGTTTTGAATGAACTATCTGCTGGCAGGCAGAATGATGAAAGAGATCAGCACTTTTCTCCATTAGCAGGCTGCAAGGCTCAGTATCGAGTTGTTGATGATCTCCCGAC
Source organism: Pinus tabuliformis (assembly GCA_031772625.1). Lineage (NCBI taxonomy): Eukaryota > Viridiplantae > Streptophyta > Pinopsida > Pinales > Pinaceae > Pinus > Pinus tabuliformis. The sequence continues at coordinate 1,311,269,718 of CM062809.1, forward strand.
TCCAAGGCATGGTAGCGATCCTGAACCTTTGTACAGTTCTTTATTTCAGCCTAGCAATTGTATATATATGTTGCAGGACAGTTTTGTACAGTGTTTAAACACAGCAAAGGAGGTCAGTAGCTTCCTGATCTTCTCAAAGATTAACAAAGCCACATCAGATTGCAAGATCTCAGTTTTTCTCACCGACAAGCACAAGCAACAAAGCTCACTGATGTCTATTTTGCTTAAATGGCTGCATTGGTTATTTCACTTCACCTAATAGCAAAGTAAGTGCTGGTTAGGGTAGGTAGGTAGGTAGGATCAATAAGGCAGCCATCCAAGGGAATTTTGCAGAACACAGCAACAATTGAATACAAGGCAGTCTGACCTACTGTTCTTGGCTTTTCACAAGGAAAAGCCATCCCCAAGTGGAGCCACTATTTGCCTCCTGCTGCAGCAGGTTAATCATCTTTCATGATCGACATTTTTACATGCCAAATATGTCGTACTATGCATGCTGCAATGCTCCATATTTGCTACAGATGGCCAAAGAACTGTCCTTGAAAGTGTGCTAATCTAAGTGCCACTACTCTGTTCCAATTTTGATAAGCAATTCATTTTTGGTTTGAGGCATTTTTCATTTGGAGGACTTCAAGCGAGGCATGTCTAACTCCTCCCTTCTTCCTTTTTCCCCAAGTCACTCACTAACTTCCCCTAAAAAGGTCAAGATCTGCTTGATACCTCTTAGTTTCATCATTCTCCATATCATTTGCCTTGGTGAAGATCTGCTTCACTCAAGGAAAGTCCATACTGCTTCTACGAGTCATTTTCCCCCATTGATAGCCTAAGACATCATACTTAGCGCTTTTTATCATCATTGTCATATTAACTATTAACTTTACTATGTAGCTCCCTATCTATTTCCCCTTCCCCTACTAAAACTATGTATATTACTCCCCTATATACTTATCCCCTCCCCCTAGTTGAAAGATAACCATATACATCCTCGGGAATTGCTAAGTTTATCTGAAACTTAGCAAGAGCCCTCAATACCCCCTCTAACCATCTCCCAAATGCATAAGGACTCATTCCTTTGCATAGTTTCCCTTCATATGTATAAAAATCCATCTTTGGGCCTGGTTTTACCTTTCCCAAGGCATGAACCCCTTTTTATAGGCCTAAACCCTCCTCCGATCCAAATCCCCTCCCTCCGACGCGATATCGCTGTCGGAGGTGCTAACAGTGTTGGCCGCATCTATATATATATATATATATATATATATATATATATATATATATATATATATATATATATATATATACCCTCTCCTCCGATGCGATATCGCTATCGGAGGCCCCCCTTATCATATCTCCCCTTTATCGCATTATACATATCGCGACCGTTCGATCAAGCCTCAGATCCGACGGCCCGTATTAAGTCACAACCCCCATTTCGGCGATCGCAACAAAAATGAAGTCACGCCCCATGCTCTCCTCCGACGCGAAACACCGATTTAATCTCAGCCTCCCATTCAGGCCCAGAGATCAACGACCCATATTTAATTGCATCACTCCCGTATGGCTCCGACCAGCGGAGCCGAAAAATAATATAGCGCAGCATAAAGGCATTTCGGGTCCGATGGGTTTCGGCGTTTCTATGTGGCAACCCCATGACCCCGCCGATAGCGAAATGCCGACTTAATCTCCACTGTCCATTTGGGCCCTCAGATCAACGACCCGTTTTTGATCGCATTGCCCCATATATTGCTCCGACTGGCCGGAGCCGAAATAATAATAAGGCACGACATATATATTTTTCGGGTCCGTAAATGGCCCCTTGTACAGCGAAATGGAAAGGCTCCGACGGGCCGGAGCCGAAAAGTTATAAAGAGCAGTTTGAATGGGTTTCGGGTCCGCTTATCATTTTTATTAAAATCCGCCGAGTTGGGTTCGCCGATGGGCCGGACCCGATCTAAATCAAAAGGGAGCCTATAATGCATTTCGGGTCCGCAGGGTTCATCGCTCATCGGAGGCATTATGGTTTGGGGTCTGCCTGACGCCGATATTGCGATTTAGCGCCAGCCGTTGGATCGGCCCGCGCCGGATCCAACGGTCAGAATTTAATAAAATGAACAGTTGCCGCCTGTGCCCAAATTTCATGAATTTGCACAATTTTGAAAGCAGTTTTGTATAATAATAAAAGGGCCATTTTTAAAGTTTTGTGTACAGCGCTCTCACCCGCCACAACTGCAAAAGAGCGATGCCTTCCTTGGCCATTTTGAGATCGCTCCAGGCCCAAATACTTCCAAATGCAGGGATTTCTCCTCGGCATGCCACCAAAGCTCCTTTATTCGACCCAGTGTTGCAAATTTATCAGTTTAAGGACCATTTTTGATTGGCCATGCGCCGATAGCATTCTAGGGGCCACGGAAAGCACTTGCAGCAGTTATTTTGCATTCAAAGAGCAGAATGGGGTGATTTGACAGTCAAAGAGTATCAGTTCAAAATATCAGCAGCCCAAAAGCAACAGAACATTAAAGAGGCCCCCATCAAAGTCAATAAAGCAGCTCAGAGCCATCAAAGTCCGCCAAATCACAGTTATGAGCATTAAAGCTAGCATTAAAGCCACTTTGCAGTAGCAGAACCGCCTAAAGAGGCAATTCAAGTGTTTAAAGCCCAGTTATTGCCAGAACAGTGTATAAAGACACCTGAGAGCAGCGCTGCAAGTTCCCAAGGCGCAGTTATGGCAAATTGCCAGCGCAGAGCTCCAAAGGACCATATTAATTCATTCTTGAGGCTGCTGTCCCTGTGCAGCTGATTAGATAGATATTTTTTCATTCATTCCAATAAATGTTAGGTTACAATCATTCATTTCTCCAGATCTGCCCTCAGATCTGCTGTTTGTACATATTTTTAGATATTTTCTCTTTAAAGACCACCCTCTGTATAGTGTAAAGGGTTGGTTGGTTGTATTTCTCATTCCAGACTTTCGCTATAAGCTTAAGAACTTCTGTAATCAAAGATTGCTGGAATATTTGCATCTGAACTGGTTGGTTGTGCTTTCAATGGCTGAAGAGCTTGATGTGGAATTCATGTGCTTGCTTATGGTCCAATAAGTCTTCCCTCCCTCTGTTTTATTAGTTTATATGCATCAGTATCATCTATATATCATAATCTAAGTTGCAGGAAGAAGGAATAGATCAGAACCGGCTTTCATGCCCTCTGTGCTCAATTCTTGTAACTTTTCTCTGTTTTCCTCTGAATTAGTGATGAATATGCATCCTTAATTGATCATGTTTAAGCTACTTCTCATTTCTGAATGCTGTTTAGGAATCCTTAATTGCTCCTATTTAGCCTTCATCCACTTTCCCTCTTTGGCTGGATGAGAGATCCTTAATTGCCTCTCATCCCCTGACCTCCATTTCATCCTTGTTCCAGCATTAATCATTGTGCCATGTGTAGCTATCCTGCTCCATATTCCCCTCTTCTGCCAAGGAAAACACACCCTTCAATTCACATTCATAGACTCCATGCCCAATGGTTTGAACTTCTTACACTTTGCATGCCAACTCTGCTTGAATAGATCAACCATCCCACCAAAACTCAAACAAAACCCATGTGCATCATATCTAGCCTAAAATCATCCCTTAAACAAAGCTAAATCCTAAAGAGAGAGCCCTCTCTGACTGCAGGTAGGCTAGGACCTGCAATCCAAAGATTTGTTTGTGGTTACCTCGGCCGTATTCCCTTGGGAGTCAAAGGGAACAACCTGAGTGATAACATACTGCATCGCAGACACCAGGCTTCTATTTCTCTGAACGAAGTGCCATGCTTGAATCCCACTCAAGCTTCCTCACAACACTTATGACATCGGCCCTGTGTAAGCCACCAACGCCCGGAGTGAACTTCATATTTCAAAACATAAAGAGCATGCCAGGTCTCAACACGCTCGGAATCGTCATGGCTCGCATAGCCATGGCTGTGGGAGGGGTGGCAGCTCCACACATCCATCCCAAAGCCACTGAAATTGTGTACCTGTTGCAAGGTCCCTTCGCATGTGTTTTTAATCAACTGCCCGTATATTCAGTTCCGTGTTTGTTGCAGTTTTGTGGCTCAATGGTCCATGTGGTTAGCTTTTTGTGGAATGGTAAGTTTTGGATTTCTGGAAAATAATAAGCAGCTGCAAATTTGCATGGAGTAAAACCTTAGTTTGGCAGACAACCGAAGGTAATAATAGATTACAGTTTAGCTATTGATTTTTGTCCATAGGTTGTTTTTGTTTCTGACATTTGTGCGTTAGATTACAAATTGAACAATATGCCCATTTTAAGATAGAGAGTATCAGTGTATTGTCTTCTCAATTTCTTCATGAGTGAGAGAATTTTCTCCTTATGAACAAATTTATAATTGTCTAAAAAAAATATTTTTATTTTTATAATAAGACTATCACTCAATACAATCTACATCATAAAACTAAAAATAATATTCATTGACTTTTAACTCATTAATATTTATACTTTCAGATCCAGTCTCACGAAGAATCAAAAGGATTAGAGGGAAAAAGCAGAATCGCTAATTTGAGTTTTTCTCAGAAAGATTCTTCAAAAAAATATTTAATATAGTTTGTATATTGAATTTAAAGAAAATTATATATAAAAAATGGTGTATATTGAGTTTAAAACAAATTATGTTTTTTTGTTTCGACAAGAATTTAGAATCGTTGCAAAATAAATTTAAGTTTGAAATTTTTTCAAAGATTTGAAACATTAGTTATGGTGCTCAAGAATATATTTGATTTGAGATATTACACTATAATAACAATGTTTTTTGCTGAGGTGATTTGAGATATTACAATATAGTAACAATGTTTTTTGTTGAGGAATTGTGATAGGTATTTATGGTTATATAACTATTTGGAATTAAGAAAGTTCCATGTCTTTCCAAGTTTTAATGAGCAAGTGTAAGTGAAAAACAAATACTTATCACAATTGATCAGTTAAAAACAAGTATTTATGATTTTGATTGTATTGTGTGCTCGCCACAACTGCTAAAAGTAAAATTATCTTTTTATAGAAAAATATAATATATATAACAAACAACTTATAAAAAAGAAAATACCTACAACATAGCTAGGTAGACCTCAGTATATCTTATCATATCGAAGAGTAACAAGTAAGGGATAGTGAGAGTCCAATTTATAAAGCTCTAAGTCTACGCAACCATTTGTTCATACACACAAACCAAACCAACAAACATAAATGTATCTCGCTTTTGAAGAGTGGGAGTTGCAGAGGCTAAGGAAGGAAACATGTGGAAGCACATCTCGAAGCTCCTAAATTAATTTTGGTAACTACTCTATAAGTTGGGCTTTATGTTCTTTTGTAGATTATATGGAAGACTTCAATATAAAATTGCATTTCAAAAAGCCCGAGGAGACAAGAAAATCATATTGTGGCTATATTGAAACATTGAAGCCTTTCAAATGGTTTTGGATTAATCCAAATATTTGTATTCCATTAAAAAAAAAACATGTTTACAAATATGTTAGTGCATGTGTACTATGATGTTAGGATTTTGTCAACCATTTTTATAGTTTGGTTTTTAATAAAAAATGTTTCTTGTTTTTCTTTTGGATAGAAAATATTTTTATAATTAAATAAAACAAATGCATAAGTTAATTAAATATGTTAACAATGGTGTACTATTATTTCTAAATTTTTATAAATTAAAATTAAATAACAATATTTGATTTTTCATTTTTAAAAATGATGGGTTATTAAATATATTTTATAAAATTTTTAAAATTTAATATATAATTATTATAGTTGAATTTTTTAAATTTAATTTCTATTTGAATTTTCAAAATGGAAATTATATATGTTATTAAAAAAAAAATTATTGTTTTTGTGAGAACAAATTAAAAGGTGAACTTTGACTAGAATATATTAAAAATGATAATTTAATTTTAAAGGATAAAAAAATATACATATTTTATTTTTTTGAAAATTTTAATGATATATTTATTTATCATTGTTTTATTTTTTAAATTAATTATATATATATATATATTTTTTTTTAATTTATACAAAATTAAATTAATAATAATTTATTTTTTTGTAACTAGACTGAGGCTAGTTGGGGCCAACTTGCTTATTGGTTGGAAGAAGACCCATCCACCCAACATGTGATGCTTATCACCACGATTATAAGAGGCTTGGTAGAGAGTGCTCCTTTTTTTACTAAGCTTCAATGAGTGTCAAGTTTTTTGTAAGAGCACAGGTAGATTAAAACAGAAAAGACAAGAAAAAAGTTGAAAACTATTTTCTTTCTTACCCTACCTAATTATTCATCAATTTATAACATTTAAAATGAAAACTATTTTCTCTCCAACATTACTTAGTTATTCATTATTTTATAATATTTTTCCACATAAATAGAAGAGTGGTAGCCATGCAAAGAAATAAAGTACTTGAATACTAAAACAATCACATCTTTAAATTTAAGATTAACTTAAGCATGAGAACGTTGTTGCCAAGTGTAAGAACACCCAGGATTTGGAAGTAAAGTCGTGATGATCTTGACAAATAGCTTAAAATCCTCTATAATCAATGCTCTAACATAAGTAATCACTGTTTTTTTTTTTTTTCTAAGTAAAAGTAATCTATTAATATGTACAAAAAGATACAAAGAGGACAAGGCCTCAAACAAGGTAGCGTAGAGTATCAACAAAATCTGGACTGCCCCAACATTGGGGAAACCAGTCTAGTGAGAGCAGAAACTTCAAAAATGGTATCACTTCTCAAGTCTAGACCCCACAAAAAACAGTAAGATGGTTCCTTAACGGTTAGTCCATATAGGAAGCCATAAACCAGGCAACACTAGAAAGAAACAAAAAAACCAGATAATGAACACCTCGGTGTCCACAGCCGACCTCGTACTATCATCAGGCAAGTGCATATCGCTGGAAGTAAAGGCATTGCCCTTTGGTCTGCCCATTCTGCAATCCACCGTCGGGTCCGTGTCATCGCATTACACATGTGAATGTGTGGATGCTCCGCCCCTTGGTTTCCACTGATGAAATATTGCGATGCGATCTGATCGCAATTGCATATCGCTAAAAGTAGAGGCATTGCCTTTAGGTCTCCCCATTTTGCGATCCGCCGTCGGGTCTGTGTCATTGCATCACACATGTGAAAGTGTGGAGGCTCCGCCCCTAGGATTCCGCCGATGCGATATTGCGATGCGATCTGATCGCAATCGCATATCGCTATAAGTAAAGGCATGGCCCTTAGGTCTCCCCATTCTACGATCCGCCGTCGGGGCCGTGTCATCGCATCATACATGGGACAGGGTGGAGGCTCTGCCCCTTGGAGTCCACTGATGCGAAATAACGATGTGATCTGATCGCAATCGCATATCGCTATTAGTTAAGGCCTTGCCCTTAGGTCTCCCCTTTCTGCGATCCGCCAAAATTGCGATGTGATCTGATTGCAATCGCATGTTGCTAGTTATCAATCTGCGATCCACCATTACAGTTGCATTGTAGAGAGCCAAAGTCTGAGGTATGTTGGAGCGTGCTAAGGCATGATATCTCGAACTACTTAAAATAATGCCAATGAACCCTGCTCTTCTCAAATGCAGAGATCCGTTGCTCGGAAGCCAAATATCCGTCTTGTCCTGGGTAGGCAGGTGTCGCCTCATCTCGCCCCACCCCTGTTCCATCATTTTTAATGCCCGTCCATATACCTGCATCTGGGAGATCTGCATCCCTTTGGACCAGTATTTTGCACTCTTGATTTTGATCATGATTCTGAATTATGTCTAGAGCTCCAGTGAGAAGAGTGTGCCCAGTTTCCACCCCCAAATTGGCAAGTAGATCAGCGACCTTGTTTCCTTCCCGTTTAACGTGTTTGAATATGATGGCATGATTGGTGTGAATCGATTGTTCTATTGCATCCAATCTGGCTTCAAGTCTCCAACTGTTGGCAATTTTATGCGCATGTGTCGCATTGAGGAGTTGATTGGCCAAGTTGATGAGGATTAGGGAATCACCTTCAATCTCCAGAGGTTGGAAGCCATGACACTGGGAAAGGAGTAATCCTTGCCAGAGACCCTCCAGTTCAGCTGAGTTGTTTGTGTCCCAGCCAATGTTTCCGAAGTAGATTAGGAGAGGTGAACCCTCATGATCTCTAAATATGCCACCAAATCCTGCTTTGCCGGGATTTCCCTTTGAAGCTCCATCAAAGTTGAGTTTGAAAGTATGCTTTGGAGGGGGGGTCCATAAGTGCTTTCTGATGTTGTTGCCTTCTAAAGGTCTGTGATTGTGAGTATCTTGTGGGAGTTGTATGTTCCAATTTTCCCAGATGGATTTCTCATTTGCAAGAGTGGGAAAATCTTCCGTGTGCCAAGTTTGAAGCGCCAAGGTCTCTTTAAGATTGAGACAAAAGTTACCCCAAATGATTTCTACAGGAGTGCTTTGATCTTTGAATATGCGCTTGTTTCGTTCTTTCCATATTGTCCAGAGGAGAAGGCCGGGAATCAATCTCCATAATTGGTTGAGTAGTTCGCTTTTATAAGGGTTCTGGTGCCAATGGTGAATAGAGTTGATTATATCTTCGGACACTCTGCATCTTTTTTGAAAACGAAAGCTCTCCTTCTCCCACAGTTGATTGGCGAGAGTGCAAGAGTCCAAGAGGTGTTGGAGCGATTCCTCCTGAGAATTACAATTGGGACATATGGAGGGCCCGTGAAAGTTTCTTTTCCTAAGATTGTCCCAAGTGAGGATTTTCCAGTGCCCAACAAGCCAGAGGAATAGGGAGACTTTGGGCCATGTACCCGGTGACCAGATTCTACCCCATATAGGATCCAGGGGCATTGGATCATTGCATATAATTTTATAAGCCTCTTTGGTGGTGAAGGAGCCTTTTGGGGTATATCCCCATCTTAAAATATCCCTGCCTTCGGATGATCTAATGCGTCGATTCTGGAGCTCAGTCTCCATGACCTCCTTAGTCTGGTTATCTGCATTCCTGATTAGCCTGTCGATCTGCTTCCATTGTCTGTACCCCTGTTCTGTCTCTGGAATCCATTGTTGCTGGACGGATTCCTTTTGTTGCTCCTCCCACTCTTGGCAAAGAGGCGGTCTATAGATGTCGTTGAGCTTTGGTAGTTGGTTCTAGGCATCCGTCCAGAACCGAGCAGTGCTGTCGTTCCTTATTTCCCAAAAGCTGTGTTGTTGGATCAACAAGAAGTGTTGTCTGGCAGCGTTCCATATTAGTGATCCCTTTTCAGTTGGAGTGAATCTGATTAACTCCTCCGTTGGTCTGTGATTGGCATATTTGGCTGTCCAGATGGCTGCCCATGGCTTATTGGGAGCAGAGAGCCATTGCCACCATATTTTTGCACCCATGATAACATTGCTGTGATGGGGATCTCTCAGGCCTATACCCCCTTTTTCTTTGGGCTTGCATGCTGTCGTCCATTTTGCCAAGGCCCATTTGCGATTTGTGCCAGATACACCCTAAAGAAAATTGCATTGTAGAGCTTTTATTTTTCTAAGGACCCATTTAGGCACTGCCAATATTGAGAAAAGGTAGAGATGCATAGCCTGTAGCACAGCTTTGGTTAGCACTAATCTGCTAGCTATGTTCAGAGTTCTTTGAATCATAAAGTGAGACGAGATTCAAGTTTCTCAAGGAGCATACGCCAAGAGGCGTGCTTGATGGCAGAATCTATTAAGGGAGCTCCATGGTATTTGGAAGGTAAGGAGGCTATGGAGAAGCCCAGAATGCGGGTAATAGCATGCTGAGTAACAGGGGGGTGTGAAAAAAGAAGATCTGCGATTTGGCCGTGTTTATGCTCATCCCTGAAGCATCAGAGAAATCATTCAGAAGGGATATAAATTCCCTTAAAAAAAAAAAAAAAATTCAAACATGTCCCCCTATTTTAAATGAAACTTGTCTAAGAATTTTAAAAAATCTAAATTAAAACTTTCATAAAAGAGAAATAAATTTAAATTAAAACTCTCATAAAGGGAAAATTTTCAATTCATTTACATAATATTAAATTGAAAAGAAAGGTATGAAAAAAATTTATAAAGGAAAAATTTTGTTATATTATATTACCAAAAAAAATTAATTCTAATTTTTATAAAGAAAAAGTCTTAGTATACTTTGAAAAAAAAAAATCTTGAAAACGTGTATATTAAATTTAAAGGAAATCTTTGAAAAACTTCACATGAAAGGGAAAATCATATACATATAACATTTAAAGGAAATTTATGAAAAAAATATTATTATATTGTAAGGAAAAAGAAAAATCTTCAAAATGTGTATAATGAGGAAAAAATTAATTATCAAGTTGCCATATTTAAGAGATTGGTTTGAAGTTCGGAGAAAAATTAAATCAATTTAATGCATTGTCATTTTTTTGAAATTATGTGAATATGTAATAATATGTAAATAATAAGAAGGGTAATTAGTCATCATATTTAAACTATAATCTGTAATTTAAAACAATAATAACTAGCAATTGCACCGAATGTTGCAAAGGGAACGTCGTAAGGAAGTAGCCTAGGAAAGAGTAGCACTGATAGTGAAAATGTCAGGTCCAACATTTGGAGCAAAAATAAAGATGTGGTTCATAATCAAAATTGGTCCTTAAAAACTTTGGTAAAACTAAAACATAATTCCATGTATGGTACCACATTTAACATAATTCTATGTATGGCACCCATGTTCTCATCTATGTGTTAAGTACCCACCCATATTCTCAACCTAACTTGGAGGGGGGGGGGGGAGGTGCATACTAGTTAGTTATGAATTCTCTTTCATTGCAATATATCAATAGGTCGCAAACAAACAATGGGTGCAAATGATCGATGGGTTCATAACGGGCTCAATGATTCATTTAACCCATAATACTTTCCAATATCTGTCTCAAGACCACCATCTCAATGATTAATTTAGCCCATAATACTTTCCAATATCTTTCTCAAGACCACCATCCGAGCTATAAAGATTTAAATGTTCATGTTTTACTTTGTCACTCATTGGAATATCAACTGCACCATAAGATTATAATAATTTCCAATCTTTAATATTGTTATTAAATTTTGTATATTTTCTAAAAATATTCTTCAATTAATTTAAAAAAATGCATATAAAAATATCATTTCATTATATCCTATTTAAACATATAAATAACATATAATTATCATGAAATGTGATAAGACATTAGTGTCTTTTCCATCAATAATCCCTCTTCGTAAATCTTCTTTCAAAGCTTGGCATTTAGCAGACATCACAGACGAGTCAACATCTCTTCCAACTTCTCTCTACTGTTCACAAAATTGTTTAAAAATATGCCCACTTAAATCCATGTTGTTGCAGTGATTTGATGTTATCAGAAATTTCAAAAGAGCTCTCATACGCTTCCTTTTTGATCACATCCATGGAGGTGGCTTGCAATGATGTTAAGGAAGTTCCAAGTTTGTCATCAGTTGTGAAGGTGTATACCCCTCATTGCTTGCTGGTGGAGGATAAATTTGATGATGTTGAACAAAAGTAAGGATGTTCGGCCCATAATTTCTTCAAGGACAACTTCAATTGCTACATTCAATGCTTGACCAACCGCACCTGATTCAATTTCTCCATTTCATTATGTCAAAATGAGAAATGAAGGTTAAGAGTCTACTATCACCCCAGAAAGTTGGACTCCCATCAATAGCATATATGGCAGCCAAAGACAATCTTGGAAAATATGTGGAGCAGGAGAAGTGATCAGAGACCATGAAGGAGGTGGAGTGGAACCTTGCAAATTATTTGTCTTATATATACAAACTTTTGCTTCTTTGATATATTCAATTGGAAGATGGAACAAAAGGTTTGTCCCAAACAACATCCGAGTTTTATTCGAGTGCTTCAAATATTAATGGAATTTCATTGGATGCCACTACTCTTCCATTTTTGTTATTTTCCTCTTCCTGTAGTATGCCATTCTCCGTAAGTAGTAGTTCTATCTCACTTGTTCACAAAAACCAAACTGCTTGCCTTCCTATACTTCACCAACGGTTATTGTTATTCATCAGTCAAGGTTTGTTAAAAATGTAAGTATACCAACTCATACACCTATGTCCCATATTTATGACTCCACTGCATCACATAATACAATTAACTTTCATAATTTGTTAGTTATGATTCAATTCTTCACAATAACCACACTACTTTTCCTTCCAACCCTTCCCCTATGGTTGCAATTTCTCCTCAAATGGGAACTCTTAACAATGTAAGTAGACTAAGTGCTACAACTATACAACCACTTTCATTACTCCGTTGTACACATGGTAAAATTAACTCAGATGCCATTAGGAGGTAGTTAATTGGTACCTATGATTTGTTTTTTCACAGTAAATTTATTGCTCCTTTAACATTCCACCCTCACCAATCCTTAGGTTTACCCCCCACTTGGGATATGTTGACTATGTAAGTATATTGTCTGCTAGAACTGTATCAAATATGCCAGTTGTTGTAACTTCATCTCACCTACATTACTCAATTACATGTGTTAACAATGCATGTATACCAAGCTTCCAGAGTTGTGTCACCTTCATCACTCACTGCATCTATGGACAATGTGTGTATACCAAAGTTCTAGGGATTCCCTGGAGTGGCCATGAAAAGAAGGGATTGGGAAAAATCTGAACTAGTGGAAAAGGAAGAGAGGTCTCCTCGGGCAAGCCATAGCTACAGAGGGGGTTATGATGGGGAGACTCACAACGCCTAACCAAGCTAGCAACAATATCCCTACTTGCCTTTTTACTTAGAACGACATGGGTCATTACTGTAACGAATTTCTAGCGCAGTGTTTGCATTCTCCACCACATATGATGATTCAATAACAGAAATGTTTTTAATCGTCTAACATATCAAATAAATGGTGAAACATAGTACACAATGACACATAGGGGGGTTCTTCTCATAGGGAAACGCCTTACATCGTAATGATAATAATACAATATTTTGTTATAATTTGTTTAAAAAATCATAGGGAACTTTAGTAGGGAGGTGAATACTTTAAAACTCCATGAAAGCCCTTAATATGAAGTTAAAAAAAAATCCTTATAAAACAAAATTGAACAATTTAAAACAACTTTACTCATCTCTTGTTATGGAGGATAAATTAAGTCTTAATATAACTCTTCATCAATCCATTATATGCAATATTAATTCTATCTGCCTTATTATTAACTTCATCTTCTTCTAACAATGTATCATAACATAAAAAATAAGATATGACCACATCCAATCAAAATATGGAAACAAACGCTTTAGAAATAGAAAGGAAACACACTTAATGGTCATTGTTTCAAGTATCTCACCTTTAGGTTAGTGAATACTTTCTTGAGAAGTGGAGTTTTTCTGGAACCACCCTTGTAAACACTATTTGTGTGGAAGAGAGACTTAACTTCTATATCGATCACCATCTTTTCAAGTATTGCAAAGTCTTGTTCTTATCTGACTATGAGGTTTTTCTTAATGAAAAAGCTCCCAATTGGAGCTTGAGAGGTGGATGTATATGTAGTGCTTGAAACTTGGTTTCTTCCTTTTGCATCTCCAAATGTAACCACTTTTACTGATTTAGTAGGATTAAAGGAACTGATTTCAAATGTTCCCAATCTCTAAAATCAAGCTACTAACGTTCCATTTATCCTCTAACCAAAAAATATATCAAAACATGGTATTGTGCACTTTTTCACTATTATTAGTGCTTGTAAGAGAAGGTATTACAACCTTTTAACCCATTATGGAGTATTATTATCATTTTAAACAATGGAATTTCCTCTCATTCTATTCAAATCCAAATGGTATTGATAGATCCTTCTTGTAATAGGCTCTAGGTGCCTTACCAAATCCCTCAAAGAAGTTAATTATTTTGTGTAGTGGAGCTAGGTGATTGCTATGTCGATGCCTTTATCCATGGAAATAGAGAAAAAACTCGGATCCAACATGATATGATTTTCTAATAGCAATAACCATGCAAAATACCATACAAAATCCCTCTTATAACAAAACAAGAAAAAGAGTGACAAACTACCTCCAAGATGTCTATATTTTTTACCCTAGCAATATTAAAAGTCTATACATAAACCTTGAATATCTATGTGGAAGTAACCAAAAATCAATCCCACAGGAAAGGATCAACAACTCTTTTTATTAATAATAAAACGTACATCAAACTTCACCTCTGGTAGCAAGGGAACCCTTTCCCTTGGCTGCAACCTTGTATGAAATAGATCCATTTTGTGTCTTGTAACCTGGGGTTCCATTGCACAATCGCATATTCAAGATAATGGATGAATTCATGTAAATTCCATTGCCTTGGATTTGTGCATAGTCCTATAATATGATACCTGCATAGATGAGAATTTGGTAATTAATAGGAATAAACAATTTGTTGTCAACACTATGTTTCAAAGTATAGATATTGTCAATATCCTTCATCCAGAAAAGGGTTATCTTCCCTTGTATTCTTTTAATACAAATTTAAAAGGGTTTAGTTTCCTCTGGACTCAAATTATCAGCTGGTTCCCTCCCTAGATGGAACTGTCTATAATATTTGGTTTTATTGCCCCATAGGACCCATATCCTTTATCCCACTTCCGCTCATTCCCATTCAAATACATGCACAAAGGAAACAACAAGGGGTCTTTCGGAACCTATGATTGATCGATAGCCATAATAAAGAACAACAAAACATACCTACTCCCTCCCACAAAAGTGATACAACATTGACGAGCAACATATCAGAGATGAGATGGAGATTTCATCATGGACCTGGATACGGCATGATGAGTGTTGGTCGAAGGACTAATGCATGAGGATGGGAAGCACTTTGGCCACACAGAGCAAGTGATCATGCATGGAGCAAGTGATCATGCGTGCAACTGAAGTATTCTACCCACACAGAGAGGCTTGTATGCGTGAGACTACAATTGAAAATTTCCTAGATCAAAATTGTGGCTACAAACCAAAACTCTAATCTGCATGTGCAAGCTTTGGACACTGCAATTTCAGACCTGTATGAACCAATATCTCCAACCAAACTCAAACTTGTGTGAGCCAAATCAAAGATAAGAGAAGAAGAAAACCATGGCAATGTAATTATTATAAAATGTAATTATCACATAGAGGAACCATGGCAATGATAGTTTTCTCTAGGTTTTCAAACAGTTGCATCCATGGAGGCACAACTGACTGTAACCTTTATTCCCTGGTTGAGTGTGATGACTTATGGGCCTTCAGAGCCTTACCCTCTTCAACACTGGTAGTGGGTTATTTTACTTGTGGTCTCTCATATGGGACTCTTGGGCTTGATCTGTCTTCCGACACATCAATTTTGGAGGATGAGAGTCTCGTTTATGGCTCTTGTAAATACACATCTAGCTAGAATTCTCTGTGTCGACGTTTCTCCACATATTGAAGAATTGTTTCTTAATGATGAATAATATGCCCCAGAGTGGCCGTGATAGGGGAGGCTCCCTTTTTTCTCATTTGGGTTTTCTTTCCATCAAACAGACTAGTGTTATCACTTTTGTGGAAGGGAACATGTATGTATTCTTGTTCCTTTATTATGGTTATCGATCAATCATAGGTTCCGAAATACCCCTTGTTGTTTCCTTTGTGCGTGTGTTTGACTGGGAATGAGCAGAAGTGGGACAAAGGATATGGGCCCTATGGGGCAAGCAAACCAAATATTACAGACAATTGCCATCTAGGGAGGGAACCAACAAATAATTTGAGTCCAGAGGAAACTAAATCCTTCTAAATTTGTATTAAAAGTATAAAAGGGAAGATAACCCTTTTTTGGATGAAGGATAGTGACAATATCTAGACTTGAAACATAGTATTGACAAAAACTAGTTTATTCCTATTGATTACCAAAATCTCATCTATGTAGAGATCATATTATAGGACTATACACAGATCCAAGGCAATGGCATTTAAAGGAGTTCATCCATTATCTAGAATATGTGATTGTGCGGTGGAACCCCAGGTTAAAAGACACAAAATGGATCTACTTCATACAAGGTTGCAGCCAAGGGAAAGTAGTCCCTTCCTACCAGAGGTGAAATTTGATGTATATTTTATTATTAATAAAAAGATTTGTTGATCCTTTCTAATGGGTTTGATTTTTGGTTACTTCCACATAAATATTCAAGGCTTATGTATAGATTTTTAGTATTGCTAAGGTAAAAAATATAGACATCTTGGAGATATTTTGTCACTCTTTTTTTGTTGTGTTATAAGAGGAATTTTGTATGTTATTTTGCATGGTTATTTCTATTAGAAAATCATATCATGTTGGATGATTCCTAGTTTTTTCTCTATTTTCATGGATAAAGGCATCAACATAGCAATCACCTAGATTCATCACCATGCTAACATTGCGCTCCACTACAAGAAAGAATTAAATTCTTTGAGGGATTTGGTAAGGCACCTAGAGCCTATTACAAGAAGGATCTGTCAATACCATTTGATTTGAATAGAATGAGAGGAAATTGCATTGTTTGAAGTGATAATAAAGCTCCACAATGGGTTAAAAGGGTGTAAGACCTTCTCTTACAAGCACTACTAATAGTGAAAAAGTGCACAATACCATGTTTTGATATATTTTTTGGTTAGAAGATAAATGGAATGTTAGTAGTTTGATTTCAGAGATCAGGAGCATTGAAATCAATTCCTTTAATCCTACTAGATCAGTAAAAGTGGTTACATCTGGAAATGCAAAGGGAAGAAACCAAGTTTCAAGCACTACATTTACATCCACCTCTCAAGCTCCAATTGGGAGCTTTTTCATTGAGAAAACCCTAATAGTCAGATAATAACAAGACTTTGCAACACTTGAAAAGATGGTGATCGATATAGAAGTTAAGTCTCTCTTCCACACCAATAGTGTTGGTAGGGGTGGTTCTAGAGATTTTTTAAACAAATTGTAACAAAATATTTGTTATTATTATTATTTTAAATTACATATTATAGTTTAAAAGCAATGACTAACTGCTTTGCTATTTCATTTTTCTGCGGACTTCAAATCAATCTCTAATTTTTTTAGTTTTTATTTTTGGTAGGTAAGCACCCACGGGGGATTTGAACCAGTGACCTATCACAAGGAGTGTCTTAATAGTGCACCCATTCACCGTCAATCCAAAGCCCCATGGGCGTTCAAATCGATCTCTTAAATATGAAAACTGGATAATCACTTATTTCCCTATTATATACATTTTGAATATTTTTCTTTTTCCTATAATAATATTTTTTTCATAAATTTCCTTTAAATGTTATATATATATATAATAATATACACATTTTCAAGTTTCGTTTTTTTTCAAAATATACTAACAATTTTTAAATTTGTTTTTGGTAATATAATATAATAAAAGTTTTCTTTATGAAATTTTTTCCATACATTTATTTTAAATTTAATATTTATATTTTGTAAATGCGTTGAAATTTCCAACCTATTTCTCTTTTATGCGAGTTTTAATTTAAATTTTTTTAAATTCTTATACAAGTTTCCTTTAAAATAGGGGACATGTTTCATTTTTTTAAGGAAATTTTATATAAATTTATTTATTTATTTTAATTTTCTAATTAATTTTTTGAATTATATTATATAATATATTAAGAAATATATATAGATATAGATATCAATTTTTATTAATAATATTGAGAGTGATACTCATGTTAATAATGATTATGGAGAATTTGATACCCATGTTACAACGTTGATTATGGAGGATCTTAAGCTACTTGTCAAAATCATCATGACTTTTGGTGCCAACATATAGCAGAAGAGTAGTGACTGTACTAGGAAGCTTGCGGCCATTGCACCCCTTAACTTCCAAATGCTCTTCTAACTTATCCATGTAAATGCCAAAAAGGGTAGGGAAAGGGGACACCCTTGCTTAACCCTGATATTGCATTTAATCTCTTTAGACCAATCCTAGGTGTTCTTAAGCTTGGCAACAACGTACTCATGCTTCAGTTAATCTTAATTTTAAAGATTTGATTTTTTTAATATTCAAGTACTTTATTTCTTTGCATGGCTACCACTCTTCTATTTATGTGTAAAAATATTATAAAATAATGAATAATTAGGTAATGTTGGAAAGAAAATAGTTTTCATCTTAAATGTTATAAATTGATCAATAATTAGGTATAGTAGGAGAGAAAATAGTTTTCAATTTTTTTCCTTGTCTTTCTTTTTTAATTTCCCATGGGCTCTTACAAAAGACTCCACACTCACTCAAGCTTAATAAAAAATGGAACAAGCTCGACCAAGCCTCATATAATCCTGGTGATAAGCATCACATCTTGGGTGGATCCATCTTCTTCCAACCAATAAGCAAGCTAGCCCCAACTAACCTCAGTCTAGTTACAACAAAAATATTATTATTAATTTAATTTTATATAAATTAAAAAACGTATATGATTAATTAAAAAAATGATTAAAAATACATCATTAAAAATTTCAAAAAGATAAAATAGGTGTATCTTTTTATTCTTTAAAATTAAATTATCATTTTTAATATGTTCTAGTCAAAGCTTACCTTTTAATTTGTTCATACAAAAAAATTTAATTGATTTTTTTAATAATAAATATAATTTCCATTTTGAAAACTTGAAAATTCAAATAGAAATTAAATTTAACTTTAATAATTATATATTAAATTTTTAAATTTTATAAAATATAATTATTAACTAATAATTTTTAGAGATAAAAAATTAAATATTATTATTTAATTTTAATTTATAAAATTTAGAAATAATATTATTACCATTGTCAACATATTTAATTAACTTATACATTTGTTTTATTTAATTATAAAAATGTTTTCTATCCAAAAGAAAAATACGAAACAATTTTTATTAAAGCCAAACTACATAAATGGTTGACAAAATCCTAACATCATTGTCTTCATGCACTAATATATTTATGAACATGTTTGTTTGGTTTTTTATAATGGAATGGACACAAATATCTAGATTAATCCAAAACCATTTATATGCTTTAGTAATTTCGAAGGCTTCAATGTTTCAATATAGCCAAAACATGATTTTCTTGTCTCAAGAGGCTTTTTAAATTGCAATTTTATATTGAAATATACCATATAATCTACAAAACTTTAGCCAAAAAAAAGGTACATATTTGCACTACAAAAGAACATAAAGGCCAGCTTATAGAGTAGTTACCAAATTAATTCAAGAGCTTCGAGATGTGCTTCTCTTGAAGTGTTTCCTTCCTTAGCCTCTGCAACACCCACTTTTCATAAGCCAAATACATTGATGTTTCTTGGTTTGGGTAGACCTAGAGCTTTATAAATTGGATTCTCACTATCTCTTACTTGTATTACTCTTCGATATGATAAGATACTTTTATTTTAGCAGTTGTGGCTAGCACACAATACAATCAACATCATAATTACTTTTTTTTACTGAGCAATTGTGATAAGTATTTGTTTTTCACTTAAAGTTGCTCATTAAAATTTGGAAAGACATGGAACTTTCTTAATTCCAAAGAGTTATATAACCATAAATACCTATCACAATTCCTCAACAAAAAACATTGTTACTATATTGTAATATCTCAAATCAAATATATTCTTGACCACCATAATTAATGTTTCAAATTTTTGAAAAACCTTTCAAACTTAAATTTACTCTAAATTCCGGTTAATATATATATATATATAAACTCAATATACACCATTTTTATATATAATTTTCTTTAAACTCAATATGCAGACTATTTTAAATATTTTTTTGAAGAATCCTTCTACAAAGACTCAAATTAGATTTTTCCCTAATTTTTTCCCTCTAATCCTTTTGATTCTTCATGGGACTGGATCTGCGACTGTAAGTATTAATGAGTTAAAAGTCTCTAAATATTATTTTTAGTTTTATGATGTGGATTGTATTGAGTGACAGAGCTATTATAATTTTTAGTTTATGATGTGGATTTTATTGAGTGATAGCCCTATTATAAAAACAAAAATATAATATTTTTTTTTTAGACAATTGTAAATTTGTTCATAAAGAGAAAATTGAAATTGAGAAGACAATACACTAATACTCTCGATCTTAAAATGGTCATATTGCATTAAAATTTTTCCTTTTTCCAGTCTGTAATCTAATGCACAAATGTCATAAACAAAAACAACCTATGGACTTAAAATGGTCATATTGCATTAAAATTTTTCCTTTTTTCAGTTTGTAATCTAATGCACAAATGTCAAAAAGAAAAACAACCTATGGACAAAAATCAGTAGCTAAAATGTAATCTATTATTACCTTCGGTTGTCTGCCAAACTAAGGTTTTACTCCATTTAAATTTCCAGCTGCCTATTATTTTACAGAAGTCCAAAACTTACCATGCCACAAAAAGCTACCCACATGGACCGTTGAGGCACAAAGTATCAAAGATCATAGGCCCACAGCTCTTGAACACAACACACAAACACTGAACACAAAACATACTTCCATTCATCGATTAACAGGTATATATACAAGCTGGAGAAGTTTCTGGAGATCAATTCAGGCCTTCGGCTGTCTGCTAAACTAAGGTTTTACTCCATGTAAATTTCCAGCTGTCTATTATTTTACAGAAGTCCAAAACTTACCATGCCACAAAAAGCTACCCACATGGACCGTTGAGGCACAAAGTATCAGAGATCAGAGGCCCACAGCTCTTGAACACAAAACACAAACACTGAACACAAAACATACTTCCATTCATCAATTAACAGGTATATATACAAGCTGGAGAAGTTTCTGGAGATCAATTCAGGCGGTGGCTTCCTGAAGAAGCTTGCCTATTTTCAACAAATTCTAGAATCAACATTTAAATCGCTGTTGAACATTGGTAGCGGGTAGTTGGAATTACTTAGTTTCTTCCAACACTCCCCCTTAATTCCAACTACATACAATAAACAAGACACTATACTCTTAATTGTCATGCCTGCTGGTCTAAGTCTCAGCTAGGCTTATAACATAATTTGGATTTTCTACAATGCACAACTTATTTCTACACATTTCAAATTTAGCCTTTCCAAGAGGCTTGGTGAATATGTCAGCCACATTTTCATTTGTATTACAATATGATAAGTCAATTTCTTTTGATTGCAATTTTTCTCTTACAAAATGATGTTGTGTCTCAATGTGTTTTGTCCTTGCATGATATATAGGATTGTTTGCCAATTTAATAGTGCTTTGATTGTCACATATTATTACTGAAGGTGCTTGTTGTGTTTCTCCAACATCTTCAAGTATCCTCTTAAGCCATACTGCTTCACAAGTAGCACTGCATAATTCTCTATACTCAGCTTCAGTGGATGACAATGAAACAGTTGATTGTTTCTTACTACTCCATGATATTGGTCCTGAACCAATATTGAACATGTATCTAGTAGTAGATTTCCTATCATCTAGATTTCCAGCCCATTCAGAATCAGAATAACCTGCCAATTCAACATCAAATTCATCAGTATACATAATACCAAAATTAAGTGTTCCTTTCAGATATTGAAGGACTTTCTTTGCTGCTTTCCAATGGCTTTCACAAGGCTTAGCCATGAACTGACTAAGTATGCTGACAGAATATGCTATATCTGGCCTGGTAGTGGTGAGATAGTTCAGACTTCCCACCAGTTGACAATACAGAGTTCCATTCACCTCTTTGGTTCCATCATCACTGCACAATTTGACATTCTGTTCTAAAGGAGTAGATGTTGCCTTGCATTCAATCATATTGAATCTTTTAAGGATTTCCCTTGTATATTTGCTTTGTGTGATTAGTGTCTTACCAGGCTCCCTCCAAACTTCAAGACCTAAACAATAATGCAATTCACCAAGATCCTTCATCTCAATTACATGTGACAACTGATTTTTAATTTCTTCAATCACCTTGCATGCATTTCCTGTTATGATAAGATCATCAACATATACAGATATTAAAGCAACATTCTTGCCTTCACCTTCCTTGATGTACAAGTTAGGATCATTTTTGCTTCTCATAAAACGTTTCTCATAAAAGAAAGAATCGATTTTCACATACCATGATCTTGGTGCTTGTTTCAAGCCATATAAAGCTTTCTTTAACCTGCAAACCAAATGCTCCTATCCCTGTTTTACAAACCCTTTAGGTTGAACTAAATAAAATTCTTCTTTTAACTCACCATTCAAAAATGCAGATTTGACATCTAACTGATGCATTTTCCAATTATATTTTGTAGCTAATGCAATCATGATTCTAATTGTGTTCAACTTAGCTACAGGTGCAAAAGTATCTTCATAATCAATTCCCTCCTTTTGTGAATATCCTTTTGCAACCAATCTAGCTTTATGTTTATCAATACTTCCATCAGCATTAAATTTAGATTTATAAAGCCATTTGCATCCTATGGGAACTTTGTTTTTAGGCAATTCTATTAATTCCCATGTGTCATTCTTCATTATAGAGTTATACTCTTCATTCATTGCATTTCTCCATTCTTCGTATTCTTTAGCTTCATCATAGCTTGAAGGTTCTACAACATTCATAACAAGAGACATTAATGCATAATCTTTATACCTTACAGGTACCTGACTTTGACGTGATGACCTTCTTGGAGTTTTACTGCTTTCATCTTTCTTTTGGCTTTGGAGAGTCTCCTCTCCTCTCTTTGGAGTGTCTTGACTGCTTGATGCTACTTGTTCTTGATCTTGTACCTGTTCCTATGCTTGTTCCTATTCTTATTCAATACTTGTGTCTAATTTGACATAATCATCAATATCATGCCATACACTAGTATTATTTATTTTATCACCTTTATTTGCATTCTCATGAAACACCACATCCCCACTTGCAAGCAATCTATGAGTACTGGGATCAAACAACTTCTATGCTTTCTGATTATCACAATAACCAATAAATATGTACTTAATTGAATTTGCATCAAGTTTTCTTCTTTCAACTTTTGGGATATGAGCAAATGCCTTGCAACCAAAAACTCTTAAATGACTCACTTTTGGTTTGTACCCATAAAATGCTTCAAAAGGTGTTTTAAGCTCTAGACTTTTGGTTGGACTTCTATTTTTTAAATAAACAGCAGTATTAATGGCTTCAGCCCAAAAAACATTAGAGATATTTTTACCTTGAAGCATACTACGTGCACATTCAACTAGTGTTCTGTTTTTCCTCTCAGCAACTCCATTTTGTTGAGGTGTATGTGGCATTGTAAATCATTGCAGAATCCCATTGCTTTTACAATATTGATTAAACTCTCTTGATTTGAATTCTCCCCCTTGATCAGATCTCAAAATTTTGATGTAATTACCAGTTTGTTTTTCTACCATGTTCTTAAATTCTTTAAAATACTCAAAGACATCACTCTTCTTTCTTATGAAATAAACCCATGTATACCTAGATCTATCATCCACAAAAATAAGTAAATACCATGATCCACCAATAGATCTAGTTTGCATAGGTCCACATACATCAGTATGAATTAATTCAAGTATTTCCCTTTGCCTTTTTTCTTTATGTATAGGGAATTCCTCCCTATGTTGCTTGCCAAGTACACATGCTTCACATTCAACATGATCATTCTTCAAGACAGGAAGACCTTCAACCATTGTGTTCTTTTGAAGTAGCACTAAATCTTTGTGATTTAGATGTCCATACCTTTGATGCCATAAATCTACTGTTGATATTGCTGTAGATGCCAAGGCTTGATGACTTTTCCTGGTCACATCCAGTTTATACAAGCCTCCAACTCTGGTTCCTGTGGAAATAACCTTGTATTTATCTTGAATGTCTTTCACTACACACTGTGATTTAACAAATTCCACCTTCAAATCTTGGTCAGTAATAGTAGAAATAGAAATCAAATTCTTTTTGATATCAGGAACATACATCACATTATGGATCTGTTTCTCTTGTCCATTAGGCAAATTCACACCTATTACTCCATAACCTTGAACTTTAAGTGATCTGTTATCTCCTAGGCAAACATATGTTCCATCAATGTTTTCATGATATTCATCAAACCACTCCTTATTACAAGACATATGTAGTGATGCACCAGAATCAATGATCCAAGCATTCTTATCATCATTTTCCACAGACAATTCAGCATCAGAAACAAACAATTTAATATTTTTAAATCCATCATTGATTGAGGTACCTCTGTCCACAAAATTTCCATTATGCCTTCTGTTTCTCTGCCTAGACTCATTATATTTCTTTTAATAACAATCTTTAGAATGATGCCCAGGTTTGCCACAATAATAACACTCATCATTTCTCTTATGGATTGGAAATTTAGACTGTGTCATACCTTTTTGCTTTGCTTGAAACTTGCCTCCTTTGTTCTTGTCCCATGGCTTGCTTCTGTATGGATATTTTCCCTTGGCCACTGTTAGGATATTCCGACACATAGGATATAGTTAAGTTCAACTTGGTCTAGTATAGAGTTAGGTTAGAGTTAGGTAAAGTGTGTTTCTTTACCGTTGTACATTTTGTAACTTACAATCCGACAGTCACGATATGTTGTGATCCGACGGTTCACTCTCACCTCGGTATTACCGACACTTGATCCGTGGCTTGACAACCGATTGGTCCATGAGTTCTATTTAAAGCGCATGGAGGGTCATTGTTCGGGTAATCCGTGCATGAGAGAAGCTTATGTAAATTTTCATTCTTTGATTAATAAATTGCCTGTAGTACCCACGTTGGGACAGGCCGTGGACTGTTTCCCTCCTTGCACTTTGAGGGTTTTAACCACGTCAAAAATACTGGTGTATTGATTTGAGATCTGGTTGTGAGCGGTGTCCTTTTCGTATTCTTTCTGAGGAACTTACCCTGTGAATTCCTACATGGTATCAGAGCTATTTGAGGGCCGCGTCCGTTGGTGATCCAAATCTGAAGCCGGTAGAACTGCATGCAGCTGTCATTTCCTAGATCTGCTGTTTCTGACTGCTTTCGGGCCGAGAGGACTGCTCTGTTGCGTTCGGAGCATCTGTTCCAGTGAGGAACCCCTTTCGTTTCACGCGAAAAGGTTTCCGGTAGCCCTAGCTGCGTCATTTTTCAGATCGGGAGGTATACAGTGTTTTTTTTTGCAGTTTACTGTTATTTTCTCTCTGCTTATTTCGGTCTCAGTTTATTTAGCCTTTTTTTTAACCGGATCTATACCTTTCATTTCTGCGTATGCTCTTTGCCCTGCGACTCTGTGCGATCTGGGCAAATCAGAAACAGAAAGGAAGGATTTTTCTCATGCGTATGCTCTTTTCCCTGCACCTTAGTGTGATCTCGGAAAATCAGAAACATTGAGAAAAATATTTAGTTTTTCGGCTAAAGCTAACTTTGAGATTTTTTTTTTTAAATTTCTAGTTTTTTGGCTAAAGCTAACTTCGAGCCGTAAGGTTCGTTTTTCTTTGCATATTCGTGTTGGGTTTTGTGTTTTGTGTTTTGTAGGGAAAAAGAGCTTTCTCAAGGCAAGCACGCAAACCAAGCCCCCCCCCCCCCCCCCCCCTCTCTCTCTCTCTCTCTCTCAAATTTTTTGTATAGATCAATTGGTTCAAAGCTATTTTAAGAGAGTAGAGGTCTTGGGTTCAAGTCTCCATTTTGTGGGGGCGGATTTTTTCATTCCCGCACATTCGCGCACTTTGCCGGCAACGTCAACAATTTTTTTCAAAAAGCCATAACTTCTTCATCCGGAAGCCTTTTTCAGAGCCGTTTTTTTTAAAACCGCCTATTTTTTCGAGATCTATCCATTGGAACACTTACTTTCAGCATCTTCAGCTTCAGTTTTTAAAAAAAATGGAAAGTCCATGCCAAGTCATTCTTGACAGCACTAACTACTTCCAATGGGTAGCCTACATGGGAGATTTACTTAGAAGTAAAGGTCTCTACAGAATAGCCACAGACCAAGAGAAGAAACCAAAAGATGAAGACAAGGTGGCAAAATGGGAAAATAGACAAGATCAAGCACGTGGTTTGATAGGGATGTCTGTTTCTCCTGATCTTAGATTCCACATTGCAGAACTTGAGACTCCTCATGAAGCATTAGAAAAACTTGCTAAAGTTTTTGGGATTAAAAATGAAATTAGAGCCCATCAACTTGAAAATGAGCTGCTTACTTTGGATCCTAATAATTTTTCTTGCATTGAAGATTTCTTGTCCAAATTCAAGACCCTTAGATATCTCTTGGAAGGTGTTAAAGTTAAGAAAGAAGATGTTAACCTTATTTATTCCATCCTTACTAAGTTGGGACCAGCCTACTCTGTATTTGTTTCCACTTTCCATTCTACAAGGGAAGCTTTCATTTGTCAAGGACAAGAATACAAGGCCCCTTCCTTTGACTCCTTTTGTGATTCCTTAATAAGAGAACAAGAAAAACTCTTACACCTTGGTCTTCTTAATCTTGGAAACTCTTCCACGAAAGCGTTAGCCGCCCAGCAGCAACCAAATTCAAAGAATCCTAAGAAGTCATATCCTCAAAAGAATGGTCCTAAACCATCTCAGCCTCAAAATGAAAGATCATTTCAGCAAAATGATAAGACCAATAAAAACAAATGGAAGAAGACTGATAGACATTGTAACTTTTGTAATCGAGATGGCCACTTAGAATCTAAATGCTTTAAGAAGATGGAAGCCTTGGAAGCCGCAATGAAGAAACATAACATCCATGTGGAGCCTACTTCAACTTCAACTTCCGGAATGGCACTTTCTGCATGTCATTATCAATCATCTCAGTCTGGTTATGCATTAAATGTATCTTCTTCTTCTTCTCATTCTCATGAGTGGCTCATTGATTCTGGAGCCTCTTGTCACATGGCCAAAAACCAAGCCATGTTTTCTTCTTTAAATGATTGTAACACCAAAAATATATATATTGGTGATGATAGATCTCTTAATGTTGTAGGGACTGGAACTGTTCATCTAGACAATGGTCAGTTTAATGATGTATTATGTGTTCCAACCTTATCCTGCAACCTTCTATCTGTCTATCAGATAACTCATTCAGGTGAAGGTAAAATTGTTGAATTTTCACCTCATGATGTTGTAATCAAGGATCTAAAAGATCCTAAACAGATTCTAGCTACTGGTCTTGCTGATGATTCCAAAAGGTTGTATAAGTTTCACAACTTTGGGTCATCAAATCTTCCCTCAGTATTTGTTGCTCATAATGATGAAGTGAGCAAACTTTGGCATGAGCGATTTGGTCACTTAAACTATCGCTCCCTTCAGCATCTATGTAAAGAAAATATGGTGACAGGTCTTCCTATGGTATCTTGCAGAGATGGTGTTTGTTCCGGATGTGTACTCGGAAAACATCATCGGGACAGTTTTGACAAACGTGCCTCTTGGCACGCCTCAGCCCCTTTACAGCTTGTGCACAGTGATTTATGTGGTCCTCTTCCTGTTGCTTCATTCTCTGGCTGCAAGTACTTCTTAACTTTCATTGATGATTTCTCCAGACGCACTTGGGTATACTTCTTAAAACTCAAGAGCGAAGTATTTAACACTTTTTTGGCCTTCAAAGCCTTTGTTGAAAAACAATCTGGACATCAAATTCTTAAGCTAAGAACTGATAATGGTGGAGAATATGTTAAAAACACATTCATCAACTTTTGCACCGAAAATGGAATTCAAATGCAACATACTGTTCCATACACTCCACAACAAAATGGTGTAGCTGAAAGGAAAAATCGCACCTTAAAGGAAATGGCTAATTGTATGCTGCAATCTAAAGGACTCAGTCTTAGTTTTTGGGCCGAAGCAATTAATTGTGCAAATTATATAATCAATCGCACTCCTACTAAGGTTCTAGAGAATATCACTCCAGAAGAAGCTTGGAGTTCCATTAAACCAGATGTAAGTCACTTTCGTGTGTTTGGAAGTGAAGCATGGGCCCATATTCCAGATGAAAAGCATAAAGCTTTAGAACCTAAGAGTGAGAAATGTACTTTTGTTGGATATTCTGAAGATGTAAAAGGTTATAGACTTATTCCATTTAAGTCCAAAAATGTTATCATTAGAAGAGATGTAAAATTTGATGAAAATAAATCGGCCTGCGAGCCTAGTCCGGCGGATGTGCCACCTCTTCCTATCTCTTCTACTTTTGAAAACATTTCTTCTTCAGATGATGAAAGCGAGGATGATAATCCTCCCCCACCTTCTCAGGATCCTCAACTTCCAAGATGGGTCCGTGCTACTCGGGATGCAGCAGGTGATCTTGCCGGTGATCCTACAGATCAGCGACGTACACGTTCTCAGTTTGAAAGAGCCTCTTCTTTACTGGCTCAAGCTCCAGTAAATCATGATCCTGACACTTTTGCAGAAGCTTCAGGCCATCCACATTGGGAAGCAGCTATGAATGAAGAATATCATTCATTGATGACAAATGATACATGGGATCTTGTTCCTCTACCAAAGGGACGCAAACTTGTTAGATGTAAATGGGTTTACAGAACCAAGTATGGACCAGATGGGAAAGTTGATAAACATAAAGCTCGTCTCGTTGCTAAGGGCTTTTCACAGGTTGAAGGCATTGACTACACTGAAACCTTCTCCCCTGTTGCCAAAATGAACTCTATCCGCCTTGTTCTTTCCCTTGCTGCCTCTTTAAAATGGGAAGTCCATCAGATGGATGTTAAATCTGCCTTCTTGCATGGGGACTTGCAGGAAGAAATCTATATGGAACAACCCATTGGCTTCATACAAACAGACTCCAGCCTTGTTTGTCGACTTAAGAAATCCCTTTATGGCCTCAAGCAAGCTCCTCGGGCTTGGTATGCCAAAATGGATAGCTTTCTTTTAGAATCTGGCTTTTCTAGGTGTCATTCTGACAATACTGTCTACACCAAGAAAGTGGGCAACTCTCTTATCATCCTTGTTCTTTATGTTGATGATCTTATTCTTACTGGTAGTGATCCCAACCTTATAAACCATGTGAAGTCCAGCCTTAAAAAGAAATTTGAAATGACAGACTTAGGACACTTACACTATTTTCTCGGTCTTCAAGTCTTGCAATCCCAAGAGGGTATTTTCCTTTCCCAGTCCAAGTATGCTTGTGATATTCTTCGTCATTTTCACATGGAAGACTGTAAGCCAGCCCCTTCTCCCTTTCAGTCTGGAGTCAAACTTTCAGTCTCTTGTACTTCTCCTGAAGTTGATGCTACCTTATACCGTCAACTTGTCGGAAAACTCTTGTATTTAACCCATACTCGTCCTGATCTTTCCTTTGCTGTTGGCCTTGTTGCTCGTTTTATGCAAAACCCCCGTGAAAGTCATTGGAAAGCAGCTAAAAGAATACTTCGTTATGTTCGAGGTACAGTACAGTTTGGGATTCATTACAGTGCCAAAGCAGCTCCTCTGTTAGTTGGTTTCACTGATTCTGATTGGGCTGGTGACCCTGATGATCGGAAGTCTACTGCCGGTTATGTCTTCACTCTTGGTTCAGGACCTATTACATGGGCTTGTAAGAAACAGGCTGCCATTTCTCTTTCGTCAGCAGAAGCAGAGTATCGTGGTGCCGTGGAAGCTAGTAAGGAAGCCTTGTGGCTTCGTCAGATCCTATCAGAGTTTGGCTTTGAGCAGCAGCATCCAACCACACTTTGGTGTGATAATCAAAGTGCCATTCAGCTATGCAAAGATCCAGTCCAGCATCAGCGCAGCAAACACATTGAACTACACATGCACTTCATCAGAAAGCTCATTCATGACCATGTTCTTGAAGTGCAATATTGTCCAACAGATGATCAGGTTGCAGACATCTTCACAAAGGCTCTCACAGAGGCGAAGTTCACTAAACTTCGATATATGCTTGGAGTTCAGGAAGTTGTCACTAAGGGGGGATAGGCTCTAGTGC
Organism: Pinus tabuliformis; assembly: GCA_031772625.1. Classification (NCBI taxonomy): domain Eukaryota; kingdom Viridiplantae; phylum Streptophyta; class Pinopsida; order Pinales; family Pinaceae; genus Pinus; species Pinus tabuliformis. The sequence goes on from CM062809.1 coordinate 1,311,299,608, forward strand.
CTCCTTCCTTCTCCTATTGTGTCATATTTGTAAATCCTTCAATCCTATCCCAAGTTGTTCTTAAGGGGGGATGTTAGGATATTCCGACACATAGGATATAGTTAAGTTCAACTTGGTCTAGTATAGAGTTAGGTTAGAGTTAGGTAAAGTGTGTTTCTTTACCGTTGTACATTTTGTAACTTACAATCCGACGGTCACGATATGTAGTGATCCGACGGTTCACTCTCACCTCGGTATTACCGACACTTGATCCGTGGCTTGACACCCGATTGGTCCATGAGTTCTATTTAAAGCGCATGGAGGGTCATTGTTCGGGTAATCCGTGCATGAGAGAAGCTTATGTAAATTTTCATTCTTTGATTAATAAATTGCCTGTAGTACCCACGTTGGGACAGGTCGTGGACTGTTTCCCTCCTTGCAATTTGAGGGTTTTAACCACGTCAAAAATACTGGTGTATTGATTTGAGATCTGGTTGTGAGCGGTGTCCTTTTGGTATTCTTTCTGAGGAACTTACCCTGTGAATTCCTACAACCACCAATGCCAAATCTGAACTGCTAGAGCCCAAATTAAAGCTCTTCATCCCGTCCTCCTCTTGTAGAAGAATCCCTGTCAATTCATCAAATGAAGGGGGTTTCTCTCTAGCTGCAAGACTTGAAACAAAAATTTGATAATCTTGCACTAAGACATTTAATATGATGGTGACTAAGTCAGTATTAGACACCTTTTCACCAATATCTCCTAACTTATCACTTAAATCTTTGACACGAGATATGAAATTGTTTATATTTTCATTTGCTTCCATTTTTAAAGATAAAAGCTTAGTTTTCAAAAACAAGAGCCGGTTTGTATTTGTTGTTTCATACAAACCCTTTAGTGTATCCCATGTTTCTTTTGATGTCTTGCAATCTCTGATGTGAGGAATAATATTGTCCGTTACGGACATACGCAACAATACCTTTGCTTTTGTCTCCCTTTTCTCCCAATCTGGAATAGAACCTGCAACAGTGGGTTTGGGCTCATCCCCACTTACAATGGACCACAAATTATTTCCTTCTAAAATAGTCATTAACTTGAATTTCCAATTCACATAATTTTCTCCATCAAGTTTGGTGGATTCATTCATATAATTATCAAGCAATAAATTTGCCATGATAAAAAAAAAACTTTATCCAATCACCAAAATGCCACCAAATCCAAATGCACCAATTTTCACTAAATCTCAGAAACCTTTTCACCACTCATGCACCATAAAAATCTTAACTCCTTTTCACTATTAAAAATTTCCAAATCTCTTTTTTTTTTTTTTCACCACTAAATCATAAAAACATATACTCATTATATCATATTACGTCAAGACAATAAAACAGCTACCAAAACCAACAACCATTTTTTTTTCAAATCAAATTCGTCTCATGGCTATTTTTTAATGGCTAATATTTCATACAAATCTTTACCACAAGATTTTGCCCATACATTTGCTAAGAATTAAATCATTTCAACCCCGTGACTTAACTTCCCCGTTAGACAGTCATCGATTGCAAGATTCTCTGAAACCCTTGATGAAGACAACCTCAAAAAATGCAGCTAACAAGCAATTTACAGGCAAAACAAACCCCTACAACCTTGTAAGGGAAGCAGCACGCTTAATAGCCAGGAATCACAACGGGATTGAAATTTCGAATACCGATCTTCAAAGAAAAAAGCACAAAATGTAGCACTCAATGCCGTATGTGTCTCTGCGCCACAATAAAAACAAACCTCACAACTTACTCAAAACTCCTCGCCAGTCCACGCTCACCGCACCAGAGGGTTCTTACACACAAGCAAACAGACTGCAACTTTACAACAACGGGTTCTTACACACAAGCAAACAGACTGCAACTTCACAGCAGCGAAAACTCCACAGTAACCTCAGTCCTTGGTCCAGATCGCCCTTCCAAACAACCGTCTCTCTGAGACTTCTTTGCAACACGCCCTCAACACACTGATCTCTCACAAGCTCACACACGGACCTCAGGCTCTCAACGCTGAACGAGGCTCTGATACCATATCAGAGATCAGAGGCGCACAGCTCTTGAACACAACACACAAACACTGAACACAAAACATACTTCCATTCATCGATTAACAGGTATATATACAAGCTGGAGAAGTTTCTGGAGATCAATTCAGGCGGTGGCTTCCTGAAGAAGCTTGCCTATTTTCAACAAATTCTAGAATCAACATTTAAATCGTTGTTGAACATTGGTAGCGGGTAGTTGGAATTACTTAGTTTCTTCCAACACAAAGTTGCAACAGACACGAAACTGAATATACATGTATTTGATTAAAAACACATGTGAAGGGATCCTTGCAACAGGTACACAATTTATGTGGCTCTGGGATGGATGTGTTGTGAGGAAGCTTGAGTGGGATTCAAGCATGACACTTCCTTCACATAAATAGAAGCTTGGTGTTTGCGATGCAGTAATCCGGAAACGCCTCTAGATATCCGTGGATAGCATCAGAATTCTATGAATTTACAAAGTACTCTGAAACTATCTGCCATGCGGAAACAAATACAGAAAAGAAACAAAAACATATGTTTATTGTATTGTTTTTAAGAAGGCGTTGTTATTTTTCAAACTTTCATTTTCCCGCGCTAAATTTAAATCAAGGAACATGGTATCATGCATGGCATTACCTCCGCCATGCTCTGATGACATACACGGATACCAAAAAGAGGTCGGGAAGTCGTTTGGATATATTATGGCATGCCTGTATTGTACTGTCTTATTAACGAGCGGCCGACGGAGGGAGGCTAACATCACATCGAATCCCTGATCCTGCCATACGGATCTCGATCGTTGTAGCTTATGCAGAAATAGGAACAATTGGCCCCATCCATATGTGGAAGATAACCTAACCTGCACTTCCAAGCTCATTATTTAAATATAAAATTGTAGCGCACAATGTCCTCAAATCAAACATATTTTTCATGGAACTGTAGAAATGAAGCTTAAACGATTTAGAGCATGCGTTTATGGGGAGGGGCAATAGTTGACTCCATTAACATTTCCATTATACCGAGAAGCTCGCATTAGGGCAAGGGCCAATAGTTCACTCTATAAATATTACAATTATACTATGAAGAAGCTTCTAGTATTGCCACGGTGACTCAATGCGTGATGTGGGGCGAATCCTAATTCCACCTCTATTGTAAAGTTAATGCGCCCTGACATGCGGGGGCGATAGCCAGATATAACGCGCGCCGTTTTTTTTTCCTCTAGTCATCAGGGCGCGCGTTATATCTGGCTATCGCCCCCACATGTCAAGGGCATTAACTTTGCAATAGAGTTGGAATTATATAGTTTTCGAGTAAAACATATAGTTTAATATTTGACTGTTTCATATCTTGTACCAATTCGCTCTGCCATTTAGTGTACGACGGAATTTCGTTTTACATATGGTGAGAGAAGCAACGCAACATTTTCTTTTCAGGATAGTGTAAAAATCTGCATTTAATAAAAAAACTAATATATTTGGTGGAATATTCATGTAAATGGCAAGTTTACGGATCTCTCTTTTCTTCTTCTTCTCTTCTCCTTTTTTTTTTTTTTCCCTGTGTGAAAGTGAAAATTTGTATGACCTTAAGTTCTGCAATTTATACACCAAAGATTGTTCTATGTTATTATTAATCAAATAGTGTTTACGAAGTGTTGTTTCAAGATAGAGAAACTATCTTGGACACTCAATCATTTGGTTGAGAGAATACTTCAATCACACACCAATCTAGGAAATAACTCCTAACTAATAGGAACATACTCCACATATCAATAATCAAAATAGCAAGAATCACCACTGAGACAAGTAGGAATAACATTTTCCAACGTTCCCCCTTAATGACTACTTGCCTCAATATCAATCTGCAAAGTCTAGTTGTGGTAAAACATAACAAAAGAATATGCTGATGTCCATATAAAGGAGCAACCATCCACTAAAATGCATGGGTGCCCACAACTGCAATCGTCTTTCTACTAGGATGCCCTTCGCATACATGATTCTGTCAACCATTATAACTGCATACATGTAATGTGTAGGAATTTACAGGGTAAGTTCCTCAGACAGAACACCAAAGAACACCACTCACAAACAGATCACAGATCAATACACCAGTATTTTTGACCTAGTTAAAACCCTCAAAGAGGGAAACAGTCCACGGCCTGAGCCAACGTGGCCACTTTAGGCAATTTATTAATAAAAGAATGAAAATTTACATAAGCTTCTCTCATGGACGGTTACCCTACAAATGACCCTCTATGCTCTTGAAATAGAGATCATGGACCAATTGGGTGTTAAGCCACGGATCAAGTGTCAGTAATATCGAGGAGAGAATGAATCGTTGGATCACTACATATCGTGGCCGTTGGATTGTAAGTTACAAAATGTACATAGTAAAGAAACACACTTTACCTAACTCTATACTAGACCAAGTTATACTTAACTATTTCCTATGTGTCGGAATATCCTAACATCCCCCCTTAAGAACAACTTGGGATAGGATTGAAGGATTTACAAATATGACACAATAGGAGAAGGAAGGAGGCACTAGAGCCTATCCCCCCTTAGTGACAACTTCCTGAACTCCATTCATAAATCGAAGTTTAGTAAACTTCGCCTCTGTGAGAGCCTTTGTAAAGATGTCTGCAACTTGATCATCTGTTGAACAATATTGCACTTCAAGAACATGGTCGTGAATGAGCTTTCTGATGAAGTGCATGTGTAGTTCAATGTGTTTGCTACGCTGATGTTGGACTGGATCTTTGCATAGCTGAATGGCACTTTGATTATCACACCAAAGTGTAGTCGGATGCTGCTGCTGAAAGCCAAACTCTGACAGGATCTGTCAAAGCCATAAGGCTTCCTTACTAGCTTCTACGGCACCACGATACTCTGCTTCTGCTGAAGAAAGAGAAATGGCACCTCGTTTCTTGCAAGCCCATGTAATAGGTCCTGAACCAAGAGTGAACACATAACTTGTAGTAGACTTCTGATCATCAGGGTCACCAACCCAATCAGAATCAGTGAAACCAACCAATAGAGGAGCTGCTTCGGCACTGTAATGAATCCCAAACTAAACTGTACCTCGAACATAACGAAGTATTCTTTTAGTTGCTTTCCAATGACTTTCATGTGGGTTTTGCATAAACCGAGCAACAAGGCCAACAACAAAGGAAAGGTCAGGACGAGTATGGGTTAGATACAAAAATTTTCCTACAAGTTGACAGTATAAGGTAGCATCAACTTCAGGAGAAGTACAAGTGACTGAAAGTTTGACTCCAGACTGAAAGGGAGAAGGGGCTGGCTTACAGTCTTCCATGTGAAAATGGCGTAGAATATCACAGGCATACTCTGACTGGGAAAGGGAAATACCTTCCTTGGATTGCAAGACTTGAAGACCAAGAAAATAATGTAAGTGTCCTAAGTCTGTCATTTCAAACTTCCTTTTAAGGCTAGACTTCACATGGTTTATAAGGTTGGGATCACTACGAGTCAGGATAAGATCATCAACATAAAGAACAAGAATGATAAGAGACTTTCCCACTTTCTTGGTGTAGATAGTATTATTATAATGACACCTAGAAAAGCCAGTTTCTAAAAGAAAGTTATCCATTTTGGCATACCAAGCTCGAGGAGCTTGCTTGAGACCATAAAGGGATTTCTTAAGCCGACATACAAGGCTGGAGTCTGTTTGTATAAAGCCAATAGGTTGTTCCATATAGATTTCTTCATGCAAGTCCCCATGCAAGAAGGCAAATTTAACATCCATTTGATGGACTTCCCATTTGAAAGAAGCAGCAAGGGAAAGAACAAGGCGGATAGAGTTCATTTTGGCAATAGGGGAGAAGGTTTCAGTGTAGTCAATGCCTTCAACTTGTGAAAAACCCTTAGCAACAAGACGAGCTTTATGTTTATCAACTTTCCCATTTGGTCCATACTTGGTTCTGTAAACCCATTTGCATCTAACAAGTTTTCGTCCCTTTGGTAGAGGAACAATATCCCATGTATCATTTGCCAATAATGAATGATATTCTTCATTCATAGCTGCTTCCCAATCTGGATGGCTTGAAGCTTCTGCAAAGGTGTCAGGATCATAATTCACTGAAGCTTGAGCTAGTAAAGAAGAGGCTCTATCAAACTGAGAACGTGTACGTCACTGATCTGTAGGATCATCGACAAGATCACCTGTTGCATCCCGAGTAGCACGGACCCATTTTGGAAGCTGAGGAGCTGAAGGAGGATCCTGAGAAGGTGGGGGAGGATTGTCATCCTCACTTTCATCATCTGAAGAAGAAATATTTTCAAAAGTAGAAGAGATAGGGAGAGGTGGCACATCCGCTGAACTAGGCTCGTAGGCCGATATATTTTTAGCAAATTTTACATCTCTTCTAATGATAACATTTATTCGAGTAAAACATATAGTTTAATATTTGACTGTTTCGTATCTTGTACCAATTCGCTCTGCCATTTAGTGTACGACGGAATTTCGTTTTACATATGGTGAGAGAAGCAACGCAACATTTTATGTTCAAGATAGTGTAAAAATTTGCATTTAATAAAAAAAACTGATATATTTGGTGGAATATTCATGTAAATGACAAGTTTACGGATCTCTCTTTTCTTCTTCTTCTCTTCTCTTTTTTTTTTTCCCTGTGTGAAAGTGAAAATTTGTATGACCTTAAGTTCTGCAATTTATACACCAAAGATTGTTCTATGTTATTATTAATCAAATAGTGTTACAAATAAATATACGAAGTGTTGTTTCAAGATAGAGAAACTATCTTGGACACTCAATCATTTGGTTGAGAGAATACTTCAATCACACACCAATCTAGGAAATAAATCCTAACTAATAGGAACATACTCCACATAGCAATAATCACAATAGCAAGAATCACCACTGAGACACGTAGGAATAACATTTTCCAACGTCCCCCTTAATGACTACTTGCCTCGATATCAATCTGCAAAGTCTAGTTGTGGTAAAACATAACAAAAGAATATGTTGATGTACATATAAAGGAGCAACCATCCACTGAAATGCATGGGTGCCCACAACTGCAATCGTCTGTCTACTAGGATGCCCTTCGCATACATGATTATGTCAACCATTATAACTGCATACATGTAATGTGTAGGAATTTATAGGGTAAGTTCCTTAGACAGAACACCAAAGAACACCACTCACAAACAAATCACAGATCAATACACCAGTATTTTTGACCTGGTTAAAACCCTCAAAGAGGGAAACAGTCCACGGCCTGAGCCAACGCGGCCACTTTAGGCAATTTATTAATAAAAGAATGAAAATTTACATAAGCTTCTCTCATGGACGGTTACCCTACAAATGAATCTCTATGCTCTTTAAATAGAGATCATGGACCAATCGGGTGTTAAGCCATGGATCAAGTGTCGGTAATATCGAGGAGAGAATGAACCGTTGGAACACTACATATTGTGACCGTTGGATTGTAAGTTACAAAATGTACACAGTAAAGAAACACACTTTACCTAACTCTATACTAGACCAAGTTATACTTAACTATTTCCTATGTGTCGGAATATCCTAACATCCCCCCTTAAGAACAACTTGGGATAGGATTGAAGGATTTACAAATATGACACAATAGGAGAAGGAAGGAGGCACTAGAGCCTATCCCCCCTTAGTGACAACTTCCTAAACTCCATTCATAAATCAAAGTTTAGTAAACTTCGCCTCTGTGAGAGCCTTTGTAAAGATGTCTGCAACTTGATCATCTGTTGAACAATATTGCACTTCAAGAACATGGTCGTGAATGAGCTTTCTTATGAAGTGCATGTGCAGTTCAATGTGTTTGCTACGCTGATGTTGGACTGGATCTTTGCATAGTTGAATGGCACTTTGATTATCACACCAAAGTGTAGTCGGATGCTGCTGCTGAAAGCCAAACTCTGACAAGATCTGACGAAGCCACAAGGCTTCCTTACTGGCTTCTACGGCACCACGATACTCTGCTTCTGCTGAAGAAAGAGAAATGGCACCTTGTTTCTTGCAAGCCCATGTAATAGGTCCTGAACCGAGAGTGAACACATAACCTGTAGTAGACTTTCATGTGGGTTTTGCATAAACCGCGCAACAAGGCCAACAACAAAGGAAAGGTCAGGACGAGTATGGGTTAGATACAAAAGTTTTCCTACAAGTTGACGGTATAAGGTAGCATCAACTTCAGGAGAAGTACAAGTGACTGAAATTTTGACTCCAGACTGAAAGGGAGAAGGGGCTGGCTTACAGTCTTCCATGTGAAAATGGCGTAGAATATCACAGGCATACTTGGACTGGGAAAGGGAAATACCTTCCTTGGATTGCAAGACTTGAAGACCAAGAAAATAATGTAAGTGTCCTAAGTCTGTCATTTCAAACTTCCTTTTAAGGCTAGACTTCACATGGTTTATAAGGTTGGGATCACTACGAGTCAGGATAAGATCATCAACATAAAGAACAAGAATGATAAAAGACTTGCCCACTTTCTTGGTGTAGACAGTATTATCAGAATGACACCTAGAAAAGCCAGTTTCTAAAAGAAAGTTATCCATTTTGGCATACCAAGATCGAGGAGCTTGCTTGAGACCATAAAGGGATTTCTTAAGCCGACATACAAGGCTAGATTCTGTTTGTATAAAGCCAATAGGTTGTTCCATATAGATTTCTTCATGCAAGTCCCCATGCAAGAAGGCAAATTTAACATCCATTTGATGGACTTCCCATTTGAAAGAAGCAGCAAGGGAAAGAACAAGGCGGATAGAGTTCATTTTGGCAACAGGGGAGAAGGTTTCAGTGTAGTCAATGCCTTCAATTTGTGAAAAACCCTTAGCAACAAGACGAGCTTTATGTTTATCAACTTTCCCATTTGGTCCATACTTGGTTCTGTAAACCCATTTGCATCTAACAAGTTTCCATCCCTTTGGTAGAGGAACAAGATCCCATGTATCATTTGCCAATAATCAAAGATATTCTTCATTCATAGCTGCTTCCCAATCTGGATGGCCTGAAGCTTCTGCAAAGGTATCAGGATCATAATTCACTGAAGCTTGAGCTAGTAAAGAAGAGGCTCTATCAAACTGAGAACGTGTACGTCGCTTATCTGTAGGATCATCGGCAAGATCACCTGTTGCATCCCAAGTAGCACAGACCCATTTTGGAAGCTGAGGAGCTGAAGGAGGATCCTGAGAAGGTGGGGGAGGATTGTCATCCTCACTTTCATCATCTGAAGAAGAAATATTTTCAAAAGTAGAAGAGATAGGGAGAGGTGGCACATCCGCTGAACTAGGCTCGTAGGCCGATATATTTTTAGCAAATTTTACATCTCTTCTAATGATAACATTTTTGGACTTAAGTGGAATAAGTCTATATCCTTTGACATCCTCAGAATATCCAACAAAAATACATTTTTCACTCTTAGGTTCTAAAGCTTTATGTTTCTCATCTGGAATATGGGCCCATGCTTCACTTCCAAAAACACGAAAGTGACTTACATCTGGTTTGACTGAGCTCCATGCTTCTTCTGGAGTGATATTCTTTAAAACCTTAGTAGGAGTGTGATTTATTATGTAATTTGCACAATTAATTGCTTCTGCCCAAAAATTAAGACCAAGTCCTTTAGATTGAAGCATACAATTAGCCCTTTCCTTTAAGGTGCGATTGTTCCTTTCAGCGACACCATTTTGTTGTGGAGTATATGGAACAGTATGTTGCATTTGAATTCCATTCTCAGTGCAAAAGTTGATGAATTTGTTGTTAACATATTCTCCACCATTATCAGATCTTAGCTTAAGAATTTGATGTCCAGATTGTTTTTCAACAAAGGCCTTAAAGGCCAAGAATATGTTAAATACTTCACTCTTGAGTTTTAAGAAGTATACCCAAGTGCGTCTGGAGAAATCATCAATGAAAGTTAAGAAATAATTGTAGCCAGAGAATGAAACAACTGGAAGTGGACCACATAAATCACTATGCATAAGCTGTAAAGGGGCTGAGGCATGCCAAGAGGCATGTTTTTCAAAACTATCCCGATGATGTTTTCCGAGTACACATCCGGAACAAACACCATCTCTGCAAGATACCATTGGAAGACCTGTCACCATATTTTCTTTACATAGATTCTGAAGGGAGCGATAGTTTAAGTGACCAAATCGCTCATGCCAAAGTTTGCTCACTTCATCGTTATGAGCAAAAAATACGGAGGGAAGATTTGATGACCCAAAGTTGTGAAACGTATACAACCTTGTAGAATCATCAGCAATGCCAGTAGCTAAAATCTGTCTAGGATCTCTTAAGTCCTTAATTACAACATCGTGAGGTGAAAATTCAACGATTTTACCTTCACCTGAATGAGTTATCTGATATACAGATAGAAGGTTGCAGGATAAGGTTGGAACACATAATACATCATTAAATTGACCATTGTCTATATGAACAGTTCCAGTCCCTACAACACTAAGAGATCTATCATCACCAACATATATATTTTTGGTGTTGCAATCATTTAAAGAAGAAAACATGGCTTTGTTTTTGGCCATGTGATAAGAAGCTCCAGAATCAATGAGCCACTCATGAGAATGAGAAGAAGAAGATACATTTAGTGCATAGCCAGACCGAGATGCTTGACAACCACATGCAGAAAGTGCTATTCCTGAAGATGAAGTTGAAGTTGAAGAGTGCTCCAAATGGATGTTATGTTTTTTCATTGGTGCTTCCAAGGCTTCCATCTTCTTAAAGCATTTGGATTCTAAGTGGCCATCTCGATTACAAAAGTTGCAATGTCTATCAGTCTTCTTCCCTTTGTTTTTATTTCTCTTATCATTTTGTTGAAATGATTTTTCATTTTGAGGCTGAAATTGCTTAGGACCCTTGTTTGGTTTAGGACCATTCCTTTTAGGATACACTTCTTAGGATTCTTTGAATTTGGTTGTTGCTGGGCGGCTAACGCTTTCTTAGAAGAGTTTCCAAGATTAAGAAGACCAAGGTGTAAGAGTTTTTCTTGTTCTCTTATTAAAGAATCACAAAAGGAATCAAAGGAAGGGGACTTGTAGGCTTGTCCTTGAGAAATGAAGGCTTCTCTTGTAGAATGGAAGGTGGAAACAAACACAGAATAGGCTGGTCCCAACTTAGTAAGAATGGAATAGATAAGGTTACTATCTTCTTTCTTAACCTTAACACCTTCCAAGAGAAGTCTAAGGGTCTTGAACTTGGACAAAAAATATTCAATGCAAGAAAAATTATTGGGGTCCAATGTAAACAACTCATTTTCGAGTTGATGGGCTTTAAGTTCATTTTTAATTCCAAAAACTTTCATGATCTGTTTCATTGCTTCCTCAGGAGTATCAAGTTCTGCAATATGGAATCTAAGATCTGGAGAAATAGACATCCCTATCAACCCTCGTGGTTGATCTTGCCTATTTTCCCATTTAGCTGCCTTATCTTCATCTTTCGGTTTGGTTTCTTGGCCTGAGGCTATTCTGTAGAGACCTTTACTTCTAAGTAAATCCACAATGTAGGACCACCATTGGAAGTAGTTGGTGTTGTCAAGAATAACTTGGCATGGACTTTCCATTTTAACAGAAACTGAAGCTATAGATGCTGAAACTAAGTGTTCCAATGGAAATATCTCAAAAAATTAGGCTGGTTCAAAAAAAACGGCTCTGAAAACGGCTTCCGGATGAAGAAGTTATGGCTTTTTGAAGAAAATTTGATGAAGATGCCGACGAAGTGCGGGAATGTGCGGAAATGAATGATAATGTTATAAAAAAAACCAGCCCCCTTTCCAAACTTAATCTAATTAGCTCAACAAAAAGAAGACTTGAACTCAAGACCTCTACTCTCATAAAGTAGCTTTGGACCAAGTGAGCTAAACTAAAAGTTTAGTAATTTTTGGAAAAGAGGAAGGGTTTTTTTTTTCTTTTTTTTTTTTAGTCGTTGGAGCTTTGGGCTGCGTGCTTACTTTGAGAAAGCTCTTTTTCCCTACAAAACAAAAAACACAAAACCCAACACGGGCATACGAAAAAAAACGAACCTTGCGCCTCGAAGTTAGCTTTAGCCGGAAACTAAATATTTTCCTCAATGTTTCTGACTTTCCGAGATCACACTAAGGCGCAGCGGAAAAGAGCATACGCATGAGAAAAATCCTTCCTTTCTATTTCTGATTTTCCCCGATCGCACAAAGTCGCAGGGCAAAGAGCATACACAGAAATGAAAGGTATAGATCCGGTAATTTAAAAAATCTAAATAAACCTTAATAAACAGAGAGAAAATAACTGTAAACTGCAAATAAACACTATATACCTCCAGATCTTAAAAATGACGTAGCTAGGGCTACCGAAAACCTTTTCGTGTGAAAGAAAGGGGTTCCTCACTGGAACAGATACTCCTAACACAATAGAGCAGTCCTCTCGGCCTGAAAGTAGTCAGAAATAGTAGATCTAGGAAACGATAGTCGGGTGCAGTTCTACCGGCTTCAGATTTGGATCACCAACGGACGCGGCCCTCAAATAGCTCTGATACCATTTAGGAATTTACAGGGTAAGTTCCTCAGACAGAACACTTTTAAAGGACACTGCTCACAAACAGATCACAAATCAATACACCAGTTTTTTTGACGTGGTTAAAACCCTCAAAGAGGGAAACAGTCCACGACCTGAGCCAATGTGGCCACTTCAGGCAATTTATTAATAAAAGAATGAAAATTTACATAAGCTTCTCTCACGGGCGGTTACCCTACAAATGACCCTACATGCTCTTTAAATAGAGATCATGGACCAATCGGGTGTTAAGCCACGGATCAAGTGTCGGTAATACCGAGGAGAGAATGAACCGTCGGATCACTACATATCGTGACCGTCAGATTGTAAGTTACAAAATGTACATAGTAAAGAAACACACTTTACCTAACTCTATACTAGACCAAGTTATACTTAACTATTTCCTATGTGTCGGAATATCCTAACATAATGTACCTGCAAATCCCCCTCAATCATCATCAAGGGTTTTATCGGATTTCCCATAACCATGCTCTGGGTTTTATCGGATTACCCTCAACCATGCCAACAAGGGTTCTCAGCCACCAAGGCTTAACACAACCACCAAGACTTAACTCAACCATGAAGTCTCAACACAACCACGAAGGCTCAACTCTACCACCAAGGCACTCAATTCAACCACGAAGGCTCACCATAGACCCAACTTAACCAGGCCCAAGGTTTTCTCAGCTCACCCTCAACTATGCCAAGGGTTTTTTTGGCTAACCCTAAACCATGCCTATAGGAATCCCTATCCACTTCACTCTCACATGTGGTTTCTAGCTTATGACAAACTGGCATTGCAAAGTGGTTTTCAGCTAATCACAAACCTGCTATTACAAAGTTGTTTTAAGATTACCATGAACTTTATGGGGATACACATGCCTCATCAAGCTTACATTACACACTCCAATTCTTGGAGTTACCAGGTACATACATTATAAATACCACTATAAAACATCTTAGACTTGCTTACTAATAAATGTATGTGACACATACTACATGATCATGAGTCTATTCTACAAATCCACACAAACATGGTTGTCCATCATTACCTAATTTTCAATGTTGTTGTTTCACCATCCACCATCTACTACACTTCAACCAACTAATATCAACCTTCATCAACATTTACACAATACCAATTTCTTCTAAAATCATACTTAGTGCTTTCATCTTGAATCTTTCCAACCTCAATTCACAATTGCTAGAGTGATTCTAGCCAATTGCATTTACATGTCGATTTGGTCAGGCTTAACATGTTTCATTTACGAAACTCAAAAAACAATTCAAGAACACATACACTCATTTTCAACATTGTGGAAAAATTGGTTTCCAGATCTTCACCTATGTGGGTTGAGCTTTCCTTTGTCTCCCTTGTAGTGTGTTCCTGTGTATCCGCACAATTTCAGACCATTGAGGGAGTCCTCAACATGGTGGTCATGCAATCAGGTGTAGTCGCCCAAATCAAAGCGATGATTTTAAAGTGCCTCATCTAAGGAGAGCGACACGAAATTGCCTACTATGTTGGTCTTCATAGTGCTGCAACCATTAAAAGAAACAGCTACACCAACATGCCACTGCTCATAACAGGAGCTACACATATTACAAAATTCCACGTTCAACCTAGTCAAACACAACTGACACTATTGGTCAATAATTGTCATTGATAAAATATATATATTGTTGAGGAGTCCTAGTAAATGTCACCATGAAGCTTTAAATTTTCAAATGGCCTTATTCTCCATGAAGCCATTATGTCATACCTCCAATTCTGCATTAATTGATGACTAGTCACATTAAAAATGTTTTTTCACTATCTTAGAGGCATCCTCTCAATATGAGACCTTAACCATCTTAAAGTGCATAATTTTTCCTTTCCAACGAGCTATTACTCAGCTCGAAACTCCAAACAGTTTGGGAGATATGAATTTTACAAGTTAAAGTTATAAATTTGTCCTAGAGCTGACCTTACCTTGTCCTTCATGTTGGCCTGCCTATAGGGGACGTGTCCCTTCATTTGGAAAACAAAAATCACTATAAATATAGGACGCTTGACCTCATTTTTGACGCAGAACTTGGACACACAATCACAGAACAAGTGAAGGAGGTTCACATCTCGTGAACACTAATTATTAAGGGTTAAAAAGAGCACAAAAATATAAATTTCGGACTGGGCTATTCTTCTGCACCTCGGACCTCAAAAGAACTGAAATAAACAAGGTCCTACACCTGAACAGAAGCTCGGATTGAGGAGGCATCAGACTGTAGTTTTTTAATTTACTAAATAGTGGTGCAGATCCCTTACTGTGTGGCTTTTAATTCACTAAACAGTGCTCAGACTCAGATACCTGAAGATTACGGTGATTGTGGCTCCTGTTTACCTCTGATCTCTAGCTCGGTGACTATGGCTTAACCTAGACACTTCTATGCAGTAGTTTGATGATAAACCTTCAAACATAATTGTGGATTCTTGACTATGGTAAAAACTCTATGGGTCAGATTAAGAGACAGAACTTCGGACTGTGGACCATCAGCTTACTTCTGTGATAAAAGGACTTGGTTTCTAACTTGGATTGCTATATCTCGGGTTCCTTTCTAGACAGTGGACAGTGGAACAGTGCCTTAGCTGGACAGTGGACATAAACAGTGAACAATGGACATAGACAATGGAATAATGCCATTGCTGGATAGCACATTAATGGAGTAAGTGAAATGAAGATTCCTCCACCTCAGTAAGCAGCCAACAGTGGCATAAGCAGTGATGGATTAAGTGAAGTAAAGTAAGAGGACAAGTGAAGTTGATCTTGAAGATTGAAATCAACAAACAGAGTAAGGTGATCTCATTTATGTCAGTCAAGTAAGTACATTTTGAATTTTCAATTAAAAGAAGAAAAGACAAACAAGATTGGTGTCCTTGGGGTAGGTGCCCCTAAACTCAAAGTTGGAGCCTTGGTGAAGATAGGGTCGAAGCCCTAGAGGTCAAAGCCTCATCAGAACCAATTTGGTGTTTGGGAATAATTATCATACATTGTATTTATTCTTTTATACTCAATAAAATTATTCTTATATGTTTCTCTGATTAAATTGTGAAGAATCTAACTAGTAATAATAACAATTGAAAGAAAATACTGATTCACCCCCCTCTCAGTATTTCCAACAATTGGTATCAGAGCCAGCTTCTTCATAATCAGCTTAATAGCTGGAAGAAGGATTCTTAGTCACAATGAAAAGTCAATAAGTGTCAGGAAAGCTTCCTTTGTTCGATGGCACAAATTTTGGTTTTTGAAAAAAAAGAATGTCCTACTACTTAATGTCCCTTGGACCTGAAGTATGGCATTTAGTATTGAATGGGTACACTGCTCCTTCCACTCTTCCAACTGATCAAGATGAAAGGAAAGCTTATATTTCAAATGTAAAAGCCTTAAATTCCATCACTAGTGGAATCACTGATTCTAAATTTACAAAAGTCATGAATTGTGACTCAGCCAAAGAAGTATGGGATAAGCTGGTTAGCTTATATAATGGGGACTCCAAAGTTAAGAAGGAAAAGCTTCAAACTCATAGAAGGTAATTCAAAAGTCTGAAAATGGATGATGAAGAAGATATTGCATCATACTTTCTCCGAGTAGCTGAAGTGGTCAATTCTCTCAAAGGATTGGGAGAAAATATTGAAGAAAGCAATGTTGTTCAAAAGATCTTAGGATATCTCCCTGATAGATTTGACTCCAAAGTAAGTGCCATAGAAGAAATGAAGGACCTAGATACTCTCAAGATGGATGAACTTCATGGAATCCTCATTGCTAATGAGATGAGAAAAGGAATCCCAAGTTCCAAAGATGGAACATTCAAGGCCTCAAAGTCAAAGAAGGGGAAAGGATGGAATACGAACAGTGATGACTTCGATGTTGAATCCAAATTGGCGCAACTTGTATGAAGACTAAAGAAAGGATCCAAGCTAAAAGGTAAGTACCCTCTTATTCGTTTCAAATGTGGAAGAATAGGTCATTATGCTGCAAAATGTCCTCTTAAGCATAATAGTGATGATGAGGAGGATTCTAAAAGGATGGTATACAAAAATAAAGGGTTCAATAAGAAGAATTTCTTCTCTAAGCAAGAAGAGTCTGATGAAGAAAGTGGCTATGCTAGAAGCCAAGAAGTATTATTCATGGCATTCACAGATGATGATGATTCAGGACTAGAAGGAAATGTAGATGAATTGTTAATGAGTTCCATTGAAGAAAATGAGAAATTACGAAATAAAATCATTTCTCTCAAGGTAGAAAAGGAGGAAGCAAAAAGAAGGGAAGATCTCTTGAAAAATAAGCTAAAAGGAAAAGAAGAAATATGTGAAAATCATGAAGCTGAAATAGTATCTCTAAGGAAGAAATTGGAGCAAGTCAAAAAGAGTTGGGAAAGCTCTCAAACACTTGACATTATCCTAAATGCCCAAAAACCTCAATATGACAAATCTGGGATAGGCTTTAAAGGAGAATCACAAGTAATAAGGATAATGTGAAAATCTATGCCGACATACTTTCCAGCAACCCAAAAGAAGAAAAATCATTTCATCAAAGGCCCATCTCAAATCCAAAGAATGAAGAGAGAGTAACTCCAAGGAAGAATGTTGATTCAAATCATGGATATTACAACAGGTACAAAACCATATTTTTTTGGCATTGTTATTATTGTAAAAATTTTGGTCATCAAGCTAAAGCTCATAAGAATGAAACACCAAAATTGAAGAATCAAACAGAAAAACCTTATGGTCTCAAAGGACAAGGACAAATCAAGACCTACAACTCTTTTGATCTCTTGGCCAAATTTGATCCAATTTGCCCATTATGTAATGATAATGGACATAATGAACAAAATTGCCCCCTCAAAGGAAGAGAGGGAAAAAAATGAGAATCCCAACACGGATAAATGTGGCCTAGCCCTATGTGGTCACAATGATGAGAATAATTGGTTTGTGGATAGTGGGTGCTCCAGACATATGACAGGTGACAAAAGAAATTTTGTTTCATTGAATAAAAAAGAAGGAAATGTATCCTTTGGAAGTGGATCTGCCAAAATCGCTGGAAAAGGAATTGTTACCCTTATTATGGGAAAAGGAAAGGCTCAAAATGCTTTGCTGGTAGACAGGATCAAACACAATCTCTTGAGTGTTAGCCAAATCTGTGATCAAGGACATAATGTGTCTTTAGCACTAAAGATTTTGAAATAAGGAACTCTTCCTCGGAAGAAATTGTGGCAAAAGGAGTTAGAACATCAGATAACGTATACATTCTTAACAAAATTCAAGAAGATAAATGTTATCTAAGTCAAACAGATGAAAGTTGGTTGTGGCACAAGCGACTGGGACATACAAGTTTCGATAACTTGATCAATATCAACAAGATCAATGCATTGCGAGACATACCAAAGTTATTCAAGCCAAATCAAGGTGTATGTGGTCCATGTCAACATGGAAAGCAAACTAGAACTAGCCACAAGACCAAGGAGTTCTTTACATCAAAAACTTTTGAGATCATTCATGCTGATTTATGTGGACCAACTAGAACTCTGATGCTCCAAGGAGAAAGGTACTTTGCTTTATTTGTTGATGACTATACTAGAATGATGTGGGTATATTCCATAAAATATAAATCCAAAGCATTTGAATGTTTTAAGAATCTTAAAGCTCTTGTAGAAAATGAAAAGGATTCTAAGATTAAATGTCTTAGAATAGATAGAGGGGGAGAATTCACATTAAAGGAATTTGATGAATTCTGTAAAGTACATGGAATTGAAAGATAACTCTCTGCTGCTAGAACACTAAAGGAGAATGGGGTAGTTGAAAGAAGACACTGAATTGTTCAAGAAATGGCAAGAACAATGTTACTAGCAGCTGATTTGCAGCCAAAATTTTGGAGAGAAGCAGTCGGGACAGATGTTTATACCTTGAATTGAACTCAACTAAAACCAAATAATGAGAAGACTCCTTATGAATCATGGAAAGGAAGACCCGCTTCAGTAAAATAATTCAAGATTTTTTGAAGCAAGTGCTTCATAAAAATCAATGATGACTCACCAGGAAAATTTGATTCTCGGGTTGACGAAGGAATATTCCTTGGATATTCTACAAGGAGAAAAGCCTACAAGTGTTACAATAATCGACTACGGAAAATAGTGGAAACAATTGATGTGAATATTGATGAAGACATTCCATAAAAAGAAATTGAAGATCATGAAGTTGACCTTCTCATTAAAGAAAACGAAGAAGAACATGAGAAAGAGGAAACTGATCAAGAAAAACAAAAGGAAAAAGAACCATCTCGAACCCATTCAAAGGTGAAGTTCCTCCAAAAACATCACCCAGAAGAGAAAATTATTGGCAATGTAGATGAGGGGATGCAAACCTGAAGAAGGATGACAAGTACACCAAGGAAAAATGATGTTTCTCTCCTATCTATGATAGAACCAGAAACATTTACTCAAGCAAGTAAGGATCCTCATTGGGTAAAAGCCATGGAAGAAGAAATGTCTCAAATCGAGAAGAATGAGACATGGGAGTTGGTACCTCGACCAAAGGATACAAATATAATTGGAACCAAGTGGGTGTTCAAAAATAAAATGAATGAAGATGGACAAATCATTAGAAACAAGGCAAGGATTGTCTATAAAGGTTATTCACAAATTGAAGGAATCGACTTTGAGGAAACCTTTGCACCAGTAGCTCACATGGAAGCTATAAGGATGTTCTTGGCATTTTCTTGCTCAAAAGGGTTCAAAATCTATCAAATGGATGTAAAATCAGCATTTCTGAATGGGGAACTCAAGGAAGAAGCCTACATGGAGCAGCCAGAAGGGTTTAATCAAGCGGAAGGCAAAGACTTTGTCTGTAAGTTGAAAAAGGCATTATATGGGTTGAAATAAGCTCCTAGAGCCTGGTATGCAAGATTGGATCACTATCTACAACAACAAGGCTTCAAGAAGGGGGTGGCAGGAAGTAATCTCTACATGAAGATGGATAAGGATAAGTTACTAGTCACTCTTGTCTATGTTGATGATCTGATTTTTTCTAGCAATAATGATGAGATGAGCCATACGTTTGCTCAAAATATGTCAAAAGAGTTCGAAATGTCAATGATAGGAGAATTATCTTACTTCCTTGGACTACAAGTATCTCAAACCATAACAGGGATGTTCATATCTCAAGCAAAATATCTTAAAGACATGCTTAAAAAATATGGAATGGAAGATTGTGCACCCATGAGCACACCTATGACCACAAGTTGCAAATTAATCAAAGATGATGACTCTCCGCCAGTAGATGCAACTCATTACAGGTCAATAATTGAATCCCTCATATACTTAACTGCTATGAGACCTGACATTATGCAAGCAGTAGGAATGGTGGGAAGATTTCAATAAGCTCCTAAACAATCCCATTTGTTAGCTTTAAGAAGAATTCTTAGATACTTGAAAGGAACTCCTGATTTTGGACTTTGGTACCCTAAGAGCTCAACTCTTACTGTGACTGCATACACCGATGCTGATTGGGTTGGAAGTGTCGATGATCGAAAAAGTACTAGTGGAAATGCATTATTCCTGGGAGATTGTCTAATATCTTGGCTCAGCAAAAAACAAACATCCATATCACTACCTACAACTGAAACCGAGTATATAGTTGCTACAGATTGTTGTACTCAAATATAATGGATGAAGGAAGCTCTGAAGGATGTCAATTTAGATACCAATCAACCAATCACCATCTATTGTGATAACACAAGTGATATCAGTCTCAGCAAAAATCTAGTGATGCACTCAAAGACCAAACATATACCAATCAAGTATCATTTTCTCCGTGAACAGGTGGCTGAACAAAACATCAAGTTAGAGTATATCGATACAAAGGAACAAATTGCAGATATCTTCACAAAGCCTCTTCCACGAGAAGCATTTGAACATCTTCACCAAAATATGGGGGTTATTGTTCTTCCATCACATTAAATAATCATCTTCACAAGAGTAGGAGTGACATGTCAGGGGGAGTAGCATGAAAAAGGAAACAGTTTGATAGGGGGAGTACTTGGGCACCCCATTTTCCATTGATGTCAAAGGGGGAGAGAATGGAGAAATATTTCCATCAATGAAAAAGGGGGAGAGAATGGAGAAATATTTCCATCAATGAAAAAGGGGGAGAGAATGGAGAAATATTTCCATCAATGAAAAAGGGGGAGATTGCTGGTCAATAATTGTCATTGATGAAATATATATATTGTTGAGCTCTCCTAGTAAATGTCACCATGAAGCTTTACATTTTCAAATGGCCTTATTCTCCATGAAGCCATTCTATCCTACCTCCAATTCTGCATTAATTGATGACTAGTCACATTAAAAATGTTTTTTCACTATCTTAGAGGCAACCTCTCAATATGAGACCTTCACCATCTTAAAGTGCATAATTTTTCCTTTCCAACGAGCTATTACTCAGCCCAAAACTCCAAACAGGTTGGGAGATATGAATTTTACAAGTTAAAGTTATAAATTTGTCCTAGAGCCGACCTTACCTTGTCCTTCATGTCGGCCTGCCTATAGGGGACGTGTCCCTTCATTTGGAAAACAAAAATCACTATAAATATAGGACGCTTGACCTCATTTTTTATGCAGAACTTGGACACACAATCACAGAACAGGTGAAGAAGGTTCACATCTCGTGAACACTAACTATTAATGGTTAAAAAGAGCATAGAAATATAAATTTTGGACTCGACTATTCTTCTGCACCTCGGACTTCAAAAGAATTGAAATAAACAAGGTCCTACACCTAAACAAAAGCTTGAATTGAGGAGGCATCAGACTGTAGTTTTTTAATTTACTAAACAGTGGTGCGGATCCCTTACTGTGTGGCTTTTAATTCACTAAATAGTGCTCAGACTCAGATACCTGAAGATTACGGTGATTGTGGCTCTTGTTTACCTCTGATCTCTGGCTCGGTGACTGTGGCTTAACCTGGACACTTCTATGCAGTAGTTTGATGATAAACCTTCAAACATAATTGTGGATTCTTGACTGTGGTAAAAACTTTGTGGGTCAGATTAAGAGACAAAACTTCGGACTATGGACCATCAGCTTACTTCTGTGATAAAAGGACTTGGTTTCTAACTCGAATTGCTATATATCTGGTTCCTTTCTTGACAGTGGATAGTGGAACAGTGCCCTAGCAATGGACATAAACAATGAACAATGGACATAGACAGTGGAATAATTCCATTGTTGGATAGCACATTAATGGAGTAAGTGAAATGAAGATTCCTCCACCTCAGTAAGCAACCAACAGTGGCATAAGTAGTGATGGATTAAGTGAAGTAAAGTAAGAGGACAAGTGAAGCTGATCTTGAAGATTGAAATCAACAAACAGAGTAAGGTGATCTCATTTATGTTAGTCAAGTAAGTACATTTTGAATTTTCAATTAAAAGAAGAAAAGACAAACAGGATTGGTGTCCTTGGGGTAGGTGCCCCTAAACTCAAGGTTGGAGCCTTGGTGAAGATAGGGTCGAAGCCCTAGAGGTCGGAGCCTCATCAAAACCAAGTTGGTGCTTGGGAATAATTATCATACATTGTATTTATTCTTTTATACTCAATAAAATTATTCTTATATGTTTCTCTGATTAAATTGTGAAGAATCTAACTGGTAATAATAACAATTGAAAGAAAATACTGATTCACCCCCCTCTCAGTATTTCCAACAGAGACAAGAGCGCATCACTAGAGTTGCAGTTCTACGCACAGATCCATTTTGCAGGAATGGACTAGGAGAGGTTCTCTCCTCCTGCAAATAAAAAATTGGGCAGGTCCTCTCCTCCTACAGCAGGCGCCAAACAATGAAACATATTTACACTGGAGAATCGAGTGGTCTCCAACATGTTTACAGCGAAACCCATGGCATGCAGCTCTAGTGATTGCGATGACTAGTTTTCCTTGGCTGGTTTCACCCAATGTATCTCACAAGAAATGCTTTTCATGCAGATTCCAGGGAGAAGAATACAACCTTTTGATTTGAGGTCAACCAACATAAAATAAAGATTAGGAGTGCACAGATTTTCTCATAACCCAACACGGTCCATGCAAAAAAAATTCTCCGAGTCAAAAAAATCCATTGCTACTCACCCACAAGATTATGCAGGTTCTCACATAGCCACACATGCAGGGATGTGTATCCGAGATCTCCCATAATCGCATCAAGTTCACCACAATAGTCTCACCACTGAAGTCTGGCATTGCATTTGCTCTTCCCAGTGGAAAAAACGCGTATGTTTTCCTATGGACCTTAGGCTCCAGGAAGCTCCTTATTCAGTGATCAAACTTTGAAAGTCTACAACCCCATCATTCGGCTGAAGAACTCAACCTCCACGTAATAGCTTCAACAATTTCTCTGATGTCGCCTTAACCTTTCAACGCTTTCTTTTATGTCGTAATAGCTTCAACCTTGTCGACTAATTGTTTCTTCTGCAGTCATGCTGACCGGGCACAAATTCTCTCCTCCCTTTCCCATTAATGATCGATCTCTAGTAGCTACCAGCGACTCCTGATTGATTCAATCTATCAGGGTTCCCCTGCATATTTCTTGTATATATAAAAGAATAGGAGATATCGGGTGTGTGGGGCTGCCCGGTCCTTGCCTTGTGTGTCGCCCCTTTCACCAAAACACATATTCACTTGCAACTGGATATTGATAGGTAGGAAATAGCCTACTCTTCATGCATATGTTGTCTTGAGAACACCTCACACAATACTCATATGCAACAACACCTCAATGCCTCCTCACCCCTCAAACAACACTCCATCAACTCTCAATTAAACAAAATCGAACAACAGCCACAAAGATCGTCTCTCCAACACTACAATAGCCACCGCTTGGCCACACACAATGCTCAGGTGCTCCATGCAATCACCATTTCAGGGCCCACACAATAACGAGTATTCAGGAGACAACTTTAATATGAGACAACATCACTCTCCCTCAACTCTCAAAACTATCGATGGAAAAACTAAAAAACTAAAACAAAATATACTTTCTTATTTCCATTAACCCAGGAGGGGCCAAGGCCTAGGCCCTCACGAGCTCTGATACCATGTTAAAATCGAGGAGAGACATAATGATCCGAATCAAATCCATAAACGACTATCAAAGAACCCTGACTGTATCGAGACGAAACAAATCCTTGAAGAATCCAAAACAATAATCGGAAACACCCTGAACCAGTGGCCATGGCAGCCGACGCGGAATGATGAGGACCTCGGTCAAAGTGTGCTGACCGAGGCCCATGGAGACTGCGTAGGAGGTCAATGTAGCCCCTGGGAGCCTCGAAACGGGAAAAGGAACTGATTTTCGATGCGCGATTAGCGCCTATTGTGCCTAGTGCTAATCGCGCATCGCTTGGCAAACATGGCCGAAATGGAGGGGCCTTAAGCCCTTGGTCACGTTGGGAGCCAAAGAACCCCGGGCGGTGAAACGAAAAGCGCCAACGTACGAAGGTGGGACCCACAACTTGGAAACCAGTGGTATTGATTGGGACGCCCTTGAATAGTAAGAGGTTTTGGAGGAGAGCGAAGTGATCCCACTCAGCGATCGACGCGTGGCAGCGAAGGTGAGAGAAAAACCACCGTGATCGCACGTTATTGGTCGAGCAAGTCAACTGCGCTTGACATGCGTATGACGTTGGATCTGGAGGAGCCCAGATCGGACGACTGAGATTGTGCCCAATAGATATAAGCAGAATCGACAGGGAATTAAGCTGCGAATTAAGGGGATTTGGAATCCATTGATTGCCACGGTGGAGAAAGAACGTATCCATGACATAACTGAAGAAACGAATCGATGAACAGGCTGGCACTATTTTTATGGGGACACGTGGCTACTTCCCGAGCGTTCATGCTGACACCGAACAGGGAACTCCAAGCACGCAGGCAGTAGGCGAATCGACGCAAGCGGGAGAGGAATTGAACAGACATGGAGATTGAATGGCTAAAGCCATGAATAGAGACAGTTGAATAGAGATTCAGAGAGAGCGAAGAGTCCAAGCAACCAAGAGAGACAGTGAACAGTGAACCCTGAGAGGAGGACTGAGCATAGAGAGCAGTAAAGCCAAGCAGAGGAGACAAAGGGCCGAGCTGACCACAGGCAGCATCGGGCACTAGAGAGCTTGAAGAATCAAGCCTTCCCATAGAGGAATCTGTCAGGATTGAGCATCACAGTTGGCTCTTTCCACTGTAGACTGAGGGTCACAGAGCTGGTAGGAAGGAAAAGAGTCTGTGAACTCCGAGTGGCTTGGGGAATCCAAGAACCACCCTGCCAAGCAAAATCTGTTACAGGAGAACTCATATTGAGTCCCTGCATTGTAATTTCTCTGCTGAAAGACACAATAAAACAAGGCCACCACTAAAGCTGGACCGGAGACGTAGCCCTGGAGAATAGGGTGAACTCCTTATTAAAAATTGTTTGTGTCTTTGTGTTTCTTACTGTATTTCTCTGTTGTCTTTCCCTTTATTTTCTGTGTATTGGAAATCTGATCGATCCGTTGTTTCAATAACACAGAACACACACACCAGCACATGGGTCTATAATACCTTTTTGTTTAATAAATCTTCAACTGAGGTCACTCTTAGGGTGATTATCAGATCACATAATATGAAATAAAATCAAGAGGCTCTCCAGGTGAGTCAACCTTCACCTAGAGATCACGTAGTCCACCTTCAAGGGCTCAACCTCACTAACGAGATCACATAGTCCACCTTCAACGACTCAACCTCACTGACGAGATCACGTAGTCCACCTTCAAGGACTCAGCCTCACTTAACAAACATCACACGAGCCTCTGATCCCATGCTTCGATACCATGTTAAATTTCCATAAGAAAATCTATGTTATCATTAATCAAATAATGTTACAACTAAATATATGAAGTGTTGTCTGAAGATAGGGAAACTATCTTGGACACATAATCACTTGGTTGATAGAATATCTCAACCACACACAAATCTAGGAAACAACTCCTAACTAATAGGAACATACTCCTTTACATAGCAAGAATCACAACTGAGACAAGTAGGAATTACATTTTCCAACAATGCCAACAATGAACTATGTAATTGTTTAATTTTTTCATTCAATTTTTCAGTCGTCCATTTGTTCGACTCATCTTCATCATCCATTTCAATGCGTTGAACCAGCTTAAGGGTTTCTTCGCATGTTCGCACCTCATGCATTCTTAGTGGCCCTCAGATTTTCTGCAAACTAAACTAATAATCCTTCATCAATAACATGTGGAATCTTGCTTAATAAATCTTCAAATCTCTTATCATACTCCCTTACTATCTCATGCAATCATTGTTTAATAGGAGAAAAAACCAGTTTTAATATTATTTTTACTTTTTCGTTGGTTTTTCGTGATATTCATGAACCAAGTTAGCACACGTTTCCTAAGAGCTACTGCAAACTGGGCCATTTATGTATCCTTGTCTCTAACATCATTAGTTGCCAAAAACTTCTCACAAACGAACCAATGCTTTTTTGGGTCTTCATCTGCTTCATAAAGAGCAATATGATTAACACCCATTTTCATTGGTGGAGTTGTTTCTTTTTGGTTGATCAACTAGTCGGTCTTATCAGCTTCCACTTCTAGCTGATGTGTTGATCTTGAACTATTTCCTTGGTTTGACAACTTTTATCTATATATTTGGTGAACCCATTTGCTCTAGGTTGCGACACTTGGACGTTTGGATTTGTATCTTCACTTTTTTTTATTGAGCCTAGAGGGATTATTGTACATCCAGTATGAGGGGATGTGTAAGTTTGTCTGTCCCTCCGTGTCAAGTTGACAAGTGCCCCTTTATAAAAATAAAAATAAAAAATTATACTTTAAATAGAAAAATAATGTCTACTATAATAAAAAAACACATATGATGTAAAATAATTAGAAGTAAAAAAAATGTGTGAGTAAAATGTTTAAACCTTATAATTTAAAAAAATATTTCAATAGTATATTTAGATTTAAATAAACTATTGGAAGATCTATGTTAACTAATTTATGTTGATATCAAATTCATATATATCTATATATAGAAAAAAATTGATAAAATAAAATATTTTAATGTTGCATATAAAAAATGGGTTATCAATAAAATATTTTAATACCAATGAATATACTTAATAATAAACCATTTTAATAAAAAGTTAAGTTTTTATGATTAAAACTTTTATTTGGTCCTATATATACTTTATTTGGCATTTAAAAATACAATTTAAACAGTGAAAAATAACATTGTATTTTGCACTCTAAAGAAGTTTGCACGTGAAGAAATTTGATTCCTCTCTGCTCATGTTAGATCCATACTTAAGATGGATCTATGTTGGTAGATAATAATTACGGCAAGGGGGAACGATTGTGAAATATCTAAAATGGAGAAGTATGTCTTAATTTTCTTGATTACCACTCCATGTTTGGTTTACAACAAGAATTTTAATTTCTAGTTCATTATTTAAATTGTTTTATTTGTCTTTCTTATACCAAACAATGGGTGCTTCTGAAAAAATATGCGATCATTGTTGGAGGAATTATTTAGTGGTAGGACTTGATATTGATACAACTAGTGCTTGTTGTATTGTAGGACAAGATTTATCGATTTCCATCACGTCTACTTTCCTTCTAAGACTTATTTGTACATCATTGTTCTCTATCGGAATGGGTGGTGTTACGCCTCCACTCTTGATGTTGGGCATCAGAGGAGTCCTAGGCATCTTTGCTCCCTGGCTCCTCAGTTTGCATTTTATTTCTATGGTACTCTTCTTTTATTTCTTCTTATATTTTTTGTCTCTTTTCTTGTGCTAACTTCTGAATCTCAGTCGACTAACTATACAATTGAATTCCATCTAGAGCCCTTTGTCTACTATCTTTCTATTGTTGCTTCTTAGTGCTTGACCACATTCCCTCCATTTTAATTTATTAATACTTCTCCTTTTTCTTCTTTTGCTTTTCTGATTTCTTCTTCATGAATAATTACACCCCCCCCCCCCCCCCCCATGTTGAGCCGACTTAGTGTCAATCGACAAAGGTAAGATCAATATCCATTTTTATTTTCTCATAAAATAATCCCATGCTTATTTTGTACTTTTATAGTGAGAGTCGAGGAACTACTCCCAGTCAATCTGTTTTTGTTAACGGTCAAAATCCAATGGTTCTTGAAGAGGTGGTGGATACTCTACTGTATGTCTGGCTCCTTTATCAAGGATAAATTTGTGAAGAATGGTTGGTATAGTATAGAAAAGGATGTTGTGAGAATCATAAAAAAATCATGCTCTAACTCGCTCAATAGAAGTTTTCTCTTCTATTGCTTGTTCTTCAAAAAAATTGTCCAAGACATTTTTAACCTACTCATACATATTATTTTGACCATCATTTGTGAGTTTCAATATCAGTTGGCTCTAATCTTGTTTCTGTCGCATTAGTAGTTTGGTCGAGGAGTTTCTTAATCTCAGCAAAGGATGCTTCGACAAATATTTCTTGTGCTTCTGTGAAAAAATGTTCCCTACACTCTGTGATTGACAGTTGATTTCACCATGCGTAGTTCTTTAGATAATTTTTAATCTTTGTTTGTTGTTGAAAATAGCAACAAGAAATGATAAAAATAGAATCCAGAAATTCTAGTTTAATTTGTCCTTGAATTAAACTGAGAATTAAAATCGAATTTTATTCTCATATCAACTTGTAATAGTTAACTAGAGTGAGTTGACTTTGTTAACTTAGGAATTTCAAGTTGGAAGTCTTTCTAAAGTCATGCATATGTTATCCCTATATTATAGGGGTCTATGATGAGTTAAGTATGAGTTGTAATTAGTTAACTCAGTTTACTGAGTTAAGTCTAGTTAAATTAGTTCCAAACTATTTGAGGAACTAAAAGTGAGTTAACAATCTGTTGTTGCACTAATGCACTCACCTAGTGCTACTCCAGTTAACTGAAGATTCCCTCATCAGAAACTCATGCATTTCGATTCTAAGAAAGACCTTGTTGAGACTAGAGTGCAGGGACAATGTACTATTTGTTGTATAATTTTTTGAGTTGTACAGATGGTGGATGCAATCAAGAACTGGACCTAGAAAGGATTGCGCAATTATTGCTGAGGAATTTCCCTTTAAATACGGGCTAATTCTCTCAAGAATTGTGCAAAGAATTAGAAGCTTGGAGGCTTGGAAATTTGGCTAAGTATTGGCCAAAAGAAGTCATCAGGTGGAGGATAGGAAATACTTGTGCAGGTTAAGCTCAAGGTTGAGCATAGCATATTGTATTTATCCAAATTATTTGACCAAGGGTGCAAGGAAATAGGGAGCTTGGAGAGGAGAGAAGAGGCTTGGATTTGGCTTGAGCTTGATTGTGAGTTGAAGATTAATTTTATTGAGTGCTGGGATTGTTATTATGAGAACAAGCATTTTATTATCATCTTGGATTTCTGATTAATGCAATATAGATAGTAGGTGTTTTGAGCTGTGGCTTTCCCCAGATATTTATTGTGTTATGTGCCATTGATGTTCTTCCTCTTGTCGATTATTGTTTTGCTCGATCTTTATGGGATTTTGTTGTAAAGAGTAGAAGTAGATTCTTGTCTCTTTCTTTAGTATATTGCATGAGATTGTGAATCTATAAGATTTTTCTACATCTTCCACCACTATTGCATCTCTTCTAGAATTAACATTTATGTTTGCATGATATAAGTAGTCAAGTCCAATACTACTGACAACAAAACCAATACTGTAGTTTAGTAGACAGTGTGCATTGGTTACTAGTAGAAGTGACAAACGAAGTCACATAAACATATGAAACATAAAAATAGAAGAAAAGACACAAAGTCACAAATAAAGAGCAAAGCTATATATTATATTATATTCTCTTGACAAGCCAATCAAAACTAGTACATTATTAGAACTGACTCAACTTATCCGACTTAGACTATCAAATCGACTAGAGATTCAACCGACTTTGCAATGTGGATTTCCAAAGTCCACTAGCCCCTCCAACAAGCTATATTTTAACATTATTTGCAGGGAAAGGTGTAGGTAGATAGAGGGACAAGTCTGAGCTACCATATCTCTGATACCATTGTGAGGAACACAAAAATGAAATTTGATTAATGATAAGCATGTATTTCTTTATTCATTCATATAATACACATAAATATATAAATTGACAACCCTTGGTTTCATCTTCCAAGATGTCTCTTGGACTCCTCATGACTATTCAATTTTACTTGTGGCTTCTTTCCTTCCACACAATTGAATATTCTAGACTTACATAACCCATGAGGATTATGTTTCCGGCACCATTTGTAGGAGCCTTCAATCAAGAACCCATGACATGCATTTCCTTAGGAAAGCACCCATACCTTGGTGTGCATTTATGAAAGTATTGGTGCACATATCGAAGCAAAGGCCAACAATATTACACTTAGAGTAAATAATGAAGCAAGTATAGGAGGAATATTGATGATTGAGCTCAAAGTACGATGTACATGGCATGTCTTTTGAAGGAGATGCATGTGTAATGATAGAGAATGACATGGATGAATTAAAACGTGAATATTTCTAGGATACATATAGGAAGTTGATGCTTGGAAATGATGAACACATACATAAAACACAATCATATCTACAATGACATAATTAATATCATTATGCAAATCAAAATAAAATTGTAAATACATTACTAACAACATTTCACATACACAAGAGAAAGTCAAGTGAAACCTCAACTTTGAAACACATTTTCCATGGATCCTCTCTTTCTGTTTGTAGCATCAAATTTATACAATATGCTATCAAATTGATCATTATTTTTCCTCCATTACAAATTGTATTAGACTACGAAGGTCAAAGGCCATGGAAAACTTTTTCTTTCATTATCTCTCTATTTCAAATACCTCTTCATAAATCTTTGTACTCTTACAACTTTATTATTTGTTTCTTCAATAATATCTTTAATAGTTGATATTCTTCACCCACAACTTCCATAACAACTCCTTTTTCTTAACTTTCTATTTTTCTTGACAGTTGTTCTCTTCCCTCAGTAAGTATTCTCTTACCTCCACATGGCATTCATCCAATTTCCTTATGACTCCTCCATGAATCCCACGAACAATGTAAAATGTTATATAACTTTCCATAGGTTTATCAATAACCCCGAAGGCCTTTTCACATATTCATTAGAAATACTTCTTGGAACCACCAACTCCCTTATAATATCCTTCCCAATGTATTACTATTGCCTCCGTTGTTATCAAATCATCATGACCTTTATAAATATGAGTCAAATTTCCATTATATTTTTTTCATTCCAACCATTGAATACTTCGATTTATGTTCCTTCAATTATCATTAACCATCTTCATATTGGTATCAATAAGTTACATTGGTTCTCCATAGCATTAACATGTTCCACTCATACGCTCTTTTCTTTTTCTTATTGTGCATGCATTGCAATGGATTGTCTTCGCTTACTTCGATTTACGTTCGTTCAATTATCATTAACCATCTTCATATTGGTATCAATATGTTACATTGGTTCTTCGTAGCATTAACTTGTTCCCCTCATACACTCTTTTCTTTTTCTTATTGTGCATGCATTGCAATGGATTGTCTTTGTTTTCATAGTGACGCCCTTGCAACGAGGAGGTTTATAGGTTTCAATATAATTTATAGTGTTGGAGTCTTCACTAAGGGTAAGATTTATGTGATAAGGTTTTATTTTTATTATGAGGGAAGTCTTACTACTTGGATATTTGTTTTAGATGGAGTGTTAAAAATAATACAAGTAGAATACCAACCAATAAAATTACTTTTGTTTTATTGATCTAATATGGCCATTGTTTGATTATATATGGGCCTAATGGTGTTGCGACCCTAAGCGGCGATTCAACATTCTAGGGTTTCTGCAACGGAAGATCTCTCCAGACATTTGCAGACCTGCCAGCAACAATAGCAACATGAATTTTTGAATCCAACAGGGAAGTTTCGAACTCCATGAATCCCCCCAAGGGGAGGGAGCAGCGCCTCCCCCAAAGGACGATGAAGATTGGCAAAAGAATAAGGAAGGCGACAAACCAGAGGATCAGAATGAGGACAACACGGATCTGAACTCACAACAGGAAAAAAAGGATGACAAAGAACAACCCAAAGTTAGCTCGACCACATGCAAGCCAGTGGCATCTGAACGTCCAAAAGTAGAACTTCCAAGTAACCGAATCAATGCTCAGATACAGTATATGAGGGACCATGCACTGATAGGTAATTTCATGGGACTTTAGCCAACTGCGAAGGCGCTGCGTGGTTGGATAGCAACGAAATGGAACCCAAAATGACACATCAATGCCAGAACAAGGTTTTGGATGGAGGGTCGTATTTCTTCAATGTCGCCGGCCTGTATCTCAGGGGATGGGTAGAGTGTTTCAACCCTGATAAAGAGGATCTCAGCTGGGCTCCAGTCTAGATACGACTTTACTCGCTTCCCATGGAATACTGGGATGAAGCTTCTCTACAAGAAATTGGTAATGTTCTGGGCGAATTTATCAAAGTTGCAGAGGAAACAAAAATCCGAAGATACACCTCCTACGCACGAATCTGCGTCTACATGCACCTTAACAAGGCACTTTTGGATGCGGTAAGTTTATTCCATGACGATATTGAATGGGTTCAGTTGATTGACTATGAACATGTGCCGTTTAGATGCAGAAGATGTCACACCCTGGGCCACTTATTTAGGGACTACCCTTTAACTCAAAAACCCTCATCCCCATCTACTCCACATAAGCCTGAGTCTGATGGCTTTACCAAAGTGGCCAGTCGTAGGAAAAGTCACAAGAAATCAGCTTCAAATCCTAAGATGCCTCAAGCTAGCTCTTCCAATCCTTCCACGAGCAACAGATTTGAAGCATTAACCCGACAAAATGATCTCAACTCTGAAACTCCCGCTTCCTGTTAGGATATTCTGACACATAGGAAATAGTTAAGTACAACTTGGTCTAGTATAGAGTTAAGTATAGAGTTAGGTTAAGTGTGTTTCTTTACCGTTGTACATTTTGTAACTTACAATCCGACGGTCATGATATGTAGTGATCCGACGGTTCATTCTCTCCTCGGTATTACCGACACTTGATCCGTGGCTTGACACCCAATTGGTCCATGATTTCTATTTAAAGCGCATGGAGGGTCATTTGTAGGGTAATCCGTGCATGAGAGAAGCATATGTAAATTTTCATTCTTTTATTAATAAATTGCCTGAAGTGGCCGCGTTGGCTCAGGCCGTGGACTATTTCCCCCTTTGAGGGTTTTAACCATGTCAAAATACTGGTGTATTGATCTGCGATCTGGTTGTGAGCGGTGTCCTTTGGTGCTCTGTCTGAGGATCTTACCCTGTAAATTCCTACATGGTATCGGAGCTATTTGAGGGCTGCGTCCGTTGGTGATCCAAATCTGAAGCCGGTAGAACTGCATTCGACTGCTGTTTCCTAGATCTGTTGTTTCTGACTGCTTTCGGGCCGAGAGGACTGCTCTGCTGTGTTGGGAGCATCTGTTCCAGTGAGGAACCCCTTTCGTTTCACGCGAAAAGGTTTCCGGTAGCCCTAGCTGCGTCATTTTTAAGATCTGGAGGTATACAATGTTTATTTGCAGTTTACTGTTATTTTCTCTCTGTTTATTTCGGTTTTGGTTTATTTAGCCTTTTTTATTACCGGATCTATACCTTTCATTTCTGCTTATGCTCTTTTCCCTGCGACTCTATGCGATCTGGGCAAATCAGAAACAGAAAGGAAGGATTTTTCTCATGCGTATGCTCTTTTCCCTGCGCCTTAGGGTGATCTCGGAAAATCAGAAACATTGAGGAAAATATTTAGTTTCCGGCTAAAGCTAACTTTTAGGCGCAAGGTTCATTTTTGAAAATATTTAGTTTTTTGGCTAAAGCTAACTTCGAGCCGTAAGGTTTGTTTTCTTTGCATGTTCGTGTTGGGTTTTGTGTTTTTTGTTTTGTAGGGAAAAAGAGCTTTCTCAAAGCAAGCACGCAACCCAAAGCACCCCCCCCCCCTCTCTCTCTCTCTCTCAAATTTTTTGTATAGCTCAATTGGTTCAAAGCTATTTTAAGAAAGTAGAGGTCTTGGGTTCAAGTCTCCATTTTGTGGGGGCGGACTTTTTCATTTCCACACATTCCCGCACTTCGTCGGCAACTTCAACAACATTTTTTCAAAAAGCCATAACTTCTTCATCCGGAAGCCGTTTTCAGAGCCGTTTTTTTTAAACCAGCCTAATTTTTCGAGATCTATCCATTAGAACACTTATTTTCAGCATCTTTAACTTCAGTTTCTGTTGAAATGGAAAGTCAATACCAAGTTACCCTTGACAGCACCAACTACTTCCAATGGTTGTCCTACATTGAGGATTTACTTAGAAGTAAAGGTCTCTACAGAATAGCCTCAGGCCAAGAAAAGAAACCGAAGGATGAAGATAAAGCTGCTAAATGGGAAAATAGGCAAGATCAAGCACGTGGATTGATAGGGATGTCTATTTCTCCAGATATTAGATTCCATATTGCAGAACTTGATACTCCTGATGAAGCAATGAAACAAATCAATAAAGTTTTTGGGATTAAAAATGAACTTAGAGCCCATCAACTTGAAAATGAGTTGCTTACATTGGACCCTAACAATTTTTCTTGCATTGAAGATTTCTTGTCCAAGTTCAAGACCCTTAGATATCTCTTGGAAGGTGTTAAAGTTAAGAAAGAAGATAGTAACCTTATCTATTCCATTCTTACTAAGTTGGGACCAGCCTACTCTGTATTTGTTTCCACCTTCCATTCTACAAGAGAAGCCTTCATTTCTCAAGGAACAGACTACAAGTCCCCTTCCTTTGACTCTTTTTGTGATTCTTTAATAAGAGAACAAGAAAAAATCTTACACCTTGGTCTTCTTAATCTTGGAAACTCTTCCAAGAAAGCGTTAGCTGCCCAGTAGCAACCAAATTCAAAGAATCCTAAGAAGTCATATCCTAAAAAGAATGGTCCTAAACCAAACAAGGGTCCTAAGAAATTTCAGCCCCAAAATGAAAAATAATTTCAACAAAATGATCAGACAAATAAAAATAAAGGGAAGAAGACTGATAGACATTGGAATTTTTGTAATCGAGATGGCCACTTAGAATCAAAATGATTTAAGAAGATGGAAGCCTTGGAAGCAGCAATGAAGAAGCATAACATCCATTTGAGGCAATCTTCAACTTCAACTTCATCTTCAGGAATGGCACTTTCTGCATGTGGTTGTCAAGCATCTCAGTCTGGCTATGCATTAAATGTATCTTCTTCTTCTCATTCTCGTGAGTGGCTCATTGATTCTGGAGCTTCTTATCACATGGCCAAAAAAAAAAGCCATGTTTTCTTCTTTAAATGTTTGTAACACCAAAAATATATATGTTGGTGATGATAGATCTCTTAGTGTTGTAGGGACTGGAACTGTTCATATAGACAATGGTCAGTTTAATGATGTATTATGTGTTCCAACCTTATCCTGCAACCTTCTATCTGTATATCAGATAACTCATTCAGGTGAAGGTAAAATCGTTGATTTTTCACCTCATGATGTTGTAATCAAGGACTTAAGAGATCCTAAAAAGATTTTGGCTACTGGCATTGCTGATGATTCTACAAGGTTGTATAAGTTTCACAACTTTGGGTCATCAAATCTCCCCTCAGTATTTGTTGCTCATAACGATGAAGTGAGCAAACTTTGGCATGAGCGATTTGGTCACTTAAACTATCGCTCCCTTCAGCATCTATGTAAAGAAAATATGGTGACAGGTCTTCCTATGGTATCTTGCAGAGATGGTGTTTGTTCCGGATGTGTACTCGGAAAACATCATCGGGACAGTTTTGAAAAACGTGCCTCTTGGCACGCCTCAGCCCCTCTACAGCTTGTGCATAGTGATTTATGTGGTCCACTTCCAGTTGTGTCATTCTCTGGCTGCAAGTATTTCTTAACTTTCATTGATGATTTCTCCAGACGCACTTGGGTATACTTCTTAAAACTCAAGAGTGAAGTATTTAACACATTTTTGGCCTTCAAGGCCTTTGTTGAAAAACAATCTCGACATCAAATTCTTAAGCTAAGATATGATAATGGCGGAGAATATGTTAAAAACACATTCATCAAATATTTCACTGAGAATGGAATTCAAATGCAACATACTGTTCCATATACTCCACAACAAAATGGTGTAGCTGAAAGAAAGAATCGCACCTTAAAGGAAATGGCTAATTGTATGCTACAATCTAAAGGACTTGGTCTTAGTTTTTGGGCAGAAGCAATTAACTGCGCAAATTACATAATAAATTGCACTCCTACTAAGGCTTTAAATAATATCACTCCAGAAGAAGCATGGAGCTCAATCAAACCAGATGTAAGTCACTTTCGTGTTTTTGGAAGTGAAGCATGGGCCCATATTCCAGATGAAAAGCATAAAGCTTTAGAACCTAAGAGTGAAAAATGTACTTTTGTTGGATATTCTGAAGATGTCAAAGGCTATAGACTTATTCCATTTAAGTCCAAAAATGTTATCATTAGAAGAGATGTAAAATTTGATGAAAATATATCGGCCTGCGAGCCTAGTCCGGCGAATGTGCCACCTCTTCCTATCTCTTCTACTTTTGAAAACATTTCTTCTTCAGATGATGAAAGTGAGGATGACAATCCTCCCCCACCATCTCAGGATCCTCCTTCAGCTCCTCAGCTTCCAAAATGGGTTCGTGCTACTCGAGATGCAGCAGGTGATCTTGCCGGTGATCCTACAGATCAGCGACGCACACGTTCTCAGTTCGAGAGAGCCTCTTCTTTACTAGCTCAAGCTCCAGTAAATTATGATCCTGACACCTTTGCAGAAGCTTCAGGCCATCCAGATTGGGAAGCAGCTATGAATGAAGAATATCATTCATTGTTGGTAAATGATACATGGGATCTTGTTCCTCTACCAAAGGGACGAAAACTTGTTAGATGCAAATGGGTTTACAGAACCAAGTATGGACCAGACGGGAAAGTTG
Organism: Pinus tabuliformis; assembly: GCA_031772625.1. Lineage (NCBI taxonomy): Eukaryota > Viridiplantae > Streptophyta > Pinopsida > Pinales > Pinaceae > Pinus > Pinus tabuliformis. The sequence goes on from CM062809.1 coordinate 1,311,336,312, forward strand.
ATAAACATAAAGCTCGTCTTGTTGCTAAAGGTTTTTCACAGGTTGAAGGCATTGACTACACTGAAACCTTCTCCCCTGTTGCCAAAATGAACTCTATCCGCCTTGTTCTTTCCCTTGCTGCCTCATTCAAATGGGAAGTCCATCAGATGGATGTTAAATCTGCCTTCTTGCATGGGGACTTGCATGAAGAAATCTACATGGAACAACCCATTGGCTTCATAAAAACAGACTCCAACCTTGTATGTCGGCTTAAGAAATCCCTTTATTGTCTCAAGCCTCGAGCTTGGTATGCCAAAATGGATAGCTTTCTTTTAGAATCTGGCTTTTCTAGGTGTCATTCTGACAATACTGTCTACACCAAGAAAGTGGGCAACTCTCTTATCATCCTTGTTCTTTATGTTGATGATCTTATCCTTACTGGTAGTGATCCCAACCTTATAAACCATGTGAAGTCTAGCCTTAAAAGGAAATTTGAAATGACAGACTTAGGACACTTACACTATTTTCTCGGTCTTCAAGTCTTGCAATCCAAGGAGGGTATTTCCCTTTCCCAGTCCAAGTATGCTTGTGATATTCTAAGTCATTTTCACATGGAAGACTGTAAGCCAGCCCCTTCTCCCTTTCAGTCTGGAGTCAAACTTTCAGTCACTTGTACTTCTCCTGAAGTTGATGCTACCTTATACCGTCAACTTGTAGGAAAACTCTTGTATCTAACCCATACTCGTCCTGACCTTTCCTTTGTTGTTGGCCTTGTTGCTCGGTTCATGCAAAACCCACGTGAAAGTCATTGGAAAGTAGCTAAAAGAATACTTCGTTATGTTCGAGGTACAGTTCAGTTTGGGATTCATTACGGTGCCAAAGCATCTCCTCTATTGGTTGGTTTCACTGATTCCGATTGGGCTGGTGACCCTGATGATCGGAAGTCTACTGCTGGTTATGTGTTCACTCTTGGTTCAGGACCTATTACATGGGCTTGCAAGAAACAAGGTGCCATTTCTATTTCATCAGCAGAAGCAGAGTATCGTGGTGTCGTAGAAGCTAGTAAGGAAGCCTTGTGGCTTCGTCAGATCCTGTCAGAGTTTGGCTTTGAGCAGCAGCATCCGACTACACTTTGGTGTGATAATCAAAGTGCCATTCAGCTATGCAAAGATCCAGTCCAACATCAGCGCAGCAAACACATTGAACTACACATGCACTTCATCAGAAATCTCATTCACGACCATGTTCTTGAAGTGCAATATTGTTCAACAAATGATCAAGTTGCAGACATCTTCACAAAGGCTCTCATAGAGGCGAAGTTCACGAAACTTAGATTTATGGTTGGAGTTCAGGAAGTTGTCACTAAGGGGGGATAGGCTCTAGTGCCTCCTTCCTTCTCCTATTGTGTCATATTTGTAAATCCTTCAATCCTATCCCAAGTTGTTCTTAAGGGGGGATGTTAGGATATTTCGACACATAGGAAATAGTTAAGTACAACTTGGTCTAGTATAGAGTTAGGTAAAGTGTGTTTCTTTACCGTTTTACATTTTGTAACTTACAATCCGACGGTCACGATATGTAGTGATCCGACGGTTGATTCTCTCCTCGGTATTACCGACACTTGATCCGTGGCTTGACACCCAATTGGTCCATGATTTCTATTTAAAGCGCATGGAGGGTCATTTGTAGGGTAATCCGTGCATGAGAGAAGCATATGTAAATTTTCATTCTTTTATTAATAAATTGCCTGAAGTGGCCGCGTTGGCTCAGGCCGTGGACTGTTTCCCTCTTTGAGGGTTTTAACCACGTCAAAATACTGGTGTATTGATCTGCGATTTGGTTGTGAGCGGTGTCCTTTGGTGTTCTGTCTGAGGAACTTACCATGTAAATTCCTACACCCCAGAGAGGGAGGCAAAGAAGGACAAAAAATCGGCGCATATAGATTCCAAGTCGCTCTAAGAAGATCCTCTGGCCAAAGATACCTTCTCCTCAGCTAAGCACAAGGTCCCAGCATGGAATATTCAAGGAATGGAGGTAGACAACATACGATCTGATTCCATAACAGCAGCAGAAACAACCGAAGAATTAAATGAATCTCAACACATGGAGGAGGAACCAGAAAGCATAGATATTGGGGAACTAGACATTTTGGGCCTAGAGCAGGCATGTAAAACAAAATATTTTGACAAAATTCCAGATCGACAACTAGAGAATCTGGAGGAGATCCTATCATGGGCACAAAGGCAAAAATCTCTAGGTATTCAGACTGGCAGCCTCTGGGATGGGAGATTCATTACCAAAGATAACAAAAAACATGGAAGGAAAACAGATCTCCAATGAACAATCAAAATAGGAGAAATGTTAGTGGAGTCAGGCAGGTACTCCAAGCTAACAAAGTACTATAACTCCCTCCACAACACTTCCCAATGAAGTTAATATCATGGAATATCAGAGGGCTCAATGGCCCAGGGAAAGGTAGACTACTCAAAAAAATGATAATGCAAGAAAAACCACAAATCCTATTCTTGCAAGAAACCAAATGCAATTCAATCGCTTTGGAAAGAATTGTAGCAAAAGCCTGGCTAGGAGGTCTCACCGCTGCAGTGGATGCCGATGGGGTGTCTGGAGGCTTAGCAATCATATGGGACGCTCGTACTATTATGCTCAACAACATCCATGCTAATAAGAATTTCATCCAAGCAATTTTTCACATCACAGGGACCAACATACACGGGCATCTAACCAATGTGTATTTCCCCTTGGAGACTATGCACAAGATAGAAATCCTAAACACCCTCTCAGCAATCAACACTGATAGGCTGCACCCACTGTGGATTTCTGGGGGCGATTTCAACATGATCACCAGGCTGGAAGAAAAAAGGGGAGGCAGGAACAAAGGGAATAAGGAAGGGAACCACCTAAAAGATTTTATTCAGAACAACTGGCTTATTGAAATGCCTTTCAATAATGGACTTTTTACCTAGAATAACAAAAGAGCGGGGTTGCATCAGATTGCCTCTCGTTTGGATAGATTCTTACTATCAGACAACGCAATTCATATAGGTGGATATTTTGTTGCCTCCATCTTGTCGATGTTGGGATCAGATCACTGGCCAATCTCCCTTCAATGGAATCGTCCAGGTAACACTATCCGAAGACCATTTCACTTTGAGGCTTTCTGGATGTCTCATCCGGATTTCAACAACTTAATCAACACAAAATGGAACAATTTCTCTCCTCCAAATGGTACAAAGATGTTTCAATTTCAGTAGAAGCTTAAGCATCTCAAGGGCAAGATCAAACAATGGAATCATACTTCTTTTGGCAATATTTTCCAGGCTCAGAGTGCCCTCGATCAAGATATGAAATGACTGCAGTAGAGGATTATAATTGAAGGCCGATCAGATGACCTGTCAGAATAGGAAAAAATTCTTGAGTCGCAAATCTTAGAGAGGGCAAAACAGGAAGAAACGCTATGGAGGCAAAAATCGAGAATAAGATGGCTTAAGGATGGAGAAAAAAACACAAATTTTTTTCATAGTACCACCATCCAACGCAGAATGAATAACAACATAACTCACATTCAAAATGAGCAGGGGGCTAAGGTGGAAACACATGAAGAAATTGAAAGCGAACTTCTAAACTATTTCAAGCAAGCGCATCAGGAGCCACACATAGACAGATCGCTCGCCATAGAAAAAATTACAAGGAATATTCCTAAAATTATTTCAGAGGAGCATAACCAACTTCTTCTCAGACCTGTAGACTTACAGGAGGTTGAAGCGACAGTTCGTCAACTGAAAGCTAGGAAGGCGCCTGGCCTGGATGGATTTACCTCCAACTTTTTTCCACAATTTCTGGGAATTGATCAAAATGGAAGTTTGGCAGGTTGTTGAGGAATCAAGAACCTTAAGATGGATGTTTCTTGGATTGAATGCCACATTCATTGCCCTTATTACCAAGGAAGCTCAGCCCAACACTCCTGACAAATATAGGCCTATTGCTCTATGCAACATAATCTACAAGACTGTCTCCAAAGTCATCGCCTCCAGACTCAAACTGATGCTTCCTCTCATCATTTCGCTTGAGCAATCTGGATATGTCGAAAGTCAGCAAATTACGGATGGCATCATCCTAACTCATGAAATAATCCATTCCTTGAAGCAATCCAAGAAGCCAGGTATGCTCCTTAAAATAGATCTTTCATAGGCATTTGATAGCTTAAGCTGGATGTGCATTAAAAAAACTCTAATTGCTTTTGGTTTTGCTCCTCCTTGGGTAAGGTGGGTTATGAGTCTTTTATCCTCCTCCTTCTTTTCTGTTCTGATCAATGGTATTCCCTCCTCTCCCTTTCATCCTTCTCGGGGAATTAGACAGGGAGACCCTCTCGCCCCCTTTCTTTTTGTTATTATGGCAGAAGGGTTAGGACGAAGCATTAAAAACGCTCAGCAATCACAGCTCCTTAGAGGCTTGTCTTTTCATAACTCCTCAGCCTTTACTCACCAGCAATTTGTTGATGACAACATGCTTTTTGGTCATCCATCCGTCCAGGAAGCTCGTCAGCTCAAATCATTACTAACGGATTTCTTGGATGCCTCAGGAGCCAATGTCAATAAATCCAAATCCCAAATTTTCTTTTTCCATACTCCTGTTAATACCCAAGCAACTATAGCCCGCATTCTTGGTTTTTCTATTGCTGTCCTCCCTTCCAAATATTTAGGAGCTCCTTTGACTGCCTCGGCCTTAAAGCATTCTTCTTAGAAGATCCTCTTAGAAAAACTGGAGGCCCGCCTTTCCTTATGGACTCACAGAGCCCTCAATATGGCGAGTCGGTTAGTCCTCATAAAAGCCGTTCTTCAATCCATGCCGCTCTACCTTTTCTCTATCCTTGCGGCTCCCAAATGGGTTCTCAAAGAAATCAAGCATCTCCAGAGATCCTTCTTATGGGGCAACTCATGTCAAAAACACAAATGGGACACAGTATGCCTCCCTAAGGGCGCTGGTGGCACTGGATTGAGGGATCCCTCTCATAGCAACGAGGTCATGGGGGCTCGAATCTGGTGGAAATGGCTTACTGTGCCATTCACCCCCTGGGCTACTCTATGGACAGCAAAATATGCAAGCAATCGCCCAACAGAAGAACTAATACGAATGTCAGAAGTTAGCATGGGTTCCCTAATCTGGAATTCGGCCAAGCAACATAGAAGCCTAATTCAATAGCATAGTTTCTGGGAAGTTAAGGACGACAACACTGCAAGGTTTTGGGAAGATTCTTGGCAGGAGTTGCCCAAGTTAAAGGACCTAATTTCTCATTTGCAACTTCTGGAGCAGGATTTGCAGACCTATGACAAGGTTAAAAATTTTTGGAATCCCTCTCCTACATAAGGTTATCGGCAATGGATTAAAGCGGATCAAATTTTAAGACGCAGAACAGATCAAGCTCAACAAACTCTTGACATAGAATTAATGAAAAGGAAAATATAGCTCTCGGACGAAAGGGATATCCTTAGATCGGGATATGAAGAAAAAGGCACCTTTACTACTAGGGAGGCTTATAATATCATTATCAAGGAACATATGGTCAAAGACCCTCTCTGGAGCAAAGTCTGGGACCCTACCAACTGGCCGAAAATCTCAACCTTTCTCTGGCTCTTATGTCAAAACAAGATCCTCACATGGGACAATCTTAGGAAGAGGAACTATCACGGGCCCTCAATGTGCCCTAACTGTAGACAAGAAGAGGAATCCATAAAGCATCTTATGCACTCTTGTCCTATTGCGCGCAAGCTCTGGGAAAAAGTCAGTTTTCGATGCCAAAAGGAAGGAAGAATACATGGAGACATCATAGCCACAATTCGCAACTGGGATCGGAAACCTTATCAAAGCAAGATTTTAAACTTCTTATGGAAGCTCATTCCGGGCTTCCTCATGTGGACCATTTGGAAGGAGAGAAATCGAAGAATCTTCAAGGATCATTCTGCGCCTATGGAGAATATTTGGAAAATTATTTGCCAAAATATCAAGGAAACCATATCTCTCCATACCTGGTATCAGGAGGACCTTCCTTCTCTTCCCCAAGAACAAAATATATGGGCTAACTAGAACCTTCAGTGTAATCAAGAACATATTTCCAAAGGAACAACTCCTCCGATGGGCCATTCACCTGCAAAGTGGCTCCCTCCTCCCAAGCATATGTTCCAGCTAAACTTCGATGGGGCCTCGAAAGGTAATCCAGGTAATTCTGGCTTTGGAGGGATATTCAGAGACTATAAGGGAGCTCCTCTTCTAACCTTTTTAGGATCAAAAGGATGGGATACGAATAACTCGGCTGAACTAGAAGGTCTTTGGCAGGGTCTTATTCTAGCTCAAAATAAGGGATTCTTTTCGCTTATCATAGAAGGCGATTCTCAGATCATCATAAATATGGTCTCCAAAATTATGCAAGGCACTCCCTCAAGTAAAGTGAGCTACAGTTGGAGAATGGCGCGGAGGCTTGAGCTCATTGAATTTTAGCTCTCCCATCACAGGGCGGTCACTCTCAAGCACATCCGCCGGGAAGGAAATAAAGTGGCTGACTTGCTAGCTAATATTGGAGTTGAATGTGGAATGGATTTTCACACATGATCAATTTCTAGACTGGCCTCTGAAATCCAACTCACGGATGTCCAAAATATTGTGAAGAATGAAATGAAACAGGAAGGAGAGGAGCACCTGGATGCAGGTGAATTAAGTTTTCATTAATGGAGTTAATTAATGGTGCTGGCACTCGGCCCTACCGGCTGCTGGACAGCGCAATTCTCCAAGCTCAAACTTGGCTCATGCTGACTCAAATAAGGCGAAAGCAGGTCTGCCTGCAAATCGACTTAAATGCTCACACCGGCCAAGACAAGGCTGTTGTTGTTTTCTTCATGGCACATTCGGCCTTCCATTCCATTGTTTGCTCCCCATCCTCTCGCCTTTGCCTGCTCCATGCAAAAAATCTCTGCAACAGAACGGTTTCAGCCATTAGCGGGTGGCTCCTGGTGGCTCTTGATGTTGGAATTGGGCTTCCCTTTTCCCAATCTCCGTCCTGCTCTCTGAACCTTGCTCAGAATCCCTTTGTTCTGTCTCGTCTCCCCTCCAAAGATACCTGTTCTACTTAGCTCCCCCTTTTCCGCTTAGCCATGGTCCATCATCGCATGAGAAGCCAACATGGAGGGAGCCGTGGTGGTCGCGCGTGTCCTCAGACTGCCCACTTTGTTGATCAGCCTTCGCCCCCTGCTACTCTGCCTTCATCTCAAGCGAATTCGCCTCCTCCTAGCCCTTCCCGCAGACCTTTCCCGCACAATGCTTTCCAGACAACTCATTTTAAGTTTCAGAGCAACCTGAACAGGCCCATTATCACGGCCAATATTACCATCATTTTCTCTGAAGAAGAGGCTTCGCCTCAAGCTCCAGCGCGCACTTCGACTGAGCACTCTCACGGCGGTCAGAGAATTGTGGGCAGCGATGGCATTGAGCAGAATTTGGTCGAAGAAGGCAAGGTGGACAGGCGTGGCGAATAGCATGTCGAGGGTGGTGCTCCTGGCGACACTCGGCCACCAGGTGGCAGCTCTCTTGGGGCCTTTGTCTCGATGGCCATTGCAGGCAGTTCTAGCAGCACCCGTCCAACGTCGGATCCTCCTGGCGGCAGCGGGGCTGGTGAAGTGGCAAGGGATGGAGAAATCTGGTATGGCAATGCATGCCCTGTCGTTGAGGAGCAACCGGACTAGGACGTGGTCATGTGATGCCACCTGGACCCTTTCGTGTCCTCCCAGAGTTATCTTATGGCTCACTTTGTTAAGTTCAGATGGTTTTTGGTTTTGTGGTTCTGGTTTTGTCTCGGTGGCTCGGTAGTCTGGTTCTTTGTCTTTGTGGTTTGTTAGTCTGTGAATCTATGGCTGAAATGGACAACATCTCTATCTTTTGTTGTTGGTCTCGACAGCCTCATAGGGGGTTATCTCAAATCCTCTTTTTGGTTTTCTCGTTGTATTCAAGTTCCTATGTATGGTTTTTTGCATAACTATAACTGGTCCTCCCAATCATGGGACAATTTTGATGAGCTGAAGGCACTCAGATGCTCTAGACTAAGGCTTCGACCTCCTTGTAATATTATTCTTATTTCCCTTTAATAAAACTAATCTTTACAGGGGAAAAAAAATATGGCCATTGCTCATATTTGTTGGAGTTTCAAACATATTGAACCCTTTAGTTATTCCATGTGCATGTGAAATATATTAGATGATTGTTTACATGACCCCCTCTTCTCGCTAGAAATTATAGTGTTATATAACGTATCGAATTTCAAGTTCTTTATATTTAAAACAAGAAAATCCAATAAATGGACCACTTATGGCTGAAGTTACACATCTTTTGAGTAATTGAATATTTCAATTTATCCTTTTTCAATTATCATTACCCAGCTTCACATAGGCGTCAGTGTCTTGCATTACTTCGCATAACCTTGACATGTTCCACTCATCAACTCTTTTATGCTTCTTCATGTCAATGCTTCACAAAGTAGGTTGTTGTTGCTTTCTGGTGATGTCCTTTAATCAAGGAGAAGATGCATGTATTTTAACGTTATTGATACTGTTGGAGTGTTCATTAATGATAAGAAGATTTATATAGTAAAGTTTTGTTTTTTTTCATGAAAAAAACATTATGTATACTCGTATGCTAGTTATAATGTTAAAAATAATACAACAAAACAATCAATCATATATATATATATATGATTTATATGGGTCGAAAGGCAGGTATTATATATATAAAAATAGATTTTTGTATATATTTTTTTTTTTCTAATTTTATTATTTTATTTTAAGTATATTTAATTTTTTTTTTATAAAAAAGTTTTATTATTATTTAATGTGTTTAATTATGTTGATAGTGGTGTGTATTTTAGAATAAAGTTTTTATATTTTTAATTTAATTAAATAATTATTATATAGATAGTAGGGATTTAATTTTTTAGAGAATATTTTAGAATATTCTTAACAGTATATACAAATTCGAGGTTGAGATCTGTTTCCAAAGTAGCTATGCCTTTTTTGTACTTTTAATTAAATCTATCAATTAAAAAATAATAATATGAACAAGTGCCATATGAAATGAGTTATGTTTTTTTTTGACATGTGGTATTGATAAGTCAATTGTAACAAATCCTATTTGCATATTAAGAATCTCCATGATAAAATGAGATTGAATCTTAGTTATTTGGAATGGTGTTTTTTTAATGTATATATTTTTAACTTATATATTAATTATTTTTCTCGTTAATAATAACTTTTATTATTTTAAATAAAATTGTGCTTTACTGATCCCATATGGATAATTGAATTGGTAAATATTGTGTTATGAAATATATTGTAAACCATGAAATTCAAAATCCAAATCTACAATAAATTAAACCAAAATAAATAAATAAATAAATATATATATATATATATATATATATATATATATATATATATATATATATATATTATTAATTAACATAAATAAATATTTTTATATTTATTATAAATGGATATCTATCATCATTTCCCATCCATTCAATTTATATAATGACACTAATTTTAAATATTTCATATTTTAGAAAAAAAACATAAAAAGTGAAATTACAAAACAATGATATAGAGGTTTCACATGCTCCACTACTGTTATGCTGCATGTTATAAAAATGAAACAAAAACTAACAAATACCATACAAATAACATGTGGATACAATTTGTGATGCTATAAGATGAGTTTCCCACCATACATCATATAACATGTGGATACATTTTATCATGTTGTAACCTGAGTTTCCCCGCAGGTTTAAAACGTAATATGCTTAACGAGACGTCCATAGCACTTCATCTTGTAAAAGGTTTTTGTACATGTACAATGTTGTGTGGCGTCATCTTTGTGGCACATACAGTGGATTTCGTTTAACATTAAGTTATTTATTTATATGGCAAAATCATGAGAATCTATAGAAATTTAATTTAATTTTATAAATATTTAAAATTAATTTTAATAATAGTAATTTTTAATTAGTACTTGAACTATGTTGGTATTATTATATGAGAATGTAATTGCCAAGTTAAAGAGCAATCACGGGTGGTTGAAAGACATTAAGTGTAACATCGGAGTCAAACAAGGTTGCCCCTTCTCCCCTACCCTATTTGGCATTTACATCGATAAGCTTGAAGGCTATTTAGAGGAAGCAGGATGTGATGGCACGATCTCAGCTGGGATAGTCGTCATCCTTCTTCTCTATGCTGACGATATTGTTCTTTGGCAAGGTGCCCATCTGATCTTGATAAGCAACTCAGGCTTTGATCCGGATTTAATCAGGAACGCAACAAATTACAGAGATAACCATATACACAAAGATGCAGCGGAAATAATACTTCATTTCATTAATGGAAAATACTAAAATATGCTTACAACCAGAAAATGGAAATAAACCAGCTAGGGCGATGGTAGTTTATCTCTGAGAAGAGATGTGATGGCTACATGCCTCTGAACTGTGTTACAATGAGGCTCGAAGGCCTATTTATTGTTGAGAAACAATGGAAAACCCTTCACATTCCAAAACCTAACCCTAGGAGATGAAACGCCAAACAGTGGGCCCCGTTTGGGGGTAAGTTGGTACATCAACTTCCTGGGGTCGTAACTTTGGCATATGATCTCCGTTTGACGCGTACAATAGCTCATTAGAAAGATCTATCCGAGCACTATCATTGTTGGAACGGGCAACATTTCCATGGACCCATGTTGCCCCCGGATTCCCCAAAAAACGTCGTTTAGGGCCTCAAAACGGCTCCGGAAGTTCAGGACCCGAAAAACTGCTAAAAATAGTAAGTTGTGCTACAATTAAGGAAACTGAAAATGCTGAGAAAGACAATGGTGGGGGTCCAGGTGGACTTGGCAGGTGGCCACCAATATCCACCTGGATCATTCCTCCCCCCTTAGGAAGCAATGGTCCCCATTGCGTTGAGCTCCTCCATGAGATGAGGAAACTTCTGCTGAACTTGTTCCCTGGTGAGCCACTTGCCCTGCTGAAGGAGTTGGCTTGCTTTGACAACTCGATACAGTTGAATATTCTGTTGGCGAGTGTTCTTGATCTGTGTGTCCATGATCCGATTAGTTGCAGCTTGTTCCATGCAATCTGGATTTAATTCTGTGGGTTTGAGCTGTTCTGCAATGTCGGATGTGTCTAGCAATGGTGGAAAGTATGGCCGAAGGCGGTCCACATTGAACACTGGGTGCAGGCCAAGGAATGGGGGAATGCTGAGCTCAAACGCATTGTCTCCCATAGCCTTAGTAATGGTGTAAGGACCATATCAGAGTGGTCTCAATTTCCGATAGGCTCCAGTAAGGCGTTCCTTTTGCAAATGCAACCAGACTTTTTCGCCCACCTGAAACTTGTGTGGCACCTGATGTTGATCATGTCGCTGCTTGTACTTGGCATTTGATTTCTCAAGAATGTCATGGACCTGCTGGCGAATATGTTGGATGCGCTCAATGAAGCTGGTGGCCTTATCTGTTTCGGACTGGACATGAGCTGAATTCATGTGAGTAGCTGCAAGTGGCATGGCCACATCAATGGGGCATAGTGGCTGGAATCCCAAACCCACCTGAAAAGGGCTATGGCCAGTGGAGCTGTGAAGAGCTCGGTTGTAGCTGTGCTGAACATAGGGGAGGCTCTCGTCCCATGTGCGTGGATGCTTTGAGTTATACATGCGCAGAATGTGCACAATCATCCTATTGACAACCTCTGTCTGGCCATCAGTTTGAGGATGGAAGGCTGTGGACCTCGTGAGTTTGGTGTCCAGCATTGACCAGAGACTGGACCAAAATGTGCTGAGAAATCGACTGTCCCGATCTGAGATGATAGACTGTGGGATCCCAAAGTGCACCCACACTCGTTCAAAGAAGAGTTTAGCAGTGGCTTCTGCTGTGATATTCTTCTTGCAGGCCATTATAATGGCCATCTTCGAGAACCTGTCGACGACCACAAAAACACAGTCATTTCCATGCTTAGTGGAAGGAAGGCCTGACATGTAATCCATGGAGATGGATTCCCAAGGTCGACTAAGGGTAGGCAACGGGGTATAGGGGCCGTGCTTCTTAATGGCCGGTTTGGCAATGGCACAGGCAGTACATGATCGGATGTACTTCCCAACATCCTGTCGAAGGTTCGGCCAATAGAAATAATTTTACAGTACTGCCACTGTTTTCTCGACCCCGAAATGCCTAGCAGCCCGACTGTAGTGTGCTTCCCAAATCATCTTGGCATGCTCGCTTGAAGAAACACAAAGGTGACCGAGGTGGCATAATAAGGCATCCTGGAGGTGAAAATCTGCAACCTGCCGACCCTGCAAGAGTGTCTGGTATGTGTGGCCGAATTCTAGGCCGCTTTTGTAGAGAAGTGGCCAATCAGAAGTCTCGTGCCCACAAGAGTTGAGCACAGTGGTTAGCGCCATGATCGGTGGTGGACTGAGGCAATCTGCAACATTATTAGTGCTGCCCTTTTTATACTTGATATTCAAGTGAAACTGTTGCAGATATGTAGACCACTTCTGATGGCGATCATTCTGCAATTTCCCTTGGGTCTGTATGAACTGCAGAGGTCGGTGGTCTGTGTGGATGACCGTTTCCTTCCCCAAAATGTAATGCTTCCATTGCCGGCAGGCCTGTACAATGGAATACATCTCTTTATCATAAGTGGGGTACTTCCGGACTGTGTCTGAAAGTGTTTCACTGTGATATGCCACTGGATGTCCATGTTGAGTAAGGACTACCCCAATAGCATAGTCAGAGGCATCTGTCTCGACCTCAAATGGTTGTTGTAAATCTGGTAACGCGAGCACTGGTGCCGTGCAGAGGCGATCCTTCAACTCCCTGAATGCCCTTTGTTGAGATTCAGACCAAAAGAATTTTGCTTTCGCCCCGCCCTTGGTGACTTGACTCAAGGGCCAAGAAATATGAGAAAACCCCAACACAAACCTGCGGTAGAAGTTGGCAAGACTTAGAAAGCTGCGGAGCTCTGTTAGAGTGGTTGGAGAGGGCCAATCCCGAAGGACTTGGATCTTGGCTGAATCGACATGCACCCCTTGTTCATCAATGATGTATCCTAGATACTGAACCTGGGTCATGCCAAAAGTGCATTTCTCCAAATTGGCACATAGCTTGTGTTGCCGCAGTGTTTGGAGAACCTGTCGAATGTGGTGGAGGTGCTCTTCCCAACTCTGGCTGAAGATCAGAATGTCATCCAAGTATACTACTACAAAGGAGTTGGTGAATGGCCGCAAGATGTCATCCATTAGCCTCATAAAGGTTGCAGGAGCATTCGTCAATCCGAAAGGCATGACCAACCATTTGAAGAGGCCCTCCTTGGATTTGAAGGCAGTCTTCCACACATCGGAGGGTTCGATTGGTAACTGGTGATATCCCGACTTCAGGTCGATCTTACTGAAATATTTTGCCCCCTGTAGTTGGTCTAGGAAGTCATCAATCCGCGGGATCGGGTACCTATTACGGACAGTGATCTTGTTCAGCGCCCGATAGTCAATACAGAGTCTCCACGTCCCATCCTTCTTCTGTACCAACACGATCGGGCTCCCACAGGGCGATGAACTCGGACGGATGTGACCTTTCTGCAGGAGCTCCTGAATTTGCCTCTTGATTTCATCGTTCTCCAGGACGGAGCGCCGATAAATCGGTCCATTGGGTAGCGGCGCACCTGGGGTCAGATCGATGGAGTGCTTGACTTGACAGTGCAGAGGAACCCCTGCCGGGGAGGTGAAGATGTCCTCGTACTCCTCCACAATCTTGTCCATCTGTAGTTGTCATGCAGAGGGGCCCCGTTTGGAGGCCGCGGCCACGGTCTTCTTCTTTCCTTGAGGGCGTATCATCAGGAAAACAAATTTCCTGGTTTTGGAAATGATCTTACTGCATTGTTTTGCAGTAATCAAAGAGAGGGCGGCAGGTGGTGCTACCTCTGGTATCCTTAACAACTTATTTCCCAATGTAATAATAACAACACGGGGCCTTGATTCATACACAGCATGTCGCTTCCACAAGTATGGTTGTCCTAGTAATACATCACAAACTTCAAGGGGAGCAATGCCACACAATACCTCATCCGTGAAGGGCTTGATGTTGTATGGAAGGCGACACTGCTGGCTCACGCGAAGATCTCGTCCTTGGTGAAGCCACCCAATGGTGTATGGTTGTGGATGTGCTGTGGTCGGTAAGCCCAACCGCTTCACGACCTCTGCCGAAATGAGGTTCTTTTGACTCCCGCTATCAACAATGAACTGTATCGGGGAGCCCTTTACCCACATCTGGGAGTGGAAGAGACGCTCCTCCTCCTCTGGATCTTCGGGTTCATTTTTCTGGATCTTTGCGATAGCAACAGTGGCGCTGGGGTCCGCATCAATGATCTGCTTCCCTTTTTCATACCCCTTATCGGGTTCTGACTCAGAGTCGGAACATGCATCTGATTCTGAAACCTTTAGCTCAGCCACCAGTGACTGCTTGGCCCGACACTCACTTGTGTTGTGAATGGAGCTTTTATGGAACTCGCACCATTTTCCAGTGTCCTTTCTCGGCTTCGCGGCGTTGTTCTTTGCTTGCAGCTTCGGCTGGTTGTCTTGGGCTGTCTCGCCTTGGCTTTGTCCTTTGTTCTGTGGTTTAGAGGCACCTTTCCCCTGCTTTGGATTCATAGATCCAAAGTCTCGCTTCTTTTGTTTAAACTTCTGCTCGACCTTGACGGCATACCGGTATGCTGCGCTGAGCGAGGGGATGTTTAGGAATTGTATTTCTTCCTGGATGTACTTGTGCAGGCAGCCACGGTATTTGAGTATCAAATGTTGCTCTGAATCCTTGATACCCAACTTTGTGCGAAGGGTATGGAAAAGATTGGTCCCTTCCCTGCCGCAGCGTGGTCCACTTTATGTATTCATCCTCATAGCTCCCGACAGGGTAGTACTGCTCCTTGATGGCATCCCGGAACGAATCCCAGGTGGGTGCGGCTGAAAATAGTGAGCCAGTACTTTCATCCTTCTGCTCGCAGTAGGCTTCCCACCAGTCCTTGACGTGGGGGGCTGCTTTGAGGAGAGCAAAAACAATCTTTTCCCGACTCGAAAATTCATTAACAGAAAAATAACCCTCTAGCAGATTCAACCATTTATCTACGGCATCTGCGTCTATCTGACCCTCGAATATGGGGATTTCAAAATTAACTTGTACCTTAAAGGGTGTGGTGTTTCCAAAGTAGCTGCTGGAAGCCGATGCGTTGCTTCTGGGTAGCCGCTGAAGGATCTGGGCAAAGCTGTCCATCATCGCGTTCCGTTGTCGCTCGAGGGCTTCTTCGAGCAAGATTTTGATGGGATCTCCTGCCCCCTCGTCTTTCTTCTCGTCTGGCATGGGAGGCCGTCGGGATTTGCGAGGCTGGTCTTGCAAAGGTTCAACCAGTTCAAGCCCTAACTCCTTATATCCCGACCTTGTTGGGGACATGCAAAGAAAAACAGAGAAAAAGCAGACCGCTCCGATACCACTGATCCGGATTTAATCGAGAACGCAACAAATTACAGAGATAACCATATACACAAAGATGCAGCGGAAATAATACTTCATTTCATTAATGAAAAATACTAAAATATGCTTACAACCAGAAAATGGAAATAAACCAGCTAGGGCGATGGTAGCTTATCTCTGAGAAGAGATGTGATGGCTACATGCCTCTGAACTGTATTACAATAAGGCTCGAAGGCCTATTTATTGTTGAGAAATAATGGAAAACCCTTCACATTCCAAAACCTAACCCTAGGAGATGAAACGCCAAACTGTGGGCCCCGTTTGGGGGTAAGTTGGTACATCAACTTCCCGGGGTCGTAACTTTGGCATATGATCTCTGTTTGACGCGTACAATAGCTCATTAGAAAGATCTATCCGAGCACTATCATTGTTGGAACGGGCAACATCGGTCCATTCCATGGGACCCATGTTGCCCTCGGATTCCCCAAAAAACGTCGTTTAGGGCCTCAAAACGGCTCCGGAAGTTCAGGACCCGAAAAACTGCTAAAAATAGTAAGTTTTGCTACAATTAAGGAAACTGAAAATGCTGAGAAAGACAATGGTGGGGGTCCAGGTGGACTTGGCAGGTGGCCACCAATATCCACCTGGATCAGGCTTCTTAAGGATTTTTTCTCTACCATGGGTATGACTGTTAACACTCACAAAACAAAAGTTATGATTATCAAATCCAAGAAGGACACTTACGCTAATTTTATGTATGACAATAATAACTTGGAGGAAGTGTATTCTTACAAGTATCTAGGAATTGATATTCATCACAAGCTCAACTGGAACCATAGCATTGAGAAAAGGATTAATAGGGGGTGGAAAGCTTATTTTGGTCTTGAAAATAATTGTAAAACAACAAACCTCGTAATGTGGGATAAAAAGAAGTTCCTCTTTGAAACTTTAGTCACTCTTGTTATCTTATATGGATGTGAGGTTTGGGTTTGCAGCATCTCCAGAGAATCATGGAGAAATATTGAGCAAATCCAGAAGCGTTTTATAACTTATAACCTGAAAATTAAAAGTAATACACCCTATCTTATTCTCCTTATAGAAGCAGGTCTTTCCCCTATTGAGAGCCTAGCTATGCTTAGGTTTCTATTGTACAAGCACAAACTCAATAACATAGACTATCATAGACTTCCTAAGCTAGCTTTAAAAAGACACAAGGGTCTGGTTAAACTATTGGGAGATCAACGAGAATGATGCATTGCAAAACATAAATAACATTAAAGATATTGTTACTTCTAAATTCAAAGAAAAAATGTGGTGTGAGAAAGATTTAGTGGTTAAAAGAAAATTAAGTTATTATAAAAAGGTCATCAACCCCACCCTAGAAGATCAAAAGTATCTCTCTATTTTAATTAGCTCAAAGAAGAAAATTAATATAGCAAAGATTAGGACAAATTCTCATGAGCTCCATAGTGAAACAGGTTGTTGGGCAGTTCCTAAAACGCCATGGATGGAAAGGATCTGCCATATATGTGAGAATAGGAACATCGAGGATGAAAACCACTTCCTCTTAGAGTGCCCCGTGTACAACCACATTAGATCTCAGTTTCACAATCTTTGTTACAACACTACCTTCCTAGCCTTTTACAATGTCAAAATTATAGTGGGCTCGGGAGGTTTCTCTCCAAGCTTTTTGAACATAGAAATAAAATCTTAAATCAAAATAAATAACTTGTTTCTTTAGATCCAATAGACCATTGTTTGGTCTTAGCGGACATTAACCACCATCGTCATCATCATCATAAGACTTAACTAATTTACATCCCAAAAAATTGATAATAAATATTTTTAAAATTTTAAATATTTTTAGAATAGTTTTTTTTTTTTTTTTAATTATAAATTTATATTTAGAAAATTGAAATATACACCTATTTTAAGATATTAAATTTAAGATATGATTTGAAGTGTTTGTGAAATTTGGTGATTTTTTTTATAATTCAAGTATTTCTTATATAAAATAAGTTTTTGATTATATAGATTCAACGCAATGAAAAAATTTACCATTTAAACCTGGGACCAATTATACAGAAAATGAGCCAAAAACCCTTCCAAATCTTGCCAGAAATAGATAACAGCCAAATTTAATGCTTAACTATTTTAATAAATATTTTAAGAATAAATTTAAAATTAAGACTAAATTCAAATTTATATCCGTTTATTTTTCGTTTTAGAAAGACCTTTCACTGAAAAGGACTTCCTTGTTCACATTTAATCATAGTTGGGCTATGCACATCCCAATAATTGAGTGGACACAACAAGCTTGACGAACATAAGCGAAGCGCTCTGCAATTTCATGATAGAGAGAGTTTGACCACGAACGCTCAAAATGTGGAAGTTAACCCGGAATATTTCAAGGGTTTAGGTGGCTACATTTATTGAGAAAGGTGCTCCATAAGTACGAGGTAAGTTCATAAATGGATAAACTTATATTTTCACTCCGCTTGCGTCATGAGCAGGTCACTAGCTTCCGTCATGGCCAGGCAAGTAGCTTCTGCCACGGTTCCTCGTTTATCATTGTATCCCACGGTCTCCACGCGCAATGTCCTGAAACCAACCCATATTTATATGCTGCCAACAACATACGGGGGCATGAAGGCGGAGTGATATAACTCTTCAGAGTTTCAGTTGCAGTTTATGTGGGTATTGCAGAAATGAGTATCCCCTCATATCTTAAACGCCTTACAGCAACGCGTTTACGTTCAGGGAGAGTGGTGAGATTTGTTGTGGTGATACTCAGAAAAAGAATTGCAATGACGAGATTGCAGAAAATGGCCGCCAATCTGCAAATCAAGTACTTTGGAGGAGACAAAGCAGCTAATTTGAATGACCACCATGAATTTTCATGCAGCAGCTCTCTTTCAACTAATTCGTCCATCTACGGCCATGGTGTTAACTCAGGAAGTGGACGAAATAATTTGTATGGTCATTTTCTTCTGAGAGCACTCCTGCCCTCCTGCACTTGTCTTAATGTGAAAGATGAATTGGATTCCAAATCGGGTACTAATGCTGGTATTCCCGAGTTCATTGCCTGCGATGAAGATGATGACCACTATTTCAGCGATAAGGATTCCCATTTTTCAGTTAATTCTTATTCCAATCAATCGTCCTCTGATTCCTGCACTTACGTTTCAACAACCAGATCTTCCAACTGTTGTTTGAGCTCAGAAATTGACAGGCAGGCAGAAGAATTTATAGCCACATTTTACAAGCAGATGCGTCTGCAGCGTCAAGATTCTTATGTGAAATGCCAAGAAATGCTGGCCAGAGGATCCAGTTAGTTGAAAATTGAAATGAAAGTGGCCGGTAATTATTTATGTATGTTTGCGTTGTCACTAATGGCAAAATGTGGAGGTTATATTGGCAGGTTTCAATGTAAAACAAACTCACAATTAGCGTATGCATCCCGAAAAAAGTAATTTTGACAAATTCAGTATGCAATTTCTATGTCTTTCTGCGGAGATGCGTGCTTCTCTATCCGCAGCCTAAACGAAGTAAACCTTTTGTTCCAATTGTTTTCGAAATTAATATCGAGATGCATTTCCGAGACACATCTTTCTTTTCATTTCAGCTTTTTTGATGTGTATATTTGAGGACAATCTGTTTCCATGAATGTAAAACTTGTGGTATAAGCTTTAAATGCACTCCAGGATGGGAGGTTGGGTGTACAAATCCCTTTAACCAATTTAACATTCGGTTAATTATATCTCCATCCATATTTTATTAATGTGTCCTTCCCTTGAATACAAGTTTGTAGTGTTTGTTTTAAATGAAATTCCTCAGATTCGGGGCAGAACCATTGGTAAGTCCATAAAATTGAAGTAAATGAAATTTCTCAGCTTCGGAGCAGCACCACTGGTAAGTCCGTAAAAATGTAGTATTATGATCTTGATTGACGCTCATATTCTTTTATGCAGGGTTCCATTCCAGTCGAATCTGCATGGGTTCGGTTCTAGTCAAATCTACATGGGTTCGATTCCCATGGGGCAATTTTGAGAGATCGATTTCTTCCCCTCACTTCTTTCCCTCAATTCAAAATGAGTGGGTCGATTGGACGAAATGAGATTCATTCGTTAGAATAGCTTTTATCGAGGCTTGCATCTATCCTCCCTTTCTTATTTTAGTTAGAATAGCTTTTATCGAGGCTCTGCATCTATCCTCCCCTTCTTATTTTAGGCAGAAGAAATAATAAATATCCCACTTCATATTTTAGCAATTACACTTATTAGTTAGAAATAGAATTGACGCACGAATCAATTGTTTCAAGAAATCTCAACAATCGGCCTCGCGTTTCTCTTTCCTTTACAGTGCACCCTTATTTGCTCTGATTGGATTTTCGAACAGAGTATTTCCACTTTTTAATAAAACCGTTCGTGATTCTCCTTAGATCACAACATAAATGATCAACGGTCCAGATTAAATCACATAATCGCAATCGCATTAGTTTCAGGCCCTTTTCCTTTGGCAGTGAAGTGTTGCGATGCGATGGATCGCAATCGTATATCGCAGTGTTACCACAGCTGGGTTTCCAATAATACACAAGCCTTCTTGCGATGCGAGATTTCGCAATTGCACTTCGTAACTCTTTAAGACCGCGATTCGACCACACCCACTGTCTGTTTGCGATGCAATATTACGTTGATCGCATATCGTAATTCTTCGAGGCTTGAGGTCTGCCCCTTGTGAACAAATCTTTGTGATGCGATATAAGTGATCCAACGATTGGTGAGATTTCGCACCGTTGGTTCGAACTTGGATCAACGGTTGAGATCTTAAGCGCTCAACACTGTTAATAATACAAAAGGCTGCAATTTCTATTAACTCTGTGTTTTATATCGTAGAACATGAAAACAGAGAAATATTCAACTCCGTCCCGAATACAAATAAACAGAAGTAAAACGAAAGTCCACACAGAATCGATATATATATATATATATATATATATATATATATATAACTAATCCCACACAACATCAATTTATCAGTACAACAACACTTATAGAGTCTCGGCCCTCTGGCTTGATTACAACGATTTTAAAAGACCTCTGTTCAATATGGAAGTCCTCGCTCTTCTCTCGACTCTCGCTTCACTCAATCCTCTCTCCTCTCTGACCATCCGTCTACATTACATTTTTCTTCTTTTTATCAATCCTATCCTACCTAACAACTCAATCCCTATTCTTAAACAATCTAATAGTCAAATCACTATTTTCCAGCTATATCACACACCTATGCTAACAACTTATCTTTGAATCTAAAATAAGACAATTCCTACTTATTACAATAATGAAATACAACTCATTTCTTGAGAGATCCAACCCTCTCAGTAAAAACTGACTTTTGACCACTCAAGTGAGTGAAATTCAACTTGTTTAGCCACAACATGTGAACAGACTTTTCCATTGTTGGCTAAGTCCAAATGCTTCTGCATCAGACTCCCGGGGAAGAAAAGAATCATCCTTCAGACTTTCAGGGCTTACTTCATATTTCTGCAACTCTGCTGTAGTCAACCAGCTAGCATCCTCCATTGGTTGTCCTTTCTATTTGACTAGATATTGAAAATAAATCTATCCTCTGGTTCTTTTGGATACTCTTTTCTCTAAAACAACTTCTACTTCTTTCTTAACGGTCTTTGGCATTTGTTCTTCCCAGTTCAAAGTTTGAACTTCATCTTCTGTAATTTTCTCCTATAGCTTTGTCTCTGTCCTTTTGTATGGATACAAATCTGCAATATTGAAAATAGGCAATATTCCAATCCCTTCTGGCAATTCAATTTCATATGCATTAGCTGAAAACTTTCTTACAATTCTACATGGTCGTATTTTTTTCATTTTCAGTTTATTGTAAGTCTTAGCAGGAAATCTTTCTTTTCTTAAATATACCATCACTAAATCTCCCACTTGGAATTCTTTCTCTCTTCTTTTCATATCCACTCTCTGTTTGTATTTACCACTGCTTTCTTGCAATCTACCTTTGACATCTTCTTGAAGTCTTTGCATCTGTTCTGCAAACTCTTCAGCTTTTGCACTTCTTGTCTCCTATTTACCCAAATTTCTGAGCTCATACACACCTCTTGGATTAATTCCAAAAACAATATGAAATAGATTCATTCCAGTACTTCGGTTTGGAGTGTCATTATAAGAAAATTTAGCCTAAGCTAGTGTTAAATCCCATTGCTTATGATTTTGATACACTAAACTTCTCAATATGTTCCCCAAGCTCCTGTTTACTACTTCGGTCTGTCCATCTATTTGAGTGTGGTATGCTGAACTGAAATTGAGGTTAGCTCTTAGTTTCTTCCAAAGAGTTCTCCAGAAATGTCCTACAAACTTTATATCTCTATCAGACACAATACTTGTAGGCAATCCATGCAATCTTACAATTAAAAAAAAAAAAAGATTAGCTATATGTGTTGCATCACTAGTCTTCTTACAAGCAATGAAATGTGTCATCTCAGAAAATCTATCTACCACAACATAAATGGAAACATTCCCTCTTTGAGTTTTAGGTAATCCCAAAACAAAATCCATGCTAACTGCATCCCACGGTCGGTCTGGTATTGGCAATGGCCGATGCAATCCTGTGTTCTGACTTCTCCCCTTAGCATGCTGACATATCCTGCACTTCTCAAAAAATCTCTTAACATTAGTTTGCATTTTTGGCCAATAATAAAAAGCATTCACCTGAGCAAAGGTTTTATCTTGTCCAAAGTGACCAGATAATCCTCCATTATGTTTCTCCTTTATTATGTTTTCCCTCATAGAACATTTGGGAATACACAACTTGTTGCCTTTAAACAATAAGCCTCCTTGGATGAGATAATCTAACCATTGACTTCTGTTATGCACTATTGGATTTTGAACTGCCATATAAATATCTTTGAAATCTGCATTATCTTTGTACATTTCAATCATTTCTTCAAATCCTACAACACCAACTTTGAATTCTTGCACAATAAAACTTACCCTGCTCAACACATCAACGAATTTATTCAACTTACCACTTGTGTGCTTTATCACAAAAGTAAAGCTCTGCAAAAATTCTACCCACTTGGCATGTTTCTAGTTCAATTTCGGCTAGTTATTTATGAACTGTAATGCATTATTGTCCGAATGCAATATGAATTCTTTTGGCAGCAAATAATGTCTCCATTTTTTCAAGGCTTGCACAATAGCGTAAAACTCTTTATCATAAGAAAAATACTTCTTCTTTGCTTCATTCAATTTCTCACTGAAGTACGCTATCGGTCTTTGTTCCTGACTCAGAACTGCGCCAACTGCAACTCCGCTAGCATCTGTTTCAACTTGAAATACCTTTTCAAAATCAGGCAAAGCTAAAATCGGTTCCTCTGTGATTTTCCTCTTCAGCAATTTAAAATTCATGTCTGCTGCTTCTGTCCACTTGAACAACTAATTAGTTTCCTTAATTGTTTCAAGAATTGGTGCACATATCTCACTAAAACCTCTGATAAACTTTGTGTAAAACTTGCAAGACCATGGAAGCTTCTTACCTCAAATATATTTTTGGGAATAGGCCAGTTCCAAATTGCTTGGACTTTCTCTGGATCCATTTTCAATCCTTCTTTAGAAACTACAAATCCCAAGTAAATCAATTCTTCCTTCATGAAACTACATTTATTCAGATTTATCAGTAGTTTCTCTTTCTGCAGAGTTCTTAAAACCAATTTAAGATGCTCTAGGTGTTCTTCCTTACTTTTACTAAAAACTAAAATATCATCAAGATAAACAATCACAAACTTGCCTGCATATTATTTCAAGACTTCGTTCATCAATCTCATGAACATACTAGGTGCATTAGTGAGTCCAAAAGGCATCACTAACCACTCATACAACCCACTGTTTGTTTTAAATACAGTTTTCCACTCATCTCCTTCTCTAATTCTTATTTGATGATATCCACTCTTCAAATCTATTTTAGTAAGATACTTTGATCCACTCAAACAATCCATTAAATCATCCATGCGTGGTAGAGGAAATCTATACTTGATTGTGATCTTGTTTATGGCTTTGGAATCTGTGCACATATGCCATTCACCTCCTTTCTTTGGACTGAGTACTGTTGGCACAACACATGGACTGAGGCTCTCTCTGATTAGTCCCTTATCCATCAATTCTTGCACTTGTCTTCCAACTTCTGCATTCTCTTGAGGAGTTAATCTGTACGTTGCTTTATTTGGCAAACTCGTTCGTGGTATTAGATCAATATGATGACTAATACTCCTAATCGGTGGCAATGCATTTGGAAACTCATCCACAATAATAACAACGAAATCATTTAATAGAGTTTTGATTTCTTCAGGTAAATCATCTAAGTTTGTGGAAGTTAAAATTACCTTTGGTCTCCCTATGACAGCAAAATGCATTTCTTCACATTTTCCAATCTCTTGTAATAGCTCCTTTCCGCTCATCAGCATAACACTATTTCCAGGTGCTCCTTTGTCAGCGTCATCCTTCAATGGCAGCAATGTATGTTTATTTCCATCTTTCTCCAGAGTATAAGTGTTTCTCCTTCCGTCATGAATAGCTTTCCGATTCAACTGCCACAGTCTTCCCAACAATACATGGCATACATCCATTGGCATTACATCGCATAATATTACATCCTTATACGTACCAATGATCTGATGTCCTTTCTATAACCACGACACTTTGTAAGGAGTAGGGTGCATTGTCTTTGCTAATCCGAGCTTATCCACCATCTCTGTAGAAACAAGGTTATCAGTGCTTCCACTGTCAATTATTACTTTTCAACACTTACCTTTTGATTTACAAGTAGTTCTGAATAAATTCTTCCTTTGCACTGGTTCTTCAATCTCTTTCTCTGTCTTAAGCAATGTCCTTCTCAGCATCAGGGATTCTCCTACTTCAGGGGGTTCTTCCTTCTCCATAAGTCGAGGTGTTTCTGGCTTTGCCTCAACCACATGCATTCCTCTGACTTGCTGGTTTATTATGAGGATAGTCCCATGACACATGTCCCCATTCTCCACATGTGTAGCATTGAACATCTCTTCCTCGGCCTCTTCCTCTGGGCGCAAATATCCCTCTATTAAAATATCCTCTCTGTGGTGGTCTGCTACTTGAACTGCCTGCTTCATGCTGATGTTGTTGTCCCCTTGGTCTGGTAGTTCCTCTACCTCTTACTACGCTTCTTCCTCTATTCCTTTGATTCTGTTTTCTCAACATCTTCTCCTCAGCCTTCAAACTCGCTTGATAGGCATCCTCAATAGTCTTCAGACTTAACAAGTTGATCTCGTCTTGTATGTCATATCATAAGCCATTGATATATCTGGCTACCTTCTCCATGTCATCTTCTACATGTCCTGCTCTAATACTCAATCTATAAAATTCTTCTGTGTACTCTTTAACATACATTCATTTTTGCCTTAAATTATGCAATTGTTTAAACAGATTTAACTGATAATCTTTGGGCATAAATTTGGCTTTCATTTTACTTACCATTTTGTCCCATTTCTTGATCTTGGACTTTCCTTTCTTCGTTCTGGATGTCTGTAGCTCATCCCACCAAATAGGTGCATGACCTTTCAATCTGGTGACTGCAAATTTCACCTTCTTCTTGTCGTCAACTTCCTCTTCATAGTCAAAATATTTGTCTAATGACCTGATCCAATCCATTAGCTATTTTACATTGAGACTCCCTTCATACGTAGGAATTTCCACCTTTGGTTTTCCTCCTACTTTCGCCAGCATCTTAACAAATCTGATAGTTTCATTTTCCTCTTCTTCTTCTTCCTCAGAAGATTCTTCTTTAACAATGTCATCCCCTTCATCAGGTGTTTTTCTCTGAGCAGTCTCAATTGTTTCCATCCTCGTACGCAGACTTCAGATCTTCTTCAACAGAACTGCATTTGCTTCCAGTCTTCCTCAACCAATGCCAGCTCTTCTCCTTGGCAGCATGTTTACTGCAATCAACTTTAATCTCTCTGTAATCTGATACCACAAATGACGTAGGAATCAATTGTTTCAAGAAATATCAACAATCGGCCCCGCGTTTCCCTCTCCTTTACAGTCCACCCTTGTCTGCTCTGATCGAATTTCCTTGGTAAAAGACCAAACACTAGTATTTCCCTTTTTTAATAGAACCACTCGCGATTCTCCTTAGATCACAACATAAATGATCAACGGTCCAGATTAAATCGCATAATCGCAATCGCATTAGTTTCAGGCCCTTTTCCTTTGGCAATGAAGTGTTGCGATGCGATGGATCGCAATCGCATATCGCAGTGTTACCACAGCTGGGTTTCTGATAATACACAAGCCTTCTTGCGATGCGAGATTTCGTGATCGCACTTTGCAACTCCTTGAGACCGCGATTCGACCATACTCCACTGTCTATTTGCAATGCGATATTACGTTGATCGCATATCGCAATTCTTTGAGGCTTGAGGTCCGCCCCTTGTGAACAAATCTTTGCGATGCGATATAAGTGATCCGATGGTCGGTGAGGTTTCACACCGTTGGTTCGAACTTGGATCAACGGTTGAGATCTTAAGCGCTCAACATTGTTAATAATACAAAAGGTTGCGATTTCTATTAACTTTGTGTTTTATATCGTAGAACATGAAAACAGAGAAATATTCAACTCCGTCCCGAATACAAATAAACAGAAGTAAAACAAAAGTCCACACAGAATCGATATATATATATATATATATATAATCCCACACGGCATCAATTTATCAATACAACAACATTTACAGAGTCTCGGCCCTTTGGTTCGATTACAACGATTTTAAAAGACCTCTATTCAATATGGAGGTCCTCGCTCTTCTCTTGACTCTCGCTTCACTCAATCCTCTCTCCTCTCTGACAATTCATCTACATTACATTTTTCTTCTTTTTATCAATCCCATCCTGCCTAACAACTCAATCCCTATTCTTAAACAATCTAACAGCCAAATCACTATTTTCCAGCTATATCACACACCTATGCTAACAACTTATCTTTGAATCTAAAATAAGACAATTCCTACTTATTACAATAATGAAATACAACTCATTTCTTGAGAGATCCAACCCTCTCAGTAAAAACTGACTTTTGACCACTTAGGTTTGTGAAATTCAACTTGTTTCTCCAGAACATGTGAACAAACTTTCACATTGCTGGCTAAGTCCAGATGCGCCTGGATAAAAAATTATAGATTTCTTTAGAAAAAAAATGATTATTGTTTATTGAAGGGTATATCTAAATACTTAAAAGTTATAATGGTATTTAAACTAAGTTATAATGGTAGTAGTTTAAATAGATGTCTTATAAGTGTGTGACTCTGAAATTAATTAAATTAAAAAATCTTGTAATAAATTAAAAATAAAAATAAAAATCCATAATTATTTTAAAACTTAAAAAATTATTTTATCAATTTTAATATAAATTAAATTTTTAATTTGTAAATGCTTTTTTGTTGGTAAATATAAATAACTGAATTCTTTATTTAAAAAAAAAAAAAATTGTAATCAATTTTCCTTTCATTTCGTTAATGATAATAACTTAATACCCTCATTTGGGAAGAAAATATCAAATTATGAAACTTAACCCATCATTTGGGTTTTTTCGTTATTTATAACGATAAATTTAATAGTACCAAAGTTACGAGTTTCTCATAAATTTGGTAGCGTTACAATTATAAACATATCGGCATATTGTGGATTTTCATATTCTCAAATCTATATCATAAATGATCACAATACTTTGTACACGGGCTATATATATATATGTATATGCTCGTAACATTGAGGAATTAATACATTGGAGTGGCATAATATCAATTCCTGTATTTTGATTATGGCATGGTTTAAGTTTTATTTTTATTTGTTTTAATTACTTTTCAAATATAGAGTTGGAAATATAAATATTATGAATAGATTAAATAAAAAATTGAGGTGGATTATTTGGTTTTTTAGTATGCGAATTATTTTACGGTGATGGCATGGTTTAGGTTCTATATTTTACGGTGATGGCATGGTTTAGGTTCTATTTTTATTTGTTTTATTACCTTTCAAATATAGAGTTGGAAATATAAATATTATGAATAGATTAAATAAAAAATTGAGGTGGATTATTTGGTTTTGTAGTATGCTAATTATTTTTACGGTGAATTATAATTATAAGGCATGTTTTGTTTGAAGATGGTTGTCCAAAAATATTGATTTGTATTTTATAAATTTTAAATATAATTGATGCATGTATGTAAAACACATATATATATTTAAAGATATACGAATAATTTTTTATATGAGGAATTATTTAATTTTAACTAATTTCACATAGTTAATTTTAATAATTATTTGGTTTTTCTTGATATTTCTAGATAACAATAACTAGCAAGAGAAAGTATACTGTATATTGCTCTTCTTTAATTTTCATTGTTACATAGCACAAACAATGCCTAATTGTTGCCTCTAAAATTTAAAAATGTCTCATGCCAATGGTTTGGTGAAAATGTTTGCCAATTGGTCCTAATAATTACAAAAATGTAGAACGATGTTTCCAGTGTTAACAAGTTTGTGAATGAAATGATAATGAGTATCAATATGTTTCTCTTGTGATGAAAGACATGATTTTTGGATAATGCAATGACTACGCTTTTCTCACAAAATATTTGTCTCATCCTTCCCTTCATATGACCACTGAAGACAAGTTGTTATGTAGATGCTACATATTGTACTTCGATTGAAAATATTGTGCCAATGGGTATTTCTTGGATGTCATGAAATGAAACCTAAAACTAAATGGAATGCATAATTAAGAGTGCTCCTTTGATCATTAATGCAGCCTACACAATCATTGTCTATTTACCTAACATGAATTTTGTCGTTCAAAGTGGAATACCAAGTTCTATAATCTATTGCACGTGTGATGTGCCTTAGGATTATTTTACAAACTTTGGAATAAGAATATTTTGGGAACTCCATGAATATGGAAATTAAGCTTACTCCATACATAATATCTGATATCTGACATTTCTAGTTATAATACAAATGAGGGTTCCTACAAATATGTTGTACAAAGTAGGAGTAGTTGTTGATCCTTCATTTAATTTACTTAACTTTGTACCTATTGCAAAAGGTGTTTCTACTAGTTTTTTAAATCCATTCTTAAAATTTTCAAAATATTTGTGCCATACTTTAGCTAACAAATAAAATACCTTTTGTAGATCGCTCAACCTCAAATCCAAGAAAACACTCCACAAGACCAAGATCTAGCATTTCAACCTCCATCTTCATGGCTTCTTTGAAACCATCCAATGACAAATTTCATATGTATATCCTTTCACCAACATGTAAAGGAAAATGATTAGAATGTTACCTTGTTGATCTAATTTGATGTAATGTGTGGGTTGATTAATCCTTCTATTGAACCCATTGTTGAACAAATATGAATCAATGCGACTATATAACAAGCTCGTGGAGCTTGCTTCAAACCATACAAAGCTTCTTAAGTTTGTAAAATTTGTACTCCTAACCCTTAACTACAAATCTTGGTGGCCGATTCACATAGGCTTCCTCTTCTAAAAGACCATTTAAAAAAAAGGTTCATTTAACATCCATTTGATAAGCATGCAAACAATTTTGGGCAACAATTGTAAAAAATACTCTAATTATGTCTAATCTTGCTATTGTAGGAAAGATTTCATGATAATCAATATTACGTTTTTGGGAAAACCATTTTACAACAAGCTTGGATTTATTCTTTTCAATTTTCCCTTGCTCATTAATTTTTTTTTTTAAATCAAATTGACTCCAATAATTTTATTCCATGTTGGTAGATCGATAAGATCTCATTTGTGGATTTGCTCAATTACATCAATTTTTTCATTGATAGATTGAACCCATATTGATTCCCACACTAGTTCTTTGAAGGCCATTGGTTGACATGAAAATAGAGCAAAATGTGCTTCCTCATCATCAAGTTATGCATAAATTTCTCTCTAACTTATTGTTTTCTAGCTCTTTAAAGAAGTCATTCTATGATCCAAATCATTATTAGAGCAAGGAATATGTATTGCTAAATTTCTTGTCTTGCAAATTCTCTTTCCACCTATACTCTAGGAAGTCTTGGTGCTTGTTGTCCTGTAGAATCCACCATTTTTTCTAGTTTTAGAAAAGGAATGTGATTTCCAACCATCTTACTAATGGGGTCATCCCATGACTAGTCTTATTGGATTTTAATATCACTACTTACTATGAACTTCTTACTACCAAGATTGTATACTCAAGGTGTCCAACCTCGTTTCCTAGTCAGATCTTGTACCATGTGTATTTCAAAGCACCAACATCCTCACTTTCATGTGCATTTCTTTCTTTTCACACATGGAACTACCCTAAAGTCACCTAATGGACTTAAGTGTAAAGCATGCGCACTTTTAATAATTATTAAGTCATACTCTATAATGCCCATTTGTTAACACTATTAGAGTCTTAACCCCCATACTCTTTTCGTCTGGCTTTTTATACAACAATAATATATTTTATGAGCGTGCATGTAATCTCATAATTACAAAACTATGCTCTCTAGACCCAAAACATATAAATACATATGCACACGAGCACATGAGCACTTATAAACATAAATGCAAATGGGCACACTAGCCACAAAACATATAAACATAAATTCACATGGGTATACCAACCCAAAAGGTAATCCTCGACTTACCATCCTAATTGATGTATACCAGCTTACTACCCTAGGTTTTGTATGTACATGTTTATTTATAATCAGATGGTCAAATTAGGGTATTGCATAGTTATTTAAATGATCTAGGTGGATATAGGTGGTCACCCGCCTATTCCACTTGGACCATCAACATTATTTCCTTTCAGTTTCCTAATTTCCAGCACAGTTTCCTATTTCAACATTTTTCTATTTTGGCAGTTTCTCGGGCCCTGAAATTTCAGAACTATTTTGAGGCCCTAAATGACATTTTTTGGGGAAATAGGCAAGTGTAAGGCACGTGGTGTTTGCATTGGAAAGTTGTTTTCCTTGGATAGACCTTTATAACATTCTATCGTGCGTGCCAAACCTAGATTGTATGCCAAAGTTACGATCCTTGGCAATTGATGTTCCAACTAACCCCAAGAGGGCCCACAAGCTTTTGGTGCTTCATCTCCTAGGGTTAGGTTTTTGGATTTTTAGGGTTTTACATTGTTTCTTGGTGATAAAAAGGCTTGAGAATCTCATTATAACTCAGTTTAGGAGGCATGTAGCTATCACGTGTCTTCTCAAAGATAAGTTACCATTGCCCGAGCTAGTCCGTTTCTTTTTTGCATGTAAACAATTTTCACTAGTTGTTATTTATTAACTGATGTTTTGTTTCATTGTACCTATATGTTTTTTTTTAATTTATATTTCATTTTGTTATTTTATAAATGAATTTTATAAAGTCCAAAAAAATCCTCATAATTATCAGACATTGAGTTGAAATCTTAGGATTCTCCATAATGGAAGTTAAGAATGTAACATCCAATCATCTAACAAATTCGATTGGGTTTTCGTCCACACAAAGATTCTAGAATATTTGAATGAAATGTTGTAAAAATAATAAAGATTATTGGACATAGAGATTCTTGGCAAAGAGAAGGGAAGGAGTTATAAAACACACCTCTATAATTTGATATCAAGCATCTGTGTAAGGAGGAGCTTGGCTAGCATGGGGAAAGTAAACAAGAGATTACAACAAGGCTTTCTAATGCAATTTATAACTTGATGAAATAATTTTTGATATAATCTATCATAGGTTATAATGACATATGTGACAGACAGAGGGGCTAAGCAAAGACGATGTAGGCTTAGAAAAGAAGGAAAGTAATGGTTTTGAAGAAAAGGCTACAAGTGAAAATTCTAAGAATGGGAACACAACTAGGGTACAAATGGTTTGCAGACAAGTCACACATACTTGTTGTGTATACCAAATAGGTATGGGGAGTATCTAGGCTCTGATAGAGCTATATTTTAACATTATTTACAGGGAAAAGTGAAGGTATATAGAGGGAGAAGTCTAAGCTACCATGTCTTTAATACCACTTTTAGGCACACAAAAATGAAATTTAATTAATGATAAATACATAAATTCACAACCCTTGGTTTCATCTTCCAAGATGTCTCTTGGACTCCTCATGACTATTAAATTTGACTTGCGGCTTCTTGCCTTCCACATAGTTGAATATTCTATATTTACATAACCCTTAAGGATTATGTTTCGAAGACCATTTTTAGTAACCTTCAATCAATGAACCACAACATGCATTTCCTTAGGGAATCACAAATGCTTTGGTGTGCAGGTGTGTAAGTATTGGCACACATATTGAAGCAAAGGCCAACAATATTACACTTAGAGTAAATAATGAAGCAAATATATGAGGAATGTGTGATGATTGATCTCAAAGAGGATGTACATGGCATGTCTTTTGAAGGATTTGCATGTAATGATAGAGAATGACCTGGATGAGTTAAAATGCAAATAGTTCTAGGATCCATATAAGAAGTTGATGCATGGATTTGATGATCACATACATCCAATACAACAATATCTATAATGACATAATTGATATCATTCTGTAAATTAACAAAAAATTGTAAATACATTACTAACAACATTGAACATCCATAAGGGAAAGTCAAGTGGAATCCCAACTAGGAAACACATTGTCCACGAATCCTCTCTTTCTATTTGTAGTGTCAAATTTATACAATATGCTATCAAATTGACCATCATTTTTCCTCCATCACAAATTGCATCAAAGTACCATAGTAAAATGCCATGGAAAAAAATTTACTTCATTATCTCTCTATTTCAAATACCTCTCCATAAAACTTTGTACTTTTACAATTAATTCTTTGTTGCTTCAATAATATTCTTAGTAGTTGGTCTTCTTCACCCACAACTTCCATAAAAAGTCCTTATTCATAACTTCCTATTTTTTTGACAAATTTTCTCTTTCCTTGGTAGGTATTCTCTTACCTCAACATGGAATTCATCCATTTTTCTTATGACTCCT
This sequence comes from Pinus tabuliformis, assembly GCA_031772625.1. Lineage (NCBI taxonomy): Eukaryota > Viridiplantae > Streptophyta > Pinopsida > Pinales > Pinaceae > Pinus > Pinus tabuliformis. Next base: position 1,311,368,933 of record CM062809.1, read on the forward strand.
CCATGAACGACACCAGCAATATAGAATCTTTTTTCCCCCAAGGAAAAATCATAATTTCCATTAATAAGTTGAAAATTACATGTTGTAGATGCTTGTAATCATATGCTATAAGGGTGGTTGTTGTCATTGTCTATGTGATGCTATCAATAATTATACTATGCCAGGTTGTGAGACTAATAAATTTACAGATGATATGTCTCTCAAATATAAATTATATACATGAATAACAGAGAAAATTATGATCACAGTCATAAGTAAAAAAACATATAATCAAGACTACCCCAACAAAAATATAGAATGTTATATTTAACCTTCAATAGGTTTATAAATAACCCCATGAGCCTTTTCCACATATTCAATGGAAATAAATCTTGGAACCGCCAACTCCCTTATAATATCCTTCACAATGTATTTCTATTACCTCCATTATTGCCAAATCATCATGACCTCTATGAAGGTAAGTCAATTTATGTTGTATTGTTTTCATGCCAACCTTTGCATACTTCAGTTTACGTTGCTTCAATTATCATTAACCATATTCATATTGGTATCATTAGGTTGCATTTCTTCTTTATAGCACTAACATGTTCTACTCATCCATTCTTTTCTTTCTCCTAATATGCATGCATTGCAATGGGTTGTGTTTGCTTTCATAGTAATGCCCTTGCATCAGCGAGGTTTATGGGTTTCAATATTATTTATAGTGTTGGAGTCTCCATCAATGGCAAACTTTATGTGATAGGGTTTTATTTTTATTATGAGGGAGGTCTTGCTAGTTAGACATTTATTTTAGATGAAGTGTTACAAAATAATATAATTAGACTACTAACCAATAGAATCCTTTTTTATTTTATTTATATAATATGGCAATTGTTCATATTTGTTGGAGTTTAAAATATATTGAAAGCTTTAGCTATTCCATGTTCATTTGGAATATATTAGATGATTGTGTACATGACCCCCTCTTCGTGTTAGAAATTATATTATTATGTAAGGTATCAAATTTCAAGTTCCTTATATTTACCAGAAGAAACTCTAATAAATGGCTCAAGTTACACATATTTTAAGTAAGTGAATATTTCAATCATTTGGACATAATGCTTATATGTTAAATTTAAAGTTGGTTTGAGATTTGGTTGAGAGAATATCTCAACTCTCATATTCATATTTGGAATAAGTTGGATCTCAATCCAACTATATATTTGTATGATATTTGTGAATGAATGTAGTGTGAAAAATAGTTTCTAGTGTGCAATCTGATTTTCTAGTTGGTATCAGGGCCCCTTTGGGCCTGGGCCAAGAGAAACAAGAGAGTATATGTATATTTTCATTATGTTTCGTAACAATGTTTTTTATTTGATTATGTTGAATAATTGATGGGAGAACTATAATAAATAGTGATGTGTTAGGGATTTTCATTTCGGTGCATGTTACTGAGGGTTTGCAAACATCTTCCAATAGCCTTTCTATGGACAAATATTCTCAGTCATAATTTACAGATATCTGCTCGTAGCCGCTGCGTTGAAGGAGATATTGTGTGTTGTAGCTGCCTTGCAAGTGGTATTATGAAGCCTGTAACACGATTACAATAGTCTGTCTATAGAAAAGAATTAGTGTATTGATCCTTGTGGTGAGGATACCACGTCCTGAAGCCTAGAACGCCATGTTGCTTATTGTGACCCTCTATTCTGTGTTTTCCATGCATGCGTTGATTTGTGACAGTGTTGTGGGGATTTGATTCCTAGAGAGTCCCGGGGTGATGAAATTGTAGGTTTTAACCCCATACAAAAATTACCTGCATACGAATTCTAAAACACAGAAAATAAACAATGCAAGAGCATAACACATGAAACACATATACACAGAGATTTCCCCTGGATCCCAAAACTGGGACTACCAGCTTGATTTTTCATTATGTTCCTTTCAATGTTAAAATACATGTTTATACATTCTGAAGCATCCAATACCATGGAATGAAAACCATTGCGTCCAAAACCATGGACTGAAAACCATCGCGTCCAAAAACCATGTGCGAAAAATCATGCACAAAACCATAGGTAGGTTCGCCCAACCTAATATAGGGTCAAAAAACAAAATTTTCAGGGATGCTGCGCCGAACCCCATAGAGTGGGGTTACCTGCACCCCTCAAACCCCCTATGACCCCCCCCCTCCCCCGCTACGCAATTAGCGCAACGAAGGGGGGGACTCCGCCCCCCTTCTAACCCCCCAGTTAACTACATGGGCTAGTCATGGAAAGAATATAACACAACCCAACATTCTCCCACTTGTTGTTTTCTTTCCACAGGGGTCCACACGAGAGCTTAGTCATTTATCCAGGCCTGCAATGCCCATTGTTTCTCTACACCAAGAGAACTTCTCAGAGCTCACAGATTTTGTCAATGCATCTGCAGTATTCTTCAAAGTGTCCACCTTTACCAGCAACACCTTTTTGTCTTCTATCATATCCCTCACAAAGTGATATTGAACATCAATGTGCTTTGTCTTTGAATGATATGCAGGGTTCTTTGCCAATAATATTGCACTTTGGCTGTCACAATCTATCTTTATAGCTCCTTGTACTAACCCCATACTTGAACACAATCTCTGCAACCAAACTACTTCCTTGCTAGCATGAGTGGCTGCCATGTATTCTGCCTCTATAGTTGATAGTGCCACTACAGATTGTTTCTTACTCATCCAACTGACTACACCTCCAAATAGGTTAAACACATACCCACTTGTAGATCTTCTTTGATCCAGATCTCTAGCCTAGTTTTCATCAACAAAGCCACGAATATCCAACGCTTTGTCCAATCGTGGTCTTCCTTGGTAGCACAAACCATAATCACTAGTGGCACGCAAATACCTGAAAACCCGCTTCACTGCTGTCCAGTGCTCCTTCCATGGTTTTGACATAAACCTTCTCAATACTCCCACTGCATGTGCAATGTCTGGTCTAGTACAGACCATCACATACATCAAGCTACCGACTGCACTTGCATATGGAACACAGGACATGTCCTCTTCCTCTTCTTCTGTCTTGGGACACTGTTCAGCAGATAACTTTACACCTACAAGAATAGGAACCTTCACCGGTTTACTATCCTGCATATTAAACCTTTGCAATATTGTCTCGACATACTTCCTCTGGTTTAACCAGAGCTTCCTCTTTGTCCGATCTCTTTTAATTTCCATGCCCAAAATATAGTTTGCAGCACCAAGATCTTTCATGTCGAATTTGGAGGACAAATGGGTCTTCAAATCCTGGATAATTTCTTTGTCATTTCCAACCAACAACATATCATCCACATACAAGAACAGATAAATAACATGGTCACCAATTAATTTAAAATACACACAGTGATCTACTTTGCTTCTAGTGAAGCCAAGTCCCTGTATAAATGTATCAAATTTCTGATACCACATCCTTGGTGACTGTTTTAACCCATACAGAGACTTCTTTAACTTGCATACCAATTCTTTCTTACCCTTCACCGCAAAGCCTTCAGGTTGCTTCATGTAAATCTCCTCTTCTAGATCCCCATGAAGAAATGTTGTCTTCACATCCATATGTTCTACCTCAAAATCAAAAGCAGCAGCAACATATAAAAGTAATCTAATAGAAGTTACCTTGGCAACAGGAGAAAAAATATCACCAAAATCAATTCTCGGCACCTGGGAATAACCTTTTGCTACCAACTGAGCTTTGTATTTCTCCACCTTTCCTTCTGCATTTGCCTTCTTCTTGAACACCCATTTGCTGCCAATGGGTTTCCTTCTAGCCAGCAACTCCACCAGATCCCAAGACTCATTTTTGTGCAAAGATGCCATTTCATCAACCATGGCCTCTTTCTAAAGTTTTCCATCCTCTGAATCTACTGCTTCCTTCACAGTTCTAGGATCATCATCAGTAATATATAAAGAAAAATTTGAACAGAAGGTAGATGGACTATACCTTACTGGCTGCCTTCCTTCTCGAACCTATCTTCTCACACCCAGAGATTGTGGCTCTTTATATTCTGATTCCTCCTCTGTTGTAGAGTCTGATTCTTCCTCCTTTAGCTCAAACTATATCTTCTCAGGTTCCTTTGGTTGGACTTCATGTTTGATAACATCTTTTACCTCTCTGAACACCACATCTCAGTTGTACACAACCTTCCTTGTTACTAGGTTCCAAAGCTTATAACCCTTTAAACCATCCTTATACCCAATAAATATGCACTTTTCAGATTTACTATCCAACTTGGTTCGTTTATCCTTTGGAACATGTACATATGCATCACATCCAAATACCCTCAGATGTGAAAGAGAGAGTTTCTTACCAGTCCATACCTCTTGTGGAGTCTTATCCTCCAACGCTGATGAAGGTGATCTATTGACCAGGTAACATGCAGTCTCCACCGCCTCTGCCCAGAATTCTTGTCCTAACCCGGCACCACTGAGCATGCTTCTTTCCCTTTCCATCAACGTCTTGTTCATTCTTTCTGCAACTCCATTTTGCTGAGGTGTATATGGAGTAGTCTTCTGTCGTGCTATACCACACTTCTTACATAATTCTTCAAATTCCTTACTGCAAAACTCTCCACCGTTATCTGTCCTCAACACCTTTATCTTCTTCTCTATCTGGTTTTCCACCAGAGCCTTAAATTCTTTAAACCTTTCAAAGACTTCAGATTTCTTCTTAAGGAAATATATCCATGTATTCCTTGAGAAGTCATTTATAAATGATACATAGTACACAGACTTACCCAGTGATGGAACCTTCACAGGTCCAAACACATCACTGTGCACAAGTTCTAATATATGTTTCGCCCTCTTACCACCAGAGGGGAAACTCACCCAATTTTTCTTCCCATATACACAATTTTCATAGAAATCAAAATCTAGAGAGCTATTACTCATAACTTCTACCATACCTTTACCAAGAAATATTCGAAGGCCCTTCTCTCCAATATGTCCAAGCCTTTGATGCCACATCATGGTCTTCTCTCCAGAGACCACTAGATTTTCTGCTCCACTTTCAGGAACCACAGAACTATTGCACCCATCAACAACAATGCTACCTTGCAACTTGTACAGAGTTCTAATACGAACTCCCCGCATCAATACTAGTGCTCCCCGAACCATCTTGCAGGTATCCTTCTCAAACACTATTTTTACACCTGCATCATCCAGCTTGCTTACAAAAATCAGATTTCTGGCCAATGCAGGAATATGCAGAACACCCGGAAGTGTTCTAACCCTTCCACCTTGCAACTTCAACTTTACTTTTCTGTGACCAACGATTCTAGCCTTCCTATCATCCCCTAAGAAGACATCACCACCATCTTATTTCTCATACTTGCAGAACCACTCTCTATGGGGAGTGAAGTCAAAGGATGCACCTAAGTCAATCAACCATGCCTCATGATCTACATGTGTACTTGAAGAAGCCAAGTACACATCCCCACCTTCATCTGAGGTGGTTTTCGCCTCTAGAGAAGGAGCATCATCAGATCCCTTTCCTTTGTCAGGAGCTTTAGATTTACAATCCCTTTTGTAGTGCCCTTCCTTTCAGCATTTCCAGCACACCACCTTTACAGGTTTTCTTGGAGATTTAGATCTTCCTCTATATTTAGATCTCCCACTCGATGACTTATTTTTGTTTCTATTCTAGGACCTTCCTCGTACAGACAAGGCATCACCATTATGGCTCTCCATATTTTTCCATCTCATCTCCTCCATCAACAAGGATGAGACTATTTCATCAAACTGCAAGGCAGTTGCATTGCTACCTATTGCAATAACCAGACTATCCCACGAATCTGGTAGAGAACAAAACAAACTAATGCACTTATCTTCATCTGAAATTTTGATATCAACAGACGATAATTGACTTACCACAGTATTAAATGCATTCAGATTCTTTGTCACCGAGTCTCCATCTTTCATCGTCAGGTTATACAACTTTTTCCGTAGGAACAGTTTATTCACTAGAGACTTAGTTGGTACAAAGTCCCTAACTTGTCCCACAAAGCCTTCAACGTAGCTTCCCCTAATACATTCAGCAATACTGAATCTGAGACACACAACCATATTGTGCTCTTTGCCTTCTAATCCAACTTCTTCCATTCTTCATCAGACGCTCCCGTTGGTTTAGTACTCGGATCTACCACGATCCACTGATCTTTATCCACCAACAGATCCTCCATCTTGAGTTTCCACAACTCAAAACTCTAACCATTAAATTTCTCGATCTCTATCTTTCCACTGCTCGCCATCTTATTTCACCACCAGAATCGATCCCACAGATCTCCCACTGAACGGGGTCTACCACAGGCCCGAGCGAAACCCCTCAGCAACAAAGGCATCCCATTGAAGCCAAAACAACTCTGATACCAAATGTGGGTTTTAACCCCATACAAAAATTACCTGCATACGAATTCTAAAACACAAAAAATAAATAATGCGAGAGCATAACACATAAAACACATATACATAGAGATTTCCCCTGGATCCCAAAACCGGGACTACCAGCTTGATTTTTCATTATGTTCCTTTCAATGTTACAATACATATTTACACATGCTGAAGCATCCAATACCATGGACCGAAAACCATCGCGTCGAAAGCCATGGACTGAAAACCATCACATCCAAAAACCATGTGCGAAAAATCATGCACAAAACCATAGGTAGGTCTGCCCAACTTAATATAGGGTCCAAAAACAAAATTTTCCGGGGCGCTGCCCTGGACCCCATAGAGTGGGGTTACTTGCACCCCTCAAACCCCTTGTGACCCCCCCTCGCTACGCAATCGGCACAATAAAGGGGGGCACTCCGCCCCCCTTCTAACCCCCCCATTAACTACTTGGGCTAGTTGTGGAAAGAATATAACACAACCCAACATAAATTTGAGTGAATTCAAATCCTTCCTACTGAAGCGGAAGAATGGATTGAACACGTGACCTTGAGGGATATGCATAGGAGAAACCACAACATATGTCAGTTGTATCAACGCCGACTCCATTCAATTGGAGTCAAAATTTGTATGAGAATGGACCCTGCATTATCGCATCATGATCATAATTTATAAGCATACAACTGATGAGTTGGGTGGTGTTGTTTGCAATACATATACATATATTCTCTTGAAGATAATTGTGTTGTAATGTTTTATTAAACTGTAGTTGGTTTAAGGCTTGGACTTGGTCCAAATTGTAACGTGAAATTGGCATGCTGCTCATTTTGTTTTTCAATTTTTGTTTGAGAGTTGTAGGCTGATGCAAACTGATGTAATCTTGACTGAGCGCATCGAGCATTGGATTGGGAACTTGTATGAATATACCCACAAGATGCATGCATACATACTGTTTTCCTGTGTGGTTGTTAATTAGTTGGAGGTGATGAATTTACAATAGAAGTGTGAATGCTTTGTCTTCTTCATCTGTTATCGCCATTACTGAAAGGTTCTTTGAGTGGATTTTTTGTTTTTATATACTTATGGTTGTCTTTTATATCATGTATTGTCCATAGTACTGTCATGATGAAGCAGTATGGCTATGCATTTCACACTCGACAATATGATTCAGGTGGCAGTATTAATTAATAGTAGATTTTTTATAACTATTAAAAATTGTTTGTAAATTAAGCGACGATAAACTTTCAAAATCATATTCAGATCCGTAATTATGGATCAATACAAGGGTTTTCAGTATTGAAAACTACAGCCTTTTTAAGATGCCATGCCAGAATTATGCCCGTTCTCTTTAGGGAGAAATTGATATGGTTGAATTGCAAAGTTTGTACCAGCTGAGGAAATGACATGAGGAGAATTTTGTATCAATATCTTTTTTTTATTTTGTTGTTGTAATTTATATTTGGTGCATAACCAATCATTGTACAATATAACATAATTCAAATTGATGGGTCTTGGCGCTTGGAAACGCCTGAACATATCATCAGTTTAATTGTGTTTACATATTGTTATGCTTTGTTGTTATTGGTGCTAAGAAACCACGGTACAACAGCTACATGTTACAATACGAAATCCATGTGTGTGACACAGGTCAGGTTGTTTGATCAATTTTTGAACACATTCAAAATTCAGACCGTCTGCCTAGAAATTGATGGATATCCTAAACAAAAATGCACAACACATGGTGATTAGTCCATAGGATGTTTAATTACTTGAAAACTCTTATCACTGAAGCCCCGATGACCTGAGTTTTCAATATTTTTGATCTTGCAAAGTTCATCAATGATGGTCCGAAGCAAGCATGTGTTAAATGGAGTTCAAGTGACAACTCAAAGTAGTTGATGAAGAAAGAGCGATGTTCGCAAAGATTCCAAAGTGGATGTGAGTGTTGGTGAAAACCAGTGAGACAGAGACGAGTTATATTGTTGTAATATGTATTCTTTATATTGTAATTAGTGTTATTTTTAATTTTGAGATGTAAGCATTCGAAGGAAGGTACTTGGAGACAATGCTTACATGTTAAATTTATAATTGGTTGAGAGAATATCTCAACTCCCATATTCATATTTGGAATTAGTTGGATCTCAATCCAACTATATATTTATTGTTGGACAGTTGGCATTGTCTAGATAGCTAGTAGCTTAGTGAAGATATCTATAAGTGTGTTGGCATTGATGTCCACACTCATGTTGGGGATATGTGTTGGGTAGTTTGGATTGCCTAATTGTTTGCAGGAGTGTTTGGATTGATGTCAACTAGACTATCTTGGATGCTTGTTGCAACAAATGATTTGTAGTGATGGTCGAGGAGAAATCCCATGGTTGCTTCAGGCTTCATGTAGAGAATCATCATAGTAGCAGGCTTATTGGAGAAGCCATAAATGATGATTAGAGTGATGGACTAGATTAAATTCCATGGTAGCCGCAGGCTATATGTCGAGAGTTTGGAGCCATCTTAGAGGTAGTCGATGGGCTCAAAGTGTTAATTTTAGGCAACAATGGTATGTTTCATGCTTTAGAGCAATTTTACTCCAATTTATTTATTAGCCCAATATCAATATCCGTATTAGAAATCACATCAACATGATAGTAACATTCAGATAGAACATAAACATAAATAGTAGAAGACAAGCCAAGACAAGAGGTGATCCAGGTGGATCTCCTGATACCAGTGGCATGGTAAAAATCTCAAAATTCAAAGTGGTAAAAAGTTGATGAACTTGACACCAGATCGAAGTAATTTTCACCCTGATTCCAACGGTGTGAACAACACTCCAGTCCGAGTTCGTATGAGGAAGATAGAAGCAATCAAAGTTTAAGGTTGACTTGTCCATGTAGCGGGCTTAAGGAGGGCGCAATTTGGTAGAAACCTGGCACCGGAACCCAGTTAGTTTTCCGCAAAAAATTGTAGGATGACTAATTCATCCAATAACCCCTAAGGTTCGAGAAATTTTCTAAGGTGGGCTAATAAGTTTAAAAAAAGGGCAGCAGGCCATGACCCTCGCCACCCCCTGTGGAGCCCAAAATAATTTAAATATAAAAAAAGGGGCGGGCGGTCATGACCCCGCTACCCCCGGAACTACCCTAACAAACCCATATTATATATAGTGTTGGGGGCAAGTTGTCTGCCCCATCACCCCTCCACTTCATTTAGTCAACGTAAACATCGACAGAGAATGGGGAGACAGACCACCGCTCTAAGGGACCTGCCACCCAGTATAACAAATACAACCACCCTGTGTTAAAATGGGGAGGGACAAGATTTGATCCCCCAACCCCTCCTCAAACTATTTTATCATTGCACCAACGGACTCTGTTGGGAGGTCCGCCAACCAATTGATATTTAAAGCTTTCTGAACAGTGCGACCGGGGGGGAGTGGGCACGAATTTCGAGAACTATATAATTTTATTGCAGGAAGGCGGAACCCTGAGAAGCCTATGGCAGAGGGTGGAATCTTTCCTGAGCACATTTTTCAGAGAGTCAATTTGGTCTAGTGTCAGAATTGGGCAAATTTATATCGATTTTGCACCTCTCGGTGACAAGAACTCAACGGTGATGTCAGTTTCTGCAACAAAGCTCTCCATTTTTTTGGCCATTTTCTAGATTAGAGGTATAATATTCCTTATGTAAATGTTGATTGTACTTCTTTCTCTTTTATGCCACTTAATGAATGAAGGCCTCCCCATTGATCGAGAAGGGCCCTAAGACGTAGTCCAAATTGGACGAACTTCGTTATCAAGTCTCTTGTCTTATTTTCATGCCTTTATGTAATTCCTCTCTATTTTCATGTGCACATTAATTTCTATGTTTAAGCTACAATTTGTTCATGTAATTATTTAATACATATATACGAAAAATATCTTGGATCAAGTGGTATCAGAGCAGGTATTTGTAGATGTGAATTACATGTTTGTATGCTAACAAGAAATAGGCTCCGAAGAGGCGAAGAGAAACTAAAGTCTTTCAATATTGAAGCGGGGCATACACATCGAAGGAGGAACATGGAAGATGACAAGGCTCATAATGAGGAGGAGAGAAATTACTGCAAAGCCTTCTATAAAATGGAAAGAAAGGACGATCAATTGTTTTCAAGGCTGGAGAAAGTGGAGGAGAGAAAGCCATAAGAAGAAGGTTCGGTACATGGAAATGGTGGAGAAGAACCCCCTCCTTCTCCTTCCATGAGTGAAATTTCTTCTTCCTCTCATCACCATCATCTTAGGAATTCAAGAGATGCATCTAAGAAACCTTTCTTTAAATTAGATGTCAAATTTGATCTTCCCAAGTATAATGGTGAAAGTAATGCACACAAGCTTAATAATTGGATTAGGAAGATTGAAATCTACTGTAGGATTCAACAGATCGAAGGGGACGAGGCAAATATCCAATTGGCTTCTCTAAGGCTCAGTGGCACCACTCTCGTTTGGTGGGAGAGAAAATTGCGAAGCAGTAAGAGTTTGGGTAATCTTCTTTCCTCAAGGTCTAGTTTTATTTATGCATTAAAGGAACAATTTTATCCCTTTGGTTATAAGAAAAAATTCTTAATGGACTGGCAATACTTAATGCAAGGCAGAGGTGAGGATGTTCAAAGATTTACCAAGGAGTTTAGAAAACAAGCACTTAATTTGGGTGTTGCACTTGACTCACCCGAAGTGGTAACTAAGTATATTGGATCATTACATAGTTACATTAGGCATTCATTATTATTGTTTGAACCTACTATTATTGACTCGGCCAGTGTGAAGGTCATCCATCTTGAAAATAAGGGAAAGAACAAACGAGATGATCATTCCAATAAACCACCTTTCAAACCTCCAAATGGAAAATCCAAAGGGAAAGGAAAAGAGGATGACATCAACCAAGAAAGATGAAGGGGAAAAGCTTTATTTCACTCACTCCAAAAAGGAAGGTCATGACGATGATCATTCTTAGAAATTGTACCCGAAAAAGAGACCAGAGAAGTATGGAGGAAAGGGAGAGCAGAAGACAATGGCAACTGTGCAGTAAGACCTTGGATCTGATTCCAAAGATGAAGCATTGATCAAAACAGAAGGAACAAAAGTTACTCTTACACCTCTTGTTAATTCTGAATCACATGAAAGCACTAGTTCAACAGATGAGTCTCTTCCTAATGAACGAAAGAGAATTGAGTTATTTCATATTAGAGTTGTCGTAAATCATACAAAAGTTGAAACTCTATTTGATACCGTATCCCAAGAAAATTTAATTTCAGAGTCCTTGGTAATGAAGCTAGGCTTAAAAACCAAACCACATCCAAAACCTTATCCGCTTGGATGGATACATGATAAAGCGAATTTGAATATAACTAAGCAGTGCAAGGTTAAATTTGTGATCACTTAGAAGTTAGTGGATGAGGTAGAACTTGATTTTATACCATTGGATATCTGTGGCATGGTGTTAGGGAGTCCATATTTATATGATAGAAAAGTAGTTTTCTTCCGTCATGAAAATAAATACCAAATCACAAAAGATGGGGTAGAATATATTGTAAGGGCTCATCAAACTAGAATCAATGTCAGCCTTGTAAGTGCAGGACAAATGAAGAGGTTGGTGAGTAAAGGATGCATGCTTATGGTTGTAAGAAGAAAGGATGAAGAATTATCTAATGCTTTCCATGGTTTTGATCCTGTTCATAAGAAGGAATTATGTGAATTAATTTCTAACTATGATGAGATGTTCCAGGAACCAAGGGGATTACCTCCGAAAAGGGGAATCCAACATGAGATCCATTTTCAGCATGACGCTCCTTTACCAAACATTGTCATGTACAGGATGTCGACTATTGAGATGGAGGAGATCAAAAAACAGGTACAGGAACTATTAAACCAAGGGGTCATCAGACCAAGCACTTCTTTGTGTGGCTTACTAGTTGTCTTAGTGCCAAAGAAATATGCAACATGGAGGATGTGTGTAGATTACTAGGCGCTAAAAAAATCATGGTGAAAAATCGTTACCCTCTCCCTCGCATTGATGATTTTCTAGATCAATTAAAGAATTCTATCTATTTCACCAAATTGGATTTGCGTAGTGGTTATCCCTAGGTTCGAATTACAGAGCAGGATGTGTGAAAAATTGCCTTCAAGACCAAACAGGGGTTGTTGGAAGGGATGGTGATGCCATTCGGACTTTGCAACGCTCCAGCCACTTTCATGAGGGTCATGAATGATATTTTTAGGACTTTCATTGATGAATTTGTTCTTGTATATCTAGATGATATTCTTGTCTTTAGTAGAAATTGGAATGAACATGTATGCCATGTAAAGCAAGTGCTTGATGTACTGAAAATAAAAATAAAAATAAAAAATAAAAAAAATCTATGTAATATTGTCAAAGTGTGAGTTTGGGAAAACCTCTTTGGTTTACCTAGGTCACATTATTGGTCATGGTTAGTTAAAAATTGATGCTTCTAAAGTTGAAGCAATTGTAAATTTCCCTAAGCCTACTAGTGTAACCGAGGTTCACAGCTTTCTGGGTGTAGTGCAGTATTGGAGGAGATTTATTGCCAATTTCTCTATTATTGCATCACCTCTACACACATTGACAAGCATAAAGGAAGTCTTTCAATGGGGAGGAAAGTAGTAGAAGTCCTCCGAAGCATTGAAAGAAAAGATCAGCATCACACTATTCTTGGCCTTACTAGATCTCCAGCAGCCATTTGGGATCTAGACAGACGCCAAAAGATATGTGATGGGAGTTGTATTGATGCAGAAAAAGAAGCCAATATGTTACCATTGAAAGAAATTTTCTTAGGCTGTGATGAACTATCCCACTTATGACAAAGAGTTATATGCCTTGGTCCAGAGTGTGAAAAAGTGGAAACACTACCTGATCAGCAAGGAGACCATCATCCACACGGATCATCAGCCCTTGCAATAACTTTACTCACAAACCAAGTTGCAACAAGCTCGTCATTTCAGGTGGATGGGTTTTCTTCAGAAATTTCATCTGGTAATAAAGTATAAGAAGGGCACTAGCAACAAAGTGGCTGATATGCTATCTCGCCCTCCTATTTCTGCTTTTGTTATATTGCATAATGCTTCATTATATTTTGAAAGTTATGCTAAACAATATGCTAATGATGATGATTTTAAGGATATTTATGCAAAACTAACCCATGGTTCACAGGTGGACAACTATCATTTGTAGGGGAAATTGACATATCACCTTGGGAAATTATGCATACCCACAGGAGAAAGAGTACATGTAATTAGGGAGCAACACACTTCCCTTGTGTCTCGTCATTTTGGTGTTGAATTTGTGTCATTTGCAAAGTTTTTCCTTTTGGCCTCATGTGAAGAACATTGTGACTCGTTATGTAAAGGGATGTGTGATGTGTTATATTTCAAAGCCCTCTAATATAAAACTTGGGCTCTACACACCACTCCCTATTCCGAGTCGTCCATGGGAAAGTGCGTCGATGGATTTTGTAGGAGCTTTGTCTTTGTCTAGAAAAGGTCACAATTATTTGTATCTCACCGTTGACCGTTTTAGTAAGATGTGTATTTTAATGCCTTGTAAAAATTAGATCAATGAAGAGTAGGCTGCTTATCTTTTCTTTCAGCATGTTTGGTTCCATTTCGAGTTGCCCACATTGATTATGTCAGATCGAGAATCTCACTTTCTTCGACAGTTTTGGACTAGCTTGTGGAAGATGATGGACACCAAGTTGAAAAGAAGCACAACATTTCATCCACAGACCGACGGATTGTTAGGGTCCCACCCTAACCCCCTTATTTATGTAATAAGATTGAGTCATAGTTATAGTTAAGTAAAGAGTCAATAAAGGCCATATTAATAATTGTAAGTGGTTAACCCGCATTTAATGAAGGGACCACAGTTAGTTGCAAATGGGCCATGGTATTAGATAGATGGTATTAATAAGAACCATGGTATTGCCCCATGGTATTGCATGTATGAATCCTATATAAAGGATAGAGACTCCCCTCGAGGAGCAATGTGTCTTATTTTGTAATTGAGTTCTGCTCTATTGGAGGTTGCCCCCTCGAAGAGGCAAGTGAACATTGCTCTCTGAATAATAAAGTACTTGCTGTTATTTCTCATTGTTCTATGTTCTGGGTATATTTCTTCGCATATTTGGTATTCTTGTATCATCTTGCAGGTTAAGAGCATAACAAGTGATATCAGAGCGCTTTCCAGGGCCGATGGGATCTCCAATTTTTAGCAATTTTTTTTTTGGCTAGAGACATGTTTCGGCGTCTTTAAACCATGGGATCAGTCGTTGAGCGCATAAACCTATGGATTTGGGGAGGCATGCACGCAGGAAATACAAGAGGCGGTCACGCTTGTTGGACTCCCTTGTAACCCCTGTGGGTACCCCTTCGAGTAGTAGCGCATTAGACAGAACCGCGCACAAACTGTCTTCCAAGTACCCTCTGGGTATATCAGAAGCCCCCTAGCTCCCTTGAAACCTCGCCATAGATAAACCATCGGTCGTCTTGCTGCTACAGTACACCGAGAACAGCACTGAGAGAGATTACTCGCATGTACAATAGGGTAGTCGGGTTGTACGGCTAAGGGTACGGTTGATCCTCCTTGGTTAGTACCCTAAAAAATTGGGCCGAGTGCTACTGTCAGACCCTTATGTATATTGTGATCTATAGCACCTAACACTCTTGGAGACCATAGTTCCCTTCTCTATCTCCGGATCACGCATAATCTTTGCCAGATCAGATCTCGCAAGTGGGGTTTTGTCTTAGCAGCAGCAATCAGTTCTGCCATCTAGATCTATCAGAACAACCATTCGGATCTATTAGATCCATCAGATCTGTAGCAGCAATCAGTTCCGTCGTTCAGATCTATCAGATCAGCCATTCAGATCTCTCAGATCCATCAGGTTCGCCATCCAGATCTGAGTAGTGGTGTGGGTTCCTATACCTGGGGGTGATTTTCACAGGACTTTTGGTAGCATTGACATTTCTGGGATTCGGCTACTGCAGCATTCCTAAGCAAGGAGTAAAACTCCGTTCGGAGTAGGAAAAAAAAAGAGTTTGAGACCCCCGGGGTGCTTATTGGTGACTTAGCCCATCGAAATCAGGACGACAAGCTGAGCAAGGTGGTACCATTCAATTGTTAGTGCAAGGTGGTACATCGGATCGGTGCATGGTAGAAGCTAGAGCTCAAGCTATGGCAAATGAGAGGATTGACAAACTTGAATCAACATTGAACAAGCTCATGTCGTTGCTGCAGAACTTAAATACAACACTCCCTAAGGGCAAGGAGGAGGCACGCAAGGAGGCACATATTGGCCATGAAAATAGTGAGGGTGAGTCTAGCTAGTCGCTTCACCTCTTTGGCACCTACCAACAATCCCATCCGCGACCACCCAAGCTGTACATGTATAAATTTGATGGCTCTCACCAGGCCACATGGATAGCACAAATGGAACAATATTTCGCTCTGAATTACATCCTGGATAATGCGACTCAGCTTAGTGTGGGTATCATGTACTTGGACAATGAAAGATGGCAATGGTGGCAATGGCATCAACGTTGCTATGGAAGGCCCTTGACTTGGGAGAAATTCAAAAAAGCTCTTATGGATCATTTTGACCATGAATCTGAATTTTTGGGTCATCTCACTAAGCTCCGACAGACAAGAATAGTGAATGAATATGTTACAGCCTTTGAAGCCTTAGCTTTCCGCACTGGAGGTCTACACGATGAGTTCTACGTGGAATGTTTTGTCAGTGGTCTCAAAGAAGCCATACAAGCCCATGTCCGACTGCACCACCCTAGCTCATGGCTGCATGCTTGTAGGATAGCTCGTGAAGTCGAACGTGCATTAGCGGCCCAGTCCAATCACCCAAATTTCATCGCCAAGGGTCACCCCCCACAGGCTCAAAGCACTACCCAAACACTCAAGGTTCAAAAGGTGTCACCAACAGAAATGGTAGAAAGAAGAAAGCAAGGCTTATGTTACTACTGTGATGAGAAATACTCCCCTGGGAAAAAATGCAAGGAGCCCAAATTCTTTCAAATTGATGTTGCTGATCACAGTCTATCGGAGGAAGCCCCACCACTTGAGGAACCAGAGGAGGAAGAAGAGGACAACCAGCAGAACAATGTACCTGAAGAACCAGTTATCTCGATGCATGCTTTGGCAGGGATTTCTTCACCTCAAACTCTCAAAATCAGAGGTTTTATTAAGCATAGCCCACTAGTAATCTTGATTGATAGTGGAAGTACACATAATTTTATCCATCAAAGAGTCGCGAAAGCAGTGAATTGTTTTATCCGAGTAGTTTCTAACTTCTAGGTCCAAATTGCTGATGGGGGAACAATGAAATGTGAAGGTCGCTGTGAAAGTGTCAAACTTCAAATGGGGGATTATTAGTTAAAGACCCATATGTTTGCCATACACATGGGAGGGTGCGACATTATCCTCGGTGCTGAATGGATTCGCACACTTGGCCCAATCATAACGGATTTCCAGGAGTTATATATGAGCTTTAAGTAGAACAACCAAACACATACCCTCCGCGGACTCCAGGCGGGAGCTCCCTCTATCATCAGTTCACATCGGATGGAAAAATTGTTAAAAAAGGGCCACCATGGAGTTATAGCTCAATTTAATGCCATCCAGGCCTTTGAACCCAATTCTCTTCATATTCATCCTGAGATGCAACAGATCTTAAACAACCATCTGCCAGTCTTTGACAAGCCTCATGAGCTTCCCCCTTCGAGAGGGGAACATGATCATAGCATTATTTTGGTCCCAGGGTTCCAACCACCAAATGTACGCCCATAAAGATATCTGTTTGCCCAAAAGAATGAAATAGGAAAAATAATCAAGGAACTCTTGGAAGCAGGCGTCATTCGTCCTAGAATTAGTCCTTAATCATCGCTGGTGGTCATGGTGCTCAAGAAATATGGGGAATGGTGTATGTGTCCAGACTTCAGGGCCCTTAATAAGTTGACAGTCAAAGATAAATTTCCCATCCCGGTTGTCGATGATTTGCTGGATGAACTAAATGGGGCTCAATTCTTTACTAAGCTCGACCTTCGCTCAGGCTACCACCAAATTCGCATGAAAGAAGTAGACATTCCAAAGACTGCTTTCTGAACTCATGAAGGCCATTATGAGTTCCTGGTCATGCCATTCGGTCTTTGTAATGCCCCATCCACTTTTTCGAGCCTTATGAACCACCTGCTCAAACCATATCTAAGAAAATTTGTCCTTGTTTTCTGTGATGACATCCTCATCTACAGTCGCACCTGGGTCGCACATCTTCAGCATGTAGATCTGCTCTTGCAACGGCTCCGCAAGCATAAATTATTTGTCAAGATGTCCAAGTGTTCTTTTGGTAGGGAAGAAGTTGAGTATTTGGGCCACATTGTGGAGCGTGAAGGTGTCAGGGTGGACCCCAAAAAGATCCAGGCAATGCAAGAATGGCCTCAACCCAAGACCTTGAAGAGCCTGAGAGAATTTCTGGGTCTCACATGCTACTATCGCAAATTTGTTCGCAATTATGGTCACATTGCCAGGCCCCTAACTCAACTCCTCAATAAAAATTCATTCCTCTAGAATGATGAAGCACAACGGGCCTTTACAGCTCTCAAACATGCCATGTGTTCCACTCCAGTCTTAGCACTACCCAACTTCACCAAATCTTTTGTGATTGAATGTGATGCTTCGGGTACGGATATTGGGGCGATCTTAATGTAGGAAGATTGTCCCTTGGCCTTCACAAGCCAACAACTAAGTGGCAAGAATCTGGGACAATCTACCTATGAGAATGAGATGATGGCCATCTTACATGCAGTAGATACCTGGCGACCATACTTATTAGGGCGACGTTTCCAAATCTGCACAGACCATCAAAGCCTTAAATATTTTTTGGAGCAACGCTTATCCTCACCACAACAAAATAAATGGCTCGCCAAAATGCTGGGATATGATTATGAGATAATTTACAAGAAAGGGTGAGAAAATATTGTAGCAGATGCATTATCCTGCCAATTTGAGGAGGAAAGTACCTTGCTCACAATTTCCCTTCCCATTCCCGAATGGATTGAAGAGGCTCGCAAGGAATGGTTTTCACATCCCTGGCTCTCCCAACTCATTAATCAATTGCAGGCGGATCCAAATTCCACTGCGGGCTACTTGTGGCAGGATGAGATTCTTCACTACAAAGACAGAATAGTAATATCACCAACATCCACCCTCAAAAGCCGCATTTTGGCGGAGTTGCACTCATCTCCCACTGCAGGACATTCAGGCTTTCAGAAGGCGTATGCTCGCACTCGGAGATATTTTTTTTGGACAGGCATGGAAAAGGACATTCTGACTTTTGTAGCTGAATGTGATGTCTGTCAGTGACACAAAGAAGAAATAGTCAAATACCCAGGCACATTATAGCTATTGCCCATCCCGGCCTCAATCTGGACGGAGGTTTCTATGGATTTCATTACGGCTCTTCCAAAGTCAGGAAACAAGTCAGCCATCATGGTGGTTGTGGACAAACTTTCTAAGTATGCTCATTTTTGTGCCCTACCCCACTCTTTTACACCAACTTTGGTCGCTCAATCTTTCATGGATCATAGCTTCAAATTGCATGGCATGCCCACTTCCATTGTGTCTGATCGTGACCCGGTCTTCACCAGTAACTTTTGGCAAGAAATCTTCCGGCTACAAGGTACCCAACTACAATTTAGTACTTCCTATCATCCACAAACTGATGGTCAAACTGAAGCAGTCAACAAATGTCTGGAAACCTACCTTAGGTGTTTCACTTCTGAAAAGCAACATCTCTGGGTACAGTGGTTACCTCTAGCTGAATGGTGGTATAACACCAACTATCATGCCACCACCAAAATGACTCCATATGAAGCAGTTTATGGTCAACTCCCTCCTTCCCCTACTTCTTATATCAAGGGATGCTCGAAGGTACAAGAAGTGGATCAACTCCTACAGAACCACACAACCATGTTGGCCCACCTTAGAGAGAATCTTCATCAAGCTCAAAACCGCATGAAGCAACAGGTAGATCAACATCACTCAGAACGCCAATTTCAAGAAGGATATCAGGTATTTTTGAGGCTGCAACCATATAAGCAAACATCACTCAAAGACAAGGGTTGTCAGAAACTATCTCCAAAATTCTACGGACCGTGTCAAGTACTTCAGCGCATTGGAGAAGTTGCCTACAAGCTAGCTCTACCACCCACTGCAAAAATCCATCCAGTTTTCCATGTCTCATGCCTCAAGAAAGAGATTGGGAACAATTGCAGAATTCAAACCAGTCTACCTAAACTGGATGAAGAAGGGTCAAGCTGGCTCCAACCTGAACAGGTTCTTGATACACGAGAAAGGCACCTGCGTGGCCGCATGATCAAGGAAGTCCTTGTCAAGTGGAAAGACACCTCTCCAGAAGATGCAACCTGGGAACCAACCACCATTCTTCAGCAGTTTCCACAGCTTCAGCCTTGAGGATAAGGCTATTCTTATGGGGGAGGGCATGTTAGGGTCCCACCCTAACCCCCTTATTTATGTAATAGTATCGAGTCATAGTTATAGTTAAGTAAAGAGTCAATAAAGCTCATATTAATAATTGTAAGTGGTTAATCCACATTTAATGAAGGGACCACAGTTAGTTGCAAATGGGCCATGGTATTAGATATATGGTATTAATAAGAACCACGGTATTGCCCCATGGTATTGCATGTATGAATCTTATATAAAGGATAGAGACTCCCCTTGAGGAGCATTGTGTCTTATTTTGTAATCGAGCTCTGCTCTATTGGAGGTTGCCCCCTCAAAGAGGCAAGTGAACATTGCTTTCTGAATAATAAAGGACTTGTTGTTATTTCTCATTGTTCTATGTTCTAGGTATATTTCTTTGCATATTTGGTATTCTGGTATCGTCTTGCAGGTTAAGAGCATAACACGGATAGACAAAGGTTGTCAACCGCATCGTGGTACACTTATTGTGAGGCTATTGTGGAAAACATCCTATGTTGTGGGATGAGCATCTTCCATATGTGCAACATTCCTACAATCTAGCAGTGCACTCATCTAAGCATTGTTCATATGGTCTTTGGAAAGGAAGATGACTCAGTGGACATGATGATAGGGACAAAGCGCAACGGTTCATTCAGTGGATCTAGTTGATTCATCAAGCAATACAGGAGCAGTTGGAAAAAGTCAAGGCCGATACAAGGCTCGACATGACAAACACTGAGTCGACCATCAATTTCAAGTGAGTGACAAAGTGTGGTTCCATACCAGCAAGGACATAATGAAGGGAGAAGGGAAGAAATTGTGACCAATCTGGTATGGTCCATTCAACATCTTGGAGAATATTGGAGACAATGCTTTTCGTCTCGATTCGCCATCATATATGCAAATGTACTCCATAGTGAATGTTGAAAACTTAAAGCTTTATGACCCACCATTGATTATGGACACTGAAGAGGTGGGATCAGTGCCTATAGTTGAGGACTTTGCACTAGAGTATCTTGATGATTTGCCTGAAGATATCATCCTTGACAAATGAACCAGGACTTCACAACAGGGAGAGGTGGAGTACCTTCGAGTTGGTTTCAAAGGGATGACCCCTAGCAAGGCAAAATGGCTAGAAAATGAAAGGGTGAGGGAACGATTACCTCACTTTCCAATTGACTAATAAATATTTTGGTGGTCCAAAAGCTCCTCAATGGGGAGGATTGATCTAGGTGGATCTCCAGATACCAGTGGCATGGTAAAAAGCTCAAAATTCAAAGTGGCACAAATTTGATGAACTTGACAACAGATCGAAGTGCTCATTGCCTTGATTCCAACGGTGTGAACAACACTCCAATCCAAGTTCGTATGAGGAAGATAGAAGCAGTCAAAGTTTAAGGTTGACTTGCCCATGTGGTAGGCTTAAGGAGGGCGCAATTTTGCAGAAACCCGTCACCGAAATTCGGCTAGTTTTCTAGGCAAATTTGTAGAATGATTAATTCGTCCAATAACCCCTAAGGTTTGAGAAATTTTTTAAGTCGGGCTGGTAACTTAAAAAAAGGGCGGTAGGCCATAACTCCTGCTGCCCACGGTGCAGCCCACAACAATTTAAATATAAAAAAGGGGCAGGAAACCATGACCCCGCCACCCCCGGAACTGCGACAACAAACCCATATTATATATAGTGTTAGGTTAACCACGCCGCCCCTCCAATTCATTTATTGAACGTAAACAACGTCAGAGAATGGGGAGACTGGCACCGCTCTGGTGGACCTACCGTCCAATATAACAAATACAACCACCCTGTGTTAAAACATGGAGGGGCGGGATTTAATCCCTTGGCCCCTCCTCAACCATTACACTATTTTACCATTGAGCCAACGGACTTTGTTGGGAGGTTTTCCAACCAAATTATATTTAAACCTCTTTGAACAGTGCGACCGGGGGGGAGCGGGAACAAATTCCGAGAACTATATTATTTTATTGCAGGAATGCAGAACCCTGAGCGGCCTGTGGTAGGGGGCGGAACCTTGCCTGAGCACATTTTTCAGAGGGTCAATTTGGTCCAGTGTCAGAATTGGGCAAGTTTTATCTCTATTTTGTACCTCTTCGTGATAGGAACTCAACAGTGATATCAGTTTTTACAACAAAGCTCTCCATTTTTTGGCCATTTTCCAGATTGGAGGTATAAGACTCCTTATGTAAATGTTGATTGTACTTCTTTCTCTTTTATGCCACTTAATGAATGAAGGCCTCCCCATTGATTGAGAAGGGCCCGTAGATGTATTCCAAATTGAACGAACTCTGTTATCAAGTCTCTTGTAGTCTTTTCATGCCTTTATGTGTTTCCTCTCTTCTTTAATGTGCACATTAAATTTCTATAGTTAAGCTACAATTTGTTCATGTAATTCTTTAATACATGTATAAGTAAAAGATCTTGGATCAAGAGGAGACAAGATGTGGCACCAGCGAGGGACAAACCCCAATGTGGGGAAACCCTTGATCAATTCTTCTTATATTCTTTAATAGTTCAACAGAGAGAGAGATAGTACAATTTACAAATCTGATAATTTGTGACAACAACAAAAGAGCCCTAACTAGAAAAGTCAATGCTGGTCAACAGGGAAGATTTGACCCTCAATAAATTGGTCAACTTCAGTCAACTTCAGCCTCCAAACAACAAGATGAATCAACCGTCAAAAGAACCCAAGATCAGCCGAGTCAAATCTGGTCAAACAACCAACCTGCGGTCATCGCTAGTTGCAATCAATGCTGGTCAAAGTCAACATTTGGCCTCGATTTCTATGCCCAGAAATGCGGCCTGCCAAAACAGAGATAGCCCCTACAAAAAACCAATGAAAGGAGGTCAACGCATGCTAGTCAACGCTTGGCCAAATTGTCCAAATATTCGGTCTCCTGAAGTTTCAGCCTACTAAAATTTCGCTCTCCTGAAATTTCAGTCTCCTAAAATTTTGGCCTCCTAAAATTTTGCTCTCCCGAAGTTTCACTCTCCTGAAATTTCAGGCTCCTAAAATTTCACTCTCCTGAAATTTCGGTCTCCTGAAATTTCAGCTTCCTGAAATTTTGCTCTCCTGAAATTTTAGACGTGTGGAGAGAGAGAGGCCTAGAAATCCGTACCCAATCAATGAGGAGGGAGAGAGAGAAGTGTGAAGATGAGTGTGTCCAAATGAGGCTAAGTCACCTTCTATTTATATGCAATGTTGAGGATGAATAGATGTGACTGTTGGGCTTCTGAGCCTACATAAGTTTGTTGGCCTTCATTGACAATTTGTCCATAATCAAAATAAATTCATAACTTAATTTGTACATGTCAGAATCGGATGATCTTTAGATCAATCCTACACCTCTCGGAGAAAGGAATCCAAGAAAAATATCAGCTATCTAAATAAGATGACCCATCTGGAGTTTCGCCCTAGTTGCCAATTTTAACACTCCCTCTCAACTAGGGAGAACTCCATCTGCTAATCCATCTGCCAATCTGTACTATCTATGCCATCAATGCACTGCTCTGCACTGCTCTGCTCTGCTGAACTATGAAGAAGAATAAGTGATCAAGAATGTATCATACTATTCTCTACTGACCCGAAGCCAGTCCTAATCAAAGGAGAGTGTGTCATACCACTTTTACTAACCTAAAGCTAGTTCCAATCAAAAGAGAGTGTCTCATACAACTCTTACTTACCCGAAGTCAATTCCAATTGATCCCAGATCAATATCAGTCATTCTAGAATAGGGAGTATGGTAGTACACAATGCGTCCATCGGTAGTACTATGGTCCCTATCCTCATTTCCTTACTCATTGACCAGATGAGAGGTACTTCCCATGGGTCCCATACTGCATGGGTAGGATGTCTCAGTAGGAGAAGGATGAACCACTCATCCTCCCTACATGTTGTGAAGGGGTATCACAGGGGAAGGATGAACCACCCACCCTGTACGCAACAAACCACTAGGGGAAGGTTGAACCACTCACCCTATGGTTGCTCATCACTCCAAGAAGTACCCCAAGCCCCCTAGAGCTCCCAGAACTCAATGTCCATATTGTACAGGACCCTCATAAGAGGGTCTCTCCACGACTCCAAGTCGTTCGCAGAAGGCCAAGAACTTGACCTTCCCCAGGGGTTTTGTCAGAATATTGATGACTTGCTCATCAGTCCCTATGTGATGGAGCCTTATTGCTCCTCGTTGTACCATATCTCGGATAAAGTAGTACCTTATCTCTATATGCTTGGCGCGATCATGAAACACAAGATTCTCTGATAATCGTATCCCACTTTGGTTGTCACAGAGGATCACGGTGGTATCCAACACATGTCCAAACAACTCACTAAAGAGATTCCTCAACTAGATAGCTTCAGAGGAGGCCATACTAGCAGCTATGTATTCGACCTTGGCAGTGCTCAAGGAAACCAATTTCTTCTTCCTGCTCATCTAGGATATCAAAGCAGAACCCAAAGAAAAAAACAACATCCAGAAGTCCTCTTACGATCCACCACACTGTCAACCCAATGAGCATTAGAATAACCATGCAGCCTCAGATCTTCGACGGTGTATCCCAGTCCATGAGTTTTTGCACCCCGAAGATATCTCAGAAGATTCTTGGCACCAATCCAATGTATATGATGACGCTCAACCATATATTGGCTCAATGTGTTAACTGCAAAAAATATGTCCGAACGAGAGATCACCAAGAACAGGAGTGCTCCTATGAGTTGACGATACTTCGAATCATTTCCTAATCCACATCCAGCAGCACTACCACATATCTTATTAAAGTTAAGTTCCATCGGAGTAGTCATAGGCTTGCAGTCTACCATCCCAAATCTTTCAAATATCTTCACAACATGTTTTCCTCGAGAGAGGAAAATTTCCCCTAGATTTTGCTAGACCTCCAACCCTAGGAAATAGTGCATTAGTCCTAGGTCCTTCATCTCAAATTTAGAAGCCAAATCACTCTTACATTTGGGAATGATAGGGTCTACACTTCTCTCAACTCCATTCTTGATTTGTAGAGCCACTTAGAGGTGACAACTGATTTTTCCTGGGGTTTAGGGACCATATCCCAAACATCACTCTTCATAATTGACTCGTATTCTTCATTCATAGCATCCTTCCATACTTGATGCTTCACAACTTCTTCAAATGATGAAGGCTCATTTTGAATGGTAGTACTCATGGCGGACAAATATCCATGATACCTATTCGGCTTATTTCTTTAACGGAAAGTCCCCCTTGGTGCAATGTGTCTCTCGGCATCTTCGAGAGTCTCCCTAAGCCATGAGAGTCTCCTTTTGGAGGAGGAGGATTCATGAGGAGGATGATGAATAGGATCCATAGGTTCATCAACATCAAGCATCGTTTCATCTTCTTTTGCACCCTGATTTCTGGTGTCAGCTTCTTTGTCCTTCCTTAGGATAGGAAGGTTCTTGATCTTCCTGAGGGCCATATCTTTGTCGAAGGTGACATCATGACTTATCTCAACTTCCTTTTGACCAGCCACATAAATTCTATATCCCTTAGAATTTTCACTATAGCCCACAAAGATTCCTTTCTTCCCAGATGCACCCAATTTTCTTATTTTCTCTTTCGGCACATGAAAATATGCAAGACTTCCAAAAATTCTAGATGAGAGACATCGGGTTTCTTACTAGTGAACATTTCTTTGGGAGTCTTGGAGTCCAATGCTTGATGAGGGCATCGGTTTTGAAAATACACGACGGTATTTGTAGCTTCAGCCCATAAGAACTTCGAAAGGCCTTAATCATGAAGCATGGCACAAATTGCTTCTACAATAGAGCGATTCTTCCTTTCAGCGACACCATTCTACTTAGGAGTGTATGGCATTGTAGACTCCCTCTTAATGCCAGCTTCTCTACAATAATCTTAGAATTCATTGGATTCGTACTTGGTCCCATTATCAGTCCTCAATATCTTGATTTTCTTCTTGGATTGGTTTTTGATCAAGGCTTTGCAGTGTCAGAACTAGGTGAACACTTCATCCTTCTTCTTCAAGAAGTAGATCTAGGTCTTGTGAGAATAGTCATATGTAAAGGTGAGATAATATAAGTATCCTCCCAAAGAGAGTACGTTCATCAGACCAGATATGTTGGAGTGGATCAATTGCAATATATTTGTGGTCTTGCTATTACTTGAGGGGAATGGTCCCCTTGTAATTTTTCCTTCGGCACATCCCGAACATACACCTTCATGCTCTACTTTGAACTCGCACATACCTGTCACCATCTCTCTCACATCGGGTAGGGCCTTATAGTGAAGATGCATAAACCTCCGGTGCCATGGTTAAGATTATAGAGATGTGTTGCAAGACATGGCTCCTAATGGACTTCCTCCAACTTGATACAAAGTGTTAATTCTGAACCCAAGAGTAAAAGCATCTTTAAAATTTCTTTTCCAAACATGTACCTTTCTATCGATGAATGCCACCTTGAATCCTTTGTCCACCATAGCTGAAATGCACACCAAGTTCTTCTTGAGATCAGAAACATATAGTATTTCTTACAAATGAGTAGTGTTACCTTAATTCATTTGAAGGGTAACATTCCTCCTTCACGGGATAGGTGGCATAGTCTCCAACGATGATCTCCAAGTTTGTCTCCTTTTCTATCAGATTAGAGAGGGCTTCCTTCTATTCGGTGAAGTGCCTTGAGGGACCACTATCAATCAACCAATTTCCCAAAGTGTTCGGAGGAGCGTAAGTGGGGAGGGCCGATATAAGATAATACTCTTTTGCTTATTGTTAACAACATTGGATTCTTCATACCTAGAGTTCATTGATTTCTTGGAGGGTTGACCATTTCCCATATGTCCCACATTCATTTTTCCTTTGCCATTAGACCTGCCATTCCTTTGATCATTGTTGTTGAAGTTTCCCCATATCACTTGATTCTATAACTTACTAAACCATTCGTTTTTAGTCGTTGAATTTGATTGTGTTAAAGTAGCTTTTTGAGGAAAGTATTATAGCCCGTGGTTAGGTTAGCTAATGGTTTTGTACTTTACATTTATTTAATCTATTGTGTGTTGGTTTTACTTTATATTTATCTAATTTATTAATTTTTATTTCTTAAATTTTCCTTTATAAATTAGAATTATGGAGATAAAATCATTATCTCCTGAAATTATTTGACATTCGTTTATATATATATATATGAATATATGAATTTGAATATTAATTAAAGTATATGAAGTAGAATTTAAATATTAATTAAAACATATGAATTCGACATTTGATTTGATTTTTTTTTAATGCTAGATTGTAGAGCACTGAAATAAATTAATTATCATAAAAAAAATTATATAATTTTATATATCAATAAGAAATCAATTAAAAACATTAATAATAAATTAAAATGCTTATGAATTCAAAAGAAAAATATTTAAGTAAATAAAGTAACTCTATTATATATATATATATATATATATATATATATATATATATATATATATATATATATAGATTCAATATGTGGCAAGAACAACTACTCTTTAAAATACATTTATCTACTTTTTAAATGTTCTAGATAACCATCTTAACAAAAGCATTATCACTACAATCAAACATTATTATTGTCGCTGAGTATGATTGGATTTTCCACAATCACAATGCAATTTAATAGATTTTAAACTTCGACACTACAATTCAATATTTTTACTTTAATTTAACTATATATAAAAAAGAGATAAGTAATAACTATTATATAATCGGGGGAGGAGGATGAAGGCGATCGGAGGTAACAGGAGTCGACCTGAGGTCACCTAGGCCGTCGGCCTAGGTAGTTGCAGTACAGGCTCTAGGTAGGGTTTGGTAGTTTCACTAAACGGTACGGGGAGCGACAAACGGTGGACACTTCGAGGCGCAGGTCGCGTAAGAAATTCCTTGAAGGGCAGTTTAGGGTTAATCCAGAGGTTAACAGCAAAGCAGGGAAGCTAATCGCCAAACCGGAGAGGAAGGGTTTTGTTGCTGTTTTTGGAATTCCTAAGCGGTTACGACAGCAACAGCTACGGGCTGCTAGCGGTGTCAGACTCCGGTCTTTTACTGTTTTTTTTCACCATGGTAAAACCTAACGAATCTGTTGACCTAGAACCGGCTCCTGAGGACTTACTGTCGGTGTGGGGGAAAGATGTAACTGCCCAGAATTTGGTCAAGTTTTTCGGGTCAGATGGCAGCCATGCATCAGTTGATCCGGCTGTGGAAGGCGCGTGGAGTATCAATAGGAAAAAAGACCTGTTAGAGGAGGAGCTGGGGGTGGATGGGTCGCGTTTCAAAGGAGGGAAGGACATCATAACACCTATTTTTCCGGAGAAAGACCTGCATCAAGTTTCAGTCGGCCTCCATGGCAGTAAGTTCAGACCCCTCTCAGGTTCAGTCAGACTATCGGGGGGGCTCGAGGACATTATAAACTTCCAAACCAAGCAAGGTGTTTGGAGGTCCGTTGGAGGGGAATCAAAGGATGGAAGAGTTGTAACGGAAGGGAGTAATCGGCACACTGTTATTAGACGCTCTCCTGTAAAACAGTTGCCCAAACCCAGCTTAGAAAGGCTTTTTAATGAGGTAAGCGAGACGGGGAGTTCTGGGAAGGTGGGGAAACCCCAAATCGGCGATAAGGAATCAGTGCTACCGGGGCACGTCGCAGCTGAGAAGGAGGTTTTGGAAGTCGATAGACAGGTTTCTCGGGGAGGAACAGCCATTCATTCCCACGCAGAAAATCAGGTGGGTCATCAGGAGTCTCAGGGCAATGAAACCCCTGTTCCTTTAGGAGGGGAGGTAGATCCCGGGCAGGATAAGTCGGGGGGGACTCGAAAGAAGGACAATCCTTTGAAGAAGAAGACGATTGGAGGCAACCTGGTTCTCGGTATGGACGTCAAAGTTGAGGATGCACTGATAGTGGCGGAATGCACCCTAGTAGGAAGAATTAGAGGGAAGGCCTTATCTGGCAAATCATTGAACCAATGGGCGGAGACCCAATGGAAAGAAACCCTGGCAAATTCGTTCAGAGTTGCAGTCCTTGTGAAGGGCTGGTTCATGGTTAGTTTTGCAAAGAAAGAAGACGCCGATTGGGTTGCCGAGAGGAATTGGGCTATTGGGAATCGCCCGGTCTTGTTTCAGAGATGGACGCCGTCTTTTGATGCAAAGAGGGAGAAGGCGGACGAGTTCCCAGTCTGGGTCAGAGCCCCTGGACTCCCCCCTTTTCTGTGGGTGGAATCTGTGTTCAAATCCATAGGGAATTTGCTGGGCACATATCTTGAAGCCGACATGTCTTTCCTTCACACCCACGAAAGAACTATGGCACGGATCTTAGTCCGTTTGAACCCTAAGGAAGGTTTAGCAGAATCTATAAACCTTCAGTACAGAGATTATGTGTTTGAGCAGCCTCTGGATTATGAGCACCTTCCCTTTAGGTGCTACAGATGCCATGAATATGGGCATTTGGCAAAGGACTGCCCTCTGGGAAATCGCAGAAGGAGACCGCAGAAACAAGGTGAGCAGAGGGAGAAAAAGCAGAGGAAGGAAAAGGATTTCGTGGCTAAGGACCTCCATAAGGATGCTGCCATGGAGGAGATCCATCTTGGAAAGGAAGCTGCTGTCAGCCAGGATACAAATCCCGTTCCTGAAGATTTAGAGGCCCAAGATCCCCCGGAGAAGAAACCCATGGAGTCTGCAGCTGAAGACCCTGATACTGTGATGGAGGAACCAAATGGTATGCTTCGTGATCTCTGCAATAATTCTCTTTTCCCTGATCGTAATGATAATCTTTTAAATGAAGCATCTCCTGTTAAAACCTGTAGTAATGTTGATCAGTTATCTGTTGAAAATCTTATTGATGCTATTCCTTCCATCGATCTGAATTGCGAAGATGTACCTCAAAGTAGTTTAAACCCGGTCCTTTCCAATCAATCTTGCCATTATAACCTGAGATCTATGGATAGAAGACAGGGCAAATCGCTAGAATCCCCTGACCCGATTGGTGGGTTAGGCCCTTCCTCGTCTCAAGCTTCCAAAAGAAAGGGTAGGGGTAGGAAATCAAATTTGTCCAAAGCACAGGTCAAAGCGAAGTTTGATGTAGCTGATGGGAAGCAAATGTCCATCCCTGGGGCGCTTAGAGCAGCAAATACCCCTGACCAAGTTGTAAAATGATCCTCTTATCCTGGAACTGTAGGGGTTTAGCCAGTAAACCCAAAAAACTGGCCTTAAAAGAGTTAGTTTCTCGGTACAATCCGGATATCCTCTTCCTACAGGAGACCCTTGGCAGGAGTTTAGAAGTGGAATCAATGCTCAGGACCTCTTTCCCAGGATGGGTTTTTTATGCCATTGATGCTGAGGGGCACTCGGGGGGATTGGCTATTGGTGTCAGAGAAGGAAGGATGCTGATCAATAGCCTCTGGGGAATGGACCATGTCCTTGGCATGGAGGTTTTTTCACCTGAAATGGGTGTCCCTTTCCTGATTCTTAATATCTATGGGCCATGTCAGGGGAGAGAGTCTTTCTGGAATAATCTTTTTTCTAAATCCTTTTTGAAAGACAGGAGTTTAATTTTGGGAGGAGACCTAAATTTTTCTATTGGTTCTGCGGAAGCCTGGGGTCCCTCAGCCAGGGAAGACCCGCTCTCGGACTTTTTTGCAAACGCTCTTCTCTCCCATAATCTGATAGATGTTAATCTAATTAAAGTTAAGCCTACTTGGAGGAACAGAAGAGCAGGGGAAGGAAGAGTGGCAAAGCGGTTGGATCGTTTTCTCATAAGCGAAGATTTGACAGGCAACATTCCTATGTTCAGGCAATGGGTTGGTGAAGGGGGGAATTCTGACCATTTCCCCATTTTATTGGAGTTCAAAAAACCTCCTTTCAAACCAGCTTCTCCATTCAAATTTAATGCCTCCTGGCTGCAGGAGGAATCTTACAATATCCTCTTTAGGGATACTTGGAGACATCCGGGCAGCTCTTCATCGGAGAACAAGGGGGCTCTATTCTGGGAAAATTTAAAGAGGCTCAAAAAAGCTACAATAGAATGGGCCAAAGCTAGGAAGGTGTCCCAGAACGAGGCTCTTTCCTCAATAGATGCTGAACTTCGAGCTTTAGAAGAACCTGAGGCTGGCGGGTATGAAAACCAGGAATCAAAAGACAAGATCCTGATGTTAGAAAAGCAAAGAAGTAAGATCCTTTTAGATAGAGAAGAGGAGTGGAGGCAAAAAAGCAGGGCGATTTGGCTGAAAGCCGGAGATGAGAATACAAAGTTTTTTCATAACTTTGCAAAGGGCCGGAAAAATGCAAACACCATTTGGAAGCTAAAGGATCAAGATGGAAGAGAAGCCTCCTCTTTTGAGGACCTTTCAAGAATGGGAAAGGCCCACTTCCAGAACCTTTTTACAGCCCAAGGAGGGATCACTCTAGCAGAAATAATCAGAACCGCCCAATGCTTTCCCCGATTTGTTGAAGAGGAAGAAGCTGATGGTTTAATGGATGTTGTGACAAAGGAGGAAGTTGAACATATAGTTAAATCCATGGCAAAAGATAAAAGCCCAGGACCAGATGGGTGGACTATAGAACTTTTCAGCCATTTCTTTG
Source organism: Pinus tabuliformis (assembly GCA_031772625.1). Classification (NCBI taxonomy): domain Eukaryota; kingdom Viridiplantae; phylum Streptophyta; class Pinopsida; order Pinales; family Pinaceae; genus Pinus; species Pinus tabuliformis. The sequence goes on from CM062809.1 coordinate 1,311,400,471, forward strand.
AGTCAATTGGGGACGAGCTTACTGAGGTTGTGGAAGAATCAAGAAGAAAGGGTGAGATCCTCTCCCCGTTCAATGCTACCTTTATAGCCCTCATTCCAAAAAAGGAGGATCCTGACTCATTTGAAGACTTCAGGCCTATTTCCCTTTGTAATTGTGTTTACAAAATTATAGCAAAACTTATAGCTGTGCGCCTGAAGCCGGTCCTATCAAAATGTATTTCAAGTGAGCAATTTGGGTTCTTGGATGGTCGACAGATTCATGAAGCCATAGGGGTTGCCCAGGAGACAATCCACAGCATCAGACAGACTATCAAGAAAGGGGCTGTGATCAAGATAGACTTGTCAAAAGCTTACGATAGGATCTGCTGGACTTATCTCCGGATGCTGTTGACCCATCTGGGTTTTAAGCTGGACTTTATTAATTGGATAATGGGATGTGTAACCAGTGTAAGTTTTGCAGTTCTAATCAATGGGGCAGCGTCTCATTTCTTCAAAGGGCAAAGGGGTCTGAGACAAGGATGTCCTCTATCCCCTTTGCTTTTTCTTCTTGTGGCAGAGGGCCTTAGCAGGTTGATTCTGGAAGCAAGAAGAACAGGTTTGATTAAAGGTTTGGAAGTAGCTGTAAATCTGTTCATATCTCATCTCCTTTTTGTAGATGATATTTTACTTTTCACTAATGGGAGTCTGAACGAATTGAAAGAACTAAAGAATATTCTTGATCTGTTCATGAAAGCCACAGGAATGCAAATAAATCTCAGGAAATCTCACATTATAATGGAAGGCTTCAGCAGAAATGAATGCTCCCAGATTACAGCCATTCTGCCTTTTGAGATTTTCAATATGGAGACCTCGTTCAAGTATTTGGGTTTCTGGCTGAAGCCAAACTCTTATAAAAAACAAGATTGGAACTGGCTGGTGGCCAAAATTGAAGCAAAAATTGCCCACTGGAGCTTCAAGTGGTTATCTAGAGCAGGAAGATTAACCTTGGTAAACTCAGTGCTGCAGGCCATGCCAGTTTTTTGGGCAGCTTTGACCTGGATTCCAAAAGGGATCCTCCATAAGATAAAAAAGATCTGCAGTAGGTTCCTTTGGTCTGGGGCAAAGGAGGATTCTGTTCTTCCCTGGGTAGCTTGGGAAAAGATTGCTCGGCCAAAAGACTGGGGGGGCTGGGGTATTAAGAATCTCTATGATTTCAGTACTTCCTTGGCAGCCAAATCTGGTTGGAGACTCATAAACTCTGAGAATCTGTGGACAAGAGTAGTGAAGCGTAAGTACATAGATCCAGTCCCTCTGGAAGATTGGATACGTAACCCAGATAAGAAAGGTAGGAATATTTCAGTGATCTGGAAGGCTACAACTGAAGCTTTTAAAGTCATAGAGCAGGGTCTGGCATGGCAGGTTGGGAGTGGTGAAAATGTGAGAATAGGCAGGGACCCTTGGGTGGGATGCAATGATCTGTTCGCCTTGTCCCCTGGACTTATTAGACACCTGGAATCCAAAGGCATAGTTCATCTACATCAGATAGAGAAAATAGGTCACTCTACAATATGGGGGCAAGCCTGGAAATCAGGAGAAGATCTTGATCTCAGTCCTTTATGGTGGGAAGAGTGGCAGTCTTTTATTCAAGAACTGTCAAGATCAAATGTAAGACTAAAAGATAGACTTGACCAGCTAGTCTGGGCCCATGCTGATTCAGGATCTTACTCCCCGAAGGCAGGGTACAGTTTCTTAATGACAAAAAAAGGATGGGAAGATCCAGTTTGGTGGGCAAAATCTCTGTGGAAGCTCAAGTGCCCAAAAAAAGCCAGGTTGTTTTTTTGGTGCGTGCTGAAAAAGAAGATCCCATCATGGGACATTCTCCAAGCAAGATTTAAACAAGGGCCTGGTAGATGTCCTCTTTGCAAAAATGACTCTGAGACCATCTTCCATCTTTTCTTGAGTTGCCCTTTCACTAAAAAGGTGTGGGAGGAGGCACAGAATTTACTGAAGAAGCAGTTAGTTTGGGATGGGGGATCCATTATGGCAGCATGGGAGCAGTGGTGGAACCAGAGGTCAGAGGGGAACATGAGGAACCTCCCCCCCATCATTTGCTGGGGAGTATGGATCGCCAGGAATAGAAGCATTTTTCAGGACAAAACTCTCCCAGCAGAAGCTATAGCCATTCAAAGTTCAGCCATTTTCTTAAGTATTCCTGAGCCAGAGGAATCAAGGAAAAAGTCTCAGAGCAGGGAAGAACAAATTAGACCAGGCATTCCATGGGCTTACTTCGATGGGGCTTCACAGAACAATTCAGCAGGGGCAGGCATAATCATTCATTTAAATGAATCTCACTCTTTAATGGCTTCAGTGGGCATTGGATCCGGATCAAATAATTTTGCAGAACTGTCAGCCCTTAAACTGCTCCTCTGTTGGCTTATCCACAGACACATCTTCGCAATTCAGATCTTTGGGGATTCTCTAAATGTAGTAAAGTGGGTAAATGGAAACAGTAGATGTATAAATTATATGTTGAGGCCGCTTCTAGAAGAGATTTTGATTTTAAAACAGTCCTTTAATGCTTTCTCAATTGAACATATCTACAGGGATCAGAATGAAGACGCGGATAAACTATCTAAGGATGGTTTGCAGCAAGCTGTGGGCATTTGGAAAGTGACTGAAAAATACCATGATCAGATCCAGGAGTCGGATCTCCCTCCCTATGTTTAAAGAGTTTCTCCATATTTCTGCTGATATGTTAGTCCTTTTTTGATATAGCAGCATGTTTTAATCTTTTTCACAGTGAAAATGGACACTGTTTTTTGTACTGGACCGTATGATTTCCTTTCTGCCCAAATGTTTCGGGCGTATTTTTGTTATAGTGGGCTGTTTTCCTCCTATGGAGGCCCACGGGTTTAAAAAACCACTGGAACAGTTCTTGGTTTTTAGACTTTATAGAAGGCTGAGAGCTCGTCTCTCTGGTCTGCAAAAGGGAAAAAAATATGTTTTAAACAACAGGGGATATGTATTTTTTGTTGAATATGGTTAGTTTCAGAGAAGAGTTTCTTTTCTCTGGGTCAGCTGAGGGAGAAGTCCTCACTGCAACTGAATGCTATGCATCTGCTTGTAACTTTTTATCTATTTTATATATAAAAAGTTCGCTTTTTTTCTCCGGAAAAAAAAAAAACTATTATATAATCCTTATTATAAATTATCTAATAATAATTATCAACCATTTAATTTATATAATTATACTAATTTTAAAACTTACAAGGTAAAAATGAAATAACAAAGCAATGATACACACGTTTTTATGTTACACCATATAAAATGAAGCAAAAGCTAAACAATACAATAGATAGATGTGGATATATTTTGTGATGATTAGTTTCCCACCACTTATCAATGTTTTAGTAAGTCAAACGTAATATGCTTAACGACAAGTCCATAGCACTTCCTTTTGTAAAATGTTTGTGTCATGTACGATGCTTTGTGGTTCATTTAATATTAAGTTATTTATTTAAAGTGCAAAATCATGACAATTTTTAGAAATTTAATTTCTTTTTTATAATAATTAAAATTAATGTTGGCAATAATAAATCGCAATTGAATTATGTTGGTATTAAATTAATGTTATAAGGGTAAAATAATTTACATCCCAAAACAATGATAATAAATATTCTTAAATTTCAAGATAGTTATTAAATATAAACATTATTAATATATAAATTTATATGTAAAAAATGGAAGTATATACATTTTTTTAATTTAATAGTTAAATTATGCCTGGCCCCAAATTTAAGTCATCATTAAACAATGACTTAAGTTGAGCCGTTTTTGGAGTTTTTGATGAGAATTTGGTAGTAAAATTTTGATTTTTATGGTTTAAAATAAGTTTTTCAATATATATAATTTATTCATTTAAAGAAAAAATTTTAAGGTATTTGGATTGTGAAAAGTTAACAATTTAAATTTATAATTTTAATAGATCCTTGCCTCTAATTAAATATATATTATAAATAAATATAATAAAACTAAGTTTTATATTATGAATAAATATAATAAAACTAAACTAACTGAAAATATATTATAAAAATCAAAAATCAATTTAAAATTATGAATGAATTCAAATTTATATCTCTATTATTTTTTGTTTGATAGAAAGAGGAAACTCTTATTTCATAGATTATAGAAAAGTAAATGCTGGTTGATAGAGGCATTTACCTTTCGTCTTCTCTCTCACAGCACGCGAATTGAGATAGCAGCCTGGAGAAAGAGGGCGAAAAGTAAATACCTGGCATGTCAGCCAGCATTTACTTTTCTATAGTCTACGAAATAGGAACCGCCATAGAAAGACCTTTCAGTGAAAATGACCTCAGCCCAGTCAATCATGTTGTTCACATTTAGTATATCGAGTATGCATGTAACCAGCCAAAATAGAGGCATTTAATGCCCTATGGGAGGCTAGTTAGCTCTTGCATACATATTCGAATAATTGAGTGGACACAAGCAGCTTGACGAACATAAGCGAAGCGCACTGCAATTTCTTGGATAGAGTGAGTTTGACCGTCGACGCTCAAAATATGGATACTAAACCGAAGATTTACGAGTTTAGGTGGCTACATTTATTGAGAAAGCTGGTACATGACGAGGTAAATTCGACATACATAGAGAAATTTATATTTTCACTGTATTTTCACTCCGCTTGCGTCATGAGCAGGTCAGTAGTTTCTGTCATGGCTCGTCGTTTATAATTGTATCCCACGGTCTCCACGCGCATTGTCCTGAAACCAACCCATATTTATATACTGCCAACGACATCGGGAGAATTAGGGCGGAGTGATATAACTGTGGACAGTTCCAGTTCCAGTTTATGTGGGTGTTGCAGAAATGAGTATCCCCTCGTATCTTAAACGCCTTACAGCAACGCGTTTACGTTCAGGGAGTGTGGTGAGATTTGCTGTGGTGACACTCAAAACAAGAATTGCAATGATGAGATTGCAGAAAATAGCCGCCAATCTGCACAAGAAGTATTTTGGAGGAGATACAGCAGCTAACTTGAATGACCACTATGAATTTTCATGCAGCAGCTCTCCTTCAAATAATTTGTCCAACTCCGGCCATGGCGTTAACTCAAGAGGTGGACGACATAATTTGAATGCTCGTTTTCTTCTGAGAGCACTCCTGCCCTCCTGCACTCGTCTCAATGTCAAAGATGATTTGGGTTTCGAATCGGGTAATGTTGCTATTCCCGAGTTCATTGCCTGCGATGAAGATGATGTCCAGAATTTCAGCTATATGGATCCCGAATTTTATGTGAATCCTCATTCTAATGAATCGTCCTCGGATACCTACACTTCTGTTTCAACGGCCAGACGTTCCAACTGCTGTTTGACCTCAGAAATTGACAGACAGGCAGAAGAATTTATAGCCACATTTTACCACCAGATGCGTCTGCAGCGTCAAGATTCTTATGTGAAATGCCAAGAAATGTTGGCCAGGGGATCGATTTAGTTGAAAATTATTAATTTAGGTTTGTGTTGTCTGTAATGTCAGGTTTTCCACTAAAACAATCTGGCTATTAGCCCATGCATCCTGGAAAAGGTAATTTTGAGAATTCAGTATGTAATTTCTCTGTCTTTCTGCGGAGATGCGTGTTTTTCTATCCGCATCCTAAACGAAGTAAACCTCTCGTTCCAATTGTTTACGAAATTAATATCGAAATACTTTTTTGAGACACATCTTTCCTTTCATTTCAGCATTTTTCATATGTATGTTTGAGGAGAATCCGTTTCCATGAAAGAAAAACTTGTGGCATAAGCTTTAAATGCACTCCACGATGGGTAGTTAGGTGTACAAATCCTTTTAGCAAATTTCATATCGCCTAGTCTAACGTGGTTGAGGAGTTATGGAAATTTTGGTCCTAAGAAAAAAATTGGTAGGGATTTTTGTAAATCTAAATTATCGTTGTTAAACTTTAAAATTTTAGGTGTCTTGGACGTTTTTAATGGTGGTGAATCCATTTTCACAATAAAAACACGATTCAAACACTGCCTGTACTAATTTTTTGAAATATGTTTACCCAAATTCCAACCACTTTTGACCGTCCTAACAATTCTTCTAAGTAATTAGACTCCATTTCATTTCATATTTAGTTATTTATATCTCCATCTATATTTTATTAATTTGTCCTTCCCTTGAATGTAGCTTTGTACATTTCCTTTTTTAATTAAATTCCTCAGCTTCGGGGCAGCACCATTGGCGAGTCCGTAAGTCGTGATTGAGGTTCCGATTCATGTGGTCGACGCGTGTCTATAGAAGTGGTATATTTAGGTACATGGATTCTTTGTTGGCTCAGTCTAATTATGAAACTCGCCCAACTACGAAATTCCCCAAGGAAAAAATCACAATTATTTTTAAAACCTAAAAAATCTTTCATTAATTGTGCAGATGAGAAGACCAGTTGTCATGTCCCGTTCTACTGAAAAAATATAAATTAATATAGTGTAAAAATATTTTTATATTTATGGTATTAATGTGGAATATAGTTTATTTAAAGGGAAAATTATGTCAGTTTAGATTTATTTTAATTTTTGATATGATAAAGGTTGAAAGAGATCAAATTATCTGATAAAACTTCTTTTAAAGTGAAAAACATATAATCTCTCAACTTGATAAATCGAAAATTAAAATAAATCTAAATTAATTTAAATAAAAATTAAATTTTTAACTTTTAAATTTATTCTATTAATAAATAATAATAACTTAACAAAATACCATATAAATAATAATAACTTAACCTGATATTTTTATTTGAAAAAAATTGAATTATTTAAATTTAAAAATAATTTAAAAAAATATATTAAATTGTAATAGATTTTCGATTTTCCTTTCATTTGGTAAAACATAATAACTTACTAAATACCCTCATATCCTATACCTCATTTCATAGAAAAATGTAAAATTATAAAACTTAAACCCAAAAAATTATCATTTGGTTTTATTTATATAAGTTTAAATTGATTTTCATATTCTCAAATTTAGGTTATAAATCATCACATTTATTTTTATACATTTTGGTAAGATTTAATAGTTAAAATAAAAAATTATTTTGTAAAATTTTGGGATTGGTTTTAGTTATATAAGTTTAAATTGATTTTCATATTCTCAAATTCAGGTTATAAATCATCACATTTCTTTTTATACATTTTGGTAAGATTTAATAGTTAAAATAAAAAATTATTTTGTAAAATTTTGGGATTTGGTAATTAATATATATTAGTGGTTGATATAGCCAAAAGCTTAATAAATATAAAAAAAAAATTATTACAAAAAAAAATTATTGCAACATGAATAATGTATTACTAATGTACACATTTATTTGATTAATCATATTTAACATTGCGTTTGCAGGTGGCCAAAATCGGAAGTTTTCCCGGTCTGTGGATATTCCGAGCAATTCCTCGGCATGGGTAGACTATTTTTTTTCGATGACTTGTGGATTGCACATTGGCTAAATCTCCTTACCCTTTTCAAAATTTTGATGTGCAACCTTAGGTCTTCAAGAGGGTTGTAGGAATCTGATAATAAACTATCTATTAAAAAAAATTAAACCATTAACATATATTGCATAAATGTACAAGATTCTAATGTACAAGATTCTCACGGCACCGTAGTTAAGAGGTTATGATATTAATTTTATTTATTTATTTATTGTGCATGAAGTAAATTGGGATTGAAATATTTTAATTTTTAAATTATTATTTTAAAGTTAATTATTTAATAAATTAAAATTTAAAATTTTAATATATTTTAAAAATAAATAAATTTAAAATGAAATTAATTAATTTTTTTTTTAGAGAATTAATGTATTTTAATAAAATATTATTAATTAAAATTATTTAATTTGGAAATAATTTTGGAAGAAATCACATTGGTAATTCTTAGTAAAGCTAAATTTCTGAAGAATAACATCAGCAAGGAGGAATTTGAGGCTCTAAAATCTTTCAACAGGAACCAAGACATTGTGGTCTTGAAGACTGACAAGGATGGGGCCGCTGTTATACTTGATAAGGCGGATTATCGGACGAAGATGTTGGATCACTTGGAGCACAGTGGTAGCTACAGAAAACTCGATAAGAATCCCTTGGATGTCATCCTTCGCCTTATTGATCCCGACATGGCTAGATTAGTCGAGATTTGCCTTACTTCCACTTTCTTCTGTTTCGAAGGTGAGTTCTATGAACAAACATGTGGTGTGGCTATGGGCTCATCCCTGTCCCCTATTGTTGCCAACCTTTATATGGAGGATTTTGAATCCAAAGCTTTAACCTCAGTGATTCTTAAACCTAAGCATTGGAAATGATTCGTAGATGATACATGCTCTATTTGGCAACATGGTCTGGAAAAGTTAGGTCTCTTCTTTCATCATCTTAATAATCAATCTAACTTACCATGGAGAAAGAAGTTAATGGTTGCCTTCCTTTCCTAGATGTCCTCATTTCTAAGAAAGAGGATGGCTCTTTTTCCCATCAGGTATTTCATAAGAAAACCCATACTGAACAATATCTTCATGCCAAGTCCCGTCGTTTCCCTGCTCAAAAGTTGGGAGTTCTTTGCACTCTAGCTACCCGTGCTATGAGGGTTTTTGATGTTGACCATTACTCTAAAGAGAAATCCCATCTCTTGGAGGTTTTTGTCAATAATGGTTATAGTAAGAAACAAGGCCTTAAAGCCTTCCTCAAAGCTTGCAAGAGTCAAAAGGCCAAGAAGGACCCGGTTGATCGTAGTTCTGAAGTTCACCTCCCCTTCTTCCAAGGGACGACTGATAGGATTGCAAGAATCCTCAGGAAGCACAACGTACCCTCAACCTTTTGACCCCTTAACACCTTAAGAAGTTCCTTAAAATCAGCAAAAGACCCTGTGGACCCTAAGGATTTGAAAGGCATTTATGTCATCCCATGCTCCTTTGGAACATCGTACATTGGTGAAACATGCAGATCCATTAATCAGAGGATTAAGGAACATGCTGCCGATATCAAGCATGGAAGGACTCACTCTTCGGCCTTAGCAGAGCATGCTGAGAAGACCAATCATCATATATGCATTGAGGAGACGAAGGTCATTGCGAAGATTCCTCACTTTCATCACCGTAAATTTAGGGAAGCCATAGAAATTGAAAGGCGGCCTAATAATCTTAATAGGGACGATGAGGGAAAATCAGTAGCTGTTGGATTCCGGCCCTTTCCTCTTAGCTTTCTTCCTTTCAATTTTTTAGGGTTCTTAATTTCCCCCTTGAGTGTTTATTTTTTATTTTTTGAATTACTAGAAACAAAAAAATTTAAAATTAAATTTGATTATTCCCAACACATTGAAATTTATAATATAACCAATTTAATTATTTCCTTCTTTTCTATAACTAACGATTTCTTTCTTATTTCATTTAAGCTTAATACTCAAACATTCTAATTTGTAAAAAATTATTATTATTATTATTATTATTATTATTATTTTGACTTAATTGCTTTATGTGATTATTTATTCCCTTAACTTTATTTTAGAGGTTTGATTAGTTAAGATATTAATATATAATGTATTTATTATTGATAATTTCAAATAAATAAATAAATAAGTATTTGATAAATAATAATAATAAAAAAATAATTAATTAATTAATAATTGTTCCTATTTTTATGGTTAGGTTAGTTAGATATTATTACATAATGTATTTACCAATGATCCAATTATAAAAATAAATTAAAATAAATAAATATTTATATATATAAATAAATATTAATAATAATATTAAATAAATTAATATTATTAAATAAATTAGTATTTTAACCTTTTTCCCATCCAGTGAAAAATAGTTGTTATCTGGCCGTTTTTTCTCTTCGCTGTTAGAAGGTCTTGACTCCCTATTTAACTTTTTGCTACGATCTAATTTTTCATCTTGTCTTGATGATGAACTACACTGGTTTGTTCGAAACGCGTCGACCTAAATCTACCAGTGTGATTTCTTTCGAAATTGTTTCCAAATCAAAATATGGATCACAAAACCCTGAATTTGAGTGTGACTACTCTGCACGAAAGAGATATTTCTTCAAAAGTTTCTCTGTTTGAATGAGCACACCTACGGGTTTCTAAGATGAAACCATATCTAACTTTTCTTAAAAGATGCAGAGATTCCTCGGTTATCCCCAGATTCGCGCAGATCAAGCATAGTTGTAACAAGTTCCAGAATCAGAAGCATAGCTGTAACAAGTTCCAAAATCAGGGTATTTTTCTGAACGTTAGTCTTGCCCTCATTCACTTTGAGATTTCTAATGTCAAAAAAGAGTTGGATATTCTTTCCAGGAAATTTTTTTCTTTACATTTAGAACTGTCCAGCTTATTATCTGCTGAGCTTTGGATCATAATTGATGCTTGTTCATGTTTGAAAGCTCTACGCATGGAACAAATTTGGACTCATAAACAATGACGCAAATTTAACAGGCTTTCTTCATGCAAAGATTTTTCAAGCCCATCTGGCATCTCATCGAATAGCAGAATTTCCAATAGCCAGGTCTCGGCACTCAGCTCCTGGATCAACAACAATTATTTTCATGAGCAAGGGTTAGCAAGGTCTGAGATTTGCAACGATTCTGGTTCGGGGTCTCCAGATTCTTCCTCTTGTCCTCTTGTTGACTGCGTCCCTCCTCATATCTCGGTCGATTGGCATTCCTCTCTCCTCTCTCCCTCGGGTAAGGGTTTCTCCTCATGCTACCCTTTTGGGCTTCTGTCCCCTCTGAATTCTTTGACCGGCATTGCTTCGTTACCCCTCTCAGCGATCGAAGCACCCAACCCCGCTGTCAACCTCTCCCCTCGTTGCGTCCTCGCTTGCTCTTAATTTTCAGATCGATGCCAGCAGAGCTAGTCTTTCCCCGTAGTTTGTCTGTCTATCACCCAACCTCGCTATCAGCTGAACCTCACCCCTCACTGCGTCCCCGCCAGCTCCTAGTCTCCCTAACCCTCGCTCCCTTGTTTCCTCCGTTTCAAACCATGCTACGACCGTCTCCTGTTCCGGCTTTCCCATCAACAGTGATGGCTCAACTCCGGTTCCTCCATCTGATGTCCCCCTCCAAAACCACGCTCCTCCATCCGATGTCCTCCATCTATTTTATCCCTCCATTCCCTCGCTCCATCCACTCCGTTTGACCACCCTTCTCTCACCTCTAATTCCCTTGACCTCCTCCATAATCAATGTTCCAGATCCTCTCTCAATGGTTTTACCAATAAACTAAAGGTTAATAATTCTAAGTATAATAATATTAGTGATATGAATAATTTTAACGATAATAATAATAAGAATTATATCGAAGATAATAACACATGTTGTTATAATAATAATAATAATATCAATATGGAGGAGAATAATAATAATAATTTCACGAATAATATTAACTCGATTAGCAAGAGCATTAGTAGTAATAATAAAGTGGTTAATCTTTCAAGTTTTTCCTTTCCTCTTCTTGTTTTAGGCTTTTGGAGAGAGGTTTAAACTTTGCCCTTGGCCCTAGGAAAATTCCAGTGGAGGGTATTATGTGTGACATTGAATTTGGTATTAAAGGCTTTCCTGATAATACTAAAGATGTTATCAGGAAAGAGTGTGTGATTATTCTTAGGAAAGCTAAACCTCCGAAGAATAACATCAGCAAGGAGGAATTTGAGGCCCTAAAATATTTGAATAGGAACCAAGACATTGTGGTCTTGAAGGCTGACAAGGGTGGGGCCATTGTTATCCTTGATAAGGCGGATTATTTGAAGAGGATGTTGGATCACTTGGAGAACAGTGGTAGCTACAGAAAACTCGATAAGAATCCCTTGAAAAGGATCTCTAAATCGGTGGCTCTAGCTATAAAATCCAGTAGCTCGGTTAGCTCCTTCAGCCATAAGCTTATCGAGAGTAGCCCCATCACTCCCAGGATCTATGGACTTCCAAAAATCCACAAGGAAGGAGTTCCCCTTATACCTATCGTCAACACCATAGGTGGGCCAACCTACCTTTTAGCGAAATATCTAGCCTCCAAGCTTAAGCCACTCGTTGGCCTCACAGAGTGGTTTGTTAAAGACTCCTCGTCATTTGTCAATGAGTTAAGGGATATGAATTTTGATCCTGGAGACATTCTGGTAAGCTTCGACGTTGTTCCCTTGTACACTAATATCCTATCAAAGAAGCCTTGGATGTCATCTTTTGCCTTACTGATCCCGACACAGCTAGATTAGTCGAGATTTGCCTTACTTCCACTTTCTTCTATCTCAAGTTGAGTTCTATGAACAGACATGTGTGTGGCTATGGGCTCACCCTTGTCCCCTATTGTTGCCAACCTTTTTATGGAATATTTTGAATCCAAAGCTTTAGCCTCAGTAATTCTTAAACCTAAGTGTTGGAAACGATTTGTAGACGATACATGCTCTATTTGGTAACATGGTCCGGATAAGTTAGATCTCTTCTTTCATCATCTTAAAAATCAATCTAACTCCATTAAGTTGACCATTGAGAAAGAAGTTAATGGTTGCCCTCCTTTCCTAGATGTCCTCATTTCTAAGAAAGAGGATGACTCTTTTTCCCATTAGGTATTTTGGAAAAAAACCCATACCTAACAATATCTTCATGCTAGGTCCCATCATTTCCCTGCTCAAAAGTTGGGGGTTCTTTGCACTCTAGCTACCCCTGCTATGAGGGTTTCTGATGTTGACCATTATTCTAAAGAGAAATCCCATCTCTTGGAGGTTTTTTTCAATAATTGTTACAGTAAGAAACAAGGCCTTAAAGCCTTCCTCAAAGCTTGCAAGAGTCAAAAGGCCAAGAAAGACTTGGTTGATCGTAGTTCTGGAGTTCACCACCCCTTCATCCATGGGATGGCTGATAGGATTGCAAGAATCCTCAGGAAGCACAACATTGCCTCAAGCTTTCGACCCCTTAACACCTTAATAAGTTCCTTAAAATTAGCTAAAGACCCTGTGGACCCTAAGGATTTGAAAGGCGTTTATGTCATCCCATGCTCTTGTGGAACATCGTACATTGGTGAAACAAAACGATCCATTAATAAAAGGATTAAGGAACATGCTGTTGATGTCAAGCATGGAAGGACCCGCTCTTCGGCCTTATCAGAGCATGCTGAGAAGACCAATCATCATATATGCATTGAGGAGGCGAAGGTCATTGCGAAGATTTCTCACTTTCATCACCATAAATTTAGGGAAGCCATAGAAATTGAAAGGTGGCCTAATAACCTTAATAGGGACGATGGGTGGAAAATAAGTAGCTGTTGGATTCCAGCCCTTTCCTCTTAGATTTCTTCATTTCGGTTTTTTTGGGTTCTTAATTTGCCCCACTGAATGTTTTTTTTTTTTGAATTACTAGAAACAAAAAAATTTAGAATTAAATCTGATTATTCCCAGCACATTGAAATTTATTATATAACCAACTTAATTATTTCCTTCTTTTCTATAACTAACGATTTCTTTCTTATTTCATTTAAGCTTAATACTCAAGCATTCTAGTCTGTAAAAAATTATTATTATTATTATTATTATTATTATGACTTAATTACTTTATGTGATTATTTATTCCCTTAACTTTATTTTAGAGGTCTCGTTAGTTGAGATATTAATATATAATGTATTTATTATTGATAATTTGAGATAAATAAATGAAAAAATATTTATTAAATATTAATAATAATAATACAATAAATAATTAATAATTATTTCTATTTTTATGGTTAGGTTAGTTAGATATTATTATTAGTTATTTAGTTATTAATAGATTAATAATAATTATTTTTGTTTTAAGGTTTATGTTAGTTAGATATTATCACATAATGTATTTACCAATGATCTAATTATAAAAATAAATTAAAATAATAAATATTTATATATAAAACTAAATATTAATAATAAATTAAATAAATTAATATTATTAAATAAATTAGTATTTCAACCTTTTTTCCCATCCAGTCAAAAATGTTTGTTTTTTTCCTTAGCTGTTAGAGGGTCTTGAATCCCTATTAAAATTTCTGCTACGATCTGATTTTTCATCTTGTCCTGATGATGAACCACATTGGTTGGTTCGAAACGCGTCGACCTAAATCTACCAATGTGATTTCTTTCGAAATTATTTCCAAATCAAATTATGGATCACAGAAACCTGAATTTGAGTATAACTACCCTGCACTGAAGGGACATTTTTTCAAAATCTCATATGTTTGAACAAGCACGCCTACATATTTCTAAGATGAAATCAGATCTAGCTTTTCTTAAAAGATGCAGAGATTCCTTGGTTATCCCCATATTCGCTCAGATCAAGCATAGCCTTAACAAGTTCCAGAATCAGCGTATTTTTCTTAACGCTAGTCTTGCCCTCATTTGCTTTGAGATTTCTAATGTTAGAAAAAGGTTGGATATTCCTTCCAGAAAGATTTTTTCTTTACATTTAGAACTGTCCAGCTTATTATCTGCTGAGCTTTGGAACATAATTGATGCTTGTTCATGTTTGAAATCTCTACGCATGGAACAAATTTGGACTGATAAACAACGAGCCTAATTCAACAGGCTTTCTTCATGCAGAGATTTTTCAAGCCCATCCGGCGTCTCATCGAATAGCAGAATTTCCAATAGCCAGGTCTCAGCATTCAGCTCCTAGATCAAACAGGAATTCTTTTCATGAGAAAGGGTTAGCAGGGTCTGAGATTTGCAACAATTCTGGTTCGGGGTCTCCAGATTCTTCCTCTCGTCCTCTTGTTGACTGCGTCCCTCCTCGTATCTCAGTCGACCGGCATTTCTCTCTCCTCTCTCCCTTGGGTAAGGGTTTCTCCTCGTGCTCCCCTTCCGGTCTTCTGTCCCCTTTGAATTATTTGACCGGCGTTGCTTCGTTACCCCTCTCAGCTATCAAAGCACCCAACCCCAATGTCAACCTGACCTCTCCCCTCGTTGCGTCCTCGCTTGCTCTTAATTCTTAAACCGATGCTAGCAGAGCTAGTCTTTCCCCATAGTTTGTTTGTCTATCACCCAACCCCGCCATTAGCCGAACCTCACCCCTCACTATGTCCCTGCCAGCTCCCGGTCTCCCTAACTCCCGCTCCCTCGTTTCCTCCACTTCAAACCATGCTATGGTTTCCTCCGCTTCAAACCATGCTACGTCCGTCTCCTGTTCCAGTTTTCTCGTCAGCAGTGATGGCTCAACTCCAGTTCCTCCATCTGATGTCCCTGTCCAAAACCGCGCTCCTCCATCCGATGTCCTCCTCCAATCACGCACTCCTCCATCTACATTATCCCTCTATTCCCTCGGTCCATCCGCTCCGTTTGACCCCTATGCTCTCACCCCTAATTCCCTCGACCTCCTCCATAATCAGCGTTCCATATCCTCTGTTGATGGTTTTACCAATAAACTAAAGGTTAATAATTCGAAGTATAATAATATTAGTGATATGAATAATTTTAACGATAATAATAATAAGAAGAATTATATTGAAGATAATAACACATGTTGTAAAAAAAAAAAAATAGTTAATGATAAAATTATTATTAATAATATCAATATGGAGGAGAATAATAATAATAATTTCAGGACTAATATTAATTCTATTAGCGAGAGCATTAGTAGTAATAACAAAGTGGTTAATCTTTCAAGTTTTTCTTTTCCTCTTCTTGTCTTTATACTTTTGGAGAGAGGTTTAAACTTTGCCTTTGCCTCTAGGAAAATTCCAGTCGATGATATTATGTGTGACATTGAATTTGGTATTAAAGGCTTGCCTGATAATACTAAAGATGTTATCAGGCAAGAGTGTGCGGTTATTCTTAGGAAATCTAAAACTCTGAAGAATAACATCAGCGAGGAGGAATTTGAGGCCCTAAAATCTTTGAACACGAACCAAGACATTGTGGTCTTGAAGGCTGACAAGGGTGGGTCCACTGTTATCCTTGATAAGGCGGATTATCGGAAGAAGATGTTATATCACTTGGAGAATAGTGGTAGCTACAAAAAACACGATAAGAATCCATTGAAAATGATCTCTAAATCGGTGGCTCTAGCTATAAAATCCACTAGCTCGGTTAGCTCCTTTAGCCATAAGCTTATCGAGAGTAGCCCCACCACTCCCAGGATTTATGGACTTCCAAAAATACACAAGGAAGGAGTCCCCCTTAGACCCATCATCAACACCATAGGTGGGCCAACCTACCTTTTAGCGAAATATCTAGCCTCCAAGCTTAAGGCACTCGTTGGCTTCACAGAGTGGTTTGTCAAAGACTCCTCGTCGTTTGTCAATGAGTTAAGGGATATGAATTTTGATCCTGGAGAGATTCTAGTAAGCTTCGACGTTGTTTCCTTGTACATTAATATCCTTATCAAAGAAGCCTTGGATGTCATCTTTCACCTCACTGATCCCGACACGGCTAAATTAGTCAAGATTTGCCTTACTTCCACTTTCTTTTGATTCGAAGGTGAGTTCTATGAACAAACATGTGGTGTGGCTATGGGCTCACCCCTGTCCCCTATTGTTGCCAACCTTTTTATGGAATATTTTGAATCCAAAGCTTTAGCCTCAGCGGTTCTTAAACCTAAGCTTTGGAAACTATTCGTAGACGATACATGCTTTATTTGGCAACATGGTCTGGGTAAGTTAGATCTTTTCTTCAATCATCTTAATAATCAATTTAAATCCATTAAGTTTACCATGGAGAAAGAAGTTAATGGTTGCCTTCCTTTACTAGATGTCCTAATTTCTAAGAAATAGGATGGATCTTTTTCCCATCAGGTATTTCAGAAGAAAACCCGTATCGAACAATATCTTCATGCCAGGTCCCATCATTTCCCTACTCAAAAGTTGGGGGTTCTTTGCACTCTAGCTATTCGTGCTATGAGGGTTTTTGATGTTGACCATTATTCTAAAGAGAAATCCCATCTCTTGGAGGTTTTTGTCAATAATGGTTACAGTAAGAAACAAGGCCTTAAATCCTTCTTCAAAGCTTGCAAGAGTCAAGAGGCCAAGAAAGACCTAGTTGATTGTAGTTCTGGAGTTCACCTCCCCTTCATCCAAGGGACGACTGATAGGATTGCAAGAATCCTCAGGAAGCACAACGTTCCCTCAACCTTTCGACCCCTTAACACCTTAAGAAGTTCCTTAAAATCAGCTAAAGACCCTGTGGACCCTAAGGATTTGAAAGGCGTTTATGTCATCCCATACTCCCGTGGAACATCGTACATTGGTGAAACATACCGATCCATTAATCAAAGGATTAAGGAACATGCTGCTGATATCAAGCATGGAAGGACCCACTCTTCGACCTTAGCATAGCATGCTGAGAAGACCAATCATCACATATGCATTGAGGAGGTGAAGGTCATTGCGAAGATTCCTCACTTTCATCATCGTAAATTTAGGGAAGTCATAGAATTTGAAAGGCGGACTAATAATCTTAATAGCGATGATAGGTGGAAAATCGGTAGTTGTTGGATTCTAGCCCTTTCCTCTTAGCTTTCTTCCTTTCGGTTTTTTAAGGTTCTTAATTTGCCCCCATGGGTGTTTTTTTTTAGTACTAGAAACAAAAAAATTAGAATTAAATTTGATTATTCCCAGCACATTGAAATTTATTGTATAACCAATTTAATTATTTCCTTCTTTTCTATAACTAATGATTTCTTTCTAATTTCATTTAAGCTTAATACTCAAACATTCTAATTTGTAAAAATTTATTATTATTATTTTTGACTTAATTGCTTTATGTGATTATTTATTCCCTTAACTTTATTTTAGAGGCCTGGTTAGTTAAGAATTAATATATAATGTATTTATTATTGATAGTTTCAAATAAATAAATAAATAAGTATTTAATAAATACTAATACTAATAATAATAATAATAATAATAAATAATTAATAATTATTTCTATTTTTATGGTTAGGTTAGTTAGATATTATTATTAGTTATTTAGTTATTAGTAGATTAATAATAATTATTTCCATTTTAAGGGTTAGGTTAGTTAGATATTATCACATAATGTATTTACCAATGATCCAATTAAAAAAATAAATTAAAAGAAATAAATATTTATATATATAAATAAATATTAATAATAATATTAAATAAATTAATATTATTAAATAAATTAGTAATTCAACCTTTTTTTCCATCCAGTAAAAAATAGATGTTTTCTCCCTTAGCTGTTAGAAGGTCTTGACTCTCTATTTAACTTTCTGCTACAATCTAATTTTTCATCTTGTCCTGATGATGAACCACACTGGTTGGTTTGAAACGCATGTTTCATGAAATCTACAGTCTGAAGTGAGGATTAGTTTAAGGGTTTTCTAAGTCGTTTATGGAGGCTACATCAAATGTGGGTAACAACCAACTGGATGGCATGGTCGATTACTTGGAGGACCCTCGTGACCTAGTTCCAATATTCTCGACTTGGGAACCATAGACAAGTGAAGGGGGTCTATGGCACCTATATGGCAAGGTGGTTGAAAGTGATCCAACAGAGCAACAACCTCAGATTGAGGTTTGACAGGAGGCAGCGAATAATTTTTTCCTAGGGTTTAAGCAAAGGGAGGTTCTGACAGTGTAACAAGAGACAAACTTTTATAACTTTCAATGGAATGAGGGTTTGGTAAATGAGGGATTGGAAAGCTTTGAACCTTGATCAGATACTTAGATTTTAGACTTTCAGTCTCACAGTTTGTTTAACCCTTCCTCCTGCATTCCCGAAGCACAGGTAGATATCCCATCCTTTTTTGTTTTAGATATATTGGTAGATGATCAAGGTAAAGGGGAGGACTCTATGGTTTTTTCTGGAACCCAAATGCCTCTTATAGGGACTGGCTTTGCTCCCCCTGACTCTAATAGGGATGATAAGGACACTAACCCTAGCCAAAAACAAGGCATTGAGAATGGAGTGGTCAATGCAACTCCCATTGGGGAAGGGGATAAAACCCGAGGGGAGTCTATATCTAGTGGATACTTTCCTAATCCAAGCAAGAAAATAAAGAAAGGAAAATCATCTGAAATAAGGGAGGCAAATAAGAATCTGGTTTTGGGTGAGGACATTTTGTTGGATGAGTTAATGGCTGTGGTTGAAAGGGTGGTGGTGGGAAGAGCCTGTGGAACGATTTTATCTCATGACCAATTGTGGAAATGGGAATAAAAGAATGGGGAGGAGTTGTGGGCGAAGGTCCAAAAGTGAGTATACTCACACATGGATGGTTCATGTTCAAATTTATATTGGGAGAAGCAGTGAGATGGGTTCTTAGTAAAAATTGGAGCATTGATTCTACCTCAACAATTTTGAAGAGGTGTCACCCTAAGTTCGATACTAGAAGAGAGAAGGTTGATTTGTTGCATGTATGTTCATTTTTCCACAACACTTCAGCTATAGGTCTATTTCTAAAATCATGATCATAAACACGCTGAAATACCACAACATTATCACTTTGCATAGCGGAAAATGTATAACAATAAATCCATGTAGTACACTAGACAATTTTTAACCCAAAAATTATTATATTAGAAACTTTAATACAACAAACATAAGGCTCTCATACCAGGGATCATGGCCCTTACAATTAGCCATGATACAAGAACAACTAGGTCTTAGAATCAACAACTTATGATCATCAATATTCCTTGAACAAGATACACTTGACTTAATTTCTTAAGGAGCGCTCAACTCAACCCTTTCAGTCCACGTACCTTGAAAACTTTTGGCAGGTCATTTTCCACCTCTTTTGCTGCTCACAAGTACTTTTACAACTTTATAATGCTTTCATATTCAGCTGGAAAAACTACCTCTATCAATCACTCTTGCTGCTTCAAGATGACTAATCTTAGGTCTCCACCAAAGTACCCTCTAGCAATGACAAGGTTGATCTGACATCACTGCTCTTAGGGCTTCATACATAATCTTCTTATCACTAATTTGTCACACATCAAATCACTGAACTAGAGCTTCAAGGATATGCCCACTGACTGTCTCCTTGTTGCTCCTAGGATGACATAACTTAGGGCTTCTTGTCAACTTCACACACAACATTGAATAACCTCCTGCATTCAATATACTTGGGGCTTTAAAAAATATTCCCACTTATCAATGATATGCCCACTTGCACTCACCAAATTACGACATCTCTAAAAAACCACACATAGTCCTCTTTTCTCCTTCAAAGATGATAGACTTAGGGCACTCAACCAACCCACTCACAACGCCTTTACACCACTAATGAGGATTCAACTAGGGAATCTATAATAAGCTCGCACAACTATAATTTGTCTCCACAAATAACACTACTTAGGACTCCTCAACATGTTGTCCAAAACTCTTATGGACAAACCTCCACATCCAATACTCTCCTCCACGAATCTCGCCTTTACTTCACTTCATGACAACCCTTATCTTCCTCAGCATATCACCCTATACTTAAACTTATAACTCATACTCTTTTGTTCAGGATTTTGCTCCCTTTTGGATATGTTATCGCCACAAAATATTCATGCAAATATATTCGGGATATGCGACCTTTCTTGCAGAGATATACCACCATATCAGGGTCTCGTCCCTTCCTTTTATCCATAGGTATTGAGCAAGTTATAACAAAATTTAGCGCATAATTTAGGGAAGAATTTAAGGGGAAAACTTGGATGGCTGATCATGCATAGAAGAAACCCTGAACTAGGGCATGAATCATAGAAGTGTGCCTCCAAATCATGCATAGAATAGACCTACATAAGCCACAAAGAACTATCAACACGTCTTCATACCTGAGCATAAACTCAGCCTTCAATCCAGAATTGAGACAAACCATCAATGCTCCACTTCATCCTTTTTTAGATTTTGCAACTAACTAAGGTATGTGCACTTATTTCATGGGTAGATTCACATGAGATATGTGCTTGGACTGACCTCCAATGAACTCATCCTCATCTCTTCTTAGAGGTTTTGATCCAGGTGGATATTGGTGGCCACCTGCCAATTCCACTTGGACCCCCACCATTGTTTCTTTTAGTTTTCAATTTCCTTAACTGTAGCACAGTTTACTATTTTTAGCACTTTTTCAGGTCTTGAACTTCGAGAGCCTTTTTGAGGCCTTAAACGATGTTTTTTGGGAAAATTGGGGGGATACATGGGTCCATGGATTGATGGTGCTCACTCAAAAGTTGTAGTCCTCGGATAGATATTTCTAACGAGGTATTGTGTGCATCAAACAGAGATCGTATGCCAAAGTTACAACCCCGGGAAGTTGATGTACCAATTTACCCAAATGGGGTCCATAGTTTGGCGCTTCATCTCCTAGGGTTAGGTTTTTGGATGTTTAGGGTTTTCTATTGTTTCTCAACAAATAGGCCTTCAAGGCTCATTGTAAGACAACTCAGAGGCATGTAGCTGCCACATCTCTTCTCTGGGATAAGCTACCATCACTCGAGCTAGTTTATTTCCATTTATGTTACTAGGCATATTTCAGTGTTTGACATTAATGAAATGAAGTATTATTTTTGTTGCATCTCTATACTTATGGTTATATCTATAATTTGTTGCATTCTTGTTTAAATCTAGATCAGTGGTATTAGAGGGTTTGCTCTTTTTCTGTTTTCTTTTCATGTCCCTAACGAGGTTGGGATATTTAAGGCTTGAACTGGTTGAACCTTTGCGATACCAGCCTCGCAAATCCCGACTGCCTCCCATGGCGAATGAAAAGAAAGACAAGTGGGTAGGAGATCCTATCAAAATCTTGCTCGAAGAGGCCGTCGAGCGACAAAGGAACTCGATTATGGACAACTTTACCCAGATCCTTTCGACTACCCAGGGGCAACACGTCTACTTCCAGCAGCTACTTTGGAAGCGCCACACTCTTTAAGGTACAAGTTAAATTTGACTTTCCCACATTTGAGGGTCAGATAGATTTTTCTGGACGGGAAAAGATTACTTTTTCTCTGCTAAAATCTACCCCCCACGTCAAGGACTAGTGGGAAACCTACTGCGAGCAGAAGGATGAAAGTACGGCCTCACTGTTTTTAGCCGCACCCACTTGGAATTCATTCTGGGATGCCATCAAGGAGAAGTACTACCCTGTCGAAAGCTATGAGGATAAATACATAAAGTGGACCACGCTACATTAGGGAAGGGACCAAGACGTGCCAGAGTTTACCAATATTTTTCATACCCTTCGAACAAAGTTGGGTATCAAGGATACTGAGCAGCATTTGGTACTCAAATACCACGACTGCCTACACAGGTACATCCAGGATGAGATGGGGTTCTAAGACATTTCCTCACTCGGCACGACGTACCGATACGCTGTCAAGATCAAGCAAAAGTTTAAACAAAATAAGCAAGACTTTGGATCTGCGAATCCGAAGCAAGGGAAAGGCTCCCCCAAACCATAGAACAGAGGACAAAGCCAAGGCGGGGTGGCCCAAGACAACTCGCCAAAGTCGCAAGCAAAGAACAACAACGCGAAGCCAAAGAAGGACATAAGAAAGTGGTGTGAGCTCCATAAGAGATCCACTCACAACACAAGTGAGTGTAAGGCCAAGCAGTCACTGGTGGACGAGTTAAAGGCTTCAGAATCAGATGCATGTTTTGACTTTGAGTCAGAACCTAACAAGGGGAATGACAAAGGGAAGCAGATTATTGATGCAGAGCCCAACGCCACCATTGCCACCATGAAGATCCAGAAGGAGGAACCCGAAGATCCAGAGGAGGAAGAGCGTCTCTTCCAATCCCAGATGTGGGTAAAGGCTTCTCCACTACAGTTCATTGTCGATAGTGGGATCCAAAAGAACCTCATTTCGGTAGAGGCCATGAAGAAGCTAGGCTTACCGACCACAGCAAATCCCCAATCGTACACCATCGGGTGGCTTCACCAAGGATGGGATCATCGCGTGAGCCAACAATGTCGCCTTCCATACAACATCAAGCCCTTCATGGATGAGGTATTATGTGATGTTTCTCCCCTTGGTGTTTGTGATGTATTATTAGGCCAACCATACTTGTGGAAGCGACATGCTGTGTATGAATCAAGGCCTCATGTTGTTATTGTTACTTTAGGAAATAAGTTGTACAGGATACTAGAAGTAGCACCACCTATCGCCATCTCTTTGGTTACTACAAAACAATACAGTAAGCTCATTTCCAAAACAGGTAATTTTTTTTCCTGATGATACACCCTCAGGGAAAGAAGAAGACGGTGGTCATGACCTCCAGACAGGGCCCCTTCGCATGACAACTACAGATGAACAAGGTCGTGGAGGAGTACGAGGACATCTTAACCTCCCTCGCAGGGGTTCCTCTGCACTATTAGGTCAAGCACTCCATCGATCTGACCCCAAATGCGTCGCTGCCCAATGGACCAATCTATCAGCGCTCCGTTCTGGAGAACGATGAAATCAAGAGGCAGATTCACGAGCTACTGCATAAAGGTCACATCCAACCAATTTCATCACCTTGTGGGATCCCGATCGTGTTGTATAGAAGAAGGATGGGACTTGGAGACTCTGTATTTACTATTGGGCGCTGAACAAGATCACTGTCCAGAATAGGTACCCGATCCCACGGATTGATGACCTTTTGGACCAACTGAAGGGGGCAAAATATTTTGGCAAGATCGATTTGAAGTCAGGATATCACCAGGTACCAATCGAACCCTCCAATGTGTGGAAGACTGCCTTCAAAGCCAAGGAGGGCCATTTCAAATGGTTGGTTATGCCTTTCGGGTTGACAAATGCTCCTGTAACCTTCATGAGGCTAATGGATGACATCTTGTGGCCATTCACCAACTCATTGGTAGTGGTATACTTGGATGACATCCTGATCTTCAGCCAGAGTTGGGAAGACCACCTCCACCACATCCGATAGGTTCTCCAAACATTGCGACAACACAAGTTATGTGCCAATTCGGAGAAATGCACTTTTGGAATGACCCAAGTTCAGTATCTGGGATAAAGTATTGATGAACGGGGGGTGCATGTGGATCCAGCCAAGATCCAAGTCATTCGGAATTTCCCATCTTCAACCACTATGACAGAGCTCCGTAGCTTTCTAGGTCTTGCCAACTTCTACCACAAGTTCGTGTTGGGATTTTCCCATATCACTTGGCCCTTGAGTCAAGTCACCAAGGGAGGAGCGAAAGAAAAATTATTTTGGTCTAAATCTCAACAGAAGGCATTCACAAATTTGAAACATCACCTTTGCTTGGCACCTATGCTCGCATTACCAGACTTGAAACAACCATTTGAGATCGAGACAGATGCCTCTGACTATGCTATTGGGGCAGTGATTACTCAACTCAGACATCCAGTGGCATATCACAGTGAGACACTTTCAGACACAGTTTGGAAGTATCCCACTTATGACAAAGAGATGTATTCCATTGTGCAGTTCTGTCGACAATGGAAGCATTACATTTTTGGGAAGGAAATAGTGATCCACACAGACCACCAACCCCTACAGTTCATACAGATACAAGGGAAGTTGCAGAATGATTGCCATTAGAAGTGGTCCACATACCTACAACAGTTCCATTTGAATATCAATTATAAGAAGGGCATCACCAATAATGTTGCAGATTGCCTCAGTCGACCACCAATCATGGTATTAGCCACCGTGCTCAACTCTTGTGGGTACAAGACTTCTGATTGGCCACTTCTCTACAAAAGTGACCTAGAATTTGGCCACACATACCAGAAACTCTTGGAGGGTCAGCATGTTCCAGATTTTCACCTCCAAGATGCCCTGTTATGCCACCTGGGTCACCTTTGTGTTCCTTCAAGAGTGCGTGCCAAGATGATTTGGGAAGCACACTACAGTCGGGCTGCTAGGCATTTAGGGGTTGAGAAAATGGTGGCAGTACTGCAAAAGTATTTCTATTGGTCGAATTTTCGACAGGATGTTGGGAAGTACATTAGATCCTGCACTCCCTGCATCATTTCCAAACTGACCATCAAGAAGTAAGGCCTCTATACTTCGTTGCCTACCCCTAGTCGACCTTGGGAATCCATCTCCATGGATTACATATCGAGCCTTCCTTCTACTAAGCATGGAAACGACTGTGTTTTTGTGGTCATTGACAGGTTCTCAAAGATGGTCATTATGGTGGCTTGCAAGAAGAATATCATGACAGAATCCACTGCTAAACTCTTCTTTGAACGAGTGTGGGTTCACTTTTGGATCCCACAGTCTATCATCTCAGATTGGGACAGAAGGTTCCTCAGTACATTTTGGTCTAGTCTCTGGTCAATGCTGGACACCAAACTCACTAAGTCCACAACCTTCCATCCCCAAAGTGATGGCCAGACAGAGGTTGTCAACATGATGATTGTACACATTCTGCTCATGTACAACTCAAAGAATCTACACACATGGGATGAGAGCCTCCCCTATGTTCAGCACAGCTATAACCAGGCTCTCCATAGCTCAACTAGCCATAACCATTTGTAGGTGGGCTTGGGATTCCAGCCACTATGTCCCATTGATGTGGCCATTCCATTTGTAGCTACTCATGTAGATTCGGCTCATGTCCAGTTCCAAATAGATAAGGAAAGTATCTTCATTGAGCACATCCAACATATCCTCCAACAGGTCCATGACATTCTGGATAAATCAAATGCCAAGTACAAGCAGCGACATGATCAACATCAGGTGCCACACAAGTTTCAGGCGGGCGACAAAGTCTAGTTTCATTTGAAAAAGGAACACCTTACCAGAGCCTATTGGAAACTCATACCACTCTGCTCTGGTCCTTACATAATTATCAAGGTTATGGGAGATGATGCATTTGAGCTCAGCATTCCCCCATTCCTTGGCCTGCACCCATTGTTTAATGTGGACCACCTTCGGCCATATTTTTCACCATTACTAGACACATCCGACATTGTAGAACAACGCACACCAATCGAGTTAAATCCAGATTGCATGGAACAAGCTGCAATTGATTGGATCATGGACACGCAGATCAATCACACTTACCAGTAGAAGATCCAATTGTATCGAGTTGTCAAAGCAGGCCAACTCCTTCACCAGGGCAAGTGGCTCACCAGGGACCAAGTTCAGCAGAAGTTTCCTCATCTCATGGAGGAACTCAATGCAATGGGGATATTGGTGGCCACCTGCCAATTCCAATAGGACCCCCACCATTGTTTCTTTCAGTTTCCTTATTTGTAGTACAATTTACAATTTTTAGTAGTTTTTCGGGTCCTGAACTTCCGAAGTCGCTTTTGAGGCCCTAACCGCCATTTTTTGGGAAAACTGGGAGCAACATGGGTTCACATAATGATATTCCTCACTCAAAATTTGTAGTCCTCGGATAGATATTTCTAACGATGTATTGTGCGCATCAAATGGAGGTTGTATGCTAAAGTTACGACCCCGAGAAGTTGATGTACCAATTTACCCAAATGGGGCCCATAGTTTGGCGCTTCATCTCCTAGGGTTAGGTTTTTGGATGTTTAGGGTTTTCCATTGTTTCTCAACAATAAATAGGCCTTTGAGGCTCATTGTAAGACAATTCAAAGGAATGTAGCCACAACATCTCTTCTCAGGGATAAGCTACCATCAACCGAGCTAGTTTATTTCCATTTCTGTTACTAGGCATATTTCAGTATTTTACATTAATGAAATGAAGTATTATTTATGTTGCATCTCTATATTATGGTTATATCTGTAATTTGTTTAGTTCCTATTTAAATCTGGATCAGGCTTTTATGGTGGTGTATTTTCTCTCCAATGGTTGTGACCTTTAGCCCAAGTCACCTTGAGTTGTCTCACCAAAACCCACTTAACATAAGAGATGAAATTCATTTGTTGGTTCTTTTGAAACATCATTGAAGCCTTAGGTGCCCCTAGCCCATCAAGGGTACCGATATGCTGTTAATGAATAAAATACCATTTTCTCCACTTGGATTTGCGCTCACAATTTTGGGTACAAAACCAACTGCTTGGGCACATTTTTCACAAAGCTATTTTGTGGGTTGACTTCTCACAAACCCAGTACCCTAGGGGTTGTGCGAGTACCTCCCAAGCTACACAAATCAACACTTCCTCTTAGAGAGGGAGGTAATTCCACCACTTAGAAGTATCTCGCCATCATTGGTGACACTATCCCAATATCTAGTGTTCACCATTGCAACATACCCTGTAGAATGAACACCACTCATCTAGGTAATGTATATGCCTCAATATTGTGAGAACCTAAATATTAAAACTTCCATAAGGAATACTCCTTCTGAAGCTAGATTCCCTCTAAATCTACACAACCTCCACTAGCTCACACTGCTAATGAACTTTTGTCCTTCCAAGGCCAGTATAAGTTGCCGTCGAACATCGGGCCACATCTAGACCACCGCAACTCAACTCAGCAATTGATCTCATCCTCCTGGGTTAAATACCTCACTTGCACATGAGTCTAATCGAATTTGATCATTTTGAGGAGCCTTTATGATCTATGTGGCTCTTGAAACACTTAGTGATCAAAGAGGGCTCAATAAAGGCTAAAAAATTAAATTTATTAGATTACCATGAAACTAGGGTCCGATCTAAGAGCTCTTCATGAGCTTTCCAATGATGCAAATGATACCTCAATCCGACATTGTATGCAAAAGTTATGGCCAGTCAATGTTTTGGTCAACTAGACCCCTTGCTAAAGTTAAGGGAGGGCCAACTAAATTTGGTAGCCCAAATAAATCTGGCAGAGCTGCTAAATCTGGTGGAAATTAACGAGGCAATAATTTGGCACTTTTCAGGGATGGCTTCAAGTGGCAGGAACTGGCGAAGTTGTCGCCTAATTAATTTTTCTAGTGGTCCCAAAATTTTGGCCAACGATTTTTTTCCATTTTTTTTAAAATAAAAAAAAAAATAACAAAAAAAAATTAAATTGGGAAATGACCCAACAAAGTAATACTCCCAACCATTCTGCGAGGAATGCAGGCTTAAAAATTAATGCCAAGTTTTTTTATTTAAACTCGTATTTGCCACAAGGGAATAGGGGCACAAAACCCAATGCAGAGGTGGAACCCTAAGCGGACATGAAAACCAAGGAGTGGAACCCTGAAGCACGGGGAATATGCAAGGAATCTAAAAGAGTCCCTAAGGGACAAATTTTGACAGTCTCATAACCAGGCTGAATTTTTACTTATTTTACTTAGTTTTCTACAAGAAGCGCAATTGTGAATTCAGATTTTTCATCTGAGTAGCAGATATTCAGTGAACTTGCAGAGATGAATCTTTGTGGAATCATGAGGAATCTGAAAGATTCCCTAAGGGCCACCTTTTGATAGTTTCAGAATCAGGTCGACTTTACACTCATTTTATTTATTTTTTCACAAGGATCATTGTGGTGAAGTCAGATTTGTCATATGAGCAGAAGATATTCAGTGAACTTGTAAAGAGGAATCTTTGTGGAATCATGAGGAATCTAAAAGATTATCTAAGGGAAAAATTTTGACAGTTTCAAAACCATGTTGACTTTATACTCATTTTACTTAGTTTTTCATAAGGAGCACAATGGTGAAGTCATATTTGTCATCTGAGCAGCATATCTTCAGTCAACTTGCAGAGAGAAATCTTTGTGGAATCTAAAAGATTCCCTAAGGTCAAAATTTTGACAATTTCAAAACCATACTGACCTTATACTCATTTTACTCAGTTTTTTGGAAGGAGCGTAGTGGTGAAGTCAAATTTGTCATATGAGAAACAAAACTCCAGTCAACCAGCGGGAAGAAATCTTCGGGGAATCTTTGAGATTCCCGACGGTCCATATTTTGGCAGTGTCAAAAAGGAGTTGAGTTTACAGCACCCTTGTTTCACCCCCCTCATGACTAGGTTGATTCCATTGCTACTACTATTTCCTCCTCCCTGACTATGATTACCTTCTATGATAGTTGAATCAGTGAACTGAGTGCTTACCCCATGACCTGTAGATGCATGCAAAGTGGTAGGCTCAACCCTAGGTATGATATGATCCTTTTCTTCTAATTTTGAGTCTTCCGAAGTGTGTGGACTTAGTTGTTCCCTTTATCCTACCTCCATATGTGGCATATCGAACTTCATAACTCTAGTCACTGGCACAACTCTGGGTCCTACGATGATCTCTCCTAGCCCTTCCTTCTAGGATCCTTCTTTTGTCAAGTACCAACATTAATCGACATCCTCCCACATTTCCCTATCGATATCTTCTGCCACTTATCAATGTACCATCCTCATAGATCTCTTGCTCCATCCATTCCCTTTCTCTTTTCATGCGTAGTTCTGGACCCACTGTTAGCTTCCTGTTGGGTTGTGTTATATTCTTTCCACGACTAACCTACGTAGTGAACCGAGGGGTTGGAGGGGAGGCAGAGCCCCCCCTTCGTTGCGTCGATTACACAGTGGGGGGGTCACAGGAGGGTTTGAGGGGGGCGGGTAGCCCCCCTCTACGGGTTGCGGGGCAGCGCCTTGGGAAATTTTTTTTTGGACCCTATATTAGGTTGGGAAAACCTACCTATGGTTTTCGGTCCATGGTTTTGGACGCGATGGTTTTCGGTCCATGGTATTGGATGCTTTGGCATGTATAAATATGTATTGTAACATTGAAAGGAATATAATGAAAAATCAAGCTGGTAGTCCCAGTTTTGGGATCCAGGGGAAAATCTCTGTGTATATGTGTTTTATGTGTTATGCTCTCACATTGTTTATTTTCTATGTTTTAGAATTCGTATGCAGATAATTTCTGTATGAGGTTAAAACCTACATTTGGTATCAGAGTTGTTTTGGCTTCAAGGGGATGCCTTTGTTGTTGAGGGGTTTCGCTTGGGCCTGTGGTAGACCCTATTCAGTGGGAGATCTGCGAGATCGGATTTGGTGGTGAAAGAAGATGGCGAGTAGTGGAAAGATAGAGATCGAGAAATTTAATGGTCAGAGTTTTCAGTTGTGGAAACTCAAGATGGAGGATCTATTGGTGGATAAAGATCAGTGGATCGCGATAGATCCAGGTACTAAACCAACAAGAGTGTCCGATGAAGAATGGAAGAAGTTGGATCGGAAGGCAAAGAGCACAATACAATTGTGTGTCTCAGATTTAGTATTGCTGAATGTATCAGGGGAAGCTACGGCGAAGGCTTTGTGGGACAAGTTAGGGATTTTGTACCAATCTAAGTCTCTGGTGAATAAACTGTTCTTATGGACAAAGCTGTATAAACTGAGGATGAAAGATGGAGACTTGATGATAGAGCATTTGAACGCATTTAATACTGT
Organism: Pinus tabuliformis; assembly: GCA_031772625.1. Lineage (NCBI taxonomy): Eukaryota > Viridiplantae > Streptophyta > Pinopsida > Pinales > Pinaceae > Pinus > Pinus tabuliformis. The sequence continues at coordinate 1,311,430,704 of CM062809.1, forward strand.
GGTAAGTCAGTTAGCATCTGTTGATGTTAAAATTTTAGATGAAGATAAGTGCATTAGTTTGTTGTGTTCTCTACCAGATTCGTGGGATAGTCTGGTTATTGCAATAGGTAGCAATGCAACTGCCTTGCAGTTTAATGAAATAGTCTCAGCCTTGCTGATGGAGGAGATGAGACGGAAAAATATGGAGAGCCAGAATGGTGATGCCTTATCTGTACGAGGACGGTCCCAGAACAAAAACAAACATAAGTCATCGAGTGGGAGATCTAAATCTAGAGGGAGATCTAAATCTCCAGGAAAACCTGTAAAGGTGGTGTGCTAAAAATGCGAAAAGGAAGGGCACTTCAAAAGGGACTATAAATCTAAAGTTCCTGATAAAGGAAAGAGATCTGATGATGCTCTTTCTATAGAGGCAAAAACCACCTCAGATGAAGGTGGGGATGTGTAATTGGCTTCTTCAAGTACACATGTAGATCATGAGGCATGGTTGATTGACTCAGGTGCATCTTTTCACTTCACTCCCCATAGAGAGTGGTTCTGCGAGTATGAAAAATACGATGGTGGTGATGTATTCTTGGGGGATGATAGGAAGGCTAGAATTGTTGGTCGCGAAAAAGTAAAGTTGAAATTGCAAGGTGGAAGGGTTAGAACACTTTCGGGTGTTCTGCATATTCCTGCATTGGCCCGGAATCTGATTTCTGTAAGCAAGTTGGATGATGCAAGTGTAAAAATAGTGCTCGAGAAGGATACCTGCAAGATGGTTTGGGGAGCTGGTATTGATGCGGGGAGTTCAGACTGGAACTCTGTACAAGTTGCAAGGTAGCACTGTTGTTGATGGGTGCAACAGTTCTGTGGTTCCTAAAAGTGGAGCAGAAAATCTAGTGGTCTTTGGAGAGAAGACCATGTTGTGGCATCAAATGCTTGGACATATTGGAGAGAAGGGCCTTCGAATGCTTCATGGTAAAGGTATGGTAGAAGGTATGAGTCATAGCTCTCTGGATTTTGATTTCTGTGAAATTGTGTATACGGGAAGCAGAATCGGGTGAGTTTCCCCTCTGGTGGTAAGAGGGCGAAATAGATATTAGAGCTTGTGCACAGTGATGTGTTTGGACCTGTGAAGGTTCCATCACTGTGTAAGTCTGTGTACTATGTATCATTTATAGATGAATTCTCAAGGAATACATGGATATATTTCCTTAAGAAGAAATCTGAAGTCCTTGACAGGTTTAAAGAATTTAAGGCTCTGGTGGAAAACCAGACAGAGAAGAAGATAAATGTGCTGAGGACATATAATAGTGGAGAGTTTTGCAGTAAGGAATTTGAAGAATTCTGTAAGAAGTGTGGTATAGTACGACAAAAGACTACTCCATATACACCTCAACAAAATGGAGTTGTAGAAATAATGAACAAGACGTTGATGGAAAGGGCAAGAAGCATGCTCAGTGGTGCCAGGTTAGGACAGGAATTTTGGGCAGAGGCGGTGGAGACAACATGTTACCTGGTCAACAGATCACCTTCATCAACGTTGAAGGATAAGGCTCCACAAGAGTTATGGACTGGTAAGAAACCCTCTCTTTCACATCTAAGGGTATTTGGATGTGATACATATGTACATGTTCCAAAGGAGAAACGAACCAAGTTGGATAGTAAATATGAAAAGTGCATATTTATTGGGTATAAGGATGGTTTAAAGGGTTATAAGCTTTGGAACCCAGTAACAAGGAAGGTTGTGTATAGTCGAGATGTGGTGTTCAGATAGGTGAAAGATGTTATTAAACATGAATTCCAACCAAAGGAACCTGAGAAGATAGAGTTTGAGCTAAAGGGGGAAGAATCAGACTCTACAGCAGAGGAGGAATCAGATGATGAAGAGCCACAAACTCTGGCTATGAGAATATCAGTTCAAGAAAGAAGGCAGCCAGAAAGGTATAGTCCATTTGCTTTCTGTTCAAATTTTTCTTTGTGTGTTACTGATGATGATCCCAGAACTGTGAAGGAAGCAGTGGATTCAGAGGATGGAAAGCTCTGGAAAGAGGCCATGGTTGATGAAATGGCATCTTTGCACAAAAATGAGGCTTGGGATCTGGTGGAGTCGCCAGCTGGAAGGAAACCCATTGGTAGAAAATGGGTGTTCAAAAAGAAGACAAATGCAGAAGGAAAAGTGGAGAAATACAAAGCTCGGTTGGTAGCAAAAGGTTATTCCCAGATGTCGAGAATTGATTTTGGTGATATTTTTTCTCCTGTTGCCAAGGTAACTTCTATTAGATTACTTTTATCTATTGCTGCTTCTTTTGATTTTGAGGTAGAATAGATGGATGTGAAGACAATATTTCTTCACGGGGATCTGGAAGAGGAAATCTACATGAAGCAACCTGAAGGCTTTGCGGTGAAGGGTAAGAAAGAACTGGTATGCAAGTTAAAGAAGAATCTGTATGGGTTAAAATAGTCACCAAGGATGTGGTATAAAAAATTTGATACATTTATACGGGGACTTGGCTTCACTAGAAGCAAAGCAGATCACTGTGTGTATTTTAAATTAATTGGTGACCGTGTTATTTATCTGGTCTTGCATGTGGATGATATGTTGCTGGTTGGAAATGACAAAGAAATTATCTAGGATTTGAAGACCCAATTGCCCTCCAAATTCGACATGAAAGATCTTGGTGCTGCAAACTATATTTTGGGCATGGAAATTAAAAGAGATCGGGCAAAGAGGAAGCTTTGGTTAAACGAGAGGAAGTATGTCGAGACAATGCTGCAGAGGTTTAATATGCAGGATAGTAAATCGGTGAAGGTTCCTATTCCTGTAGGTGTGAGGTTATCTGCTGAACAGTGTCCCAAGACACAAGAAGAGGAAGAGGACATGTCTCGTGTTCCATATGCAAGTGCAGTTGGTAGCTTGATGTATGCAATGGTCTGTACTAGACCATACATTGCACATCCAGTGGGAGTATTGAACAGGTTTATGTCAAAACTAGGGAAGGAGCACTGGACAACAGTGAAGTGGGTTTTCAGGTATTTGCGTGGCACTAGTGATTATGGTTTGTGCTACCAAGGAAGATCGGGATTGGATAGAATGTTGGATATTCGTGGCTTTGTTGATGCAGACTAGGTTGGAGATCTAGATCAGAGAAGATCTACAAGTGGGTATGTGTTTAACCTATTTGGAGGTGCAGTTAGTTGGATGAGTAAGAAACAATCTGTAGTGGCACTATCAACTACAGAGGCAGAATATATGGTATCCACTCATGCAAGCAAGGAATCAGTTTGGTTGTAGAGATTGTGTTCAAGTATGGGGTTAGTACAGGGAGCTATAAGGATATAATGTGATAGCCAAAGTGCAATTTTCTTGGAAAAGAACCCCGCATATCATTCAAAGACAAAGCACATTGATGTTCAGTATCAATTTGTGAGGGATATGATAGAAGAGAAAAAGGTGTTGCTGGTAAAGGTAGACACTTTGAAGAATACTGCAGATGCATTGACAAAATCAGTGAGCTCTGAGAAGTTCTCCTGGTGTAGAGAAATAATGGGTGTTTCAGGGCTGGAAAAATGACTAAACTCTCCTGTGGCCCCTTGTGGAAAGAAAACAACAAGTGGGAGAATGTTGGGTTGTGTTATATTCTTTCCATGACTAACCTACGTAGTGAACCGGGGAGTTAGAGGGGGGGCGGAGCCCCCCCTTCGTTGAAACGATTGTGTAGTGGGGGGGTCATAGGGGGGGTTTGAAGGGGGTGGGTAGCCCCCCTCTATGGGGTCTGAGGTAGCGCCCCAGGAAATTTTTTTTTTGGACCCTATATTCGGTTGGGTGAACCTACCTATGGTTTTCTGTCCATGGTTTTGGACGCGATGGTTTTTGGTCCATGTTATTGGATGCTTCAGCATGTATAAATATGTATTGTAACATTGAAAGGAATATAATGAAAAATCAAGCTGGTAGTCCTAGTTTTGGGATCCAGGGGAAAATCTCTGTGTATATGTGTTTTATGTGTTATGCTCTCGCATTGTTTATTTTCTGTGTTTTAGAATTCGTATGCAGGTAATTTCTGTACGAGGTTAAAATCTACACTTCCACTATAGTTTGTTTTATTCTTTCCCTTTCCTTCTCCTCAGACCATCTCCCATGTCTTTCCCACTTCCCCATCCACGCAGGATACTTAGCTACTCATGATATCAGATTCCAGAGGAAAACAATTGTGGTTATGCAACATTATTTTCATGACAATAATAATGACCTTATAAATTTTCTCTTGGTTCCTTTAGAAATTTCCACACCGACGTGGTATAATACACCATCGATTCCACCGCAAACTCCACAATAGATCCTTCTAACACACTTTCAAACCAAAAACCAACAACATGTGAAGTCTGATTGCTTACCACTTATAGCTGACGCATCTCCTCTGATGTCCACCTCCTTGGTCTGTCATGTTGATACATGGGGTTATTCTCCTTTATTCGTTGAACCCATTCTGTCAAAATGTTGGGGAACTCTATAAAGAAGGAATCATGAAAATCAATATACATATATTTCTACATCCATGTCTCCATGCTCTGACCCTTATCTCCAATTTCCTTCGCAGTGAACTCATGGTCCTTTCGGGTAATCTAGTAGGTAATCTCATTTTTGGTAGGATTCTAGGGTTTCCACATCCCTAAGAGACAATCCCACCACAAAACCATCCCAGACTCGACAATGAAAGTGTTTGATGACACATGGGATTCTAACTATTGTGAAGGAAAATCCTCTCTGTGGACAGGGGTGGTCCCTCTAGCCCAATGAGTGGGTCTAGCAACAAAGTAAACAATCTAACATACACTTTCCTAACTTATGTTTGAAAAATGCATAGAGAAGGAGTGATCTGAAATGGATCTTGTATCAAACCTCTAAGTCGAAGTCTTCATGTACATATACTATCAGAAAACACTATCGCAGAAGAAAAACACTAAGAATGGGGGAAAATAGAGATAATTGGAGGTCTAACTGCCGCTGCACGGGAGCCGTTGGATCAGACTGATTAATGATCCAGATCAAATCGGCTGATCACATCAGAAGTTTCGGCAATATCGCATCAGCGGAGTGTATCGGCAACGACCTTAAGAGAAATGTGATAGTGATACAAGTGAAACAACGTGAACCATTGATCGAGCACGCAGAGCAACGGTCCAGATCAACTACCAATATTGCATTGCATGGAACCAAAGGGAGGACTTAACACAGGCGGACCTGAAGGAGTTATGAAATAAAACAGCGAAGGATTTGAGTTCCGTGGTAAGCAGTATTTCGGGTGGGCTTTAGGCGGTAAGCAGTATTAGAGAGGCTTCACCCGATTTCATACACTGGCCAACTCGTAGCACGCCGCATGAGAGAGAAAACTGCTTTTTCGGGCGGGTAATCTCCGTGCAAGTAGGCCATCCGAAATGACTGTCATCTGTAGGATTGGAGATCGCAGATCAACGACGGAGATTGCATCATAATATCGCTGAAGGGAGGACTTACCGAGGGCTCGAGGACTTGTGATATGTGATCACCAATAGCGATATCGCATCGCAATATCGTAGCGCAGCAGTGCATCGCGACAATACAAAGGAGCGACACTATGCGAATTTCGATTGTGATAAAGGCCAGACCCGATAGGGATTATCGACGTGATTGGATATTATTTGAAGTCCGATAGAAAGTGTTTTTGTCAGATTTTCTATGTTCTCTATGTATTTTCCTTTGGATACCAAAAATGCATTGTTTTGAGGATTTTGCCGGGGAAGGCCAAACGGCCAGTTTCACTCGTGCCCACCAGTATTTCATCTTGTTAGCAGTCTTGTGCCCCTGAGCATTTTAACAATGAGTGCATGAATGCTCGATGGGAGCTAGAGAGCCCGGGGAAGAAGGGAAACGACTAGAAGCCAGAGAGCCCGAACAGGGAGATGGACAGATAGCATTGTTAGGATTAAAAATCCATCCAATGACGAAATAGGGGGGTAGAGAGAGAAGACAGATTGAGACAGAGAGTCAAAGAAACACACAACGATGAACAATTGATCAGAGTCACTAAGAGGGAGAGTCTATGTACTCTTTAGACTCGAGGTTTTCGAGTGAAGTCCCTATGTAATATCATTGTTGTTGTGTTATGACTCTGATGGAGCTCGCACCAGTAAAATCTGTTCTTAAAGACATAATATAGAGGTCCACACTGAAACCTGGACCAGGAGACGTAGCCAGGAAGTCTGGTGAACTCCTTGATTATTTTCTGTGTTGATGTGTGTGTCTGTTATGTTTTCTAACTGCTCATTGTCTATATTATTCGCAATATTTTCAATCCGTTGCACTAAGTTATATAGGCATTCCTGCACATGAGTTTGTAATACCTTTTCTTCTTGATTTAAGATCTCATTTTTAGATCAAGTGGTATCAGAGCATTTGGTTTTGTTAAGGTTAGACAAGCTTGTGCTGGATTTTGAATGCTAACTAGATTAAAGCTCATACTAGGAGAAGGAGAACTTGTTGAGGCTAATCCAGGGATTGGAAGAGTCTATTCTCAGAGGAGAATGGCAGAAGAAGCTCCATTGGGATCATAATCTCAATTTATAGAAAGTTTTATAACAATATGAGCTATAGTGGAAGAAATGTATCTGGAGTTTAAGAAGGGTCGAGGTGAAAGCACTTCAACACCCAAACCAGACAAAGGAGCAGAGGAACCTTTTCTAGTTTCCCCTCCAGAAGGCAAATTGAAAGGGGAAATGCCTCCTCCACCATCTCCTCCATCATCACCTTCATCATCCTCATCATCTTCTTCGCATAACACTAGCTCTTCTAAGAAGAAGAAGAAAACTTCCTTAATCAAATTAGATGTCAAGTTTGATTTGCCAATTTATGATGGAGAACTCAATGCAGAAAATCTAGATAATTGAATAAGACAAATTGATGTATATTTCAGGTTATAGAACATTGATTCAGAAAGGAAGAATATTCAACTGGCTAGCCTTTGCCTTGGAGGAACTACACTAGTATGGCGGGAAGGCAAGACATAAGCTGATATGCAAAAACATGGTAAAATCATTTCTACCTGGAATGAATTTGTTTCTGCGATCAAAAAGCAATTCTATCCTTTAGCTTACATGTAGCAGGCAATGATGAGTTGGTAAACTCTTCATCAGTTGAAGGGTCAGAGTGTACAAAGTTATACTCAAGAATTCAGAAAGAGAGCTTTAACTCTAGGTATATCATTAGATTCACCTGAGACTTTATTAAAGTATATAGGTGGTATTCATAGCTATTTAAAGCATACTATTCTCATGTTTAATCCAACTAGCTTAGATGACATATCAGTTCAAGCCACACATCTAGAAGCTAAAGGTAAGAATGTAAACCCAAAGGTTGGGGGATCATCTAAATATTCTGTAAGCAAGAGCAAGGAAAAGAAGAAACTGAAATGGAAGGAGAGGAAAGCAAACATTGTAAAGAAGGATAAACCTTCATGCACTCATTGCAAGAAAGAAGGACATGATGAGGCACACTACTGGCTTTTGCATCCAGAATGGAAACCTAAGAAGTTCAGTGGTAAGGAGAGAAAGAATGTTGCTGCTATTCAACAAGACTTGGGATCAGATTCAGGCAATGAAACAACAGTTACAACCACAGGTATTAAAGGTAAAGATTCTGAAGCATCCACAAGTAATTCTGCACAATCTGTTGATAATGAAAATAATGAGAGGGAAAGAAATGAGCTTTTTCGTATTAGAGTAATTTCCAAGCATAATAAGATTGATACTTTATTTGATAGTGGATCACAAGTAAATTTGATTTCTGAAACAATTGTAAAGAAGTTGGGATTACAAACAAAACCTCATGAGAAGCCATATCCATTAGGTTGGGTGTGTGATAAAACAAAGCTACAAGTAACGAGACAATGTAAAATTAGGTTTGCTATTGGATCAACATTTGTAGATGAGGTTGAGTTAGACATAGTTCCATTGGATATATGTGGTATTGTTTTGGTAAGTCCATACTTGTATGATAGGAAAGCTATTTTCTATAGAGCTGAGAATAAGTATCAACTCACTAAAGATGGAATAGAATATATTGTAAGAGCTCATAAACTCAAAGGTAACTATTCTCTCATAAATTTAGGACAGATGAAAAGAATTATGAATTCAAGTAAGAAATTTTTACTAATGGTTGTAAAGGCAAAGGATCCTGAAAAATCCAATGCTTTTGAACGCCATGATTCTAAACAGAAAGCAGATTTAGTTAAATTTGTTTCAGAATATGATGTTCTATTTCAAGAACCTAAAGGTCTGCCACCCAAGCGAGAAATAGTACATGATATTTATTTGCAGCAAGATGCTCCATTACCTAACATTGGAATGTACAAGTTGTCAGCTTTAGAGAATGTAGAGATAAAGAAGCAGGTACAGGAGTTGCGTAATAAAGGGTTAATATGACCAAGCACATCACCATGTGGATCTCCAATCGTGCTAGTGAGAAAGGAAGATGGTTCGTCGAGAATGTCCATTGATTATAGAGCACTAAATAAAATAACGATCAAGAATCGTTATCCTCTTCCTCGTATTGATGATTTATTAGATCAATTGAAAGAAGCAGTTTTACGAAGTGGTTATCATCAGGTCAGAGTTGCAGAACAGGATGCATGGAAGATTGCGTTCAAGACAAAGCAGGGATTGTATGAATGGTTGGTTATGCCTTTTGGCTTAACTAACGCGCCTGCTACATTTATGAGAGTCATGAATGATGTACTCAGACCATTTACTGATGACTTTGTAATTGTTTCTTTAGATGACATTCTTATTTTTAGTAAGACATGGGAAGACCATGTAAAGCATGTAAAGCAGACTTTAGATGTTTTAAAAAGAGAAAATCTCTATGTAAAACTGTCAAAACGTGAATTTGGCAGAACATCTTTAGATTATTTGGGTTATATTATAGGGGGTGGTGAATTGAAGATAGATCCCTCTAACGTTGAAGTCATTGTGAATTGGCCTAAAGCCAAATCTGCTACAGAGGTTAGGAGTTTCCTAGGGGTAACACAATACTGAAGAAAGTTTATTGCTAACTTTTATTTGATTGCAGCTCCATTACATGCTTTAACAATATTGAAACAGGTGTTTAAGTGGGGAGGAAAACAATAGAAAGCCTTCGACACCTTAAAAGAGAAAATCAGTACAACACCAGTACTAGCACTGCTAGATCTTCAACATCCATTTGAGAATGAGACAGATGCTAGTGACTATGCCATGGGAGTAGTGTTGATGCAACATGGAAAACCCATATGCTATCATTCTGAGACATTTACTTCTGCAGTAGTTAATTATCCCACATATTATAAAGAATTATATGCATTAGTACAAAGTGTCAAAAAGTGGAAACATTACTTAATGGGTAAAGAAACAATCATACATACAGATCATCAACCACTTCAATATTTGCACTCGCAAACTAAATTGCAGTGATCAAGACATTATAGGTGGATGGGGTTTTCTACAGCAATTTCATCTTGTCATCAGATATAAGAAGGGCATACACAATAAGGTTGCAGACATGTTATCAAGCCCAATCATAAATGCATCTACTATACTTAAGCATAACTCAGTAATGCATGAAAGTTACACTGAACAATATGCTCAAGATGTAGATTTTAAAGATGTATATGCAACTTTAATTCATGGCAAGCAAGTAGAAGAATTGGATTATTATGTAAAGGACCAACTCTTATATCATTTGGGGAAGTTATGCATTCCACAAACTGAAAGAGTTAACATAATTCGAGAAGCACATACTTCTCTCATATCAGGTCATTTTGGTGTAAGTAAAACAGTTGCACAATTGCAAAGGTTCTGTTATTGGCCAAGAATGCATGAGACAATTTTTAGATATATCAAAGGGTATACTATGTGTGCTACAAGCAAGCCCAATAATCGGAAATTAGGCTTGTACACTCCACTTCCAATTCCTTCTCGTCCTTGGGAAAGTGTTTCCATGGATTTTGTTGGGGGATTGCCAATATCTAAGAAAGGTCATGATTATTTGTATGTTGTTGTGGATTGGTTCAGTAAATGTGTATATTGATACCATGTAACAAGCAGGTTATAGCTGAACAAACAACAAAGTTGTTCTTTCAGAATGTATGGGTTCATTTTGGGTTACCCACTTCTATTGTATCTGATCGAGATTCTCGATTTGTTGGGAGGTTTTGGTCAAATCTATGGGATTTGATGGACACCAGGTTAAAGAAGAGCACAACATTTCATCCACAAAAAGATGGTCAGACAGAAGTGGTCAATAGGACAGTGATCCAGTTGCTCAGAGGCTATTACAGCAAGCATCCCAAGCTTTGGGATGAGAATTTATGTTATGTGCAGCATGCTTACAACCGTGCCAAGCACTCTTCTACTTAGATATCTCCTTTTGAGACTTGTTTTGGTTTTCTACCAAAGTCTCCATTGGATTTTGTCTTTGGTAAAGACATAGTAGGTGATGGACACAGTGATGTGGACAAAGCAACCAAGTTCATTGAACAAATCCAGGAAATTCACCAGGCAGTACAGGAACAGCTGGAAAGAAGTCAAGCTAAGTACAATGCAAGACATGACAAGCATCGAGTTGAGCATAGTTTTCAGGTTGGTGATCAAGTCTAACTGTACATCAATAGAGACAGAATGCAAGGTGAAGGTAAGAAGCTAAAACCAATAAGGTATGGACCTTTCAAGATACTTGATAAAAGTGGTGAAAATTCTTTTTGCCTTGATTTGCCAGATTATATGCAGATCTATTCAGTCATTAATGCAGAAAACTTGAGATTATATGAACCTTCATTGATTGAATATCCTGAAGAGAAAAGTCAGTTGCCTTCTATTGGGGATTTGTTGCTTGAGTATCTCGATGAGTTATAGGAGGACACAGTTCTGGATAGGAAGGTAAGAACTACGCCTCAAGGGGATGTTGAGTACCTGAGAGTAGGACTCAAAGGTTCAAATCCAAGCAAGGCATGATGGATAGAAATTGGACAAGTGAGGGAACTGTATCCCTACTTGATCGATGCTTAAAACCAACTTTTGGTGGTCCAAAAGCTTTTCAATGGGAAGGTGTGATCCAAAATGGATCTTGTATCAAACCTATAAGTCGAAGTCTTCATATACCTATACTATCAGAGAAAACTATCGCAGAATAAAAACACTAAGAATGGCGGAAAACAGAGATAATCAGAGGTCTAACTGCCATTGCATAGGAGTCGTCGGATCGTATCGATCAACGGTCCAGATCAAATCGGCTAATCGCATCGGAGGGTTCGACAATATCGCATTGTCGGAGTGTATCGGGGATGGCCTTAAGAGAAATACGATAGCGATATAAGTGAAAAAACGTGAACCATTGATCGAGTGCGCAAATCAACAGTCCAAATCAACTACCAATATCGCATTGCATGGAACCAAAGGGAGGACTTAACACAGGCGGACCCGAAGGAGTTATGAAATAAAATAGCGAAGGATTTGAGTTCCATGGTAAGCGGTATTTCGAGCGGGCTTCAGGTGGTAAGCAGTATTAGAGAGGCTCCGCCTGATTCCATACACCGACCGACACGTAGCACGCCGCAGGAGAGAGAAAACTGCTTTTTCGAGCGGGTAATCTCCGCACAAGTAGGCCATCTGAAATGATTGTCATCTGTCAGATTGGAGATCGCAGATCAACGGTAGAGATTGCATCACAATATCGCCCAAGGGAGGACTTACCGAGGACTCGAGGACTTGCAATATGCGATCGTCGATAGCGATATCGCATCGCACCAGCGCATCGCGACAATACAAAGGAGTGACACTATGCGACTTGTGATTGCAATAAAGGACGGACCTGATACGGATTATGGACGCGATTGGATATTATTTGAAGTCCGACAGAAAGTGTTTTTGTCAGATTTTCTATGTTTTCTGTGTATTTTTCTTTGAGACCAAAAATGCATTGTTTTGAGGATTTTGCCGGGGGAAGGCCAAACGGCCAGTTCCACCCATGCCCACCATTGTTTCGTCCTATTAGCAGCCTTGTGCCCCTGAGCATTACAACAATGAGTGCATGAACGCTCGATGGGAGCCAAAGAGCCTGGGAAAGAAAGGAAACGGTCGGAAGCCAGAGAGCCCGAACAGGGAGATGGATAGATAGCGTTGTTAGGCTTAAAACGCCATCTAATGACAGAACAAGGGGGCAGAGAGAGAAGACATATTGAGATAGAGAGTCAAAGAAACACACAACTACGAATAATTGATCAGAGGTACTAAGAGGGAGAGTCTGTGCACTCTTTAGACTCGAGGTTTTCGAGTGAAATCCTTGTGTAATATCACTGTTGTTGTGTTATGGCTTTGAGGAGCTCGCACCTATAAAATTTATTCTTAAAGACATATTATAGAGGTCGACACTGAAATCTAGACCAGGAGACGTAGCCAGGAAGTCTGGTGAGCTCCTTGATTATTTGCTGTGTTGATGTGTGTGTTTGTTATGTTTTCTAACTACTCATTATCTATATTATTCGCAATCTTTTCGATCTATTGCACTAAGTAATATAGGAATTCCTGCACATGAGTCTGTAATACCTTTTCTTCTTGATTTATGATCTCATTTTCAGATCAAGGAGAAACCTACCTCTCAATTGGGTAAAAAAAGTGTTGCTTTTTGTATCTTCATAATGTGCTATCAATTCTTCCGTAAAAATTGTCCAAGTGATAAATTGTTTACGAGAGCAAAGCCATTGATACCATACAAACTGATTTGGTTCCAAATATATAGTTGCCATACGTACCTTTTGTGCGTTTTGCACATTATTGAGATCAAAGAACTGCTCCATCTGTAATATCCATGTGGCGGGATCCTTGCCATCAAACTTCCTCATATCGATTTTTGGAATATGGTGAGTCTTCAATCCAACATTAGCATCTATGGAATCATGATTAATATTTCTTTTGTTCTCATCATGAGTTTCCTTTAGTACCCTTTCACCCTTAGGGACTATTTCTGGTAGCAACTTATTCATATTTATCTTCAATTCGTCTATGTCTGTCTTCAAATCTATCTTCAAATCATCCATCTTAGCTTCCACGTCAATCATCTTAGCTTCTACGCCTTTCTTTAAATAGTCCCTCTTAGCTTCTACATCTTTCTTTAAACCATCCATCTTAGATTCTGCTCCTTTTTGTGCAAGGGACAGTTGTTGCACTTGGTCTTGTAATTTTGATATATCATGTTGCATTTCTTCCTCTTCTTCATGAGTCATGCTAGAGCTTTTAGGTTCCTTACTAGGTGTTTGCATTTTCTTTCCTTGGGGCATCAGTTACCAATAATAATGCTCTACTATGCCCTTTGAATTCCTTCAAAATAAATTTTCAAATCAAGCTTAAGCAAAATATTTAAGAAAATCTACACACCTTTTTTCACTTTGTAGGAGCTCGATATTGCCTCTGATGTATCTCTGTACTTTCCAATCATCTACTTCTGAATTTGTGAGTTGTAGTAGCCCTCTGTGTCCTCTTTCCAATGCCACAAATCTGACCCAAATTGGATTCTCCAAGGAAGAGTTATGTGAAATCTCCCACAGTGACTTGCTTATAGACTAATTCAGTAGAGCGAACTTGTACGACGTGCCACGAGTCACTGTTTCGACCTCTAGATCTGAAACATGCATACAAGAAACTACAGTCTGTTCTCTTTTTGTGCCTTCTTACGAAATTTCAATCCGATCCCCAGAGAGAAAGTTATGATGATTTTCCCCAGGTCACCTGTTTTGAATGTAATTCAGGAGTCTGCAAAAATACCAACTTCCTCAGATCATATCTCTGTAAATATCACGCAAAAAGCTCTGAAATTCGCACCCAAGGTTAAGCTCGCGTTCTTCTCAAATGGGTTTTTTTTGCGACTTCTGAAACATCACAGAAAAAAAGTTATATCGCAAATTCCACGATGACCTGTTTGGAGTAGCGAAACCCTAGAATCCAAAGCTCCGATACCAAATGTTATGAAACCAGCTCAAGAAAAGATAGAAAAGATAGATCAATGCCTTAGAATTCAGCCTCTTCGAGGGGGCAACCTCCTTTACATTACATAAATGAACAATTCTTCGATGATTCAAATGACAAAACCTCCTTTCTATATATAGGAGTCTAAGGAGTCACAATATAATCCAACAGACCTAACAATAATAATATAAAGCCACAAAAATAACAATAGAGGGATTCTATGGGGCACAGAAATAACAATATGGGGGTAATAGGGGCACAAAAATATAAATAAGGGGTATAACTACAATAGTAATGGGGTAATCACTAGTATTATAGGGACCCAACATGCCCCTCTCCTTCAAAAAAGTGTTGTCCTCAACGCTTGAGTAGTTCTGGATACTTCTGCATAAAATTCTCATCCTCCCATGTGGAATCTTCAGCGGATAAGTTCTTCCACTTGATAAGATACTCTGAAATTGATCGATTTCGTAGCTGTCGAGTTCTTGTTTCTGTGACTGCTTCCGGTTCCAATATAATTTTTCCTTCCTCGTCAAGTTCTGGCAATATTGTTTGAACTGGGAGCTTGTCGCCTATAACCTTCTTTAAACATGAAACATGGAAAACTGGGTGCAATCGAGAAGCTGCAGGAAGCTCCAATTTGTATGCCATAGTACCAATCTTTTGCAACACCTTGTACGGACCATAATACTTTGGTGATAATTTATTATCCTTCTTAGCTTGCTTTAGGGACATTTGCTTATATGGTTGTAGCCGTAGGAATACCCAATCACCTACATCAAAACTTCTTTCACTGCGATGTTGATCTACCTGTTGTTTCATTCTATTTTGTGCCAACACGAGGTTATCCTTTAAGAGTTGGAGGACTTGTTGTTGATGTTCGATGTGATGTTCCACTGCTGAACCTTAGAATTTTCTCTTAAATATGATGTGATGGATGGTGGTTGATACCCATAAAGTGCCATAAATGGGGTCATTTTTGTTGCTGTATGGAAGGAAGTGTTATACCACCATTCAGCCAGAGGCAACCATTTGACCCATTGTGTCTGTTTATCAGATACAAAGCAACGAAGATATCCTTCCAAACATTTGTTTACTATCTCAGTTTGCCCATCAGATTGAGGATGATAAGATGAGCTATGAGCTAACTGAGTACCAAGACAAGAAAATAATTCTGTCCAAAAATTTCCAGTGAAAATGGGATCTCTGTCACTTACAATAATCTTTGGGTTTCCATGTAGCTTTTGAATTGTTTCCATAAATGCAGTAGAAACTGTACTGGCTTTAAATGGATGTGATAATGCACAAAAGTGTGCGTACTTTCCCACATGATTACACTCTTTCCCTCAGACTTGGGTAAACCTGTGATAAAATCCATTGAAACCTCCTCCCAACGTTGGCTTGGAATGGATAAAGGTTGTAATAGACCCGGTGTCTTAATTGTTTCAACTTTATTTTGTTGGAAAACCAAACATTCCGCCACAAACTTTTGAATATCTGATTTAAGGCCATCCCAAAAAAATTCCTTCTTAACCCTGTGGTAAGTTTTTAAAAATCCTGAGTGCCCTCCTAAGGGAGAAGTGTGCAATTCCATAAGAATCTTTTGTTTTAGCTGGGAATTCTTACAGAGGTATAAGCGATCTTTGTACCATAACGAATCATTTTTCCAGCTAAATGTATCAGACATACTGGAATCTTGTTGTAGCTTTCGAATAAGTGCCCACACTTCTTCATCA
This sequence comes from Pinus tabuliformis, assembly GCA_031772625.1. NCBI lineage: Eukaryota > Viridiplantae > Streptophyta > Pinopsida > Pinales > Pinaceae > Pinus > Pinus tabuliformis. Next base: position 1,311,446,450 of record CM062809.1, read on the forward strand.
TTCTTCCATTCCTCCCTTGCTTCGTTTATCCAATCTGGTTGGATAATAGAAATGGCACACAACAATGCTTCCACATCCTCATCCTTTCTTGAGAGTGCATCTGCCACCACATTTTGCTTCCCTTTTTTGTAGATGATTTCAAAGTCATAACCCAACATCTTTGTGACCCACTTTTGTTGCTCTTCAGAGGATAATCTTTGTTCTAAAAAGTATTTAAGGCTATCATGATCCGTTTTTACCTTGAAGTGTCTTCCCATTAGGTAGGGTCGCCATTTCTTAAGTGCATGGAGTATTGCCAACATTTCCTTCTCATAAATAGCTTTGCTTAAAAACTTTCCCTTGATTGGACGACTTTCAAAAGCAATGGGTCTTTCATCTTGCATTAGAACAACACCAATTCCATTTCCTGAAGCATCACATTCCACAATAAAGGTTTTTGTGAAGTCCGGTGTAGCTAAGACAGGTGCTTGGCACATTGCCTCTTTAAGATGTTCAAAGGCCTTTGTTGCTTCCGGAGTCCATGAAAATGCATCTTTCTTCAATAATGTTGTTAGAGGTGCTGCTATTCTCCCATAATTCTTAACAAACTTGCGATAATACCCTGTCAACCCAAGAAATCCTCGCAGATGCTTTATGGATGTGGGGATTTTCCATTCCTTAATGGCTTTAATTTTGCTAGGGTCTACCTTAACTCCTTCATGAGATACAATATGACCCAAATATTCCACCTCCTGGACTCCAAAGAAACATTTGGATCTTTTTGCATATAATTGTTTCTCCTCCAATAGTTGTAGCACCTTGTCAACATGTTCAACATGATCCTTCCAAGACTTGCTGTAGATTAGTATATCATCAAAAAATACTAACACAAATTTTCTAAGGAATGGTTTGAAAATTGAATTCATCAAACCTTGAAATGTTGAAGGTGCATTGGTAAGGCCAAAAGGCATGACCAAAAATTCATAATGACCCTCATGAGTTCTAAATGCTGTTTTCGGAATGTCTTCAATCTTCATTCTGATTTGATGATATCCCGAACGAAGATCCAACTTGGTGAAGTAAATTGATCCATGCAATTCATCCAGTAATTCATCAATGACAGGAATGGGGAACTTATCTTTAATAGTGAGCTTGTTGAGCTCCCTATAATCTGGACACATGCGCCATGATCCATCCTTCTTGTGCACCAATACTACTGGAGCAGAGAAAGAACTTTGACTTGGTTGAATTATACCAGCCTCTAGCATTTCTGCAACCATACGTTCAATTTCACTTTTTTGGACATAGGGATATCTGTACGGCCTGATGTTTGGAGGAACACTTCCTGGAATCAGATGAATAGCATGATCATGATCACGCATAGGTGGGAGACCTTTGGGAGTCTCAAATACCTTGGAATGATTGTCCAGGACTTTTTGGAGATCTGGAGAAATAGATGATTCCGATGTGGAAACATCTAGCGAACATAATTGTGCAATTACACCTCTTTGCTCCTTTTTTAGAAGCTTTGTCATACCATTAGAGCTGATTATCTTTCCTGGTTTCCCTGCAATACCCCTTAATTCAACTTCCTTTCCTTCCGTAGAAAATTTGATGAAAAGTTCTTGAAAATTAAAAGCTATTGTACCCAAGGATTGTAGCCATTGGACTCCTAGTACAACATCAGCACCTCCCATTGGAATGGAAAGCATTGGGCTAGTCAATACATATTCTCCCATGGATAGCTTGATATTATGGCACTTTCCAGAGCAATTTATTGTTCCTCCATTTGCAATCATCACTTGACACTCTGGTGCTGGATATAGGAAGCAATTCAATTCTTTTGCTACCCTACAATGAATAAAATTGTGGGTGCTTCCTGAATCAATCAACACTATTACCTTTTTCTTCTTGATTTGTCCTTCTATCTTGATGGTTTGAGGAGTGGTAATTCCCGCCAATGCATTACAAGATATGGTCGGATTTATTTGTTCTTCATCTAGGCTTTGTTCCTGGAGTATATCTTCTTCTTTTGACCTTTCTTGCTCCTTTTCTTCTTCCTCTTCACAATCTATGTAGAATAATTTCTTCTCAGCACACTTATGACCTTTAGTGTATTTGCTATCACAACTGTAACAAAGCCCTTTTGCTCTTTTTTCTTCCAATTGTTGTGGTGTCAACCTTATAGGTTGTGGAAGACTAGGGGCAACAACACTTCCGTCTTTATAGTTGTGAGTGGTATGCTTCCTGGTTGCCATAATTTTGCTTTCCATTTTTCTTGCTAACCTGAATGCCTTCTCTAATGAATCAGGTTCCCAAAGGCGAACATCATGTTGGATATTATCCTTTAAAGACCCTATGAACACATCAATCCTATGCTCCTCTGGAATATCTTTTACCCTTATGTTCAATTTTTGGAACTCCTCAATGTGCTCCATTATTAACCCTTTTGTTTGAGACTTATCAATTGGCTAAAAAAAGTGTTGCTTTTTGTATCTTCATAATGTGCTATCAATTCTTCCATAAAAATTGCCCAAGTGATAAATTGTTTACGAGAGCAAAGCCATTGATACCATACAAACTGATTTGGTTCCAAATATACAGTTGCCATACGTACCTTTTGTGTGTTTTTCACATTATTGAGATCAAAGAATTGCTCCATCTGTAATATCCATGTGGCGGGATCCTTGCCATCAAACTTCCTCATATCGATTTTTGGAATATGGTGAGTCTTCAATCCAACATTAGCGTCTATGGAATCATGATTAACATTTCTTTTGTTCTCATCATGAGTTTCCTTTAGTACCCTTTCACCCTTAGGGACTATTTCTTGTAGCAACTTATTCATATTTATCTTCAATTCGTCCATGTCTGTCTTCAAATCTATCTTCAAATCATCCATCTTAGCTTCCACGTCAATCATCTTAGCTTCTACACCTTTCTTTAAACAATCCCTCTTAGCTTCTACACCTTTCTTTAAACCATCCGTCTTAGCTTCTACATCTTTCTTTAAACCATCCATCTTAGATTCTGTTCCTTTTTGTGCAAGGGACAGTTGTTGCACTTGGTCTTGTAATTTTGATATATCATGTTGCATTTCTTCTTCTTCTTCATGAGTCATGCTAGAGCTTTCAGGTTCCTTACTAGGTGTTTGCATTTTCTTTCCTCGGGGCATCAGTTACCAATAATAATGCTCTACTATGCCCTTTGAATTCCTTCAAAATAAATTTTCAAACCAAGCTTAAGCAAAAAATTTAAGAAAATCTACACACCTTTTTTCACTTTGTAGGAGCTCGATATTGCCTCTGATGTATCTCTGTACTTTCCAATCATCTACTTTTGAATTTGTGAGTTGCAGTAGCCCTCTGTGTCCTCTTTCCAATGCCACAAGTCTGACCCAAATTGGATTCTCCAAGGAAGAGTTATGTGAAATCTTCCACAATGACTTGCTTATAGACTAATTCAGTAGAGCGAACTTGTACGACGTGCCACGAGTCACTGTTTCGACTTTTGGATCTGAAAGATGCATACAAGAAACTACAGTCCGTTCTCTTTCTGTACCTTCTTACGAAATTTCAATCCGATCCCCAGAGAGAAAGTTATGACGATTTTCCCCAGGTCACCTGTTTTGAATGTAATTCAGGAGTCTGCAAAAAGACCAACTTCCTCAGATCATATCTCCGTAAATATCGCGCAACAAGCTCTGAAATTCGTACCCAAGGTTCAGCTCGATTTCTTCTCAAATGGGTTTTTTTTTGCAACTTCTGAAACGTCACAGAAAAAACGTTATAGCGAATATGCCACGATGACCTGTTTGGAGCAGCGAAACCCTAGAATCCAAAGCTCCGATACCAAATGTTATGAAACCAGCTCAAGAAAAGATAGAAAAGATAGATCAACGCCTTATAATTCAGCCTCTTCGAGGGGGCAACCTCCTTTACATTACATAAATGAACAATTCTTCGATGATTCAAATGACAAAACCTCCTTTCTATATATAGGAGTCTAAGGAGTCACAATATAATCCAGCCGACCTAACAATAATAATGTAAAGCCACAAGAATAACAATAGAGGGATTCCATGGGGCACAGAAATAACAACATGGGGGTAATAGGGGCACAACAATATAAATAAGGGGTATAACTACAATAGTAATGGGGTAATCACTAGTATTATAGCGACTCAACAGGAGTGAATTTATAGGAAGGGAGAGGGACTTAGGGATCCACAAAAGAGGGAGGAAGGTCCAAATCTTAAGGGGAAATACCATGATGATAAGATAAAGAGGCCCAAATGAGATATCTCAGCCATATCAACAACAACCAATATCCAGCTCGTTGTTCTTGAAGGTTCTAGTGAGTGAATCTTCTTCTCCAGTTTGGGAAGACATACTAGAAGAGGTTCAGCGTGAGTGTATAACTAAGCAACATGCCATCAGCACGGGCAGTTAATGCAAAAAAACATGCTGATACCAAAACTTAGGTTTTTAGGAAACCTTCTCCAGAATGGATTCAAGGCGATTTTCCTTTGATTCCTCAGGGAGGTTATGAACAGTAGTCAATGTTTTGGCACTTTGGGATATGGTATGGGAAGTTAATAGGAGGTATGACAAAATACTATGTAACATATGCCCCCTAAAGCATGAAGGCAGAATAGGGAGTGATGGATGAGATGATTTACAAATCAATGCAAGGACGAGAACAACATCGTTAGGAGACCTGGAAATCAAGCATATACATATCTGACATCTCTGATGACCATGCCTAATGATACATGAATAAGAATCTAATAATACATGAATTTTTGGTATGGACACAGCCACCCAAACAAAAATGGATCATGTGGAAAGATTCTTGGTATGGTCGCAACCATCCGAACAGAAAGGATCATGAATATGGACCCACAGTATGGTCGCAACCATCCGTTCAGAGGAAACATGTGTACAATCATGAATGACTCATAACTCTACGCAACCTGGACTTCATCAAACAAAATCCTAGGTCTTGCACTCCTGTCTTAACCCGATCACTGTATGAAATCTAATCATGCGAATAGATGTTTCGAAGTCGAACATGATAGAAAACCACCTGATTACTGGTGAATGATGTAAACCATTAACAGGCACTAGAGAAACCACCAATAATGACAATGTTTCTCAAGGTACAACCAGCACAATCCATGATTGTGAATAGTGAAATGGAAGTGGAACACCTGTGGAATCATCCAATCGAAAGTCAATGATGTAAACCTGTTGTCGAATGCGAATAACTTGCCATTGAGGCATGCAAGCTCTTAGGTTCTAGAACGGAGTTTCTAGATCATCTTCCCGGATGATTAGCTGAAGTTGACAAGAAGTGATCTGTCGAAGGAGGGCCATAATGAATCCCTCGTCATCGACACGAAACAAAAGGATGTAGTAGAGTAGATAAGTATGATCCATGACTATGGCAGAAAGTCAGACAGTGCATAGGTGGTAAAGAACTGCAGATAGGACTTCTCTTAAACATATTGTCGACATGACTCCGAAGTTTGGCAACATTTGACTCAACATAGGATCGAAGGTCATGAGGACAGAATGGTATGATCAGATGAGAGGAAAAATGGATTCCCAAAACTCAAGAAGGCAGGTGACAAAGTGACGATGTCCCTAACCCAACACGACTAACAAATGAGTGTCATGTTCAAGAGCGAAATGCTGCCTTTACATGATAAAAGTGATGAAAACTTTCACTTTTTCCCCCACTATTTATGGTGAGTACCCCATATATTTTTTATCACAAGCTTGAAGGGGATAGCATATGATTTCCATATAAGTTCACCCTTCAGATGAATCCATCCTAGTAAATTTAACAAGCCCTAGGAAGGAGGAACTCGGTCTCGTCATGGTGACAAGCCCTGTGTCGTTTAATTTTTATGAGTCTGGCGGAGGTAAAACTCAGCATGTTTTTCATATTTAGAGAGTTTTAAAAAGAAGTGAAAAAGAAAACTCCAAAGGTCCCTTTTCATAAATCATCTCATTGACCCGAAAAGGTAGAAAACAATATCTAAGAGAACCTCTTAGCCATGTTCGATTAAGGTGTTCATTTTTCATACAATAGTCTATCTCAGTCCAGAAAAGGGTTAAACTTATATTGATTAGACTTCATTTCATTTACTTTAATGAGTTCAAAAATACAAGTACTCGACGATATTTTCATTTTTAGAGAGTCAAAAAAGAGCTTAAAGATGACTCTAGGGGGTCGCTTTTTTGTTTAGTTTTGATGAGTCCAAAAAAGTGATAAAGTAAAACTCATTGAATTACTCAAGATAAATCACCATCCACAAGAACACATGACTTGTTGTTGCACAAGGAAACACACACTACCAATTTCGAGGAAAAATATTAAAAAATGAGTGAAATGTGCCCTAATTTGGTAAAAAAAAATATGATTTAAAAACTATAAATAGGGCAAAAAGTAAGTCATTTTTACCCTTTTACCAATAATTGCAATTGTAAGAGCATTTTTACCTCATTTTACCTCAAATTTTAGGCAAAGAGCACAATCAATTCGAGAAACCATTTGTTGAGCTGCTTGTTGTAGGTAAGAGATCTATCCTTCCCTTCATTTTAGTAGTCATTTTATGCATTTTCATCCATAGGGTGGGATGCAATGAAGACTTCCAAAAAATTTTCATCATGAGTGACCAACGTGGGTTTCACCCATCGGAGTCACATTGTTCACCCTTAGGCCAGTTAGGTACTCACACTGGCAATGCGAGAAAATTCCTAAACAGATGTGCTGGCGCCAAGGTAAAAAATTTGAAGTGAAACCTTTCATGTAAAATAGTTAATCTTGGATTTTCTCTCCATGGATGCTTATGAAATGTTGGTTTGCTGATTTTTTGTAGGAAAACTAGTCCAAAATGGTGATCAAATGGAAAGAGAGGGGTCATGAAGCTGAAGACCATCGGGCTATGTAGGATGAAGACTGTATTGATTCCCTTCGAGCATGTGGATTTCCAAAGTTCTTCATGATTCCTAGGATTAGAGAACAACCTGAGCTATACATTTAATCAGTTGGTGGGATGTAGATCGCCAATTATTCATGTTCGGGGATGAAGAGCTTGAAATAGAGGTCATTGAAATTTAATTCATCACTAGGTTATCCAGAAAGGGAGAATGAGTGTAGTTATCTAGATCACGCACTGCGGGAGAGAGCACAGACATGCTTATTGAGAGGCATTATGAGAGAGCCAAAAAGGGTAACAGTGGGAAAATTGACATAAATACCATCACCAACCTCCCACTGTGAACAATCCTACACACTATGGCCTGATTAGCTGGGGCGCAAGCATTGCATGAGGCATCAATGTCTCATTTCTAGTATATGATTGAGTGCTTAAATCCCATGGTTTTCAACTAGTGTGAAGGTTTGTTGGTGTGAATTAAGCATAAACTAACCAAGTGCAAGAAGGGGAATATGAAACAATTTGGTTTCAGATCTATTCTAGCGATGTTCATCCTAGAACGTGTGCCATTGTTCCGCTATCAGTGGTTGGAAGTGGATCCACTAGTGCCCAGAGTTCCATGATTGCTCAAATGGGGAGAGTTGATGCCGCGACATTGGGGCGATCAGCATATGTCATTGCCTCCAAAATTTTTTGGATGGCTTCATTAGCAGCTAACCATGGCCAATGATTGGGTGTATGCAGGGACTGATTTCTAAGGAGATTCAGATCTTCCACTCCCTCCATGGGCGTAGTGGACTGATTCAGGTAAAAAACCATTTTTGAAGTTTTTGAAGTTTTTATCATTTTTTTTATGTGTACTAAGATTTGACTTATAATGTCATGCAGATGTTGGGTTAAAGAGACCTCTAGGGGTTTCTCCAATAGCTAGGCAAGTAGCACACTAGATTGAGGATGCTCCTCCATATAAGGAGGGAGCAGATCCTATCGTCGAGGTAGAGCGCAACCTGGAAGTTTTAACTAGGGGGATTCCTAAGTATGCCTTGATCGATGAGGTGCCATTACGCTACCAAAGGCACACTGCAGGGGTATCCTCCAGATTGCGTTGACTGCTAGGCCAAGTCATTAGGCTTGTGTCGTCCTATCATGAGCACCATGTGGGTGAATAACCAACTTCTAGTTTACTTTCTGCACTATGTAAGATTATAAAGCAAAGTGTCTCAGAACACAAATTTTGTTATTTTGATGTAGCAAACTCTTTTGCAAACACTTGCTATATATATACATGTTTTCCTGTTTACCATATCTAATATGTGATGCTTTATGATTTACAAGTTTCAAAAATGTCTATCTAACACATAATTAGCCAATGCATCTATTAACGTGTTCATGCGTCTTGGAATGTGATGATAAGTTATAAAATCAAATTCTTGTTCCAATAAACGAACTCGCAAATACATTCTCAAAATTTGAGGGTTTCTAACTAAATATTTCCCATTAAGTTGTAGCACAATGAGCTACGAATCAAGTTTAACGATTAACTCTCTAATGCCAAGAGTAATAGCTTCTGACAAACGTTTAATGACCGCACTATATTCGGCAATGTTATTAGTCATCCGACCTAGACATATACCTTGTAAATTCACTAACTCACCATTGGGGTCATAGATTGCCCATGCAACGGGAGAGAGATTCTGTGTACTACGACAAGCACCATCAACAAAACCAATGTAATGTTTGGATGGCATCTGCAAACCAAGTAGAGCACGACGTAAGCAGAGGAAAAGGTTTGCAAAAGAAAACTAACACACCAAAACCACACTACACACTAATGTACATAAGTATTTACATGAATAATCACGAATAATACTTCTTCAGGTAAATCCCAATTTGGGGCTTAGCCAAAGAATTCCCTGCATAGCCCACTAACTCATAGGCACATTTTTGTAATACTTGTTTGACAATGTAAGGCCCATGCCACATTGGTTCAAATTTTCGAGCTCCCAATTTTCATTGGCTTGATCATAAAGCAAGACCAAGTCAACCTCGGTAAAAATGCGAGGAGAAACAATTCTGTCATATTGAGATTTAACTCATATTTTTTGGGCCTCAATTACTAATGTTGCGAAGCGACGAGTTTCATTGAGCCTTTCAAGGTAAAGTAAATGTTCCTTTTCAGGTGAGGTATCAGGGAGTAATTCGACAACTAGTTTTAATGAAGGAATTTCACACTCAATCAAAAGAGTTTCCTCCAAACCATACACCATCTCAAATGGTATAAATTTGGTGGCAGTCTTAGCTGCAGTTCGGTAAGCCCAAAGAGCTTAAAATAGCATAAGGTTCCAATTTGATTTATTCATCCCAATGGTACATTGAAGCATAGTAATCAGGATTTTTTTTACTCCCTCAACTTGGCCATTGGCTTGTGGATAATAAGGGGTTGAGTTGTCATTTCACAAACCCAACCTAGAAGTAAGATCCACCATCATATAATTTCGAAAATGAGATCCATGATCAATAATGATGGCTTCAGGGACACCAAATCGAGTTATGACATGGTTTAAAAGAAATTGAGCAGCAATTTTACCGTCAACATCACGTGTGGGCATCGTCTTGGCCCATTTAGTAAAATAATCAATGAAGACGATGATATAACCATGCCCCCCCGGCCAAGCGAGGGTTACATGTCATGAAATCAATACCCCATTTAGAAAAGGGGCTGATGGTAACAACTGGGTGTAGGGGTGCAGGTGGGGCGCGTTGTTTACGGTTGTAAATCTGGCAGGCGTGACATTTTTGGACTACTAAAATGCAATCCTTAAAGATGAAAGGCCAAAAATAACCGGCATGAAGGATTTTCTATGTAGTAGCATACCCGAACTTGTGACCACCACAAACCCCAGAGTGGAAGTCATTGAGAACTCTCTCAGCTTCTTCGAGCATCAAACATCTACGAAGGATAGAATTGACACCAACACGGTACAAGGTATCGCCAATGATTCAATATGGTTAGGACTGATGTCGAATGCGACGAAGTTTAGAATTGGACAACTCTGATAGAAAAGTTTGGGTTTGTAGATAGGCAATAATATCCCCATACCATTGGTCAAGAGTGTTGATGAGAAAGAGAGTGTCTTCAGGAATGAGCTCATCAAAAGCTGTAGATGTGGTTGTAGAGGGAAGGCCACAAATTAATTTAGCGAAAACTAATGATTTCTTTGACTTGGCTGTAGAAAACTCAAAATCAAATTCCTAAAGGATAAAAATCCACTTAGAATATTTTCCCCCCAACAACTAACGGGTCAGAATGTAGGTCATGGGGTTGCAATCAGAAATCACAGTGGTTTTTTGTAAAATAATATAGTGTTGAAAGCGTTGAACAATATGAACAGCTGCTAAAGCAAGTTCCTTAGCATGGTCATGTCGAGTTTCAATATCAATAAGATTTTGGTTTAAGTAGTAGATCATGTGTTCATTCCCATCATCATATTCTTGCACCCGTATCATGGCAATAGTATTGTAAGATGCAACCAAGTACAAGAATTAATTGTGGTAATAGTAGGGAGGATGCAGCGAAGGAGCACTAATGAGAGTGTTATTTAATGCATCAAAATATTTTTGAGCAATTTTATCCCAAATAAATGGGATCCCCTTTTTCAGCAAACGCGTAAATCCCTTGGCAAGCTCAGCATAATTGGGTACAAAACAACGAAGGAAATTAGCTTTCCCTTGCAAGCTCTATAACTGATGTAAAGATGATGGAGGGGGTAAATTTACAATGGCCTCAAATTTTAGGGGGTCAATCTGGATGCCTTCCTTTGACACTACAAACCCTAGGAGATGACTAGATTCAACGTAAAAGACCCACTAATGTGGATTTAAATGAATATTGTAGTGTATGAAATGGAGAAAAATTGCTCTTAGGTGGTCAAGATGATCATGACGCTTAGAAGAATGAGCTGATAAGTCATCAAGATATGGTTGAACGATGTGTTTGATGTCATGAAAAGCATAAGACATCGCTCGTTTGAAGGTTTTTGGGTGTGTTTTATATTAGGTGGGTGGACCTACCTATGGTTTTGTGCATGGATTTCGCACATGGTTTTGGGCATGATGATTTTCTGTCCATGGTATTTTGTAGATCTGGTCAAGGGAACTACGATTATGTTCTAATCCAGGGTTAATGGATTGGGGTTTATGGATGCTTCAACATGTATATATATGTATTGTAACATTGAAAGGAACAATCTGGTAGTCCTGGTTTTGGGATCCAACGGAAAATCTCTATGTATATTTGTTTTATGTTTTATGCCCTCGCCATTGTTTATTTTCTATTTTTTTAGAATTCACATGCAATTAATTTTTGTATAGGGTTAAAACCTACAAAGGGAGTGCTAACATTTTTCAAACCGAAAGGGATTTTGTTGTAGGCAAAGTTTCCCCATGGACAGATAAAAGTAGTTTTATGTTGATCAGTGGGAAGAATGTTAATCTAGTTGTAACCAGAAAATTCGTCCATAAAAGAAAAAAATCTCACTCCTTGCACATTCATCAATGATTTGATCGATAAAAGGAAATGGATAATTGTCTTTGGGACATGCTTGATTAATATTGTGGTAATCAACATAAACGCGGATAGTCCCTTGTTTTTTAGTCACAGGGACAATGTTCAAAACCCAATCTGTCAATGGAATAGGGTAGATGAAACCAGCCTTTAGAATTTTTTCAACCTCTCCCTTTATAGTGGCTGCCTTTCTAGGGTGCACTGTATAGAGCTGTTGATGAAAAGGCTTCGTGTTTGGATAAGTAGGAATTTCATGCACAACTATACTCGGATCAATGCCAGGCATTTCTTCATATGACCAGGCAAATACATTGCAGAATTCCTTAAAAAGGGTAGTGTAAATATTGATCTCATCAGGAGAACAAGAAACCCCGACATGGATGTTCTCGACAATTCTTGGTTTAACAGAAATTTCGATAGGCATGGTAGGATTAATGTTCCCCATGTTTCCCTCAAAAAAAAATTCATGCACCAAGATGGGCGTTTGAAGTGGATGGGTGAATGTATGGGAAACAAAGGTATCTAGACATGATGAAATCTCTCCAAGACTTGGGAGAAACGAGGAACAATGATGAGCATCATTCCAGGGAGTTTCCTCAAGAGACATAACCTTGGTGATACTCCCATCAATGGGGAATGTCTCGTTCAAGGGAGCGGGAGAATCCAAAGAAGAAAGCCAAGGGGAAAGTGAATATGGATCCAGATGCATATTAAGAGTAGTATGAATTTCAAAAGCGGCCGCTGAAGCCAAAATAGTAGCTTGATAAGATTGTTCTGCTAGGATAAGCAACATGACATCACCAAAAGAATCAACCTGATCAGGAGAAGGAACGACCCAAGGATCGTAAAAGGTAGAGATCATGTTGATAGAAGTGACATGAGGAGGTGGGAGAGAAAAGGTTCCCATAAGAGAAGAGCCTTTGAAAAGACCCACCCCAACGCTCTAATAAGGAATGTCAATATTTCCCATGTATGGTACGTTTCATTCGAAGAACTGAAAGAGAAAAAGGCTAATTGACCAACAATGACTATTTTTCCTTCATGAGGAAAACAGAGCACAAGGAACAAAGAGGAAATCACACAAAACATAGCATGAGTCCAACTTGTCCAAGTAGAAGGTTATAATTAAGATTTGCAACAATGACTTCTACTTCTAATTCAATAGTTTTCCCTTCCAATGTGATGGGAAAAATTGTGAGAATACCATAAGGACGAGATCCTCTGCCATCAAAGGCTTCTAAGGTGTGCGAAGACTGGTTGAGAGGTAGAGAGCCGATAGCTTTCTAGCATGAAACAAACATGATGCAGGTGGAAGCACCCTCATCAATCACATTCCAATGAATTGTATTCATTTTTATAATGACTTGGATAAAAAGTGCAAGTTGATGGGGAAGTCGAGCAACATGGTTTTCTAGGTAAAAAGTAATCAAATTCGAATCCATAGGCTAAATTCCTCCTATAGAAGATAGCAACTCTTTCCACTACGTTGGACAAGTTTGGAGAACTTCCAAGGAAGACATCACTGAAGGCACTTGATCCAAATCCTCAAGAATATTTTAATGTTGGGCAGCTCGCGCATTTTGATTGTAAGATGATTTCCGAAGGACACCCTTGGGAGGCAGTCGGATAACAGAGTCATTACTACGTCTCTCAATATGAAGAGGATCAGAACTAGGCGAAGTAGAAATAGAAGGTGTATCGATAAATTCTTTCTCCACTGTCTGTTTTTGAGGATTTTGATAGTCTTTTGACTGGGTGGCAATAGAAATACGCACTGTTCCACTCATGTAAACCTGAGAACCTGAAGATGTGGAAGATTGCAATTGTTCTACCAATTGGGTTTGATGTGATGGGAAAGGTTCTTTCAGTACAATTGGTGGCCCTTGAGTGCCTTTCAACAAGCGACTAACTTTCGAACAACGAGGACAATCCTTGGTATAGTGGTCATCCTCACAAATGAGGCAAGGATATTTGGGCTTACGTTTAGATGCATCATCAGTAAATGACTTTTCAGGATTTTGTTTTGGGGTATCAGATTTTGATTTTCCTTTACCCTTCTTTTTACCTTTAGAGGATTTGTCTACCCTGGTAGACTGAATGACATTAACATCAGAGGTTTTACTAGGATTTGGAGAGGGTTTTGAAATAAGATTGGATGCAGAATTTGAAATGTATTTTTTCTTCAAAGAAGATTTACTGGAAGTTTGAGACATTGATCCAATAACACCATGTACAGGTGGTACATCCAGAGGTTTAGAATATGCTCGATCCGTAGATGGTCTCAGAGCATCATGCAAGAGATCATATAACATGCCAGATTGGGAGTACACCAAATCTAAATATTGGGCATGTGCAATGACTTTATCTTCGGTTACACATCCTCCCATCACTATGTCTACAACAATTTTTTTAACGAATGATTTGGTAAACCATTCAGTTAACAACTCATCAGGTATATCAAACTTGATAAGGCGATGCCAACATCTCCATTCATGGATATGATTAGAGATGTGGGTAGCATTATTCTGTTTCAAAGACATAAGTAGATGGGTACCAGTTTCATAGCGAACCGGTAATTGAAAGTGAGTAAGGAAGGCCATTTCCAAAGAATTTAAGTATTGATAAGAACCTCGAGGCAACTCAATGTACCATTTCACGACAGGACATGTAAGGGTGAACTAAAAAAGACTTAGACGAACAGAGTCATCAACCTAGGAATTAGATGAACACCATAAATGGTAAGTCATAACATGGGCCTGGGGCTCTTATCCAGAATTTCCTTCGAAATTTGGATGATTGCTAGGAATCTTAGTGGGAACTGGAGGCCAATACAGTGAATGAAGTATTGGATCATTAGTGAGTCTTGACACAACTGACAATTCCAACATTGCTAGAAATGGCAATTTCGGGTTGAAAGGCATGGGAGGCATTTGATAAGGCCTAGCTTGTGGATTCCATCTTTGCTGGTATGGATCCTTCCCTCGAAGTGGAAAATTTTGACCATAATTAGTTAGATATTTCCCTCACTGAGGGGTGTTCTGACCATACAAAGGTGGATTTTCCCCCACAAGGGTGGGTTTTGACCAGGGTAAGGTTGAAACTAACCTGCCATCGGTCGTTGAGAGCCATAAGTTGGATAAACAACTTGCAAGGCATATGGATTATAAGGTTGTTGTTGCAACTGCTGACCCTGGTGGTAAAATTGATGGCTCTACTGCTACAGGGGTTGACCTTGTGGCTACAAGGGTTGACTGTGTTGATATAAGGGTTGGTTTTGCTGCTGCAAGAGTTGTCCTTGCTACTTCAACGACTTTTGGTAAGGCTCGTGTTGCACATAAGGTCCTTGTTGTACAAAAGGTTGTTGTTGTTGAAAATTTCCTTGTGGAATTTGTTGAGTTCCAGGTTGGTACTGATAATTTCTAGCTTTTTATTTGACCAGATGCACCAAATGATGGATTTGAACCAGGATGCTCCTGCAGGGGTTGACCTTGTGGCTACAAGGATTGACCGTGTTAATATAAGGGTTGGTTTTTCTGCTGCAAGGGTTGTCCTTGCTGCTGCAACGAATGTTGGTAAGGTCCTTGTTGCACATAAGGTCCTTGTTGTAAAAAAGGTTGTTATTTTACATAAGGTTGTTGTTGTTGAAGATTTCCTTGTGGAATTTTTTGAGTTCCAGGTTGGTACTGATAAGTTCCAGCTTTGTATTTGACCAGATGCCCCAAATGAGGGATTTGAACCAGGTTGCATTTGGGGACCTGCCTGTTGAGTAAAGGGTGGATTTTGAGGCTTTTGAGAGCCATACAGAGGGTACAATTACTGGTAGGGTATCTAAGCCGAAAGAGGTTGTTGATACAGGATTTGGCCTGATCCAGATGGAATTGATGATACACCAGGATAAGGTACACTGTCAACATTTTGACTAGCTCCGGTAGAGTGAGATTGAGGTGCAATCACATAAGGTCCACCTGAAACAGGAGGTACATAAGGCGGAGATGGTCTTTTCCCCCCATGTAGTGGGATAGGTGGTGGCACATACTGTCCACTTAATGAAGGAACTTATAGGGACATAAATCACCCCAACTGTAACTGTTGGTTGTACAGGAACTGACGAAACCGCAGTTGGTACAGGAATTTGAGAGGCCACGTTTGGAACAAATGGACTAGAAGTAGGCATGGCGCCTGATGACCAAACTAGATTGTGATAAAGTAAAGACACACTTGGAGTACCTAAAACCAATTGAGCCAAAGACATATAACCTGCCGGAAACAAGCGCTCACTGCTTTTAGGGGTGGTGGAGATGTAACACTTCCCACATGTGGATAACCTTTAGGTGGAAAATCGTATTCAAAATCATTGTCAACACTAGGAGTATGAGTATCTGAGACTTCTAGAGGACCTTGAGAAGAGGCTAGAAACTCACCATTTGAAGCCATGGGTGGAAACATTTGGCGAGGAGGAATCTGAGATGGTCGTGGAGAAAAGTCCAAAGGTATACCGGGATTATCGTATGCACTATAAGGTTGTTGAGGAGATATAACCAATGGATCAAAAAGAGGATTCAGAGGAAATAAAAGAAACCTTTGTGGGCTCTCAGGGGTTTCTAGATCAAATTCCTAAGATGATGATGAGTCTCGAGGTGGAGGACGAGAAGCAAGGGGTTGGATACTTGGGACAATTCCAAGTTCAAGACCTTGGGCTTTAAGTGACTGTGAAAAATTAGGATGAAATCCTTCTGACAACCCTTCAATGTCATATGATGAAGGGGAAATGTAAGGTGAACCTGGTGGTTCAGCCACAATGACTTTTTATCAAAAACGATAAGGGGTGGTTAATTCGAGCCTACAATTAAAATTTACTATTAATTAGGCAATATGAGGCCAAGGATAACTGCATAGGTAAGTCATGTTATCGTGGGCATTTAAATTTTAGAACTTAAAAACGAGAAATGAATAAAAAAGGTCTACTAGGAAAGATGGTTTACCAAGTATCCGTGAACCGTTATATACACCTTAGCCAAAACCAAGGACTTAACGTATGACGGTCGATCTCCCCTAATGTTGTGTTTGATGTATCACATTTACAAGGAAGCTGACTCGGTTACCTGTGGCTAAAGGATAGCAACCTAGTGGGGTCTCCCAATATATACTCGACGGTATGGGGAGCACATGTCTGTGTTAGAATTATCTAATTCATAACCATTCGATGATAGAATTCAAATATACTTACCATACTAGAGTGCCTCTGATATACCCTTGAGTATTGGAGAACCTCCGATATACTTCCGTACTAGAACGTGATTTCACCCCCGTGATACAATGCAGGAAGTTAACGACAACTGCTAGGTTTATAGACATCGGAACATGTCTGTGGCCTAGACCTATAAATGTTTGTGTTAAGTTCCAAATGCTCCTTAGGTTAATTCCTTAAATTTTAATGTTTTTATTGAATTAGGTTTTAATTTTTGGCTCAAACGATGTCACCTGAATCCTAGAATGCAACTATATGAGAAAAAGGAAACCTTTCATTTCAATGAATTCTATATTAATGAGGGAAGAAAGTTTAAGAAATTAATGCATCAAACACCACTAACTTTTTCCAAATGGAAAACGTAAGAGAAAAACTAAACTTCACTTTCACTAATGAACATGAAATCTATTGAAAGCAAAAAATGACCGTCACTTCACTAAGATGCACATTACTTATATGATGTCCTCTTTGATTTTCAAATGCTCACATGCAACTAAGCTTTAACTAAAGCAAAACAAATATTTTGATCCAAAATACTCCTAATGCAAACAAGGCATCAATCAAAGTAACACAAAGCCAAAAGCACTCAATGAAAATGTCTTTCACTTTCTCTTTCAAATAGATAAGCAAGTATACTCATTTCAATTTGCAAACCAAACAATGTAATCCATGTTTGATAAATGAAAAAGACAAATTTCAAATGCAAGATGACCTAATACACATGAAAAACAACTTTGCACAAGAAAAACCGAAACCAATGTAAGTTAATGTTTCAAGTGATTTCACCAGATGAAAAAACCTGATCATTCAGCAAACCAGAGACCCATAGACACTCACAAGCGGCAAGTGATAATCAATCGACCTATAAACCCTAAAATCAATCCAATTGCACTCAAACACTTGAAAATTCGAAGGGGTAAAAATTTGCTAATAAATGATGTAATCAATCAAAACACCAACAAAAATACAGTCATGAAGAACAACATAAGATATCAGGGGCTTAGACACACTAGGATTTGACAGAGAAACCCTATATTTTTTCCAATCTCATGGATCAACGTGACTGTTAAGGCCAAACTGGTGCTAAATAGGGGATCAATGCAACTATTTTAATAAAACATGCGCTGGCAGCGTGACTGTCAGATCGAAAAGTGCAACGGGCGAGGAATGAGGAAAAAAATAAAAAAAAATTCGCAAACACTTCTAGATTGAGCACTCTAAGACAACAACTAGTGATGTTGCAGATCTATATCAACCCAAACTAACTGAGAACATGATGGTTGGTCAAACTGATCAAGAGATCAGTTGAGAAAGGAGGATGAACATACTAGAGCTTCCCCAACGGAGTCGTCATTTTGTTGTGTAGTAAAATCTCTCTGCGAACATAGGTGATCCCTCTAGCCCAATGAGTTGGTCTAGTAATAAACCAAACAATCTAACACACACTTTCCTAGCTTATGTTTGACAAATTCAGAAAGAAGGAAAAACCTACCTCGTTCTTATGCTAATCACTCGATCCTTAGAGATGGCTTTGAATCTTTCGCTCTAAGAATCGTCCCTTAGTTGTTATTCATGTTCGAGTACCTGCAAAGAAGATCAAAGTAATATGCAAGATACGAGAGCATATATAACATACATCAAACATAAAATACTTAGCAGATCAAGGAACATTAATCTAATAACATAAGAATTTACACAATTATGGAAAGTGAACATCAGATGTATATATGAAGAAACTAAAAGGGAAGCATACAACCTATGCCTTGATGTTGGAGCCCTCCTTTTGGTGGATGTCCAAGTCCAAGCAAAGACTCTTCAAACACTCCTTCTCCAAGCTAGAATGGGTAGCATGTAAGCATAATCTCAACATATGGATGCAACAATCAATGGTTAACCATTTGGGGATGGAAGGGAGTGAATTTATAGGAAGGGAGAGGGAGTTAGGGATCCACAAAAGAGGGAGGAAGGTCCACATCTCTAGGGGAAACCCCATGATGATAAGATCAAGAGGCCCAAATTATTGATCTCGACCATATCAAGAACAACCAATATCCAACTTGTTGTTCTCGAAGGTTCTAGTGAGCGAAGCTTCTCCTCTAGTTTGGGAAAACCTACCAGAAGAGATTCGGCGTGGGTTTTCCTATGAAAACCCGTGTTGGAAGTGCGAGTGTATAATTGAGCAACCTGCCATCACCATGGGTAGGAAGTGGAGCAAAACACGTTGATTCCAAAAATTAGGTTTTTAGGCAACCTTCTCTAAAATGGATTCAGGGAATTTTTCTTTTGATTCTTTAGGGAGGCTATGAATCTATGTATATCATGATGGATATGCTACACAATAGTCAATGTTTTTCCACTTTGGGATATGGTACGGGAAGTGAATAGGAGGTAAGAAAAAATATTGTGTGACATTTTCCATCAAAGGATTCTAAGGTGTTCGGAGACTGGTTGAGAGGAGGAGAGCCTATAGCTTTCTAGCATGAAACAAACATGATGCAGGTGGAAGAACCCTCATTAATCACATCCCAATGAATCATCTTCCTTTTATAATGACTTGGATTAAAAACACAAGTTTATGGGGAAGACAAGGAACATGATGTTCTAGGTCAAAAGTAATCAAATTCGAATCCGTAGGTTCAATTCCTCCAATAGGGGATAGTAATGCTTTCCACTGTGTTGGACAAGTTTAGAGAACTTCCAAGGAAGACATTGACGAAGGCACTTGAGATAAATCTTTGAGAATATTGTAATGTCAGGCAACTTGTGCATTCAGATTGTAAGATGATTTCCAAAGGACACCCTTGGGAGGTGGTCGGATAACAGAGTCATTACTAGGTCTCTCAATATGAAGAGGACCAGAACTGGGTGGAGTAGAAGTAGAAGGTGTATCAGTAACTTCTTTCTCCATAGTCTGTTTGGGAGGAGTTTGATAGTCTTTTGACCGGGTGGAAACATAAATAGGCACTGTTCCACTCATGTAAACCTGAGAACCCAAAGATGTAGAAGATTGCAGTTGTTCTACCAATTGGGTCTGTTGTGATGGGAAAGGTTCTTTCAGTACAACCGGCGTCCCTTGAGTGCCTTTTAACAAGCGACTAACTTTCGCACGATGGGGACAATCCTTGGTATAGTGATCTTCCTCACAAATGAGGCAAGGATATTTGGGCTTACATTTAGACCCATGATCAGCAGAAGACATTGGAGGATCTTGTTTTGATGCATCAGATTTTGCTTTTCCTTTACCCTTATTTTTACCTTTAGAGGATTTTTTGGTCACAGTAGACTGAATGAAATTAACCTCAAAGGTTTTACCAAGATTTGGAGAGGGATTTGAAGGAGGATTGGATGCAGAATTCGAAATGGATTTTTTCTTCGAAGAAGCTTTACAGGAATTTTGAGTCATTGATCCAATAATACCATCGATAGGTGGTACATCCAGAGGCTTAGAAGATGTTGGATCCGTAGATGGTCTCAAAGCATCAGGCAAGAGATCATATAACATGCCAAATTGGGAATACACCAAATCTAAATATTGGGCACGGGCAATGGCTTGATCTTCGGTTACACAACCTCCCATAGCTATGTCTGTAGCAATTTTGTTGACGAATGATTTGGTAAACCATTCAGTTAACAACTCATCAGGTATATCAAACTTGATAAGGCGATGTCGATGTCTCCATTCATGGATATGATCAGAGATGTGGGTAGTAGTATTTTGTTTCAAAGACGTAAGAAGATGGGTACTAGTTTCATAGCGAACCGGTAACTGGAAGTGAGTAAGGAAGGCCATTGCCAAAGAATTGAAGTCTTGATAAGCACCTCAAGGCAACTCGATGTACCATTTCATGAAAGGACCCGTAAGGGTGTGCTAAAAAATACGTAGACGATTAGAGTCATCAACCCAATAATTAGATGAACACCATAAATGATAAGTTATAACGTGGTTCTGGGGGTCTTCTCCATATTTTCCTTCGAATTTTAGACAATCGCCAGGAATCTTAGTAGGAACTAGATGCCAATAGGGCAAATGAAGTATTGGATCATTAGTGAGCCTTGACACATCTGGTAGTTCCAACGTTGTTAGAAATGGAAATTGTAGGTTGAAAGGCATGGGAGGCCTTTGATAAGGCCCAAATTGTGGATTCCATCCTTGTTGGTATTGGTTCTACCCCCAAACTGGAAAATTTTGACCATAAGGAGCTTGATATTTCCCCCACTCAGGGGTATTCTGACCATACAAAGGTGGATTCTACCCCCACAAGTCTGGTTTTTGACCAAGGTAAGGTTGATAACAACTCACCATGGGCCGTTGAGAACCACAAGGTGGATAAACAACTTGTGAGGCATATGGATTATACAGTTGTTGTTGTAATTGTTGACCCTAGTGGTAAAATTGTTGGCCCTGCTCCTGTAAGGGTTGACCTTGTGGCTACAAAGGTTGACCTTGTTGATATAAGGGTTGGTTTTGTTGCTATAAGGGTTGTCCTTGCTGCTGAAATGGTTGTTGATAAGGTCCTCGTTGCACATAAGGCCCTTGTTGTACATAAGGTTTTTGTTGTGCATAAGATTGCTGTTGTTGGAAAGTTCCTTGTGGAATTTGTTGAGTTCCAGGTTGATACTGATAAGTTCTAGCTTGAATTTGACCAGATGCCCCAAATAAGGGATTTGAACCAGGCTGCATTTGGGGACCTTCTTGTTGATTAAAGGGTGGATTTTGAGGTTGTTGAGAGCCATACAAAGGGTACAGTTGCTAGTAGGGTATTTGAGCCAAAAGAGGCTGTTGATACAGGATTTTGCCTGATCCAGATGGAATTGATGATCCACTAGGATAAGGTACACTACCAACATTTTGACTAGCTCTAGTAGCATGAGTTTGAGCTGTACTCACATCAGCTCCACCCCAAATAGGAGGTACATAAGGTGAGGTCGTTGTTCCCCCCACATGATAGGATAGTTAGTGGCACATATTTTCAACTTAATTGAGGACCTCAGGAACTTATAGGTACATTAATTTCCCCAACCGTAACTATAGGTTCTATTAGAACTGACGAAACTACAGTCGATACAACAATTTGAGAGGCCACGTTTGAAACAAGCGGACCAGAAGTAGTCATAGAACCTGATGACCAAATGGGATTGTGATAAAGTGAAGACGCACTTGGAGTACCTGAAACCAAGTGAGCCCAAATATGTATAACTAGATGGAAATGAAGGCTCAATGCTTTCAGGGTGGTGGAGTTGCAACACTTCTCACTTATGGATAACCTTCAGGTGGAAAGTCGTATTCAGAATCATTGTCAATGCCAGGAGTATGAGTAGCTGAACTTCTGGAGGACCTTGAGAAGAGGCTGGAAACTCGCCTTTTGAAGCCATGGGTGGAAACATTGGGCGAGGAGGAATCTGAGATGGTCGTGGAGATAAATCCAAAGGTACGCCAGGGTTTTTGTATGGACTATAAGGATGTTGAGGAGATATAACCAATGGATCAAAAAGCATATTCAGAGGGAATAACAAAAACCTTTGTGGACTCTGAGGAGTTTCTGGATCAGATTCCTAAGATGATGATGAGTCTCAAGGTGGAGGATGAGAACTAGTGGGCTGAATACTCAGGATAATTCCAAGTTCAAGACCTTGGGCTTCAAGTGACTGTGAAAACTCAAGATGAACTCCTTGTGATGACCCTTCAGTGTCAGATGATGAAGGGGAAATGTAAGGTGAACTTGGTGGTTCAGCCATGATGACCTTTTCTAAAAAACAATAAGGGGTGGTTGATTTGAGCCTACAATTAAAATTTACTATTAATCAGGCAATATGAGGCCAAGGATAACTGCATAGGTAAGTCATGTTATTGTGGGCAGTTAAATTTTAGAACTTAAAAACAAGAAATAAATCAAAAAGTGTGTACTAGCTAAGAGGGTTTACCAAGTATATGTGAATCATTATATACACCTTATCCAAAACCAAGTACTTAACGTACGATGATTGATGTCCCCGAATTTTGTGTTTGGTGTATCACATTTACAAGGCGACTGACTCAATTACCTGTGGCTAAAGGATAGAAACCTAGTGGGGTCTCCCAATATATATTCGACGGTATGGGGAGCACAAGTCCTTGTTAGCACTATCTAATGCATAATCATTCGATGAGAACATTCTTATATACTTTCCATACTAGAGTGAATCCGATATACCCTTGAGTATTGGAGAACCTCCGATATACATCCGTACTATAACGAGATTTCACCCTTTGATACAATGCAGCGAGTTAACGACAACTGCTAGGTTTATAGACATTGGAACATGTCTCTAGCTTAGACCCATAAATGTTTGCATTAAGTTACAAATGCTCCTTAGGTTAATTCCTTAAATTTTAATGTTTTTATTGAATTAGATTTTAATTTTGGGCTCAAATGATGTCACCTGAATCCTAGAATGCAACTATATGAGAAAAAAGAAATCTTTCATTTCAATGAATTCTATATTAACGAGGGGAGAAAGTTCAAGAAATTAATGCATCAAACAAGAGAATGCATCAAATAAAACTCCACTAACTTTTCCAAATGAAGAATGCAAGAGAAAAGCTAAACTTCACTTTCAGTAATGAGCATGCGATCTATGAAAGAAAAAATGACCTTCACTTCACTAAGATTCCCTTGACCTCTTTGACATTCTCTTTGATTTTCAGATGCTCACATGCAACTAAGCTTCAACTAAATCAAAATGAATATTTTGACTCAAAGTACTCTTAATGAAAAAAAGGCATCAATCAAAGCAACATCAAATTCAAAAGAACACAATGAAAATGTCTTTAATTTTCTCTTTCGAATAGATAAGAAACCATACTCATTTCAGTTTGCAAGCCAAACAATGTAATCTATGTTTGATAAATGAAACATATGGATTTCAAATGCAAGATGACCTAGTACACATGAAAAACAACGTTGCACAAGACAAACCGAAACCAATGTAATTCAATGTTTCAAGTGATTTTACCAAATGAACAAATATAATCATTCAACAAACCAGAGACCCAAAGATACTCACAAGCGGCAAGTGACAATCAAATGACCTATAAACCCTAAAATCAATCCAATTTCACTCAAACACTTGAAGGTTGAATGAAGTAAGAATTTGCTAATAAATGAGGTAATCAATCAAAACACCAACAAAATCTAGTCAAGTAGGACAACACAAGATCTTAGGGGATCAAACACACTAGGCTTTGACAAAGAAACCCTATATTTTTTCCAATCTTAGGGATCAACGCAACTGTTAAGGCCAAACTGACACTGAACAGGGGATCAACACGACTGTTTTAATAAAACACACGCCGACAGCGACTATCAGATCAAAAAACGCATTGAGCAAGGAATAAGGCAAAAAATAGAAAGAATTTCATAAACACTTCCAAAATGAGCACTCTAAGATAGGAACCAGTGATTGTGCAGACCTATACAAACCCAAACTAACTAGGAACATGATGGTTCGTCAAACTAATCAAGAGATTAGTTGATAAAGGAGGATGAGAAGGCTATAGCTTCCCAAGAGGAGTTGTTATTTTGTTGTGAAGGTGAATCCCCTCTATGGACATAGGTGATCCCTCTAATCCAATGAGTGTTTCTAGCAAAAAACTAAACAATCTAAAATTCAATTTCCTAGCTTATGTTTGAAAAACGCAGAGAAAAGGAGTAACCTACCTCTTTCTGATGCTAATCGCTCGATCCTTGGAGATGGCCTTGAATATTTCACTCCATGCCTCGCTCTTTAGTTGTTCTTCACGTCCAGGTACCTGCAAGGCAGATCAAAGTACTATGCAACATACAAGAGCATATATGGCATACATCAAACATAAACTACTTAACATATCAAGGAACATTAAGCTAATAGCATAAACATTTATGCAATTATGGAAAGTGAACATCAGATGTATATATTAAGAAACTAAAAAAGGAAGCATACAACCTATGCCTTGATGTTGGAGACCTCCTTTTGGCGAGTGTCCAAGTCCAAGAAAAGACTCTTCAAGCACTCCTTCTCCAAGCTAGAATGGG
The DNA here is from genome assembly GCA_031772625.1 of Pinus tabuliformis. Lineage (NCBI taxonomy): Eukaryota > Viridiplantae > Streptophyta > Pinopsida > Pinales > Pinaceae > Pinus > Pinus tabuliformis. Next base: position 1,311,471,241 of record CM062809.1, read on the forward strand.
TAGCATGTAAGCATAATCTCAGCATAGGGAGTAATAATCAATGTCCAACGATTTGGGGATGGAAGGGAGTGAATTTATAGGAAGGGAGAGGGATTTAGGGATCCAAAAAAGAGGGAGGCAGGTCCACATATCAAGGATGAAGCCCATGATGATAAGATCAAGAGGCCCAAATGAGAGAGCTAGACCATATCAACAACAACCAATATCTAGCTCGATGTTCCTGAAGGTTCTAGTAAGTGAAGATTATCCTCAAGTTTGGGAAAACATGTTGAAGAGGTTCAGTGTGGGTTTTCCTATAAAAACCCATGCTGGAAGTGCGAGTGTATAACTGAGCAACTTGCCATCAGCACAAGTAGGGAGTGGAGCAAAATGTGCTAATGCCAAAAATTAGGTTTTTAGGCAACCTTCTCCAGAATGGATTTAGGGCAGCTTTCCTTTGATTCTTCAGGGAGGTTTTGGTTGGTATATCATGATGGATATGCTACAAAGTAGTCAATGTTTTGGCACTTCAGGATATGGAATGGGAAGTGAACATGAGGAATGACAAAATATTGTGTAACACTAACAAACCCAGGATTCATGACATAGTGGCCAACAAAGACCTACTTCTTATCAAGCTCTCTTATAGATGATCAAACTCCTCTTGAATCCACTTCTCTTCCCACCTAGCTATTCCAAATGTTATGAAACCAGCTCACAAAAAGATAGAAAAGATAGATCAATGCCTTAGAATTCAACCTCTTCAAGGGGGCAACCTCCTTTACATTACATAAATGAACAATTCTTGGATGATACAAATGAAAAGACCTCCTTTCTATATATAGGAGTCTAAGGGGTCATAATATAATCAGAGCCGACATAACAATAATAATGTAAGGGCACAATAATAACAATAGTTGGCTTCTATGGGGAACAATAGTAACAATATGGGCACTACATGGGTACATCAATATAATAAGGGGGTTTTACTAATAACAATAAGGGGTTACACTAGTAGTACAGGGGCCTAACATGCCCCTCTCCTTCAAAAAGTGTTGTCCTCAACGCTTGAGTAGTTATGATGCTTCTGTATAAAATTCTTGTCCTCCCATGTGGAATCTTCAACGGGTAAGTTCTTCCACTTGATGAGATACTATAAAATTGATCGATTTTGTAGCTGTCAGGTTTTTGTTTCTGTGACTGCTCCAGGCTCCAATATGATTTTTCCTTCCTCTTCAATTTTTGGCAATATTGTTTAAATTGGGATCTTTTGCAACTTTTGAATAAGTGGCCATACTTCTTCGTCCCTCTTCCATTCATCCCTTGCTTCGTTTATCCAAACTGGTTGGATAATAGAAATAACACAAAACAATGCTTCCACATCCTCATCCTTTCTTGAGAGTGCATTTGCAACAAAGTTTTGCTTCAATTTTCTATAGATGATGTCAAAGTCATAATCCAACATATTTGTGACACATTTTTTCTGTTCTTCTAAAGATAATAGTTGTTCTAAAAAGTATTTAAGACTATCATGATCCATTTTTACCTTGAAGTGTCTTCCCATTCGGTAAGGTCGCCATTTCTTAAGTGCATGTAGTATTGCCAACATTTCCTTCTCAGAAATAGCTTGCTTGAGATGTAGGAGTAAAAATACCCAATCACCTACATCAAAACATTTTTCACTACAATGTTGATCTACCTGTTGTTTCATTTGATTTTGCACCAAAGTGGCATTATCCTTTAAAAGTTGGAGAACTTGTTGCTGATGCTCGATGTGATCTTTCATTGCTTGAACCTTTTTCTTCTTGATATGTCCTTCTATCTTTAGAGTTTGAGGAGTGGTAATTTCTTCCAATCCTTTACAAGATATGGTTGGATTCATTTCTTGATGTTCGATGTGTTCTTTCACTTCTTGAACATTTTTCTTCTTGATATGTCCTTCTATCTTGATAGTTTGAGGAGTGGTAATTCCGACCAATGAATTACAAGATATGGTTTGATTCATTTCTTCTTTCTCGATGTGATCTTTCACTTCTTCCACCTTTTTCTTCTTGATATGTCCTTTTATCTTGAGAGTTTGAGGAGTGGTAATTCTTGCCAATGCTTTACAAGATATGGTCTGATTCATTTCTTCTTTCTCTGGGGTTGGGTCCTAGCGTATATCCTCTTCTTTTGATGTTTCTTGATCCTTTTCTTCCTCCTCTTCATACTCTATGTAAAATAATTTCTTCTCAGCACACTTATGACCTTTAGTGCATTTGCTATCACAATTGTAACAAAGCCCTTTTTCTCTTTTTTCTTCCAATTGTTGTGGTGTAACCCTTGTAGGTTGTGGAAGGCTAGGAGAAACAACACTTCCATCTTTATAGTTGTGAGGGGTAGACTTCCTTGTTTCCATAATTTTACTTTCCACTATGTAACAAAGCCCTTTTACTCTTTCCAATTGTTGTGGTGTTGCTCTAAAGAAGGTGTTTCTCTTTGTATCCTCATAATGTGCTATCATTTACTTTGTGAAAATTGACCACATAACAAGTTGTTTATGAGAACAAAGCCCTTTATACCATAAAAATTGATCCGGTTCTAAATATGAAGATGCAATACATACCTTTTGTAACAGTGGTACACCATGTAGATCAAAATATTGCTCCATCTGAAGTATCCAATTTACCGGATCCTTGCCATCAAACTTCCTCATATCGCCTTTTCTTGATTTTAGGAGCTTGATATTGAAATGACTATAACTCTATAATTTCGGCTCTTCTAGTTCTGAAATTGCAACATGCAGTAGCCCTCCATGTCCTCTTTCCAAATCCACTAGTCTGATTGAATTTAGATTCTCCAAGAAAGAGTTATGCACAATCTCCCAAGATGACCTGATTATATACCTTTTCAGAAGAGCGAAATTGTAGGAAGTGCCACGTGTCACTGTTTCGACCTTAGGATCTGAAAAATATATACATGAAACTAAAGTCCGTCCTCTTTCTGTAACTTCTTACAAAATTTCAATCCAATGCTCAGAGAGAAAGTTATGAAGATTTTCCCTAGGTCACCTGTTTGCATGTAATTCAAGAGTTTGCAAAAAGACCAACTTCCTTAGATCATATCTCCGCCAATATAGCGCGAAAAGATCTAAAATTCGGACTCGAGGTTCAGTGTGATTTCATCTCAGTGGGTTTTTTTTTCACTTCTGAAACGTTGCAGAAAAAAAGTTATAGTGAAAATGCCACGATGACCTATTTGGAGCAGCGAAACCCTAGAATCCAAAGCTCTGATACCAAATGTTATGAAACCAGCTCACAAAAAGATAGTAAATATAGATCAACGCCTTAGAATTCAGCCTCTTCGAGGGGGCAACCTCCTTTACATTACATAAATGAGCAATTCTTGGATGATACAAATGAAAATACCTCCTTTCTATATATAGGAGTCTAAGGGGTCATAATATAATCAGAGCCGACATAACAATAATAATGTAAGGGAACAATAATAACAATAGTGGACTTCTATGGGGCACAATAGTAACAATATGGGCACTACATGGGTACATCAATATAATAAGGGGGTTGTACTAATAACAATAAGGGGTTACACTAGTAGTACAGGGGCCTAACACCAAATGTCCTGAGAAGCCATACAAATATTTCATGTTATCCCCTTGAGTTGTCCCATGTGTGGTAACGACTACCCAAAATATCTCTTACCATGTTTGGCTCCACTCTGCCTCATCTTTTCCTGATGCAAAATATCTCCAACCACCTTCTTGCCACGATCTCCCTTATTGGCTTCTTCCCCTACAAGATTATAAATGCCAATATTATTCCTTGCACACATCCTTCCTCAAATACCACTTTCATCCTTTTGCACAGTTTCTGTCTTCGCCACGCCCTATCTACTGCACCAGCCCTAAAATGCTCTTTTCTCACTGCGCTAACCCTATGCTGCACTCTACTCCTTGGGCGAAACTTGTGTTGTGCTCCACCTTGTCCTTTCCACACTCCTCATCCATGCTGCAGAATCCCACTATGCTAAAAAATTTCAAAAAAATTCTGAACTCCGATAGGTCTGAAACCCTCTGTTGTATTCATTTGAACAATGTGGCACCATGGAGGATAATTGAGTCCACTTTCCTGTTGATGGCATGTCCACATAATTGCCACATCACAATGTACCACATGTCATGCAATGTCACTTCCACTTGTCATTGGGAAGAGGGCCACTTAGCCACCCAAAGATTCCATATATACCTACCATGTGTCCTCACCTCATTGTTCCACATCATCACATTGATCCATGTCATTCCTTTGTCACTACCACTAATATCCACATGTGTTTCCATATTTTTGTCATTGACACCTTTTTCCACATAGATGTTAACTGTGCTACCTACCACTTGCTACCCGTTCTTTTGTGTGCACACCATTTAGACTGAGTGGTTGGACAAGCACTTGGATGCATAGGTCAAGCACCCTCTCACCAAGTGCTATGGTTGAGAGCTTTATTGGTCACCACTTGCCTCTCATATTTTCTAAGTAGGTTATTTGATCTAGGTGGTCCCATAATCCCTTGGGCTCTTGCTACTATCTCCTTAGTGACCGAACAATGTGATAAACACATTGCCACTCCATTTCTCACCACTCGTCGATGTTGTGTGCACATCATTAGACATAGTGGTCCATTAATTTCTTAGGCTCTTGTACATTTACTTAACGACGATGCACTATGACCAAAGCCTTGCTACTCCACTATTCGCCACATTTCGTTGTTGTGTGCACATCCTTAGACCTAGCGGCATGATAAGCACTCATGCATTGATTTCCTAGCCCCTTGTGACTAGGGGTTGTGACAAGGGGCTTTACTACCCCACCGCTTGACACTCAATGTTGTGTTTTTTGTATTGTCATTTGGTATCGATCCAGTGACAGGCTCACACTAGAACCATGAGCCTTTGGAACCCTTTCTAAACTTCAAACTAAGTTTCCTCCTCATTCCTTGGGAGTTAGGTTAAGTTCCATATACCATTGGAAATCTCTTTGAGAGGGATATACAACCAAGTACTTTTATGTGCTTTTGAACAAGTTACCTATAGACAAAATGAATTCAAATATAGGGTAACTAGTTAGAAACCAAGTCATCATAGGCTCATTACATTGTTAATATAAATAACTAAGATATCAATAACAACATAAGAATCATGCATGGAAACCTCAAGAAGCTCCCCCTAAGCTAGACATCATTTGACAAAACTTACTAGACTTGAAATTAATGACAAAAAACTACCAACATACTCAAGAATCTTCTCCTTTGGAATTAATGAAAACACCCGCTGACATTATTGGTCATTGATAGAAACACCACCACCTAGAAACACTCCTTTTGTTAAGCTGAAGAAATTGCATATTTCTTGCTCTCCTTTTGGATTAGACGTGCCAATGAGTGATCATTATCACCTTTGCCATTAATGGAAAAGGGCTCAGCTACTCCTCCTTTGACCATTCCCCCCTACAGGGATATAGTAGGTTATTGATTACTCTCCCCCTTTGACCTACATAGGCCATCAACTTAAATCAAGTGATTTCCATTTCACATTCCTTGGATTTGAATTCTGCTTCCCTAAACTTACACTCCTTTTACTGACATGAAATCTCCACTTAATATTGGTCTCTTGTCTTTTGTCTAACAATAAAAATATCCTTGGATATGTTTGGATAACTGCCCTCTTTGCTTATGAGGAACACTAGTGAAAAGATGAGTGAGACATCACTCCAAACTTTTGCCTTAAATACTTAAAAGGCTCTCAAGAAAGAGGCTTAGTGAAGACGTCAACAACTTGTTTTTTTATTAAGATGTACTGTAACCTCCCAATTTGATTAGTCGCTTTTCTCGAAGAAAAATATATTTTATGGGTATATGCTTTGTTTTAGAGTGAAGAATAGGATTCTTGCAGACACTTATAGCACTTGTGTTGCCACATATAATGGGAATGGATTGATCATAAGTTACCTTCATGTCTTGTATTGTTTGCTTCATTCAAAAAATCTGAGTACAACTTGTTGCATCTACTATATAATTTTCTTTAGCAAAAGAAATGGAGATAGAAGTTTGATTTTTTCTTAACTAGGCCACCAAACAATTTCCAAGAAATAAAGCACCATGACTTGTGCTTTTCCCATCATTTACACTTCCAAGTATATAGAAGTTGAAATATTAATTAAAAAATAAATAAATTATGATAAGATAGTATTTGGTTCTATTGTATGAGATGAGAAGGGATAATATAAGAGGGGTATCCACCTTGCTCCACTAGAACAAGTGATGTGGTGTACTTTAGGCCATGGTAAATTTTTTCAACCTATTGTGGTTTACGAGCCCCATGGTCTTTATAGATGATTAAATTCACACACATATGAGTAATTGCCACTCGACTATGGAGGCATCATTTGTAGAATTTATGACTGTAGATTAACCTAATTATGCAATATAACTAAAGCAAAATACTTAATCTACTTCTAAAATCAAACTTGTGGAAGCTTAATCGATTTGAGCAAGATCAAGAAAAACACATATAACAGAGAAGAAGAATCAATACACATGAAACACAGAAGAATACTCTGGGGACAGCCTCAGCTAAAAACCCTGTTATCTGTATTATCATACAAGGTGGAAATATATCAGAATAATACAAAGCCTTATCTCTCACATCTAACTAGCTCTCAGTACAATCCTCCTGGATGTTCACAGGCAAACAAAGATTCTCACAAGCCTTCTCCTCTGCCCTCCAAGCCTCCTATTTCCTTGCGCAGTTTCTCTTGGGTGATCCTCTTGTTACCAAGTGTAACACTGATCTCACACCCTGTAAAACTGCGCAATCCTCAAGGAACCTTATTCCTTCTGCATGGATGAGTTTCTTTTATAGGAAAATTCCTCCAACTAATAGTACACCATCCCTGTCTTTAATCTCAACTGGGTCTTTGTCTGAATAGACATGCATGAGTTAATGATGAGAGAAACTTCAGTTATCTGGAGTACACTAGTTGGATGCATGCATGCATTAACTGACTGAACTCACAATTAGTTCCTCAAACGGTTTGGAACTAATTTAATTGGACTTAACTCAGTTAAATGAGCTAACTAATTACAACTCAAATACAACTCAATATTATCTCCTTAAGTAAGAGATAATCTCCTTAATTTAAGGGATAACTGTTGCAGATCTAACTTGAATTTCTCCAACTAATTAACTCAAGATGAATTAGTTAATTTTTTTCAAGCAACTGGTGAGACTAAATTCGAATTTTAATTCACAATTTTAATTCAAGGACAAATTAAAATTGGAATATTCTGGATTTTATTTTTAACATTTTTTGTTGCTATTTTCAACACTCCCTCTCAACAAGAAAGGAATTCAACTCGATCCCGATCCTGAACCTTTGTAATGTTCTGCATGCAACACTTCTCTCTAGTTTTGTTGCTCCAGCAACTCCAGAAAAAAAAAAACTTCCAACCTGAATAAGTATGATGCATCTGTCATCAAAGTCTCTGACTGCTATTGCCTCTGTCAACTGAAAACTTTGCGCTTTAGTTGACTCTGCCTTTTTGCACTATTGTCAGTACTTTTCTGTGCTCTTCAGTATCTGACTGCTCTAGCCTCTATCATTTTGATCTCTAACTACATCAATCCCACTGATTCCTCCCGTGACTATGTACTTTGGGCTCCCGTAGCAAGGTACGATTCATGAGATAAAACCTCTCAATGGACCCTGCCCAATTTCAGCCTTCTTGGGACTATCACTTCACATCACCCCACCTCACACCTGGAGGTATGGCTGTATGTGATCCCTCTACTGACTCTAATTGTGGCTCGTCCACAATTGTCTGAGACTTCTTCTGGGACTGCATGTTGAGAGGTAATTTAGTCTCCCTCTCAACCACCAAGTCTCTAACATTTGCGTTACTCCTCAAGGTTGTGCATGCATCTTAAACATCAAGAGCATACAGGTTCTTGACTCGTGAATCGATCTGCTTTACCTATCTCATGGTGATGTGTCTAAGGAAAACCTTTCCCCTACTGAAGACAACATCGTAGCCTTTGTCCTCCAACATCATGATCGATACCAAGTTCTTCTTCAGTCTAGGCACATACTTCACATCTGTCAAGGTAGTAAGAGCTCCATGCTCCCTCTGAAAAGCAACTGTGCCCACTGTTGAAGCACTATACCTTTCATCATCACCCATATCTATGCGCATTTTGAGGTCTTTATCCTGCAAGGTACTGAATAAACTTTTATCGCCGGTCATGTGGATTGAGGCTCCACTGTCAAGAAACCAACCACCACCCATCATCGATGACACAATGCATGTGATGAGGGTGAAGTCCATTTTGAACTAAGAGGTTAATGCCTCACCTTTCGATCCATCCGAGGATCTCTTCTTGGACTTCTTCGATGGGAAATTAGTTGCATAATGACCCATCTCGTGACAATTAAACCATCTCACTTTAGATTTGTCAACCTTCTTCCTTCCATGAGAAGAATTGTATGTGGAATGAGAATCCTTCTCCTTCCCTTTCCTTGCCTTACCTACTAAGGCCAGATTTTCTTCATCATCCTTGGATGAAGAACCATCTCGTGTGTTCCTCCTATTCTCCTCCTACATGAGATCCGACCACAATCATTCCCAATCTGGAAGTTTCTCCCTTCCATTCACAGAGTCTTGGTAGCTATTCTAGCTCTTTGGAAGGCCGAGGAGAGAGAGGCTCACCATATCTTCATCAGCAGTAGTTATTCCCACACTTCCAAGCTCATCTCTACAGGTGGTGACCTTGTTCAGATATGTGGAAATAGTATCGTCGTTCTCCATCTTGATTCTTCGAAGCTTATCCTTGAGCACTAATTTCCTCTGGTCGCTACTATTCTGGTAGAGGTCCTTCAATGTCTTCCACATTGAATATGGAGTATCCTTCCCATGGAGACTCGAGACAATATGGTCTTAAACTCCCTCAAGGATGATCTGTCTTGCCTTCGCCACACACTTCTTCCACTCAGCCAACTCTTGTGCATTAGTTGAAGTTGGCTTTGGGATTTCTCGATCAATGAAATCCTTCAAGTCGTTGTCTTCTAATACAACCTCCATGTGATCTTTCCATGCTACGTAATTCGAGCTGCCATCCAAGGCATACTCGAGTCTCAAGCCATAGAACGCCATTGACCAACCTGAAGTATGAGATGAATTCGATTTGTACCTGCAACCTTGAACTTCAAAATTCAAGTTCTCTTCTTAGTATACTATTCATAGCTCTGATAACCTTTGCTCTGATACCATGTAGAAATTCTGATTGTAGATTAACCTGATTATGCAATATAACTAAAACAAAATACTTAATCTACTTCTACAATCAAACTTACAGAAGCTTAATCGATTTGAGCAAGATCAAGAAGAACACATATAACAGAGAAGAAGAATCAATACACATGAAACACAGAATAATACTCTGGGGAAAGCCTCAGCTAAAACCCCGCTATTTGTATTATCATAAAAAGTGGAAATATATCAGAATAATACAAAGCCTTAGCTCTCAGCTCTCAGTACAATCCTCCTAGATGTTCACAGGCAAACAAAGCTTCTCACAAGCCTTCTCCTTTGCCCTCCAAGCCTCCTATTTCCTTGCGCAGTTTCTCTTGGGTGATCCTCCTGTTACCAAGTGTAACATTGATCTCTCACACTGTAAAACTGCGAAATCCTCAAGGAACCTTATTCCTTTTGCACAGATTAATTTCCTTTATAGCAAAATTCCTCCAACTGATAGTACACTATCCCTATCTTTAATCTCAACTAGGTCTTTGTCTGAATAGACATGCATGAGTTAATGATGAGAGAATCTTGAGTTATCTGGAGTACACTAGTTGGATGCATGCATGCATTAACTGACTGAACTCACAATTAGTTCCTCAAATTGTTTGGAACTAATTTAACTGGACTTAACTCAGTTAATTGAGATAACTAATTACAACTCAAATACAACTCAATCTTATCTCCTTAATTTAAGGGATAACTGTTGCATGACTTCAGAAAGACATCTAACTTGAATTTCTCCAACTAATTAACTCAAGATGAATTAATTAATTTTTTTTTCAAGCAGCTGGTGCGACTAAATTAGAATTTTAATTCAAAGACAAATTAAAATTGGAATATTCTGGATTCTATTTTTAACATTTCTTGTTGCTATTTTCAACATCATTGCAGCTATAGGAGGATTTATTGGGGTTGCAAGAAAACTTCTAGTTTTTGTGTGATAAAATTGGATAGTGGGAGGGATTTTCCCTCACTCTGTTTAATGTAATTCTCTAAAGGAAGGAGTTTATATCTAATAGTTGGTAGAGAGATACAATGGTATGGAATAGAGCTCATTTTAGTGGAGGTCATCCTAGATGTGGTGCTCAGGGAACCTCGACCCAACAATTTCGGAACCAGACCCCACCTAATAATAAATAAGAATTACACGACTTGGATGAAACAAGAATTATAGGACTTGGAGGACCACGTTGTGAATGAAGGGGAATGTTTGCAAGGTCATGAAATTCTGGAGGACAACTGTCAATGGGTCCCTGATCTTGGGCACACCCATAACAACAACAAAAAACAATACTTGTTGATCATAGATCTATATTGGTGAATGAAAATTGTGCTCTTTCGAGTGCATCTGGGCAAGCAAGATGGCAACAATAAAATTTTAATGGTGCTTAATAAGATGGGAAAATTTCAAGCATAAATGCGAGATTTAGTGACTAGGTTAAAAGAATGCCTCCTTCATGCAATATGTTCAAGTGGAAACAAGTCAACAAAATAAAGCCCCATTGAGGAGGTTATTTCCTCCTCTTCATAGTTTCTCTATTTTCCTCCTGCAAAGAATTTTCAATAAAGGAAAACACTCAATATGTAATCATAAATTAACTTGATAATATAAATGAATTTGCTAGATGTTAATGCTAAATTCAAGTGATCATGTTTAGACTTTCTTGTAATCAATATATATGGATTATCCAAAACAATATCACGATTTTTTTTTTCATTTAAACTGAATGAAAAGGAAAGTCGTAAATAATATATAATATGATTACATTTTGTTTTGAAATTGTTCAAGGTGTTGAAGTACTTTTGAGTACCATTAAAGTATTTAGTGATATGAAAAGATATATCTTGAAACATTAGATAAAACTACATTAAATATGTGATATTTTTGAAAGTTTATATATGATATTGTATTTATTTTAATTTCGGATTTACTATATATAAAGAGGGATCAAACCTTTTGAGATGCAAACTAATTTTCAAGTGAGAAGAGATTTGATCCCTCTTGATAGATCTGGAGTTAAGATGGATCTAGGTTGATTTAGTTCCCCCTTTTAAATAGGTCATATTCCACATGAATACCATGGGTGAATACGATGAAGTTATTCTTATTTTGAGGTTATTTTTATATTAGTTTTATTTTATTTTGACCAAGTAATTTTTTTTCGCATAAAGTTATTTTTATTTCATTTTAAGTGAATTAAAATGGTAGTTATTCTAGAAGCATCCTAAAAAATAAAATTCTTTCTTTAGAAGTGATAATAACAATTAGTAACTATTTTTTTAGTAAAATTGAGAATAACAAACAATAATTAATTTTTTAAGTATAAAAATAAATTTTCCTTTCATCGATATAACAAATTTTTTTTTTTTTTGTAAGATTGATAGTATTTTCTTTTTCTATTAATCATATATAGGTAGGCAACAAAAAATATGTATGGTGGCCTCAACCTACCCGAAGGAAACCAAGTCTATTGGCCATCGATCAACATCATGTCCAAAATTCAAACAGTTTGAAAATATCCATTTATGCTAAATAAGTTATTGTATCTACTATATGTTTAATCATTCTACTATCAAAGTAAATGCTCTCTGACCAGATCATTGTAGTAACAACAAAAATGCATTACTTCCTATCTTATCTTCATTCAGTAATCTAATGATTCAATGGGAGCCGGGTCCTTAGCACTCGAACTAGGCATTTTATTCTGCAACAGGCATTGAATTTGTTTCTCCATTCAGCCTGAGCAGACATTCTAATAAATATTGTTGTACCTGTACAACTTGAATCTCCCTTTGAATATCCTTTAAGCTTGGCCCCTCTTATTGTGTTTGTTGTGGTTCCTCCAGATTCCTATTCGCTGTCATGGCCCTTGTTAGTATGTTCTTCATCACCCAGTAAAGCTGGATTGTATATCTGAATAGCATTTTCCAGCCTCGGGTGTGTCCTGGGTCAATGAGCAAGGGATCCCATTCCTCTGTTGGAAGCGGCTCTGTCGCTGCCTTGGCATTCAGCTCCGCCTCCCATGTTGAAATTATGGCCTTAACCTATGCTAGAGTTCCCCCATGGTATGCATGCATGAGGTTCTGCATGTTTTCCTCTCCAGTTTTCCTACTCCTCTTCCGTTGGGTCATGCTGGTCGAGGCCACCAACGTTTTTTTTTTTTTTGCAAGCACAACGACCCCCTCTTCTTCTCAGCCCCGCTTCAACCTTCACCATTTTTCTTTCAATTAGAGTTCTTTCCAGCCACGACCACTTCCGACTTCTTTCCTTGTCCCGGAGCAGGAGCGTTGGAGTTAGAAGGGGAGGAAAATTAAATAGACCAATAAGAGTAGCATAAGCAGAAACATTAAAACCAAACCATATGTCAGTGTTGGCCTCCAACCATTCCATGTGAAGCACCATTATAGAGTCTCGATTCCAGGTTTGAGGGTTGTAACCCGAATTCCCCCCAACCCCTTCACGACTTTCCTTCATCCTTACTGTGCCCAGATGTAGGTGATTTTCATCCCTTTGCCTCTTAGTTCTCCCCTTGGTGCAACTAGCCCGTTGGCTTCTTGGATTAGGCTCTACGACACCCAGTTTGACAGACACGTAGGTTTTGGGATGCACAGGAAAAAATATGCAATTGGTTGACCAAGTTATAACTGAAATGACAGGCCCGCCAAGGTCTAGAGACCCCGGTTCCTCACTCCTACCCGTCTGGATATTGAAACTACCATGTAACCCCACTTTGACTGAATTTGCTAGGAGAATTGTGCAGGACATACCCATGATAGACAACATTCCCTCCCCCCGGTTTGTCATTCAACCCTCTACCCTACCTTGTCTTCGATTCCACGGAATTAACCACGCTAAGGCATAATTGACAGTTGCACCAGGGTTCAAGTCCCCCAATTCCCCGTTATTTACCCTTTGCTCCAAAGGTTTACCAGGAAGCAGAGTTGCGGCTAGTTGGTCAGGGTTTCCAACTTTGTGATGCCCCGACACCCCGTTCCTAACCCATTGGGTTTGAAAATTACCCGAGAACAAGACAAAGCCAGGCTGGACAGAAATGTAAGCGGTTTAGATCCCAGATCCCCCATTTGTTCCTCTTTGGCTCAGAGAATTTTTAGGCGACCACAAGCCCTCAGGGGAGCCTCGACCCCTTCTTAGTCCCAGACACTTGGTATTAACAAAAGTAGGAGCGAAGTTCACGACCTAGGTGCCAAGAGCCACCCCTAACCCTCCATGTATCCTTTTTTTACCCAACAGGTTACCATATAATGCAGAAATTAAAATACCATCAACAACAGAGAACTGAACCAAATTCTTTCAGAAACATGCGAAACCACCACCATTCGTTGTCAAACCAGCCTCCATTCTTGCAGCATTGACTCCATATCAAGACTAAGGCAGGCCTGAATTACATACCAGTTTCCTTCCGAGGCATTGGTGGTGTTTTCCTGCTGGTGGCGGCAATCCTTCCTCCCGCAGGTAAGTTCCTCCTCCCAACTTTCAGTCTCGTCTCCCACTGCCAAAGTACACCTCAAACCTTGCATGCATGCTCTATCGTCCCTCACCACCTTTCTCCCTCATTTAACATCTAACCTTCCCATTTGTTTTCCCAAGGCATTTGACACATGTTGCCTTTCTCTCCCAGTGCCTCCAGCATCGTGCGTGTGGGGTCCTTGGGTGGGCCGCCCACTAGCCCTGGCCACTTGTCCCTCACGCATGTCTTCAATCCGTCGATGGATCTCCTTTCCCATCACACCCCGATCGGGGGATCGAAATAACAAAATTTTGTTAGAAAGTGAAATGGTTTTTTTTTAATATAAAAATTAATAATTTTATTAAAAAATTAAATATTATATAAAAGAATATTATATCATTTTTTAAAATAAATATATTACATTTTAAAATATTATATTCAAAATCTAGAGTCTAAAAATGCTAACCTTGCAATTGATTATTTTATTTTAATTTTATTTCATCTTGTCTTGACAATGAACATAACTCTCTAATTATGTGATTTTTAGTAAAAGTTTTCTTACTTTCATGATATGGATCACAGAAGCTTACAACCATTTATTTTATTTCATATTTATTTATTTTTATATAGTATAACTAAATCAAAATGTTAAATAAATTAAGAGAGGACTAAGGGACAAGATGTTACAACATATCTACACTGAACTAGAGAGTGCTCTCCCCACAATAAAATTATATAACCATTTAAATTTAAATTTAGATTTGAAAACTTTATAGGAAATTAGACATTTTATTTAATAGAACAATAAAGAAATTGGCCCTAGAGTATGACTAAGGAAATAGGTTAACCACCCAAGACGGAGAGGCATCTAGCAGGAGTTAAAGTCGTCTTCCCCTTATGGGCCACCAGGTTATTCAAGGTGGCGTGGTTTTCTTTGAATAACGATGATGAGTCAGCGTTCCTGAAAGCCTGCCCCTAACGGACCATAGCGAGTTATTCTAGGTGGCGTGGAGTTATTCCAAGTGGCTAAAGAAAGAAAGAAAAAAAAGAAAAGTATTTTAAAGTCCACGAAGTTAAATATAGCGTATGGGATAGATGCCTATTGGACATATTGCTTCTTCATTAGACAGATGCCTATTGGACATATTGCCTCTTTATTTGTTTCTTTATTTGTTTGATGTATATGGCCTTTTTTTTGGTGAAGCCTCACAATAAATGCTCCCAATTTTTTTACAAACCCCTAGCTAAATAAATTATCCCAAGAGCTAGCTGCCAGGATATTTGCATACCTTTCCCTGTTGTCTTTCAAAGCTTCATTAGTCTACATTCAAGGATAACAGCTATCAAGACTAGTTTGACAATTGAGTTATAATAAATTTTCCTATTTATAAAAAAAACAGAACTATAAACCAATATAACTATAAACAAATAGAAATGCCGTAGTGGTGGCACAATTAAAGGAGAAGAATTGCTGACAGTCATAAATAAAAACTCAAAAATGCCAACGGCACCGTGATAATCTAGCAAAATGTCTGCAGCTATGATACATATTGTGCTACGATACATTGTGCTGATATTACTCTCATAGAAAATGAAAGTAGTAACGTAGCATTTTAGAATTTGGGCTGCCTGGATTCTCAGTACCGATGCCGGCCTGCGTGCTTAACTGAACAATTTGTACGCTATATTTTTCTATCAAATCCTATGCATTATCACCCAACTTCTGCACCTTTGCCAGCTTGCGCCTGTTTTGATACCCGACACACTCGGTGACACAATCTCATGATATCCAAGTTGTGTTAGATACTGCTTCCATGTCTCTCGCCTCATGCCTCAATTCCTTATGTTCCAAATAACATTTATATCCCCAACCATCCCTGCATTTTCTAGGAACACAGCAGAAGCTGCCCTTAGCTTGCCTTTACATAAAATATATTTTCATACTTGAGCGCTGCCTGAAGCAACTGTGATTACTTTATTATCAGACAGCTCATCAAACCTGCAATTGTCATTTTTTTGGATCAAGTTTATTGTTACAATATCTTGTAATTTCCTCTTTATATATTCTCTCCATTCCTCTCTTCCTCCTCATCATTTACAAGAGAGATAAAGAGCCATTCGTATATGCAGATTTCTCGCTGAGAGAGATCGATATTGATCAAGTAAGGTTGCCATAACATTGAAAGTTTGTAAAGATGGGAATCTGCATGTCATCTGCAGTGATTTCTTACGCAGCATTGGGAGGACGTGGAGGAGCACCTGCGGCCATCGTTATATTGATGGACGGCAGCTATTCCCAATTTTCTCGCCCTGTTAAGGTCCAACAGATCTTGACAGAAAGTCCGGGCCATTTTATTTGTAACTCCGATGGCCTTTACATTGGCCAGAAGATGTCGGAGCTTCTTCCCTGCGAGGAGTTAGAGGTTGGTCAAATCTACTTTCTACTTCCACAAAAGAAGCTACAGTTTGTGGTTTCGGAGTCGGATATGGCTTGTTTGCTTTACAAGGCCCATTCTGCACTGAAACATATCTGTACCAAATATGGGGTCGGAGATTATATCCAGCCCAACCTCTATACAGACCCACAAATTGGAGAGAGATCCGCAGGTGCAGAAGAAGAAAAAATGAAATTGAGATCGGAGCAGTTGAATTCATTATCTGGGTGTGGCAGTAATAACATAAAGTCTGCGCGGTCGCAGTTTGGGTCTCCCAGAAAACAATGGAGAGCGAAGCTCGATACGATCGTCGAAGTCGCTTGACTCGTACCAATTTCCATGAGTTCCCCTCCTTCGAAAGATTAGTGTACATTCAAGTTAGTACCTTCCCCTGTTTATAACACCAGCTACAATAGCCCATTGAAAGGGCCAAACAGCGGGATTCGAACCGCAGTGATCTGATTTGGTCCCCGTTGTACCATATGCACAGTTTTTATGAAGAACATAGATCCTAACTGATATCTTGATTTGTCCAATATAAATATGTGGTTAAAGTCTTAATTACTCATGGAAAGAGATTTTCACTTTTAATAAAATATATGCAATTTCATTTAAAAAACAAATTTAGGTTTATTTGGAATATTTTGACACACAAAAATGGCAACGGTGGGTTTAGTATATGTTATGAGGGTTTTGTTATTAAATCATTGTTAATGAAAATTATCAATAAGAGGATCGCTCTAAGTAATTCTTCGGGAGATCGGAAAATTTTAAATTATCTGGCACTGTGTTTTTTTATTTCCTCCCGGATTTCTTTATTACTGGTTGGTGTGTATTTATTATTTTATGGTGGATCTTATTCTCTCCATGTCAGAGGATCGGCCTTAGAGGTAATGTTTTATATAATTCGAGACACTTCCTTTTGGGAACGACGACATACTTGTCTTGACTATCATCTCGGGCGTCGTCTACAGCGGTGCAGGAATTTCTCTGACTGACAAAAGTGGTCAGAATTTTGGCAAAAAAGTTTCAAAAAATATTGACTTAGCAGTGTTTGAATCTTGTTTTTGATGGTGGAAATGGATTCAACACCATCAAAAACCTACATGGCATCCAAAATCTTGAAGTTTGACAACTATAACCTGGATTTACAAAAATCCCTATTGAAGATTATGACTACGACATCTTCTCAAGGTGTTATATGAAGCAATATTTTAGCCTAATGGCCAATCACATAAGACATAGGTGGCTGGCACCATACCTCTTGGCATTTATGGTTTACTTTGGAAGGGGTATTTTTTTGTTGATCCCAAGGTTGTGGTGGACATTGGAGGATCCATATTGTCAGTTGGGGTGGATCGATATATTTACTCCGGGGCCATGTCATTTGACTATCACCTGGGGGAAGATTATGGAGCATGTGGTTTGTTAGTTTGACAACGATTTAGTCAGTTAGGTATAGACAGTTGTTTGTAACGAATAAGTGAGTTGTTTGTAACGAATAAGTGTGTAACGATTAATCAGTTATGTAAACTATAAAACTATCGTTTGCCCATGATATGTAAAGCAGTGTAAAACTCATTGTTAAATAAAACAGTTCGATCCAATTCAGTTTTAGCATTCTGTTTTCTTGTCTTGCTGTTTCTCTGGTTTTTTCCTTCATTTGTGGTATCAGAGCCGTGAGTCCAAAACCTGGGCGTGAGGCTGTGCTGTGCGTGAGGCTGTCCAGTGAAGGAAACGTGAGGTGCTGCTGTGCGTGAGGCTGTCCAGTGAAGGAGACGTGAGGCTGTGGTGAAGCGTGAGGGAAATTGCTGCTGTGCGTGAGGCTGTCCAGTGAAGGAGACGTGAGGCTTGGGAACTGTCCAGTGAAGGAGACGTGAGGCTTGGGAAATTGCTGTGTAGCGTGAGGCTTGGGAAATTGCTGTGTAGCGTGAGGCGTTTTTTTAAAGACCATGTAGACGTGCTGTCCCTGCGTGA
Source organism: Pinus tabuliformis (assembly GCA_031772625.1). Taxonomy (NCBI): domain Eukaryota; kingdom Viridiplantae; phylum Streptophyta; class Pinopsida; order Pinales; family Pinaceae; genus Pinus; species Pinus tabuliformis. The sequence goes on from CM062809.1 coordinate 1,311,489,449, forward strand.
AGAGCCAGAAGAGCCAGACTGCTGCGTATTTTTTTTTTTTTTAAAGGAGAGCCTGCGTTATCTGCCTGCTGGCCTGCATAAAGTTGCAGAGGATTTGTGACAGAGCGTGAAATCCGGGTATTGATCGGAGTTTCCAGACTTGTTTTTTTTCAGCAGATTTTTTTTTTTAAGTTTGAAATCAAGTCAAGTTGTGGTTTTTATAAAAATATTGAAAAAAAAGGAAGGGTTTGCAGAAATTTTTTAAAAGACAGCAGCAGATTGAAAAGGTTGAAATTTTTTTAAGACAGCAGTATTGTAGAACAGCAGATTGAAAAGGTTGAATTTTTTTTTTTGGCAGCAGTATTGTAGAACAGCAGATTGAAAAGGTTGTTCAGAATTTTTTTTTTTTTTTTTTGAAGACAACAGAGATTGAAAAGAGTGTTGTTTTTACAAATATTGTAGAAGGAAAAGTTTGCAAGAGATTTGCAAGAATGTTTTGAAACTAGAAAAACAAAAGGGTTTGCAAGAAACAAAGGATTTGAAACTAGTCTTTCTGTTTGAATTGGGGAAGTTATTTTTTTTTGAAAGCCTGAAACCCTAGGAAGGAGGAAAAATGGCCAAGATGTCGAATGCAAGATTCGAGGTGGAGAAATTCACCGGAAAGAGCAATTTTGCTCTTTGGAAACTGAAGGTTAAGGATCTGCTTGTGCAACAAGGGTTGCACAAGGCATTAGATGGAGTAACTAAGAAACCTGCAACCATGACTACTACAGACTGGGAGGACTTGGATGCCCGAGCTCTCAGTACCATCTGGTTATGTCTAGCAGATGAAGTTCTCTTCAACATTGTTGAAGAGACTACGGCGTCAGGTTTGTGGGAAAAACTTGAAAACCTTTATATGACAAAATCATTAACCAACAGAATTTATCTGAAACGACAATTATACAGTCTTCGAATGAAAGAAGGTTCAAGCGTTGCAGAACATTTGAATGTTTTTAATACACTAATTTGTCAATTAACAGATATGGAAGTCAAAATACAAGAAGAAGATAAAGCCATAACCTTGTTGTGTTCTCTGCCTGAATCATGGGATCACTTCGTAACCTCAATCAGCTTCAGCTCTGCTGATTCTTTGAAGTTTGAATCAGTCGTGGGAGCTCTTCTGTCTGAAGAAGTACGAAGGAAATCCAGCACTGATACAACTGCATCAGAATCCATGGTCGCTAGAGGACGCTCAAAGGAAAGAGGAGACAAACCAAGGGGATCTTCCAGGTCGAAATCGAAGGGCAAGAAGTGTAAGGTAAAATGTTGGAACTGCGGTAAAGTTGGACACTTGAAGAAGGACTGTTGGAAACGGAAGGAATCCGAAAACCTGAAGAACGAAGCGAATCAGGCTGATTCAGGTATGGTAGACGAAGTTTTATCTGCTGAAGAATTGTGTATGATAGATGAAACTTCACCTGAATGTAATGTCTCTCAGAGTTTTGATAGCAAGCTGTTAGACTCTGGTGCTTCGCATCATATGTGCCCACATAGAAATTGGTTTACTTCGTATGAAAATGTAAACGGTAGTTCTGTGTTTATGGGTAACAATATGTCATGTCAGACTGTTGGGATGGGAGATATCAGGATTAAGATGTATGATAACACAGTTAGGACATTAACTAGTGTTAGACATGTACCTGATTTGAAGAAAAATTTAATCTCTTTGGGAGTGTTGGATTCAGATGGTTATAAGTTTACAGGTCAGGATGGCGTCTTGAAGGTCTTCAAAGGTGCTCTTATGGTTATGAAGGCAGAAAAGGTCGGAAATCTTGACAGGTTAAAAGGAAGTACTCAGGTCGGTGAAGCAGTGGTTGCGTCAGAAAAGGAGGAAGCAGGTACTCGTCTGTGGCATCAGCGTTTGGGTCATATGAGCGAGAAAGGTCTTCACATACTGATGAAACGTAAATCTCTTCCTGGTCTGAAATCCTTGAATTTAGATTTCTGTAAACATTGTGTGTATGGAAAACAGTGTAAACAGAGATTTAAAGTTGGCAATCATAATAGTAAAGATGTTTTAGACTACATTCATTCTGATTTGTGGGGGCCTTCCCCTGTTATGTCATATGGAGGTGCATTGTATTTTTTAACGTTCATTGATGATTACTCTCGTAGAGTTTGGGTCTATATGCTAAAAAGGAAAGCTGATGTATTCAATGTCTTTAAACAATTTAAAGTAATGGTAGAGAAAAGAACAGGCAAATCTATTAAATATCTAAGAACTGACAATGGTGGTGAGTTCACTTCTGTTGAGTTTGAACAATACTGTAAGGATGAGGGCATTGTTAGACACAAAACTGCTGTTTCTACTCCTCAACAAAATGGTGTTGCTGAGCGTATGAATCAGACTCTTATGGAAAGAGCTAGAAGCATGATCAGCAATGCTAACTTGCAAAAGGAGTTGTGAGCAGAAGCAGTATCTACTGCTTGTTATTTAGTTAACAGATCACCTTCAGTAGCAATTGATTGTAAAATTCCTGAAGAAGTTTGGACAGGTCAGTCTTGTGACTATTCTCATTTGAGGATATTTGGCTGTGATGCTTATTCTCTTATTCCGAAAAATCAGCGTTCAAAATTAGATCCAAAGTCAAAATGTTATGTCTTTGTTGGGTATGACTATGCAGTGAAAGGATATAGGTTGTGGGATCCTACATTGCGGAAGATAGTCATTAGTAGAGATGTAACATTTGATGAATCCTCTTTGTTAAAATCAAATGTTGAAAGAATGGAACAGGAACAGGTATCGCCGAGTCAACGAGTTTAGTTGGAGGCTAGATCTTTCGGTGACAGTCGAAAGGAAGGAGAGACTTCTGGAGACAAAGGTGTTGAAGACACAAAGGAAGCCGTTGAAGCTTCTGAACCAGTGCAAGTTTCTGAACCAGTTCAACAACCAGTCACTCTGAGAAGGTCTACAAGGGAAAGGAAAACTCCCAAAAGGTATGAAGATTCTGCTTCATCTTTTGCTTTGGTTACTGAAGATGGGGAACCGTCTTGTTATCAGGAAGCGATAGATGATACAGATAGCGAGAAATGGAAAAAGGCTATGGAAGAAGAAATGGACTCCTTAGCCAAGAACAATACCTGGGATCTTGTAGAGCTTCCTCAAGGGAGAAGTGGTGTTGGATGTAAATGGGTCTTCAAGCTGAAACGGAAAGTTGATGGTAGTATCGAAAGATATAAGGTGAGACTGGTAGCAAAAGGGTATTCTCAGGTTGAAGGTATAGACTTTCATGAGATTTTTTCTCCAGTTGTAAAACTTGTTTCTATATGTACTGTGTTGGCACTAACTGCGTTGCTTAATCTTGAGTTAGAAAAGTTAGATGTTAAAACAGCTTTTCTACATGGTGATTTGAACGAAGAGATATATATGGAACAACCAGAAGGTTTTGTACAAGGTCGCAGCAGAAGATTAGTTTGCAAGCTCAGGAAATCATTGTATGGTTTGAGGCAGTCTCCCAGACAATGGTACAAGAAGTTTGATTCCTTCATGGTGAGCCAGGACTTTATAAGAAGTGAGTATGATCATTGTGTGTACTTCAAAAGTTTCAATGGCATATTCATTATCTTAGCTTTGTATGTTGACGATATGCTTATTGCAAACAAAAGCATGGAAGAGATCAACAGGTTAAAGGCTCAACTCTCTAGGGCGTTTGATATGAAGGATCTTGGAGCAGCAAAACATATCTTGGGCATGGAGATACACAGAGACAAGAAAAATGGTAAGCTTTGGTTATCACAGCAGAAGTATGTGGAGAAGGTACTTGAAAAGTTCTCTATGAATAATGTGAAACCTGTTAATGTTCCCCTAGCTTCCCATTTTAAGCTTTCTTCGGTTTTGAGTCCTAGAGCTGATGAAGAAAAGCAGTATATGTCTCATGTACCATATGCAAACGCTGTAGGCAACTTAATGTATGCGATGGTATCTACAAGACCTGACATTTCACATGCAGTTGGAGTTGTCAGCAGGTTCATGGCAAATCCAGGTAAAGAACATTGGCAAGCAGTGAAATGGGTGCTTCGATATCTAAGAGGCACAAGTGACCATTGCATCGTCTTTAATGGTAGTGAAGGATCAGTTTGCGATTATGTAGATGCTGACTATGCAAGTGATTTGGACAAAAGAAGATCTACTACAGGTTATGTTTTTACTCTTGCAGGTGGAGCAATTAGTTGGATGTCAAAGCTTCAAGAAACAGTTGCGCTGTCCACTACCGAAGCTGAATATATAGCTGCTTCAGATGCCAGTAAAGAAGCAATCTGGTTAAAGGGTTTGCTCGATGAGATTGGAAGGATGCAAGAGAAAGTGAATGTACTTTGTGACAGTCAAAGCGCTATTCACTTGGCTACAAACCCTGCCTATCATAGCAGAACCAAGCACATTGATGTAAGGTATCATTTTCTGAGACATGTGATCGATGGCGGAAAAGTAGCTCTTAAAAAGGTCCATACACGAGAAAATTGTGCAGACATATTCACAAAGCTTGCTGAAATAATGGCAGAGATTGAAGAAAGAATAGCAAGAAAAATGGGAGAAGACCAAGAAATATGAAACTGAATGTTTATTTGCTTTATTCAAGAATGAATTTACATCTACATGAGCACTCGATATATTCATGTGAATAACTACCGTTACATAACTAAAAAACTGTTTAACTACATTTACCCAAATTCGTTGTCAAACTAACATGGTTGAGACGTTGGATGCAGACATTTCAATTCAAGAATATTTTATCTGTGCCACTTTGGATGTTGAGCGGGATTATTCTCTGCAGACTCATTCCATAGATGTTATGACTCACCCTTTACCAAAACAACCCACGTTGCTATCTGATCGGAGACCACATGTCCCCACATTGTCTGACGAGGACACTTGTCCTCTACAACTTTCCACTCACCCAAATCAAAGAAGGCACAAAAACAAGAATGTCAAGATTGCTTCTGAGATTGAACTCTTGAGTTTTGGCCATGACGTTTTATGGGACCGTGTGGTAAGTTTACAAATTGGGCTCTCGTCAGGAGGTGGGTATTTGTCGGTGCGCGGGACATGGACATGACGGATTCGGTTTCTGCACAATGGTGACCTATATTGGGATATAAGCCAAAGGTGAGCAAGTTGATGAATTCATGGCACAATTTCAATTTCCTTCACAAGGACGACTCTAGCTGCATATTGATGACCCCCTGGGTACGAGGGCGTAGTTTCCGCAGCTAAGCAAGTGGTATGTGGGTTTTAACCGCCTCTTGGACACGCCTAGGATAGTTTGGTTTGGGTCAAACTACTTAGTTTTCCTCTAGAGTTTTGGACCTGCCAAGTAATGATGGAGATCAATAATGCAGTCGATCGCTTCATCTATATGGACCCTCGTGTTTTGGGAGCTCGAGACAAATTGGTTGCATGGATTCTGGTGGAGCTAAATTACCCCGGGGGTTTTCCTCATAACATTGATTTGTAGTGGGATTTAATTCATATTCAACAAAGGTTGGACTATTGGGGCATTCCCTTCAGATGCTTGCTATGTCATCATACGAGACACCTTCTGGAGCAATATTCTTTGAGATGTCATAGATTGAATGGTGCTCATTGTAGTGGACATAGAACAGATCCTGCCAGTGGATATTCCTCAATGCATCTTCATCATGGGGCTAAAAAAGGTACTACTATCTCTTTCGAGGATCTTTCTGTGTCTCAAAAATATCCTTTTTTTTAGCGTTCTGGCTCCCACCCCCCTCCTTGCCTGCCCACATGCCTGATCACTGTCCATGGATGGTCCAATCTAGTGACTCTCTTTGTCACATTCCTCCATATGTTAGGAATTTATATAATGGGCCTTATGGGGTCTTAGAAGTTCCTGGGTTTTATGAAGTTTCCTTACCATTCACAAAGGCAAGGGTCGCCATACCTCTCCTGTCATCAACCCTGAATTGGCCAGGAACATCACTACCCAACGCCAGGGGGGTAAGGGTAGCCGAAATTTCTACGGAAAATCAATTGGGAGACCCCCCTATTTCATGACTCTACAAGATTACACGATTTTCCTATCATTGACTCCTCTGAACTGAGGGCCCTTTGAGCGGATGTGCCCTCTGAGACTTTGCCCCGATGAATATCCTCTCCCTCAACATGCGTGGTCTAGGGGATGCCACTAAACAAATGTCCCTTCGACTCCTTTTTTCACTATCCGTCCTTTCATGATTCTCATTTAGGAGATGATGGTCGATTCTGGGAAATCCATATCTTATTTTCAGTCTATCTATCATAATTGGTGTATGGTTGTTGTTGATTCCAGTGGATTGTCTGGTGGCCTCACTACATTATGGGACCCAAATTGGGCGAATCTGAAAGGCTATAAATTTTTTCATGGTATCTTGTTTACAGGTCATTTTCGGGGTATGTTTGAGAGGATACATATCTGGAACTTGTATGCTCCTTATAATGGTAGGAAGCCTTTTTGGGACTCTGTGGAATCTTCAAACTTATTAAAGATCCGGTCTCTGATTATTGTTGGGGACTACAATATAATTTTAACCCGGGAGGAGGGTTGGGCTTCGAAGTGCATAAGTGACTCCCTTGCTCATCGATTATTGTCCCTTTTCGAAGAAAATCATTTAGTGGACATTTGTCCTGCCCCTATCGAGCCTACCTAGCACAATGGAAGAAGTGGAAGTGAGTACATTGGTAAGAGGTTAAATAGATTTATGGTTCATGAGAATTTGATTGAATTATTTGGAAATATGAGGTCTAGGGTGGAAAATACTTTCATCTCACATCACTGCCCAATTGTATTACAATGGCGAGTGGAAATGGTCCGAAAATGTATTCCTTTCAAATTTAACAGAATATGACTCGAGGATGAAGACTTCATAAAACTGGTTGTGAAGGCTTGGAAATCATATGTATTGCCATACGGGTTGTTAGCTATGGATAATATCTCTTTGAAATTAAATATCTTGAAGAGCAAGGTTCGTATATGGTTGCAACAAAAAAATAACAATATGTACAGGGAACTGAAGGTGTTGGTTGAGGAAATCCAGGAAATTGGGGACAATTTGATGCATACGATGCCCTCTTTGTAGACTATGGAAAGGCTGAAAGAATTAGAGGAGAGGAAAAGACGCATTCTTCCCATACAAGAAGATACATGGAGGTTAAAAAGTATGGCTATATGGATTAGAGAGGGAGACAAAAATGAAAAATTATTTCACTGATTTGTATGCCAAAGAAATAATATAAACACCATATGGCACATCAAAGGGGCTGATGGGAACTATGTCCACTCCAATGAAGAGATCCAGAGTGAAGCGGTAAATTTCTTTCATAACCACTTCAAAGCTAGGGGAGAGGTAAATTTTGAGGATCTACTTTTGGGTGCAGAGGAATATCCTCTGATGTCCAATAATGAAACAAATGAAGCACTTTTTTGACCAGTATCTATTAATGAAATACTTTTGGTGTTGAAGTCATTTGCTAAGGATAAATGTCTTGGCTCGTTTGGCTGGAGAATGGATTTTTTTCTACATTTCTTCGAACTTATGGGAGAGGATTTGCTAGAGATGGTAGAGGAATCTCATATCACGGGGCATGTTTCAGGTTCCATAAACTCTACATTCATTGCACTAATCCCGAAGGTATCAAATCCATCCTCCTTCATGGATTTCAAACTGATTTCTTTATGCAATATTATTTACAAGCTTATCTCAAAGATTATTGCAGAATGGTTCAAGGGTATTTTATCGGCTCACATATCTAGGGAACAATTTGGTTTTCTCCATAATAGGTCTATACATGATGCCATTTCCATAGCCCATGAGTGCATACACTCCATACATACCAAGAAATTGGAAGCAGTGGTAATGAAGGTCGATTTGCATAAGGCATATGGATGCGTGGATTGGTCTTTCCTCATGACAATCCTCCTAAAGATTGGGTTGGAGATTCAGAATGTGGAGTGGACAATGGCACACGTAACAAGGGCATGGTTCACAGTTATTATCAATGGATACCCCACAAATGTTTTTTGGGTAGGTCGGGGACTGAGGTAGGAGTGCTCCCTCTCACCCCTCCTTTTCATACTTGTTATGGATAGCATTAGTCGGAATATAAACAAGGCAAAAGCATTGGGGACTTTCTGTGGTTTGAAAATGACACATGAGGTTAGTATTCCTCATGTATTCTTTGTTGATGACATTCTTACTTTTGGGATGATTTACAAGTACACTGGGAGACTTTGCACTACATTTTCCACCGGTATGGAGAGGGCTCGAGACTACTTACAAATGGTCATAAATCTATCTTTATAATCTCCAGTAGTGATCTTTCGAAGATAGTCTACATCGCTGGAATTTTCGGTGTGGGGACCAGACCACTACAAGAGGGATTTACTTATTTGGGCTTTAGGCTAAAGCCTAACAATTACAAATCTGGGGATTGGACATGGCTACTAACTAAGTTCCAGAATAAAATCAAGTGTTGGACACATCGATTTCTTTCTCTCAGCGGGAGATTCACCATGGTACAAGTCGTCCTATAACAATTATCTACATATTGCATGCATTTATTTGCGCTCCCATCACATATTATCACTAAGATCCATTCTCTACTATCCTGTTTTTTATGGTCTGAAACTGATATGGATTGGAAATACCATTTGGTCAACTGGGATACTATTTCTAGACCAAAGGAACTTGGAGGTTGGGGTATATTGAACACCAAGATCTTTAGTTGGTCATTGCTATTGAAGTTAATTTGGCAGGCTATGTTTGGTACTGGCATATGGGGGGAGATTATTAAAGAAAAATATCATAAGATAAAATCTATCATAGACTGGCTCAAAACGAGGGAGATTGGGAAAAGTGAGGGTTCATACATCTGGCTAAGCTTCCAGAAGATAAAGCACTGGTTTTTGCAGATATTAACATGGTCATTTGGTAGAGGCAATAATATTATTATAGGTCGGGACCATATAATGGGTGTATGTAATCCCACCCACCTTTTTGAAGGCATTATCGCAACATTACAACAAAGGGGTCTATTTTTCTTGGAGCAGGTGATTAGCAGACATGATAGGTTACACTTGATTTGGAAAGTGGTTGAGGAGACTGGCTTACATGGACACACAATTATGGAATGGAATAGCTACATCAAAGATCTCAGATGGGCTAGACTATGCGTAAATACGAGAGGAGACTCGCTCACATGGGCTGGAATACTCAAACAAGGGTCTATGGTGGTTGCCAACAGCTACAGGTACATTATGAGTTTTATATATGATTCTTCTGCGCCACCATGGTTTCTTTCTATTTGGCGGTGGCATGCTCCTCTGAAAATAATTTTATTCATCTGGATGGTGTGGAAAATTAGAATATTAACTTGGGATAATCTCAGCAAGCGGGGTTACCATGGTCCAAGATAGTGCCCCTTGTGTGGTGAGGCTAATGAGTTTGTTTCACACCTATTTCTCCACTGTAAAGTCACCCTTCAGATCTGGATGCAAATCCTCTCTTATTATAGGATTCCTTTTAGACAATTTTCTACTATTGAACTTTGTCTACGATGGGGGGCATCTAGAAATGGAATGCATAGATACATCCCCTTGGATGTCATGTGGGAAACTTGGATGACACGAAATAATTACATATTTGAAGGGATGCAAATTAATTTTGTTTGTATAAGTTCCAAGATCCTCACCTGGCTGGAGGCATAGGAACCATGCCTGTTGGTCACGAAGGATCTTTGAACTTGGTATGTGACCCCATAGATTTCTTTATCGACAGGCTTCTTTGATGGTGAGGCCCAGTGGGGACAGTGTGGATGTGGGGTTTGACTTCGAATCAGTGAAAGTACACATTAAAAGTTTCATTGGCATGGTGGGATGGGTTCAAAATCCAGGGCGAAAGCTTTGGCTCTGTGGGGAATCCTATGGTTTGAAAGGGAGAAATATTCGCAGTGCATCCACGACTACAATGACTCAAAAAATCTTATTGATGACATTATGATTTCTATTACCTTTGATCCACCAGATCTTCAGGGCTGGCTGGACCGCATCAAATGCCTTATCAAATATTTTCACAGTCTTTGTATACAACTTGTCTACAGGGAAGCAAATAAGGCTGTAGATGCTCTATCCAAAGTTGGACTTACAGATGTTGAAGGCACCATATTTTTCAGCTACTATATTGATGTAAAATTCTGGAAGTGGGCCACATTGTTTTTCCATAGTGGCACTTGTATTTTGAAGACATTTGTTTGCATTATAGTGTATTGGTGAAAATGTTGTCTGTCCTAGTTTTTGTCATGATTGAATATCTAGAACTTATTCTCTGTAGAAATGGTTACAATTTACAATTTTTTTTTGGTTTCCTTTTATTATATAGTATAAATAGCGAACATTTAGTAAAATAGATGAATTCCCATTTGATGATAGAAAAATGTTGATATTTCTTGATCAAACCATATGTACTAGTATATTGATTTCTCTAATATAACTCAATCAATTTTTTTCTTCTGATTTTTTTTTTTTTCCTAAAATATCTTTGTCTTAAAAGTAAGATCTTTGATATATAAAGACTTGGATAAATGGAAAAAAACATATTTATATTAAGAGTAAGAGCTTTGATACATACAAACTTGGATACATAGAAAAAACATTGTTGCATACCTAGAGATACATAAAAAAAACATTGTTGCATACCTACATCAAGCACACCATTATGTGCTATGTTGTAGCGGCTACAAACACCCTCCAAAATGTTTCCTTAGCTTCGTTTTGTAGCTACCCTACTAACATTCCTTAGCAGCATGTCTTGCCTTGTCAAGTACACAAGCTTTAGTGATTTTCTAGCAGACTGCTAGCCTATGCATGATAGCTTGTTGCATCTCCCTCACAAGCTGTTTCTCCGGACTTGGTCTAGCTGCAGGTTGGGAAACTCCCTCATGAAATTGCCCAATTCTAGAGGGGAACCAGCCTTCCCTCCAGAAATTGTGCAATCCTGTCTGGCAGCCTGCTGGGCTCCAAAATTGCCCAAATATGCCTGTCACCCTTCACTAGAAAATTTGTGCTATCCAACCCAGCAAGACTGCTTAGCCTAGAAATTGCGCAATTCTGGGCAGCAGTCAGTTGCTCAGCCCAGAAATTACACAATCCTTCTGGGCAGCTAGCCCAGCTCCCACCCAGAAATGTACAAATTTCCCCCCCAGTTGAGCATACTGTTGCATGTGCCATTGGGTTGACCGGTCCCACTCGGCATCGAGAAAACTTGACTTGCAGGTATAGGCTGCTTTTTCCTGGAATAGAAAAAGCAACATGCAAAAAGCATCTCTAGATTTTAGGGAGCTATTTTTTAGCAGCTGGACGTTACATACAAAGATCGTTTTAGAATCTTTTCTCCAAGTATTGCTTTTTCCTAGATTTGTGGCATGCGCATCATGATCCTCAAACTTATTTATTCGACGCTTCAGAGCTAACTTATTCACATCGATCTTGGAGCTCTGACATCCCACGATACATCTAGGAGTCTTCGACACATCCAACTTAGCTATTCACGGGTAAGTCGGCTTAACTTGTCTTTTGCAACATTTCTCTCACTTTTTGTGTTTTGGCTTGTGTGAGTACTGTTTGCTTGATTTCTGTGAATGCTTGCTGTCATTTACATGTATACTAGCTTCTAATAGCACTGTTTCAGTTTTCGTTATCATCTCACTGTTGTCACATGCATGAAACTGTTTTGCACGAACGGTCGCCGATTTGATGACTCGCTTCACCCACATGCATGTTGTTCTGTTTTCTGAATCTTTCATTCACTGTTTGCATGCACGATCATTCACTCCTGCTTACACTCAGTATCGCCATGCATTTACATTGACATTTTCTTTCAGTTGCTCGTTAACGGGTCTGGGCAACCTTGGCCCAGACTTTGCCTCACCAAGACAACATTGCGCAATCCTGAGAGGGAAGGCTTTGTCTTCCTCTTAGAAAATGCGCATTTTTTCCCAGTGACTGTCCTCCAGTATTGCATTGCGCAATTATGAGGGACAGTGACTGATGGCCCAGAAAATTGCGCAATGCAATCACTAGGCTTGCAACCATTGCCTGTTGAAATTACGCATTGCGCAATTCCAGTAGACAGCAGGCCAACTTGGATTTTTCATTGTGCAATTCCAGTAAACAGCCAACCTCCCTAGACAACCCAGACTACCTTTTGCATAGTTCTGACAGCTAGTCTCCCAGCCTCCTAGGAATACTTGGCCAATCAATCCCTAGGTATGTTGCATGTTGTTCCTCAAGTTTGCTTTGGTTTTCGCTGACATATTTCTTTCCATGCATGTCACTTTGTCTCTAGATCTAGCAGGTGTTCATCCATCTCTTAATAGTTCAAGATCAATGGCCTCCAAGAGAACATGATCAAAGGACACTAATAGAAGTGCAACTGGAGTAGCAATTGAGCGAGTGTCTACAAGTCTGCTGATCTATGAAGACACCAGGGTTATTGTAGACAAGGACATTAAGCTGAAACGGCAAGAGGTAAATGATGCATTTGCAAGCACATATAGGGAAGATCTCGAAGACTGCCAAGTCTATGTGAACATCCACAAGTCTGTCTTGTACCAGATTGCATGCAAGTATCTCATGCTCCAATGCGTGGACATGATACATTGGATCGTCTCGTACAATCATCCTGAGGCAATGGCATTGAGAAGTGTAAGTGGGATGGAGATTGCTACCTGTTATCACTCAGGTTGTTCCCCACAGTTGTAAGAAAAGGAATACGGCCGAGGTAATAACAAACCAATCTTTTAGATACAGATTCTAGCCAATCTGCATCCAGAGAGGGCTCTCTCTTTATGATTTAGCTTTGTTTTGAAAATGTTAGGCTAGTTATGAAGTTCAAGGGTTTTATTTTGTGTTTGGATGGTGGAATCCAATAGAACAGTGAGGTAAACTGAATAGTTCAGTCCATTGGACATGATGGAGTCAAAGAAGGTGGCTTCCTGGATTAGGTTTCTTTACAAATGATGGTATCACAGAGCAAGGTAATCAAGCATGGAACAACTTAAAAGCTGGAATTAGATGGAATGGAATCAAATGGGTGAAGGGCAATTAAGAATCCTTCATCATATTTGATAGAGGGAAAATGGATGATCACTGTTAAGGAGAAATTAAGAATTCCTTAGCAAATACTCAATAGGATAGAATCAGGGGAAACAGGAGCAATTAAGAATTCACTGTTTATTCTAATTCTGAAGAAAACACATATAATAATAGAGATTGAAAAGAGAGTGCAGTCAAGCAAATTCTGAATTATTCTTTTTCTCTATTATTTAGATCATGAAACATAGATGATATAATAAATGTAGAAAACTGTAAAACACAAGTTAGAAAGGACTTATTGATCCATAAGTTGATTCAAGAATTTTGTAACAGGTCCTTAGCATTAATTCCTCATCTAGTAGGCCAGGCAAAAATGGTTCCAACAGCCTTTTTATTCCAAAATTCAGAGTTACAGCAAAGTCTGAGAATACTCTCCACCAACCAACCCCAAATACTTCGTTTTGGGGGTATTTATACAAAAATATCAAAATGTCTTGCAAAATATCTGCTAGAGATAATATCTAACGATGACTAATCCCTCTTTTACAAAGATAGAGACAAACAGTCTCAAAAACAGGGAAACAATAAATTGTTGCTACACTGATTGTTCCATCTTTATGGGATGTACCGGCGGTAGGTTCTGCGAGTCGGTTTACAGTTGTCTTCCACTGATACTCTGTGCTGGCTGCTCCGTCTTTGGTCAGATGTTTTTCAGTCCCAAGAGGAATTTACAGGATCCCCAACATGTCTTCCCACCATTGTTGCTCTGGCATTTTATGTCTTTGAAGTTTCCTTAAGGTTTCATCAGCTTCGGTATATCTCATAAAATTGGGCTGGAGCTGAAATAGATGTTTTACTTCATGTTCAATATAAAATAAGCTCTCCAAATTATCATAGAGACTTTGGCCTGAGGAGAGTGCTTTTACTCTTGAAGCACTTGTTGATGAATTAACTTGATCAACCTCATATGTGTTCAACTTATGTACATAATCTGCGTGTTTCATAAGCCGGTCATTCTCTCCTGAAAGACTTGGTAGCCCTTTTTTCTGCAAAACTGTAAACATTTCCAAGAAAGAATTAATTTCCACTTGCATATCTTGGTATCTTTTTTCCAAATTCTGCGTTAAAGTTCTCTTGGTCAGAACTTTTTTGATCTCCAAAATGGTGCCTGTTCTGTCTGGGATGTCGAGTTGTTCCAGCTGTTCTCTATTTCTGTAATTCAAAAAATGTATGAGCCGGTTGGCTTGATCAGGCATTTGTCCTAATAAAGCTCTTGCTTTTTGGATTTCACCATGTGCTACATTCACTAAGTCAATCTGCTCATAAATAGTTTGGATAGATGGCCAAACATTACTTAGGGATTGAGTGATGTTGGTCCAAATAATTCCTTTGATTTCTGCTGCACAACTTCTGCGGTCTGGGGATGCATGGAAGGAGGCAGTTTTAGCTGCTTCCTCAGGGCAGCAATGTCCTCTTCTTTCTTCTTTATAAGTGCCTTTATGCCTTTAGCATCTTTAGGGTCATGCCCCAGTTCCATGATGATCTCTTCTAAGGATTTGATCCTGTTGTCCTTGGCCAAAGAGGAGGCTTTCTCCAACTGTAATTGAGCAGAGGTATTGTCCAAGGAGCTTTGCAACTGATGGGCCAGCATTGCTTTGTCAGCCAGTGTAGAATAAACCATTTTTCCAGTCTGCTTGTGGAGTTCAATCTGGTCCATTGGATGAATGTCTTTGGCTAGGACCTCCAAGTTTGTTCTGATGAAATCTGCTACTGACTGGGGTTTCTGCACCTTAGTCTTAAAGTAACTTATTATCATTTTACTTTATTTAATGTCATAGGCAGACATTAATCTTTGCTGGTTTGAAGGGGCCATCTTTAAGTATTGATTGTACATTTGAATCCTTACAGGCTCATTTTTAGCCTTAATTTCTGTGAAAGTCCGTTTAATGTCTGAGGATTGTTTACTTTGTGGCCTGGTGGACGATACCTCTACACTGTGCTGCCTTTCTAGCTCCTGTCTATGTGAGCTAGTTGATGTATCCACCACTGGGGAAGTCTGTTGGCTAACTACCCTCTCACCTCTTAGACTGTCTGTTGTTTCTTCAATAATTTCCTCTTCTGATAGAGGATTCAGCCTTTGTCTCTTTGCTCCTGGTTGTTCAGCAGGTCCACTAATAGGTGTGGCTTCTTCTCTGTCTCTTTTCTTGCCCTTTTCCTCATTTAGAGGAGTTTATAAAGCTGGGATTTCAGCTGCCTTAGATTGGGCTGGAGGAATTTGTACTTGTTCCTGTTCTCTGGCCCCTCTAGCTGATCAGTCATGATTGGCTGTTCTATTGTTTCCACCTCTTTGCCCTTTGAAGTCCCTATGACTGATGCACTGGTTCTTTGTGCAGGCTGCTGAGAAGTTCGAGCAGAGGATGTCCCAACTCTTGATTGTTGAGGCCACTTGAAAGATACCTGCGCAAAAGAGTCCAGGTCAAGGGTTTTTTCAAGATCTTTGATATCTTTTTCCATCTTTTCTTGTTCACTAACTTCCTCTACTAATGTGCCTTCTACCCATTCTTCCTGATTTGCATATTGTTCAATTTCTAGAATCCTATGATGTACATATACTGATAGCCTGTTTCTTACCCTTCTGTCACTTATGAAACTACATGGGTCATATGGTACCCACTGAAAACTCTTCTTGAATTTAAGGTGGTCTTCTAAGATCTGTTTAGCATCTTTCCAGGCATCCCTAGAATTTATGACATAAGGGCCTAACTGATTTCTGATTCTTAGCTGAGCCTTCTTCTTTACATTACAAAAGTGGTTTAAATCTGCACAGATGAGCTGCCTAAAATATTCTAATGCAAATAACCTCATAGGCACATATCTAGGCAACTTGAATGGGCATAATTCACATCCATATTTTCTGATTTCAGTGTGATTCTGGTAGAGGTACCAGTCACATATCCTGTATTGTTTGGACAGCTGTAAAATCTTCTTCATATCACCAGTGATTCTAGGAGGAGGAGCTCTTGTCAACAGAGTGGAGGCTGGGTGTACAAATAAATCAATGAATTCACTATAGGTATAAGGGGAGTCACAGTCATGGAAAACTGAGCTCCAAAAGATCAAAGACCTCCGATTTCCCTTTGAGTCCAGTTTCTTGATGGGAAATGGAAAGCTGTTTCGCTGATAATATAACAATAGGTGGTATATATAAGAAGTGTATTTGAAAACTCCTTCTCTATCCAAATTCAGGAATTGGTCATGGATTTTGTTGGCTATAAAAGTAGCATAGTCATATTTGATAGCAGGGGGCTGTCCTGGAGTAAAGATAGATAATAGAACTAGGGTGATATCATCCAAAAACTCACTGGATCCAAATCCCAAGATCAAGGATATCATGTCAAGAATGAGTTTTCCAGTCTCAGTGAAAAAGGCGCACAAATAAGGAGGAGGGCCTGTAGGTTGGTGCTTGGGTGACATGAACATCTGGGCAATCCGGGTTATCTCTGAGTTAGGAAATTGAGAAGCCTTTTCAAGCAAAAATCCCACGGAGAGGCGAGCAAGGGGCTCTGTGGAATGGAAATGGATCATTTCATTGATAGATTCAGCAGTTATGGAAAAAATGACAGTTTGGGAAGGTGACATAACTGCTCTGTGGACAGGGTCATAGTTGGCAAAACATTGGTGAATGACATCTGGGAAAACATGGACTGAGGGAAGAAAGTACATGGGAAGGTTTGATTCCCATAGTTCAAAAATGTCAGAGTTTCTTAGATGACTATCCTTGATTTGGCAGAAGGTCTGAAGATGATTGCTGTCACCAGTTAAGTCTTTTATTTGGAAATCTCTGTCGGCCAAGGGACGATAATTCAAGTCTTTGTGAGGTGCATTCACGGGTGCAACATTCAAGGCTATGGGGGCTTCCATGTTTGGTTCTTGTGTATTCAAACATGAATTTGGGCTTTCTGTAGAGAATTGGACTAAACAACAGGTTTAGGAGACTTTTTACAGATTGAACAGACTGATTTGAACTCAAAGTTGGCTTTTCTCAGGTAGAATTCTCTGTGGAAAAGTGTAATTGCAGGTATGTAGGGTAAACACGGATAAATACCTAGATTGCAGAGGTATAACTGTGAATTTGCAGGTCGAATGGCGGGCAGCTGAGTATGACGCTGGACATTCTTGGTTGGTGACAGGCTAACTGCTTGAATAGTCGACTGGACGTGCTTTGCATGGAGCATAGTTTGCAGAAAATCGGGGCGACAATGACATTTTATCGTTTCTTTAGCGAAAACCAATTTGGCGAGTATTTTTTACATTTAATGAGCGGATGATGTCAGCATGACGGGACATGTTGTCGCATAGCGGAGGGTACGAGATGGTGATGTGGCAACGAAGTGGGAGATGGTCAACGGGATGGTGGTAAGTGGTTTACCCCGGACTGCTTATGGGCTAAAGCAGTTTTGGACGGGAGGGCTGTGAGTAGCGCAGGCGGTCAACACGCGTCCTGGTACGGGTGGTGATACTGCCAATTCCCCGAACATTAAAGTGCAGTAGATGGAGGGCTGGTGATATGTATATTGGCCATTCGATGGGAGGGCGCCGATCGGACGGTTGGCGCTCTGCGAAGATAGTGGAGGGTTAATGCGTGGGGGCCCGATATAATAAACATTAATAAATCATATCAGGGCTGTGTTTATTGGTTGGCGGGGCGATTTGTTAATTAATTAACGTGGGGTTAATTAATTTCAAAACTGCAGGGGGAGGTTATTAACCGGTTCCGAATGAACTATTAATCCCTCATTATGTTTAAGACTATGGTCGTATTTCGACCGGGGTAGGATATTAAATATTGTGGGGTTTTTATGTTACATGTACATAATATGGGTAGGGCAACATTTACAAGGGATTTAATATAATAATGTTAACAGTTAATATGAATTTGTGAAATAACCAGCGCTAAGTATAATGTTGGAAATTTAACATTTAACACTTAGGCTAACATGGGTTTATAGAGGAGATGTGGCCACTTCTCTAAGTAAAAAAAAATGGGGTTTTACTTAGGCATCTGATGAAAAATAGAATGAGTGCTTTTTAAGGAAATTAAGCAGATCTTAATATCTTTTGAGGGAGATTAGTAAGTGATTGGGGAGAAGTGTGAAGGGAAGTTAGTCATGCCTCACTTGAACTACATCAAAATATAAAACTACCATGGTACTTATGATAACAGTAAGATGAACATTTTGAGAGATAAATTCAATCATAAGTATGCTTCTGCAACACCAAAACTGCTTACCCAACCTGTTGTACCTAACATTTTTTCTCCTTTTTCTTTGGGTGCACTTAGACTGGCAAACCCTCCTTAATTTTATCTTGTTTACACGATAAACCTGTCTAGATCTGCACTTATTTCTTCCAGGGGCTCAGATTAAACTGTTGAGGTCCTTTGCTTCTCTATCTATCTATTTATCTGCCAAGTTTAAACAGTTTGGACAGATTTCTATTCTCTATCTCTAAAACAGGAAATTTAAGCAGGAACTGGCCAAGATTAAGCTGTTTGGCCAGTCATCAATTGTGGTAAAAGTTCAACAAGCGGTACCTGATGCTTTATTTACTGAGAATTGAAATAGTAGTGGCATTTGGACTTGCACACTTTCCTGGTCCTTTTTATTTGGGGTTCATTTCTTTTCATTTTTTCTTTTGACCATTTATCTTTTCACCATTTGATTTTTCTTTTAGGGTATACCCTCTTTTACATTTTTTAATTTTTTTTTGAATTTTATAGAATATGGAAGACCTTTGCAATAAGAAAAGGTATGTACATATTGCAAAACTAATCAAGTTAATCATGAAATATGACACCTATTGGTATAGGAGCATAACACTGGCTCCACTTGGGGATGGCTTTCCCTGGTGGAACATCAAGAACAACAGGTTAGATGGCCTTTTCCATGACTTTGACTGCGATTTGAAATCTTCCTCTGTTGAAAGTAGAAAACTGTACAATGGATCATGTAAAATATACACATTTTTCTTGAGCAAAACAAAAATGGTAAAATTCCTTCACTGTTTCTCAAAATTTTCTGCACATTCCTTCCTATTCTTATTGCTGTAAAAAACTGCAGAAACTGAACTTCCTTATGTATGAGTTAGAGTCAGGATATATCAACAAACTGGATCAAAATAGTGTTTCAACATTCAACCATTAACAGGCCCTTCTTCTGTTTCTGAACCATCCAGGTTCTTCAGAAAGTAGGTATTGTTGCCTTGTGCAGCGTGAATAATAAAAGGTCCCTTCCATAGGAAGTCAAACTTCCCATGTTTTCCTTTATCTTCTCTTCTGGAATCCCATTTTAATACTTTTTCCCCTAGATAAAAATCTTCTGCCTTGGTCCTTTTATCAAATATCTTCTTGAGTTTTTCTTGTAACACTTGGGATCTTTGGTATACCTCTTCCCTGGTCTGCTGCAAGTGGATGGTCTGATTTATCCTTCTTTGAATACCATTGGGTTGTACCTGAGCTTCTTGCAGTAATTTTATTACAAAAACTCCTAAGGATGCAGGAAATACAGCCTCCATACCATATACTAGTTCATAGGGACTAGTCCCAATGGATCTCTTAGTAGTTAATCTGTCTCTCCATAGTGCATTGATAAGTTTCTTATGCCAATTTTTCTTGTTTTCTTCCAATATTTTCTTGATAATATTGATCAGGCTCTTATTGAAGGACTCAGCTAGACCATTACCTTGAGGGTAATAGGCTGTGGAATGGCCTAAGGTGATATGGTATTTGTTACAGAAACTGATCATTCTCTTGGATTTGAAAGCAGCAGCATTGTCAGTTATAATCTTTTTGGGACATCCAAATCTAGACAAGACGTTGGTTTCTAAGAATTGTATGATCACCGTATCATTTGCTTGTCTACAAGGGATGGCTTCTATCCATTTGGTGAAATAATCTATGGCAGTGAGGATCCATTTATGTTGGCCAAAAGAGGAAGGATGGATTTCCCCAATGAAGTCCAAACCCCATTGTTGAAATGGTTTTTCGGTGGAAATTGGTCTAAGGGGTAAAGGCAAAAGTTTCCTTTTTCCTTCAAAGATTTGACATTTATGGCAAGCAGTGACAAACTTCTTGACATCAGTAAACAAAGTTGGCCAGTAAAATCCAGCCCTTAGGATTTTGTCAGCAGTTGATTTCCAGTAAAGATGTCCACCGCAGTCCCCTGCATGAAATTATTTAAGTACCTTGTCAGCTTCATCTTTTATTAAGCAGTTCAATAAAATACCTTCATGATTTTTCCAAAAAAGAGCGCCATCTAAAATACAAAATTTTGAAGCTTTCATTTTCAAAAACCTTTTCTTTGTTCTGGATAACCCTGGAGGAGTCTGCAGGTTTAATACTACATGAGTTATATCAGCATACCAAGGTGATTCTAGGAAGGCCTGGCTGATTTGTGGAGTTGCCATCTCCTGTTCATTTTCGAGTTCATTAATATCCAGGGCTTGGCAATTGGTTTCGGTCATGAGTTTAGCCAATCCCTGTCCTTTTATAAGCTTTGTAGGTTTTATTTAAATATCATACTCTAATATAGTAGCATTTACTTCTCTTAGGTCAGGATATCTTTGACAACAGCATTTACTTAGGTCAGGATATCTTTGACAACAGCATTTTGTACATAGGCTATTATATGGGAGTATAATATGTAGACTCTGAAGTCTTTGATAGCTTTCATAAGTGCATAAGCCTGTTTTTCCATGATTGGGTATTTTAGTGGTGCATCTCTGAGTGCTTTACTAAAGAAGGCTATGGGTTTTTCACATCCTTGATCATCTTTCTATAATAAAACAACAACAATAGTATGTTCAGATGCAAATGAAAATATTATGAAGTCTCTGTCAAATTTTGGGCTTGTAAGGACTGGTGTTTTGGTCAAGGCCATTTTAATTTCCTCAAATGCTTGTTTAGCTTCTAATGTCCATTTAACTTTGGAATCTTTTCTCAGCGTATTATTCAACAATCTGATTAATTTAGCCAAATTAGGAATGAATTTTCTTAAGAAGTTAATTTTCCCTAGGAAAGCTTGAAGTTCTTTGACATTTCTGGGATGGGGTATTTGTAGAATGGCTTCTATTCTATCAGGATCAATTTTGATGCCATCTTTGGAGATTATGTGGCCCAATAGTTTACCTTCCTCTAGACTGAACAACGAATTTTTAGGGTTTAATGAAATACCATACTTTTTGTATTTTAAAAATACTTGTCTCAAATGATCTAAATGTTGCTAATCTGATTTAGAAAACATAGTAAGATCATCTAGATATATGACCAGAAAATCATGAATTTCTTTTGCAAAAGCTATGTCCATTGCTCGTTGGAAAGTTGCCCCTGCATTCTTTAGTCCAAATGGCATTTTGACATATTTGAAAGTTCCCCATGGTGTTGTGAAAGCAGTCTTTTCCTGGTCATCAGGATGGACTAGAATCTAGTTAAAGCCTAAAAACCCATCCAGCAGTGAAATCCTAGAAGCACCTACTACGCTTTGTAAAATGTGGTCCATCTTAGGTAACGGGTAGTGGTCTTTCAAAGAAACTTTATTTAGATTCCTTAAATCGACACACAATCTGATTTCTCCTATTTTCTTCCTAGTGGGTACTAAATTAGACACCCACTCTGAAAACCTGATAGGTGCAATTATCCTAGCTTCATACACTCTTTTGACTTCTTTTTCGATTAAAGGGAGTAGTACAGGGTTGACCCTTCTGAGTTTTTTCTTGAAAGGTTTCTGATTTTCCTTAAGGAGTATTGTATGTTGGATTACAAAGGTGTCATAGGATTTGAGATCTTCATAGCTCCAAGCAAAAACATCCTGGAATTCCTTGAACAGTTCAACATATTTAAGCTTTTGGTCAAGGGGTAGAGTTTTGGATAGTTTTATCATTTTAGGATTTTCTTCAGTTCCTATGTTACAGTCCTCAATGTCTGCGTTTAGAGGCTGCATTTTGGGTTTCTTTGGGATATCATTAGAATCAAAGAAATCTTCCAGAGGAGTTAATCCTATGGGCAAATAATTGTCTTTTAAATTAATAACTTCAATCTCTCCTCCAATAATCTCATCAATGTCTATTTCTTTAAGCTCTTGAAACTTTTTCTTGGTAAATTTTGTCGGGTGAAGTATTTGAGTTGCAGTTTCTGCTGAAATGTCTGTTTCAATTTTATCTATTTGATCCACCTCACTAACAGTGTCCGTGTCTATATTAGTGCTGGAAAATTCTTCCTCTAGGGTCAAGAAATTGTTAATCTGAATATCATTGTTAAACACTTGCCAATTCTTTACATTGTCTGGTATGGTTGGCCTGTGTTTAATCTCAGCTGTAAACTGATGATTGGGTTCAAATGGCAGTTTACAAGTGCTGGCAAATGTTGCCAAACTGTGAGCATGCAAATTGTGTTTTCTTGGAATTTTGGCCAGCTGTGTTTCCAGAAATGTATTGAGGATCTCAACCGCTGCTCCTCTGCAAGATATTAATCTGGTATCATTTGTGAGGAAGTTCCCTTTCATCTGTTGAATGACTAAATCAAAGTCTCCCAAAACTGATATCCTGACTGCCCCTAAACTCTTGATCAATTTAAGTCCTAGCAAGAGGGCTTCATATTCAGCCATATTATTGGTACATTTGAAGTTTAATCTGTATGCATGCCCTTGAGCATGATCATTTTCTAGATTATGTACCCAAATTCCTGCTCCTGCCCCTAGTTTATTTACTGAACCATCAAATTCCAAGTACCAAAGGATCTCATGTTCATAGTTAGTATTAGGAGTCTGAGAAATTTGTTTGCTAGGGAAATCTGGCTTTTTGGTTTCATCTGGTTTCTCTTGAGTGTCTGATATATCATCGTTCTCAGAAATTTCATGAATTTGAATGCAAGAGTTTTCATTTATGATTTTTTCTTGTTCTAATGCTAAAACCTTGACATGAGTTTGAGTTTTAACTTTAGCATTGTATAGAATGAAGGAATCCATGTCAGAGTGTATGGAATAGATGGGGAAATTCTGGGGTTTTTCCTGACTACTCACCACGTATTTCATTAAAGTTTCTCGATACAATCTCTTAGGCTGACCAAATACGGAAATAGTAGCATAGGACATGTCTAACTGTAAAGATCCCTCCAGCTTTGCACCCCAAGATCTAGACAACAACATGCCATGTTTTGGTGGAATATCAGGTACCACTACGTCCATTAAAATGGTCTTGGCAGGGTATTGAACTAATGATACACATAAATCTTTGATCAATCCTAGACATCTAACCTGGCTTGAGTCAAAAGAGAACAAGTCTTTGTATGGCCTGGTAATATCTAGGTCAAACTTCTCCATTACAGATTTAGGCATTAAGTTATGAGAAGCACCAGAATTAAACATGGAATTATGAAGTATTTTATCATGAATGTTCAGACTTACATAGAAAGGAGGAACCCCTCCATCTACCAATTTTCCGTTTACCTCAGGGCCAAAAATTAATTCAAGATGGTCAACCAAGACATTTACTGAATCTTTGTTTTCTGAAATTTGGAGCTGCAGATTTGACCTCTATAGGCATCATGCTTAGCCAATTCTGATAATGGGATAGCTATCTTTAATTTTCTAATTTCGGTCTCAAGATTGAAAGGTTTTTCAGTTTGAAATTTTGTATTTGTGAGCGTGAGATTGTCTTTTTCTGCTGTATTTTCAGTGCTTTTTTCCTTTTCAGGAGTGGTGTTATGAGCTAAAGTTGCTTCCAACTCAATTTCTAGAGGTTCTTCCACGTTTCCTTTGGGAGGAATGGAAGTTGAAGGTTGTTGATTGTCTAATACATCTTCAACTGTTGGATTATTTGGGTTAGGACCTGTTCTAGGAAGGGGTTGTATAGGGGGGTTCTTGATCTTAGCTTTGTTAGATTGCTTGGTTTCTTTCGGTTTATTAGTTTCAAGGACGTCTATCTTTCTACTCCTCAGATTGTACTGCTTGTGAACTTCATAGATGGCTGTATCATATCCCTCCCTAAAATCAAATGATTCACCTGATTGAATTTGGAATTGATTAAGAGTGTGAGCCTCTTGGTCTTCTTGGGTCAAGAAAATTTGTTGTTCACTATTGAGGCCCATTAAGTTAATTTGAGTATCTTCTGTTGGTTCGCTAGAAGTTGAAGCTTCAGCATAATTTTCCTGGAATGGAGGTCTAATGTTTTGGTCAGGCCCAACCTTTCCAGTATTAGGGTTCTGGTTTTTCCTGAAATTTGGATTTCTCCCAGTGTTGCTCGGTTGACCATCCCAAGGGGATTTCCTCTCAATTGTTTCTACTCTATCACCAAGTCTATCCATTCCTTTAATAATAGCATCTAATTTTTGTTCAAAGGCAGAAGGTTCTTCTTTGATGGGTATCCTCCTTTCAGCTCTAGCTCGAGCTCGTTTAGAAATCAGGTTGGCCTCAACGCTGACAGCGATACTCTTCATCTCTTCTAAGTTACAAGGAGCTCTTTCCCTAAGTTGGTATGCCATATCAGATTCAAACACATCAGGGAATTTGATCAAGGCCAAATTTGGAGGAGGTCTGAGATTCTGAGGAATAGCATTGTATACATTGTTAAATCTTGTACAGTAATCTTGAATAGTTTCTTGTGGGCCTCTCTTCAAGTTTTCATATTCTGATAAAATGTGGAGAGGATCTTTCTTCTTTTCCCATCTGTTCAAGAAGGTCTAATAAAGAGCTTCTGGGTCATTGATAGTGTTTGCAGGGAGTGCTCTAAACCATGTTCTAACATCTCCAGTTAAGCTTTGAACAAAGACTTTCATTCTGACATCATCATCATCAATCTCATAATTTTCAAAATAGTCTGTCATTTTCTTGGTATGTTGTTGAGCTGTGTAAGTGCCAGTACCATCAAAATAGGTGATTTTGCTTTGATAATCTTGAGGCATAGCCCCTGGATTTGTAGGTAATTGCAAGGGAGCATATCGGTTTGCCATATTTGCAGAGATAAGTGTGACAGTTGGAAGAGTAGGGATAACAGTGGAAATGTATGCTGCAGATGGAGGAGTGGGAAGGATAGTTTGAGGTACTGATGGAGAACTTGAAGAAGCTGCAACAATGGTAGAAAGGATTGGTGTTTTTATAGAAGTAAGCTCAGTTTGGATAGGGTTCTGCGGTTGCTGATCAAGGTGTGAACTAGCAGAATGATCCTGGCTCTCTTGGCTTCTAAGGATTTTAGGAATCAGATTAGGATTTTCAAAGAGAGGTGGAGGATTTGGATCAGGGTTTGATCTAGTGTAATGGATCTTTTTCTTTGGAGCCAGTTTCTAGGTTATATTTTTGGCTTTTTCTTGGAATGTTTTAACAGTACAACTTTAACAATATCTTCTAGGAATTTTTTTTAGATATTGAAACTTTTAAACTTTCCTAAAGATTTTTGTAAAAAAGGGACTGATCAAGAATTTGAAGCATGTTTGAAACGGATAGCTACAATAAACAAACTATTCACTCCCCAGTGGAGTCACCAATGATGTTATCACTCAAGTTGTTCCCCAAAGTTGTAAGAAAGGGAATACGGCCGAGGTAACCACAAACCAATCTTTTAGATACAGATTCTAGCCAATCTGCATCCAGAGAGGGCTCTCTCTTTATGATTTAGCTTTGTTTTGAAAATGTTAGGCTAGTTATGAATTTCAAGG
Organism: Pinus tabuliformis; assembly: GCA_031772625.1. Classification (NCBI taxonomy): domain Eukaryota; kingdom Viridiplantae; phylum Streptophyta; class Pinopsida; order Pinales; family Pinaceae; genus Pinus; species Pinus tabuliformis. The sequence continues at coordinate 1,311,515,258 of CM062809.1, forward strand.
GTTTTGTTTTATGTTTGGATGGTGGAATCCAATAGAACAGTGAGGTAAACTGAATAGTTCAGTCCATTGCGCATGATGGAGTCAAAGAAGGTGGCTTCCTGGATTAGGTTTCTTTACAAAGGATGGTATCACATAGCAAGGTAATCAAGCATGGAACAACTTAAAAGATGGAATTAGATAGAATGGAATCAAATGGGTGAAGGGCAATTAAGAATCATCATCATATTTGACAGAGGGAAAATGGATGATTACTGTTAAGGAGAAATTAAGAATTCCTTAGCAAATACTCAACAGGAAAGAATCAGGGGAAACAGGAGCAATTAAGAATTCACTGTTTATTCTAATTCTGAAGAAAACACATATAATAATAAAGATTGAAAAGAGAGTGCAGTCAAGCAAATTATGAATTATTCTTTTTCTCTATTATTTAGATCATGAAACATAGATGATATAATAAATGTAGAAAACTGTAAAACACAAGTTAGAAAGGACTTATTGATCCATAAGTTGATTCAAGAATTCTGTAACAGGTCCTTAGCATTAATGCCTCATCCAGTAGGCCAGGCAAAAATGGTTCCAACAGCCTTTTTATTCCAAAATTCAGAGTTACAGCAATGTTTGAGAATACTCTCCACCAACCAACCCCAAATACTTCGTTTTGGGGGTATTTATACAAAAATATCAAAATGTCTTACAAAATATCTGCTAGAGATAATATCTAACGATGACTAATCCCTCTTTTACAAAGATAGAGACAAAGAGTCTCGAAAACAGGGAAACAATAAATTGTTGTTGCGCTGGTTGTTCCATCTTTATGGGATGTACTGGCGGTAGGTTCTGCGAGTCGGTTTACAGCTGTCTTCCACTGATACTTTGTGCTGGCTGCTCCGTCTTTGGTCAGATGTTTTTCAGTCCCAAGAGGAATTTACAGGATCCCCAACATGTCTTCCCACCATTGTTGCTCTGGCAATTTATGTCTTTGAAGTTTCCTTAAGGTTTCATCAGCTTTGGTATATCTCATAAAATTGGGCTGGAGCTGAAACAGATGTTTTACTTCATGTTCAATATAAAATAAGCTCTCCAAATTATCATAGAGACTTTGGCATGAGGGGAGTACTTTTACTCCTGAAGCACTTGTTGATGAATTAACTTGATCAACATCATATGTGTTCAACTTATGTACATAATCTGCATGTTTCATAAGCTGGTCATTCTCTCCTAAAAGACTTGGTAGCCTTTTTTTCTGCAAAACTGTAAACCTTTACAAGAAAGAATTAATTTCCACTTGCATATCCTGGCATCTTTTTTCCAAATTCTGTATTAAAGTTCTCTTGGTCAGAACTTTTTTGATCTCCAAAATGGTGCCTGTTCTGTCTGGGATGCCGAGTTGTTCCAGCTGTTCTCTATTTCTGTAATTCAAAAAATGTATGAGCCGGTTGGCTTGATCAGGCATTTGTCCTAATAAAGCTCTTGCTTTTTGGATTTCACCATGTGCTACATTCGCTAAGTCAATCTGCTCATAAATAGTTTGGATAGATGGCCAAAAATTACTTAGGGATTGAGTGATGTTGGTCCAAAGAATTCCTTTGATTTCTGCTGCACAACTTTTGCGGTCTGGGGATGCATGGAAGGAGGTAGTTTCAGCTACTTCCTCAGGGCAGCAATGTCCTCTTCTTTCTTCTTTATAAGTGCCTTTATGCCTTTAGCATCTTTGGTGTCATGCCCCAGTTCCATGATGATCTCTTCTAAGGATTTGATCCTGTTGTCCTTGGCCAGAGAGGAGGCTTTCTCCAACTGTAATTGAGCAGAGGTATTGTCCAAGGAGCTTTGCAACTGATGGGCCAACATTGCTTTGTCAGCCAGTGTAGAATAAACCATTTCTCCAGTCTACTTGTGGAGTTCAATCTGGTCCATTGGATGAATGTCTTTGGCTAGGACCTCCAAGTTTGTTCTGATGAAATCTGCTGCTGACTGGGGTTGCTGCACCTTAGGCTTAAAGTAACTCATTATCATTTTACCTTCTTTAATGTCATAGGCAGACATTAATCTTTGCTGGTTTGAAGGGGTCATCTTTAAGTATTGATTGTACATTTGAATCCTTACAGGCTCATTTTCACCCTTAATTTCTGTGAAAGTCCGTTTAATGTCTGAGGATTGTTTACTTTGTGGCCTGGTGGATGATACCTCTACACTATGTTGCCTTTCTAGCTCCTGTCTATGTAAGCTAGTTGATGTATCCGCCACTGGGGAAGTCTGCTGGCTGACTACCCTCTCACCTCTTAGACTGTCTGTTGTTTCTTCAATAATTTTCTCTTCTGACAGAGGATTCAGCCTTTGTCTCTTTGCTTCTGGTTGTTCACCAGGTCCACTGATAGGTCTGGCTTCTTCTCTGCCTCTTTTCTTGCCCTTTTCCTCATTTAGAGGAGTTTGTAAATTTGGGATTTCAGCTGCCCTAGATTGGGTTGGAGGAATTTGTACTTGTTCTTGTTCTCTGGACCCCTCTTGATGATCAGTCATGATTGGTTGTTCTGTTGTTTCCACCTTTTTGCCCTTTGAAGTCCCTATGACTGATGCGCTGGTTCTCTGTGCAGGCTGCTGAGAAGTTCCATCAGAGGATGTCCCAACTCCTGATTGTTGAGGCCACTTGAAAGATACCTGCCCAAAAGAGTCCAGGTCAAGGGTTTTTTCAAGATCTTTCATAGCTTTTTCCATCTTTTCTTGTTCACTAACTTCCTCTACTAATGTGCCTTCTACCCATTCTTCCTGATTTGCATATTGTTCAATTTTTGGAATCCTATGATGTACATATACTGATAGCCTGTTTCTTACCCTTCTATCACTTATGAAACTTCATGGGTCATATGGCACCCATTGAAAACTCTTTTTGAAATTAAGGTGTTCTTCTAAGATCTGTTCAGCATCTTTCCAGGCATCTCTAGAATTTATGACATAAGGGCCTAACTGATTTTTGATTCCTAGCTGAGCCTTATTATTTACATTACAAAAGTGGTTTAAGTCTGCATAGATGAGCTGTCTAAAATATTCTAAGGCAAATAACCTCATAGGCACATATCTAGGCAACTTGAATGGGCATAATTCACATCCATATATTCTGATTTCAGTGTGATTCTGGTAGAGGTACTAGTCACCTATCCTGTGTTGTTTGGACAGCTGTAAAATCTTCTTCATATCACTAGTGGTTCTAGGAGGAGGAGCTCCTATCAACAAAGTGGAGACTGGGTGTACAAATAAATCAATGAATTCACTATAGGTATAAGGGGAGTCACAGTCATGGAAAACTGAGCTCCAAAAGATCACAGACCTCCGATTTCCCTTTGAGTCCAGTTTCCTGATGGGAAATGGCAAGCTGTCTGGCTGATAATATAACAACAAATGGTATATATAAGAAGTGTATTTGAAAACTCCTTCTCTATCCAAATTCAGGAATTGGTCATGGATTTTGTTGGCTATAAAAGTAGCATAGTCATATTTGACAGTAGGGGGCTATCTTGGAGTAAAAATAGATAATAGAACCAGGGTGATATCATCCACAAACTCACTGGATCTAAATCCCAAGATCAAGGATATCATATCAAGAATGAGTTTTCCACTCTCAGTGAAAAAGTCATGCAAATAAGGACGAGGGCCTGTAGGTTGGTGCTTGGGTGACATGAACATCTGGGCAATCCGGGTTATCTCTGAGTTAGGCAATTGAGAAGCCTTTTCAAGAAAAAATCCCATGGAGAGGCGAGCAAGGGGCTCTGTGGAATGGAAATGGATCATTTCATTGATAGATTTAGCAGTTATGGAAAAAAGGACAGTTTGGGAAGGTGACATAACTGCTCTGTGGACAGGGTCATATCTGGCACAGCATTGGTTAATGATATCTGGGAAAACATGGACTGAGGGAAGAAAGTACATGGGAATGTTTGATTCCCATAGTTCAAAAATGTTAGAGTTGCTTAAATGACTATCCCTAATTTGGCAGAAGGTCTGAAGATGATTGTTGTCGCCAGTTAAGTCTTTTATTTGGAAATCTCTATCGGCCAAGGGCAGATAATTCAAGTCTTTGTGAGGTGCATTCATGGGTGCAACATTCAGGGCTATGGGGGCTTCCATGTTTGGTTCTTGTGTATTCAAACAGGAATTTGGGCTTTCTGTGGAGAATTGGACTAAACAGCAGGTTTAGGAGACTTTTTGCGGATTGAACAGACTGATTTGAACTCAAAGTTGGCTTTTTTCAGATAGAATTCTATGTGGAAAAGTGTAATTGCAGGTATGTAGGGTAAACACAGATAAATACCTGGATTTTAGAGGTATAACTGTGAATTTTCAGGTCAAATGGCGCGCAGCCGAGCACGACGCTGGACTTTCTTGGCTAGTGATGGGCTAACTGCTCGAATAGTCAACTCGACGTGCTTTGCATGGAGCACAGTTTGTAGAAAATCGGGGCGACAATGACATTTTATCGTTTATTTAGCGAAAATCGATTTGGCAGGTATTTTTGGCATTTAATGAGTGGATGATGTCAGCATGACGGGACATGTTGTCGCGTAGCGGAGGGTATGGGACGGTGACGTGGTAGCGACGTGGCAGATGGTCAATGGGAGGGCGGTAAGTGGTTTACCCCAGACTGCTTATGGGTTAAAGCGGTTTTGGACGGGAGGGCTGCGAGCAGCGCAGGCAGTCGACATGCGTCCTGGTACGGGTGGCGATACCGCCAATTCCCCCGGACGTTAAAGTGCATCAGATGGAGGGCTGGCGATATGTATATTGGCCGTCCGATGGGAGGGCACCAATCGAACGGTTGGCACTCTGCGGAGATAGTGGAGGGTTAATGCGTGGGGGCCCGATATAATAAACGTTAATAAATCATATTGGGGCTGTGTTTATTGGTTGGCGGGGCGATTCATTAATTAATTAACGTGGGGTTAATTGATTTTAAAATTGCGCGGGGAGGTTATTAACCGGTTTCGAATGAACTATTAATCCCTCATTATGTTTAAGACTATGGTCGTATTTCGACCGAGGCAGGATATTAAATATTGTGGGGTTTTTATGTTATATGTACATAATATGGGTAGGGCAACATTTACAAGGGATTTAATATAATAATGTTAACAGTTAATATGAATTTGTGAAATAACCAACGCTAAGTATAATGTTGGAAATTTAACATTTAACACTTAGGCTAACAGGGTATTATAGAGGATATGTGGCCACTTCTCTAAGTAAAGAAAAATGGGGTTTTACTTAGGCATGTAATGAAAAAAAGAATGAGTGCTTTTTAAGGACATTAAGCAGATCTTAATATCTTTTGATGGAGATTAGTAAGTGATTGGGGAGAAGTGTGAAGGGAATTTAGTCATGCCTCGCTTGAACTGCATCAAAATATAAAACTGCCATGGTACTTATAATAACAGTAAGATGAACATTTTGAGAGACAAAGTCAATCATAAGTATGCTTCTGCAACACCAAAACTGCCTACCCAGCCTATTGTACCTAACATTTTTTCTCCTTTTTCTTTGGGTGCACTTAGACTGGCAAACCTTCCTTAATTTTCTTTTGTTTACACGATAAGCTTGTCTAGATCTTCACTTATTTCTTCCAAGGGCTCAGATTAAACTGTTGAGCTCCTTTGCTTCTCTACCTATCTATTTATCTGCCAAGTTTAAACAGTTTGGATAGATTTCTATTCTCTATCTCTAAAACAGGAAATTCAAGCAGGAACTGGCCAAGATTAAGCTATTTGGCCAGTCATCAATTGTGGCAAAATTTCAACAAGCTATACCTGATGCTTTATTTACTGAGAATTGAAATAGTAGTGGCATTTGGACTTGCACACTTTCCTGGTCCTTTTTATTTGGGGTTCATTTCTTTTCATTTTTTCTTTTGACCATTTATCTTTTCACCCTTTGATTTTTCTTTTAGGGTATACCCTCTTTACATTTTTTATTTTTTTTTTGAATTTTATAGAATATGGAAGACCTTTGCAATAAGAAAAGGTATGTACATATTGCAGAGCTAATCAAGTTAATCATGAAATATGACACCTATTGGTATAGGAGCATAACACTACCTTCATGGCACAGGATTATGAACATATGTATCATATTTCAAAGTTCGTGATCACCATGGAGACTCCCTTCAACATACCCAGTAACAATGCCAACTCTAGAGACATTTTGAAGAATTGGGTGAAAGAGCTGGCTAAATTCAAGATGACACCCAACTAGGTCTACAAGACGAAGATACTGTGGAAGGTGTATGAATACTTGGTCATCTTTCCATGTCATCTATATGGAAAAGAAAGCATGGAAACCTTCCCATAGAGTTGGGTGATTGCGTTGGACCAACTGGCCAGAGAAGGCAAAGCATGCAACTGGTCCGACATGTTGTCTCACTAGCTAAAGGAATAGGTAACAAGGGATCGACAACTGCCCAAAGGTATGCAAGCATAAATCTACATGTCCGCTTACATCTTGGATGCAATTTGTGCCCGTTAGGAGTTCTCGGGCTTGAAGTGGGCATGGACATCGGCAAAGACCTCTATGAACACTTATTGTAAGATGTTGTCTGAATGCAGCTTCAGAGGAGTTATCACATAGTTGTCTGATCATTTTGTCACCCCGGTTTACAAGATGATATTCAAACAGGATCCACCCTGCATGTCAAAGGCAGCAATGGAGGCACTGATCGACATAGCTGATTGGTATGCCTCACCGTCCGACACCTTCATACGGATGTACAATGCGGAGAAGCCTCTGCATGTTCTACCGAAGTTTGCCTTGGACAAACTCATCATGTAGGAAGTATCATATAACATCTCAGCAAGGATTATCAACTAGGCTGCACCAAAAGAAGAAGGCACCTCGGCTCGCTCTTCTGTTGCAGATTGAGTTATACGAGATACGAAGTTTCAAGCATGCGAATGTCGAAGTAGAGGAGATGGAGAAATATCCATTTGACGTTTGAAGTTACAATCCACATGACCCACATTGTCTTGTGAAAGACCAATGCAAGAGAGTAAAGTTTACTTGGATCCACGGGGCATGTCATTTGGCAAAGGAAGACCCATGGAGATATTGTTACAGCTTCTCTAGACCCAATGAACAGGTCGACCTCGTTGTGGAATGGTTAGCGACGCAGAGTGAAGTAGCATCTTGGAGAGCACCAAAAGCAGCAGAAGCAGAGGTAAACATACCAATGTGCGACAAGGGCAAGAGGAAGATTGTCAAGAGCATGGAGGAAGAGAAAAGCTGCAAGTTCCAAGCATACAAACTTGTGCAGAAATCAGCTTTGGAAATAGAGGCAAAAAGGCAACAGTGCAACAAGAGAAACACGCAAAGGTAGACAGAGAAACTGAGAATGGAGGAAACAGAGAAGGAGTTGCATGAGTTGAAGGAGAAAATCCAGAAGGAATGGGAGCTTCGTAGACAGGAGAAGGAAGCACAGTAGTAATAGGTACAACAGGGGGCATAACTTGTACAGACAGATGCAACTGCGCTCGTACAGGTAATAGATTCATCACAACAAGTGGCATCAGGCAGATAGGGTGAACCGTTGCAGGAGTAGGACTTCGATCATGAGATAGAGCAAGCACTTGAACAGATGGATATGGATATGGAGCAACAGGAGTCAGAGCAAGACATCGACCTCATGCCTCACCAAGAGGTTGACCCACCAACTTCACTGCATCCAAAAGAGGAGCAAGTCCCAAGCGACCAAGGAGACATTGAAATCCTTGGAGACAATCTGGAGGAAGAGATGCACAACATCTCATTCGACGAGTCTCAGCATAGAGTAGTACAATCTCGTAGAGTTTTGACTCCATATGATCATACATCTCCTACACAGTTTGAGGAACAAGTGATCGTATATGACATGCGCAAACATCCAACAGCATTAGCCGATGCTACCAGAGCATATGCCAAAGCCACTAGCTCGAGTGTTCACTTCCTGATAGCTGAGAATAAGCGAATGGCTAAGGAGCTATAGATGGCCAAGCAGGGAGGAGAATTGGTTACAGCATCCGCCCTATCAGAATTGAAGAAGACAATACTGGATGAAGTATTGTCCCTTGACACAGTCATGCAGGCATTGTATTTCAAGTTTGGCACTGTGCATAAGGCAGTCATCCATCTCAACGGTTGGCAGCATCGATGTGCTAGAAGAGCACGTATCCTATCAAACGTGCATGCTATTGTTGATTACATGCAAACATGGATGATGAGATACAAGGGAGCCCCGCTACACTTGCCTAAGATGATGAAGACCAGAGAGATCGAGCTGAAGGCATACATGTGGAGTCAAATTCGGAACTATGAAGATCTCCCGCAGCTCATCACTAGTCTACACAATTCACATGCACTTGTATTCAAGAGTATGGACATTATTGTGCGCGCACATGCGATCCCATCTATTGGGACACTCACCCAGGTGAAGATAAAGGCACAGGTTCGACTGAGATTGACTCATACTTTGACGAGTTGATGCGCATAGCCACCAGCCCAGACTTGTTGATCAGTGCAGACACCATGCACAAGTATGTTGTTGGTCCAGTCGCACTCAAGACAATGATGTGCATTCTGTCAGACGAGTTAGACAGATGAGCCCGAGCAGTGTACCCGGATGTTATGGAGGCAAGAGTTCATTTCTAAAAAGATGTCACATTAGAGTACACAAACACCATCACGGACTACCGAGATTGGCAACGGTTCGCCACTGTCAACCACCATGAGGATGTCGAAGATTTGGTCTTCCAACAGTTGTCCAAGTCATAGTGATGTCTTGCATGGTTGGCTCAAGCCATTTTGTCTCATGTGGGTACATGTGCATTTTAATGTAACATCTTGGAAAGTGTAAGTTCAAGCGTTGATAGTTGGATGTAATAGTCATAGAGTAGATGAGGAGTCATGAGGGTAAATGAACTGTCACAAAGGGGAATGTCAAGGGCCACCCCACCCTTTGCTATATATAGTCCCTCATAACTCATTGTATAGGCTTTTGGTCAGCCAAGCTTCTGATAGGACTATCTTAGAGAGAGCTTGGACAGTATTGTAATGAGCCTTGGCTTCTCCACTATGCAGAGCTAGTATATCTCTTTGGAGGAGCAAGCGGTAGTGACTGTAACGTTTCACTGTCGGAACTAGTGGTTGGACATGGATGTATTGTATGACTGGAACTTACACTTCTTAATATAATAGAGCCAACACGTTTCATGCATATGTTGTATTCTATTTCAGCTACCTTGTTTACTCTAAATGATATATGTATCTGTTTGTGTACGCATGCATGTGTAGCTATTTTCTGTATATGTATGTATGAATCTTATTGAAATGTTTTGTTGGTTTAACCATCACTTTGGATTGCTAGCTTACTCACCTTCCATGTTGTGATGCATCTCTGCTCATGTGTTCCCTTCTTAACTTCGTGTTGTCACAGCTTTCCAAGGGGCGCACTCACCTCACCCTTCGTGTTTTAGAACCGCTCATGCACCATCCTTGACTTACTGCATATGTCACACCCTTTCTACCAACAGGGACATCTTACTTGCCTCTGTGCAAAACCGTGGTCAAGGCAATACTGTACAACCCACTACCGAGACTCCTACACCAAACGGTCTGAGGTCTAATTGGGACTTCTTACTGGGGAGATCCCCTAACATGTTGGTGGGTCCAACACCACCAACATTTCTGGCTCTAGAAGGAGGTCTAGATGACAAGCTATGTCCTCTCATCCTATTTTGAACCTTTACATATCTATCATGGAGTCTTTCACACTTAACCCTTCATGAAGTTTTTCGCATGCCGAACCTGTCCACATCATGAGGGAGTATTTTGATCTCTTCTCTACATACACGTATGATGGTGAAGGCGAAGTGGCATGGCATGTGTTCTTACATGAATTCCTTGCCATGCTTGAGGAGGAAGATGGATGTTTTGATGAACAGGCCAATCTGTTGCTTCATACACACTCCGCGAATCCCCACATCGGTGGCTATGCAGCCTATTGGCTGACAGTGTGCGCTCACTTGAGCACTTCTGTGATCTCATTGAAGATACATTCCATCATTTTGGTCCATAACATCTTGACCACAAACTGTTACAACAACAGAAGGCTTCGCATGAATCGCCTAATGATTTTTGGCAGCATTTATGTGTTTTGTAGTTTCAAGCTCCGAGAAGCCAGATGAATTTTCAATATCTCATTAACATATTCAAGTATTGCCTTATCAAATCTATCAATCCTAAGAAGAAGTATGAGCCAAGTCTCGCTCACTGTCACAGACGGATACGGTCACTGTCACAAGTGACTGTCTACTGTCCCCTCATCAAACAACTCCACCACTGCAGAGTGATGTAGGAGATCAGGCACACTCATCAGTTCAACTATCACATCCTCCCAGCATCACTTCGCTTAATTTTCATGCATATTTGGTTGTGAGTCCATCAAGTTTTCATATGCATTATGTACCACAACGTCCGTCGTCGTACTCGGATGATCCTCCGGATGATACTATCTTGTGTTCTTCCATTCCGGACTCTACACTTGTTGTGAATGAGGATCAAGCCATCAATGGAGTTGGTGTTGCACAACCAACATGCACTGTCATTCATGAAGAGTATGACTGGGAGCTTGAGCATCAACACTTGGCAAAGGATGACTCCCTTCTGTCTGAGCCCCCTCCATTCTTTCCTAACATATTTGGTGAACCTGCCATCCATGATTTCGCATGTGTATCTTCATCTACGGATGCACCCATTGTTGATCACTCGCAGGAAAACTTGGATGTCAGTCCGTCATCCGAAAATGGAGAGGATAAATTATTCATTGAAAATCCACTTGACCTTTCATCTACCTTTTCTGGAAACATAGAGGATGAATTTGTCCACTTTTCATCTACCCCTCTATTTGATTTATCAGATCATGAGGATGTCGATGAAATCATTGATTTTTCTGATCATAGCTATCATGATCTATTTACTCCCATATTCGATCACAATCATGATTCTATTGCAGTTGATTTTTCGGAGCCACCTGTTTATGATGATCTATCTGATGATGAAGTCGAAACACCCTAGGCTATCGAGGCACTTTAGCCCGAGCTTATGGCTATGTCAAGCCCTCGTTGTCCTAAGGTTGGTTTCACTTCCGATCAGGAAATTGTTCAAACAACCAAGGTTTCTCATCACTCATTTGTATGCATTGAAGATCAATCTCACACACAGATCATACTTCCTCCACTCGAACTGCACGATCCCATCACTCATGCATTGGAGGAATCTTACATTGTAAGCACACGTGCACGATGCAATTTATATTTGGTTCTTTCATTTGCTTGCATTTCACAGTCAAGAGTATGCGTATGCTTCACAACTACATGCAGTGTCGCAAAACACTGTGATTAGTCCACGGACCACATGTCATGTACTTGCACTCACTTATGTCCTGTGGACACTTTTAGACATGAAGTGTGTTTGTCTTCAATGTTATATCTTTCTTGTTTGCCGGTTCACACAATCAGGTTTCTCATGGACCAAGCCTTCACCAACATGGGTCAACCAATGTGCTAGTGGCTGCATTGGAAATATCACTTCACGTGATCGGGCACATGCATCGTTAACTTAGGAGTAGGAGTAGTGTTTGCTTTCAGTTTGTTTGCTTGCATGCATGTTTGCTTTCTTGCTTTGCATGTTTGGTTGTCTGCTTGCTTGTTTGTTTACTCACTTTTCTTTTACTTCTGCTTCTGCTTTGTTTTGTTGTTTGTTTGCTTGTTTTTTTCGTAGGTTAATTTCGCATGAAATTGTGCGCAACTGTTGAGACAAGCTGGGTAAAGTACAAGAGGCCTTGTGCAACTATCACTACTTGGTTATCTGTCATCCGACCTCTGTGTGAAGAACTTGTTACTTTTGGTCCATGATACGTTAAAGGAAAATATGTACTGTTCAAAGTGAACCTTGGTGAAAACACAACGCTTGCGCACTAACTAGTATCACCTACTCTAGTCAGTTGTTTTTGGGTTAACCCTTGGCAGCTCTGTCAAGTAGAGTAAGGTGAGAGGGAAAACCTTAACAAGCACATCATATGTATATAATAAACTAATTCTCTGTAGGAACAACCTCTTATGCTCTCAATAAGTCGAGATCCCTCTTCCACCTCTGAAATGAATAAGTCCTATGCAAAGTTATGAAAATGAAAAATGAAAAAAATGAAAAGTAAAAAATTTCAAAAATGAAAAACGAATAAGGTGACAGAAGAGAAAGGCTTCCTACCTAGAAAGGTGATGCATGTAACTCCAATGGGTACTGACCAGGCTCACTGGCAACGGAGCGATGCTTGTGTTCTTGCGTGACTCCACTAGGGTATTGTCCAGGCCTGTTGGTAGTGGAGCAACACCAGAGATGAAACTAAGACTCCGACAACTATACTGCTTGAGCACCAATATACCCCTCAACCCCAATTGAAACAACTGTGTTGAATTGGCTTGGAATGTGTGTCAATCGACCAAGAGCTTGGTAGATGCTACATCTTACAATCAAACAAGGGTGGAAACTGATGCAGGAGCATGAGACTTGGAGGGAAAATCTTCAAACTTATTCCAAAAAATACAAAAAAATCTACAAGCAAAGGAGTGGGGTCCTTTAGCTAGCAATTTCCATGCTTTTCTAGTTTAAGATAAGGATAGAATTAAGAATAAAATCATGTTGTAATAATCGCTTATGGATAAGCTATAACAAGCTTTATGCATAATTGCTTTAAATCGCTCTATGTAAAAGGCATGATTTTGTATGGGATAAGGACCGAGAGGGATTATCTATTATTTATAAATGAAATAATGGGACGCTCTAGAGAAGTCGTGCCTAGAAGCATTATCATCTGTAAAAAAACCTCTCTCTGTGCATCTGATTTTATGGTTCCCTGTCAACTGGTATTTTTATGCGTGTATCAGTTCCGGTTCTGTTATTTTCTGCGTTTTATTAATAGTGATTCAATCTTTGTTTTCCAATTAACACTTAAGCTTAGGCTTGTTGGGTTGTTTCCCTTTCATATCGGCATGCCTGTTCTCTTACATGCATTGTTAAGCTCTGCAACGGAACCTCTGTTTACACAGGAAATCTTTGAAAAAGACTTAATCTGGATGTAGTTCTGGACTTGAAATATTATTGAATCTGGTTCATATCTGCATCAGGTCTGAACCATTATCGCATCGCAAGAACCACAAGTGGAGTGGAAGGGAAATTTGGAACTGCCGAAGTCCAAACTCTGACAGTCTGGACCCAAAACATTATAGAGAAGAGTGGAAAGGTTATTGGGTCCATGATTGTTATCGCATCGCTAGATTGGAATGAAAGGAGCCTAGCACTAGAGTTTTGGAATTGCCAATAGTGATTTCCGATAGTCCATGTACTATTGCATTGGGGTTATTGGAGCATTATGTTATTGCTCCATTCCATGTGAAATTTCCGATAGCGATTGTTGATAGTGATTTTGCATATAGCACAATCCTATGGAAAATCAGCGCCGATAGTGTAATTCTTTGAAATTACCATTATAGAGGTTTTAAAAGTGCCAATAGTGTTACTCTATTCCTTTGGAACGAAAAAGCCGCGCCTGTGTATATTGTGTTTTAAACGCATTTCCCTTGTTTTAAAGCAGCAATAGTGTATCTTTATAATTCCTGTGGGATTACAGTCCCGAAGGAAGGAAATAGGCCTGTGATATGTTTTGTGCCAATAACGAAGGTTGGAGTGTGTCAAAGGAAAGCTCATGAAGCTGTCAATAGATGATGGATACACCTGTTGAAGCAGAAAGAGAAATTCAACTCGGATTAGAAGAAATTATATCAGGCTTCAGCCGTTTGTCCATATCGCCTGCACCCAGGCCAGCAGAAACCAAGGTGAACTGAGAAATGAGCAATACTTTTGGAGGTTTTAGACTTGCCTTTCACGAACAAGGTCCATTCAGAGAGTTGGAGTTCTGCCAGTGTGTCGCCAAGTGTTGTAGCGGCTACAACCACCCTCCAAAATTTTTCCTTAGCTTTATTTCGGAGCGTCTCTACCAACCTTCCTCAGTAGCATGTCTTGCCTTTTCAAGTACATGAGCTTTAGTGATTTTCTAGCAGACTGCCAACCTGTGCATGATAGCTTGTTTCATCCCTCTCCCATGCTATTTTTTTGGACTTGGTCTAGCTGCAGGCTGAGCAGCTTCCTCAAGAAATTGCGCAATTATGGAGGGGAACCAACCTTCCCTCCAGAAATTGTGAAATCCTGTCTAGTAGCCTACTGGGATCCATAATTGCGCAAATCTACCTGTCACCCTTCATTGGAAGAATTGCGTAATCCAACCCAGCAAGATTGCTCAGCCTAGAAATTGTGCAATTTTGGGCAACAGTCAGCTGCTCAGCCCATAAATTACACATTCCTTCTGGGCAGCCAGTCGAGCTCCCTCCCAGAAATGCGCAAATTTTCCCCTCAACTGAGTAGACTGTTGCATGTGCTATTGGGTTGATCGGTCCACCCGGGACCTAGAAAACTTGACTTGCATGCATGGGATGTTTTTTCCCGGAATAGAAAAAGAAACATGCAAAAAACATCCCTAGATTTTAGGGAGCTATTTTTAGCAGCTAGATGTTACATACAAAGATCGTTTTAGAATATTTCCTCAAGTGTTACTTGTTCCTAGATTTGTGGAATGCGCATCATGAGCCTCAAACTTATTTATTTGACACTTCAGAGCTCACTTATTCACATCAATCTTGGAGCTCTGACATCCCACAACACATTGAGGAGTCTTCGACACATCCAGCTCAGCTATTCACGAGTACATCGACTTAACTTATCTTTTGCAGCATTTCTGTCGCTTTTTGTGTTTTGGCTTGTGTGAGTGTTGTTTGCTTGATTTATGTGAACACTTGCTATCGTTTTCATGCATACTAGCTTTTACTAGCACCATTTCAGTTTTTGTTAGCATCTCATTATTGTCGCATGCATGAAACTGTTTTGCACGAACAGTTGCCGATTCGGCGACTCGCTTCACCCACATGCATGTTGTTCCATTTTTTGAATATTTCATTCACTGTTTGCATGCATGATCATTCACTCCTTCTTACACTCAGTATCGCCATGCATTCACATTGAAATTTTCTTTTAGTTTCTCGTCGGCAAGTCTGGGTAGCCTTGACCCAAACTCTGCCTCACCAAGCCAACATTGCAAAATATTAATAGGGAAGGCTTTTTCTTCCTCTCAGAAAATGCGCATTTCTGCCCAGTGACCATCCTCTAGTCTTGCATTGAAAAATTTTGAGGGACAGTGACTGCTAGCCCAGAAAATTATGCAATGCAGTCACTGTTCCTGCAACCATTGCCAACTGAAATTGTCCAATTCCAATAACCAGCAGGCCAGCCTGGATTGCGCATTGCGCAATTCTAGCAACCAACTAGCCTCCCTAGAGAACCCAGACTACCTTTTTGCATATTTCTGGCAGCTAGTCTCCCAGCCTCCCAGGAAAAATTATGCAATCTTGGCCAGTCAATCCCCAGGTATGTTGCATGTCGTTCCTAAAGTTTTCTTTGGTTTTCGCTGATAGATTTCTTGCCATGCATGTCGCTTTGTCTCCAGATCTAGGAGGTGTTCGTTTGTCTCTTAGCTGTTCAGGATCAATGGCCTCCAAGAGAGCAGGATCAAAGGACACTGACAGAAGCTCAATTGGAGAAACAATTGAGCGAGTGTCTACAAGTCTGCCGATCTATGAAGACACCAAGCTTATTTTAGACAAGGACATCAAGCTGAAATGGCAAGAGGTCAATAATGCATTTGTAGGCACATTCGGGGAAGACCTCGAAGACCACCAAGTCTATGTGAACATCCACAAGTCCGGCTTGTACTTGATTGCATGCAGGTATCTCGTGCTCCCATGCACGGACATGATACGTTGGATCATCTCGCACACTGATCCTGAGACAATGACATTGAGCAATGTCAATGGGACGGAGATTGCTACCTTCACAACACACGATTATGAACAGATGTATCATATGTCGAAGCTCGTGATCACCATGGAGACTCCCTTAAACATACCTAGCAACAATGCCAACTCCAGAGAAATTTTGAAGAACTAGGTGAAGGATCCGACTAAATTTAGGATGACACCCAACTAGGTCTACAAGATGAAGATACTGTGGAAGTCGTATCAATACTTGGTCATCTTTTCATGTCGTCTGTATGGCCAAGAAAGCACAGAAACCTTCCCACAGAGTTGGGTGATCACGTTGGACCAACTGGCCAAAGAAGACAAATTATGCAACTGGTTCGACATGTTGGCTCACCAATTGAAGGAATAAGTAACAAGGGCACGAAAACCGCCCAAAGGTATGCAAGCAGAAATCTACATGTCCGCTTACATCTTGGATGCAATCTGTTCCTGTCAGGATTTCCCGGGCTTGCAGTGGGCATGGACATCAATAGAGACCTCTGTGAACACTTATTGTAATATGTTGTCCGAATGTAGCTTCAGATGAGTTATGACACAACTGTCCAATCATTTTGTCACCCTGATTTACAAGATGATATTCAAACATGATCCACCTTGCATGTCAAAGGGAACAATGGAGGCACTGGTCGACATAGCTGATTGGTATGCCTCAATGTTTGGTACCTTCATACATATGTACAGCCTGGAGAAGCCTATGCATTTTCTATTGAAGCTTGCCTTGGACAAAATCGTCATGCCGAAAGTATCATATCACATCTCGGCAGGATTATCATCTAGGTTGCACCAGAAGAAGAAGGTACCTTGGCCCACTCTTCCGTTGTGGATTGGATTATATGAGATACATAGTTTCAAGCATGTGGATTTCGAAGCAGAGGAGATGGAAAAATATCCATTCCACGCCCGAAGTTACAATATGTATGACCCGCATTGTCTTGTGAAATACCACTGCACGAGCGTACAATTTACTTGGATCCACGGGGCATGTCATTGGGAGGAGGAATACCCATGGAGATATTGTTAAAACTTCTCTAGACCCAATGAACTAGACGGCCTCACTGTGGAATGGTTAGTGAAGCAGCATCCCAGAGAGCACCAGAAGCAGTAGCATCAGAGGTAAACATACCAGTGCGGGACAAGGGC
Organism: Pinus tabuliformis; assembly: GCA_031772625.1. Lineage (NCBI taxonomy): Eukaryota > Viridiplantae > Streptophyta > Pinopsida > Pinales > Pinaceae > Pinus > Pinus tabuliformis. The sequence continues at coordinate 1,311,532,393 of CM062809.1, forward strand.
AAGACCCACTAGTGCAGAAAGCAACTTTGGCAATATAGGCAAAGAGGCAACAACGCAACAAGGGAAATGTGTAAAGGCAGAGAGAGAAACAAAGAATGGAGGAAACAGAGAAGGAGTTGCATGAGTTAAAGGAGCAACACCCGAAGGACGAGGAGCTGTGCAGATAGGAGAAGGAAGTGCAGCAGGAACAAGTTATATAGACAAATGAAACTGCGCCTGTACAGGTAATAGATTCATCATAACAACTGGCATCAGTCAAACAGGGTGAACCATTGCAGGAGTAGGACTTCGATTAGTAGATAGAGCAAGAACTTGAATAGATGGATACAGATATGGAGAAACATGAGTCAGAGCAAGGCATCGACCTCATGCCTCACCAAGAGGTCGACCCACTAGCTTCACCACATCCAGAAGAGGAACAAGTCCCAAGCGACCAAGAAGACATTGAAATCCTTGGAGACAATCCATAGGAAGAGATGCACAACATCTCATTCGATGAGTCTCAACATAGAGTTGTGCAATCTCGCAGAGTGTCGACTTTAGATGATCATACATCTCTTGCGCAGTTTGAGGAAAGAGTGATTGTGTCTGATGTGCACAAACATCAGCAGCATTAGCCGATGCTACCAGAGAATATGTCGAAGCCACTAGCTCAAGTGTTCGCTTCCTGATAGATGAGAATGAACAAATGGCTAAGGAGCTACAGACAGCCAAGCAGGGAGGAGAAATGGTTACAACATCTGTTAGAGCAAAATTGAAGAAGGAAATATTGGATGAAGTATTGTCCCTTGACACAGTGATGTAGGCATTATATTCCAAGTTTGACACCATCTGTAAGGCAGTCGTCCATCTCAATGGTTGGCAACAACGATTTGATAGAAGAGCACGCATCCTGTCGAACGTGCATGTTGTTGTTGATTACATGAAAACATGGCCGATGAGATACAAGGGAGCCCTGCTACACTTTCCTAAGATGATGAAGCCCAGAGCGGTCGAGGTGAAGGCACGCATCCGAAGTCAGATCTGGAACTATGAAGATCTCTTGTAGCTCATCACTAGTCTACAGGCTTCCTATGCACATGTATTCAAGAGTATGGACGTTGTTGTGCGAGCACATGTGATTCCATCTATTGGGACACTCACCTAGGCTAAGACAAAGGCACAGGTCTGATTGGAGCTTGAATCGTACTTTGACGAGTTGATGCGCATAGCCATCAACCCAGACTTGTTGATTAGTGAAGACACCATGCACAAGTATGTTGCTGGTCCGACCGCACTCAAGACAATGATGCACATGCTATCATATGAGTTGGACAGAGGAGCCCGAGCAATGTACCCGATTGTTATGGAGGCAAGACTTTGTTTCTAGAAAGATGTCACCTTAGAGTACACAAACACCATCGCGGACTATCGAGCTTGGCATCAGTTTTCCACTGTCAACCACCATGAGGATGTCGAAGAGTTAGTCTTCCAACAGTTGTCTAAGTCATAGTGATGTCTTGCATGGTTGGCTCAAGCCATTTTGTCTCACATGGGTACATGTGCATTGTAATGTAACGTCTTGGCAAGTGTAAGTTCAAGTGTTGATAGTTGGATGTAACAATCATAGAGTAGATGAGGAGTCATGAGGGTAGATGAACTGTCACAAAGGGGAATGTCAAGGGCCACCCCACCCTTTGTTATATATAGTCCCTCATAATTCATTGTATAGGCTTTTGGTGAGCCAAGCTTCTGATATGACTATCTTAGAGAGAGCTTGGACAATATTGTAACGAGCCTTGGCTTCTCCACTGTGCAGAGCTAGTATATCTCTTTAGAGGAGTAGGCAGTAGCGATTATAACGTTTCGTTGTAAGAACTAGTGGTTGGACATGGATGTATTGTATGATTGGAACTTACACTTCTTAAAATAACAGAGCCAACACGTTTCATGCATATGTCGTATTGTATTTCTGTTATGTTGTTTACACTAAATGATATATGTATATGTTTGCTTACACATGCATGTGTAGCTATTTTCTGTATATGTATGTATGAATCTTACTGAAATGTGTTGTTGGTTTAATGATCACTTTTGATTGCTAGCTTACTCACCTTCCATGTTCTGATGCATCTCTACTCGTGTGTTCCCTTCTTAACTTCGTGTTGTCACAACTTTCCAAGGGGTACACTCAACTCATCCTTCATGTGTTAGAATAGCTCATGTAGCCTCCTTGACTTACTACATATGTCACACCTTTGCTACAGGGACATCTTACTTGCCTTTGTGTGAAACCGCGGTCAAGGTGATGGTTTGAGGTCTAATTGAGACTCTTACACCAAATGGTCTAAGGTCTAATTGGGACTCCTACACCAAATGGTCTGAGGTCTAATTGGGGCTTCTTACCGAGGAGATCCCCTAACATGTTGTCGGGTCCAGCATTGTCAACATGCTATAACCTGAAGCATGTCTTGGTATTTATATATTGAACATGAACTAATACATATAAATGATTTAAAAGTACCACTACATATAAATTAATAAAATATTTTTTCATTATAAAAACAATTATTTATTTGTGTTATTTAATATATTTGCGAAAAAGCAATTTTTTTTTAATTATGATTTTAAAATTTTAATTAAATATTTAGATATAATCAATTTATTAATTTTTAAATAAAAATAATGAGTTAATTTGCATTTATAGATAATACTCCTTAATTATTTCTCATCGATGATTGATAATTCACTTTTAATAAATTTAAGTTCAGTCAACACTGAAAACACATTTATTTAATCGATAAATTTTAAATAAAGATTGAATTGGACATAGATAAAAATGGCAGGCCACTGAAAAATTGTTGCATAATTTAATCATGGAAGCTAAACATGGAGACCGACGTACATGTCTGAGTGTATTTAAAGATTAAAATTGAAGGAATTGTTTTCTTTGGAAGTAGCATTGCACACCCGTATATATAACTGAGAATACAGACACTCATTTTTCTTTCTGTAATTTTTTATTTGCAAGTAGGTTTAAGTTTTACCCTTATGTTTACAAGAGAGTAAATCACACACTCAACAATCTATAAACAATTAAGCATTAATATAGTAATGATAAAAGTAAAAAATGCACATAAAGAAATAAGGATCACAGAGAATAGATGGAATGATTTTTTTTATTAAATCAGGACCATGCTCAAACACTCATATAAAATACATGGCAATTTCTTATTATATAACATAATAAGTCTTAATCAACTAGAATTGACTTATATTGAAAACAACAAGTTTTACATAGTTTAAAACATTTTATTTTTTCTACATAGTTTAAAACATTTTATTTTTTATTAACTTTAAGTCTTTTTTCTCAATGGAGGAATGAATTATTTATCACACCTAACTTGTCTCTACATAATATAAACTTATGTTTTATTAGTGGCTTAGTTAAGATGTCTGCCACATTATCATTTGTATTACAATAGATCAAATTAATTTCCTTTAACTGTATTCTTTCTCCTACAAAATGATGTTGTGTTTCAATGTGTTTTGATCTAGCATAGTAGACTGGATTGTTTGTCAAATTGATATAACTTTGGTTGTCACACTTGAAGATTATTGGCCCTTCTTGTTTTTTATCCCATGTCTTCAAGATTTCTTCTTAGTCAAATTTCTTCACAAGTTGCATTGCATAATGCCTTGTACTCAACTTTAGTTGAAAATAAAGAAACAATTGCATGTTTCTTGTTGCTCCATGACACAATACCGGATCCAATACTAAATGCATAACCAAAGGTGGAATTTCTGTCATATGGATCTCCTTCCCAACCAAAATCTGAATAACCTATCAACTAACATTCAAATCATAAGTATACTCAATATCAAAAATTTTAGTCCCTTTTAAATATCAAAGGACTCTCTTAGTTGTTCTCCATTGAATTTCATGTGGTTTAGCCATGAATTGACTAAGTATATTGATTGAATATGCAATATCTGGCTTGGTTTTAGTTAAGTAATTCAGGCTTCCCACCAATTGTCAATACAATGTGTCATTCACTTCTTTTGTTTCATCATCACTGCTTAGTTTAACATTCTATGCCAGTAGGATAGACACTGCTTTATATCCATTCATAATGAATCTCCTGATTAATTCCTGTGCGTATTTACTTTGTGTGACAATGGTTCTACCATTATCTCTCCAAACTTCAAGGCCTAAACAATAATACAACTCTCCAATATCCTTCATTTCAAATTCCTATGATAGTCTGCTTTTGATCTTTTTAATTATCTTGGTAGCACTTCTTGTTATGATAATATCATCAACATATACATAAACAAAAACAATGTCTTTTTTTCACCCCTATTGATATATATATTTGGATCTCCTTTACTTTTAGTAAAACCTTGTTGAGAGAAGAATTTATAAATCTTCACATAGCAAGACCTGGGTGTTTGTTTGAGTCCATATAGTGTTTTCTTTAACCCGCAAATAAGATTTTCTTCTTCGCACTTTCAAAACCTTATGGTTGGAACAAGTTAGACACATTCCTTTAATTCTCCATTCAGGAATGCTAAATTGACATCTAACTCGTTGTGGTTTCAATTGTGCTTAGTTTCCAATGCAATCATCATTCTAATGGTGTTCATTTTAGCTATAGGTGCCAAGGTTTCTTCATAATCTATCCCTTTTTTGTATATAACCCTTTACTACCAGTCTATCTTTATATTTATCAATATTTCCATCAAAATTAAATTTAGTTTTGAACAACCATTTTGAGCCTATCGGAGCTTTATTCTTAGGAAATTTGTCAATTCCCATGTATTATTCTTTTGTAATTGTTGGGAATCACGATTTTTGTTAAACCAAAACCCGTAGGTGGTAGTCAACGATTGGTTCACCAGAGATAAGGATCCATGATAGGAGGTTAGCCCCTGTCACGAAACACACGAGGAGCGTTGGTTTATAAAATGTCCAAAAATTTCCCCCCCAATGTGAGCTGGGTGTGTATCGAAATCGTGACCTATGCTTTGATACCACTTGTTGCGAATCATGATTGTTGTTAGACCAAAACCCACATGTATTAGTCAATGATCAGATCGCCAAAGATAAGGATCCACGAGAGGCAGTTAGTCCATGTCGCGTAACACATGGAGAGTGTTGGTTTATCCAATGTCCAACAATAATAGAATCATATTCTTCCTTAATTACATTCCTCCATTTTGCATGTTCATTAGCTTCTTCAAAGTTCAAAGGTTCTATGACATTCATTACTTTAGTCATACTCTTTGTACCTTACTAGTGGCTAAATTTGGCATAATGATTTATGGTGACTCATTTCTTCCATTAGATGTTCTTTCATTGCATGAGGTGTGCATATTAATTTCTTCCTCTTGTTTATGTTCTTGTTTGTCATCAATTTCATCTTTGACATCATCACAATAATGAGCTATATGCCATGCATCATAATTGTCTTCCCTATGGATTTCGTTTGCATTTTCATGAAACAATACATCTCTACTTGCAAAAAAATTATATGTAGAAGGATCAAACATCTGATATACTTTACGATCGTATCATGAACCAATGAAAATACACTTGAGAGCTTTGGCATCAATTTTCCTCCTATCTTCTTTTGAAACATGAGAAAATGATTTTCATCCAAACATTATTAAATGGCTCAATGTTGGTTTATAACTATGAAGAGATTCAAAGGGAGTCTTATGATTTAAACCTTTCGTTGGACTTATATTTTTTAAATAAACAAAAGTACTAATAACTTCAGTCCAAAAAGCATTGGTAAGATTTTTATCTTTCATAATGCTCCTCCCAAATTACACTAACGTTTTATCTTCCTTTCAACTAATCCATTTTGTTGTGTAGTATGTCGCATTGTGTACTGTTGTACAATTCCATGGACTTTGCAGTATTTTAAAAATGAACCTAATGTATATTCTCCCTCTTGATTATATTGGAGGATCTTAACGTATTTTATTGTTTGTTTCTCAACCAAGTTTTTAAAATCTTTGAAATATCCAAATACATCACTCTTCTTTCTCATGAAATAATCCAAAGTATATTTTTTTCTATCATCAATGCATATCAAGAAATAATGTGCTCCTCCTAATGATCTAGTCTACATAGACCCACATACATATGTATGCACAAGTTCAAGAACATACCTTTTTCTTCTATCTGTATGAGTAGCAAACTCTTCCCTATGCATCTTCCATAATGCACACCCTTCACATGTTGAATATTCATTCCTTAAAAATGGAAGTCCCCCTACCATTCTTTATTTATGTAGTAGAAACAATTCATGGTAATTAAGGTGGACATACATTTAATGCCAAAGAGTTTCAGTTGTCATGGTTGTGGATGCTAATGCTTGATGAATTTTACTTGTCACATAAAGCTTGTATAAACCTTTAATTCTCACTTCTCTTTCTATTATGTTGTAGTTATCTTGTATATCCTTGACAACACAATGTGACTTAAGGAATTCAACTTTGAGATTCGGAACTGAAATGATGGACACAAATATTAGATTCTTCTTGATTCCAAGGACATACATCACATTTTGTATTTGTCTTACATGGCCATTTGGTAAAGTTACACATACATCACCATAACCTTTGATTTCATGAGATCGGTTATCTCCTAAATAGATGTGAGTACCATTATTATTTTCATGATAGGTATCAAACCATTCCTTTTTGCATGTCATATGAATTGAAGTACCAACAATAATAAACCATACATTATCATCATTAGTTTATGCTAATAAGGCAACATCTGAAATGAATAATTTGAGATTATTGAGATTATCACTAATTGAGGCTTCTTTATCAACAAAATTTCTTGAATGTCTTTTATGCTTGGACTCATCAAATTTCTTTTTATTGCAATCTTTAGCAAAGTGTCCAGGCTTACCACAGTAGAAACATACATCCTTCCTCTTCATATAGGTATTTGTCCTTGGTGGTGTTGTGCCTTGATGTGGTTTTGGCTGTGACTTGCCTCCTATATTCCTGTCCCATGGATTTCCTTTGTATGGTTGCTTTCCTATGGTTACCAACACCAATTCTGAACTTTGAGATTTGCCATTGAGATTATTCCTTCTTTCTTCTTCTTGTAGATAATATTTGTTAATTCCTCAAAGGTAGGATCTTTTTCCCTAGCTAAACATACGATAATAATCTAACATCCCATTCAAAGTAAATGTCACTAGATCACTATTGGAAATCTTTTCACCAATAGCACCAAGATTATTAGAAATTTCTTTGATTCTAGAAAGAAAATTACTAATATTTTCATTTTTCCTCCATCTTAATTGAGAAAAGCCTCTTGTTTAAAAATAACACTCTATTAGTATTGCGAGATTCATACAACTTTTGAAGCATTTCCTAGGTTTCCTAAGTGTAGCACAATCGCTGATATGACAAATAATATTGTCCTTTATGGACATTCACAATAGTACCTTGGCCTTAGTCTCCCTATGTTCCCAACCTTGAACTGACGCTACTACTGTTACTGCTACTGGTTTGATTTCATCTCCTAATACTAGTGACTGTACATTAGATCCTTTCATTAATGTCTGCAACTTAAATTTCCAATTTATATAATTTTCTCCATCTACCTTTGTAGACTTGTTTAAATATGAATTCACAAATAAATTTATATTTTTTAAATAAAAAAAATACCAAATATCATCGATTTAAAATATCATACACCATATCTAAATTTAAATATACCAATTTCTACCATATAAAAAAATAGAATAATACTTCTTTGCTCACCATAATTCCGCTAATTTACTGCTCTCTCTTTTTAAAATAATATCTTTATATCATACTTAATACCACACTTTAAAGAAATATGTAAAATAACAAAAACTCCTTTTTCATCTATCTCATTTGTAACCTATTTTTCCTTCTTTAAATGAACAAAGGCACCATATTTATTTATTTCAACCCAATGCGAGTGATTCATTTTTTATTTTTTTTAACAAAAGTACATTTGGAGGTCCAAAACACTTTTGAAATTCGTGAAACAAAACATTCCCCTTTTCACTTGCTCGTTGTGGCTGCGACGAATACCTCATTGTTGTTCAATGCACAGAACCTTCAATGGTGACTTCACAAACTATACTTGGTGTTTGCTACGACTTTATTAATAATATTATATTTAATAATAATTATTTATATAAAAAAATTTAACCCAAAATGACACTAAAATTTTCTTAACTAATAGACATTAGGTGTATGTTACATGATTATGAATCTCAAATTTATATTACAAAATTTTCATTGGTTTGAAGGTATAGTATGAAAATATTTTAATTTAATTATAATGTATTTTAAAAAACTTAATTTTTAATTATATAATAATATTTGGTTCTATTTATAAAATTAAGATTAAATATTACTAAAAACATATGATCTCATTATTATAAATCTAATAAAAGTAATATATTAATTTGATTAAAATATTATATATAAATTAAAACCATTTATTATTATTAAATATAATTTATCAAGTATAAAATCTTTAAAAAACTCTGCCAATTAAAAAATAAATCAATAATATTTTTAAGTTGCTAATCAATTTAGTAGTTAAGTTAATCAATTTAATATTTAGACTATTTAGAAAAGCAACACATCATTACTACATAGACATAGAATGATCCAAAAACACAAAAGACTTTAACTATTACCCAAATTAGATTCTCTTTTAGAATTCCATGTATATAACCCCACAAAAAGGATTTGACTCTATTTTACATTATAAGGACTTCACTCTATTTTGCATTAGCTAAATTTTAAGTGACTTTTAGGCTTTCTTGTAAGCATTGTATATGGACTTTTCAATATCAACTATTTATTTATTTTTAAAAATTTGAGTGAAATATTTTTTTTATAAATAGTATAGTTGTAAATTGTTTTAAAATTATTTTAAAATTTTATTAGATATATAATTTAAGGAAATTTTTTTGTTTGTGTAGATAATTTATAAATAATAAGCAGTAGATTACATGAGGGTTATATGGAAGATCTAGAATTCATCTTAATATAAGAAATTGATAAACGTAATTATATATATATATATATATGAAGCATTTAAGCTAATGGAAAACTATTGTGTGGTTATTCCCTTAGTCTAATAATAGTATTAGAGCTCAGTGCTTATTTTTGACATTCTTCTTTCTGCTTGCTAGTCCCTTAGTGGTTAGTGAACAAACTTGTCCATTCTGCTCATCAATCCCTAGATTGTAAGAAAATAGATATATCCTTTTGCTTTGCACACATGCTCAAAAAATACTCCTTTGTTTCCTGTCATGATGCGAACTTGTCTCTCCCTCCTTTTCATTGTTATTACTTCTCATCGTCAACTCCTATACCTAGAAAATTTTCATATGTTGTCGACTCCTTGTAGGCATACTCTTCATTCTTTCGATTGCTTCATGATAACACCACACTCAATTTTGGCCAATTCTCATTCCAGCTTAGTTTTCCTCTCTTACTCTAGATATTTATGAGTGATGAAGAACTTGATTGCACACCGAGGATAGGGCTTGAAAATATCCTTCAAAGAGAAATTGTGGGCTCTTGCAACCCACACTATCTTCGGAATTTCCAAAATAGAATTGAAACTTCCCACATATTCTTTGTGTAGCTCCTTGTTTTATAGCACCTCGAAGGCATAGAAGAGTGGAAATTCCATATCCTTCTAACCATATTCTTGAGTCGTGAATAAGCGACACAACTACAGATATTGGAGAAAATATTAGGGTTTGATTTGAGAAGTTGGTTGTGGGTAATGGGGTTAAACGTAAACTTTGTTAAGTTGCTAACAACATATCTTATGTTGAGGATAGGAAATGAGTAAGAAGTCAATTTCCACAACATTCAATGAGAAAACTACAACCTCTCTCTATTTTCTTCTTAAAGTGGTAGTTATAAAATAGCTTAAAGGACAAGGTAATTTAGACATTTCATATAATTTTGTTTTCATTTAGTAAATTTGTGTAGACATTGCCTCATGGAATGGAAGTACCACATATAGTAGGATTAATAGTCATATAATTTGTAGAAATGAGAACCATGAGTTTGTTGTGGAGGAGTGTTCCCAGGAACATTGGGAGTTGCTTAAGAATTCTTAGAATTATGTGTTTTCCTTTGTGCACATTTTTTGGCTAGGAAACTGCGTCAAAACATCAAGATGAGGGGGTTTTATAAAATGATGGTTGCTAAGGGTTTAAATTTGTTGCTTTAGATGAAAGAACTATCCCTTTATAAGTTTGACCAAAAGGGCTAGCATTCAACCATGATAGTTACAATAGTTGAAAAGTAATGAAAGAAGACCATAAAAAAATATCAGATAACATTTTTACCCAAATTGAATACATAAGTCATATGATAAAGTAAGAAAGTTTACATAAAAGCATTTAGTAGCTTAACAACAAAGAAGATATTGATTATATGGAATCATGGAAACCATTTAAAGATGTGGAGGAATCATATAAACAAATTATCTATATTATATTCTTAGTGTTAAATATAACATTGCCAAGAGAATCAAGGGAAGTTGATCCTTAACTGTTTTTTTTAACTAGAATGAGTATAGATTTGTATTAAAAAGTCACGCCTGTTTGCAACAAAATCGGGGATTTACAAAAGTTTACCCATGCTTCAACAAGATGGTAATGAATTCTTTTTCCATCTATACTGTTACAGTAGATATGGTTATCCCACCTACAGAAGTTTCCCATTATGGGGTATTTACAGCTATAGCTTCGAAAAAATTGAGATAAAAGGTATATACATTTATAGTTCATCATGTTGATAAAAACAAAAAAAAAACAAGACAGAGGTGATTAGATGTCCATTGGAGCTGGGCAGTTTAGATCCAGGCTAGGAGAAGCATCTTCTGAGTCTTTGGAATTCTCTTGATCTGTCACACCCTCCATGTTTTCCTCCATGCCTTCCTCCATGGTTTCCACTTTGATCTTCATATTTTCCAGCTGATGGTGCAGTGCATCCACCTCGTCCTCCAATTTCTTGATGTGTTCCCATTTCTCGAGCTCTCGTTCCTGCATAGTCATGTTCTCATGCATTTGCTGGTGCATGCTACATTGGAGTTCGGTCAGGGCCTCTCGCAAGTCCCAATGGTCTTGTACACAAGTGAGATAGGAAGGTCTGTTTCTACCACCCTGCCCTGAGAAATGGCTTTCTCACGTGCCTGACCAAGAACTGTCGTCTATACCCTGCATGTTGGCTTCCAAAACTTCATTTTTTATCAGGCTCCAGTAATTGTCATTGTTTTCCATGTTCTCCTACAACCAGGTACCCTCGCTAATCCTCTGGAGACTGCCCTGTTCCTCGGCTGGTATGCGCCTCCCAACCTCACTCCAGCTCCAATTATCCTCCCACTTCACGAGAGAATTAAGAACCCACCCAGTGTCCCAAATCCAATATTCCTGCAAACACTTAGACCTTCCAATGCCCAGACCTTCTAGTGCCTGTGACCCCTCAATTATACTCAGAATTTCATTGATTTCCTTCAAAACCTCAAATGGATTGATCTTCAGACCCTCATGCCGAGTTTTAACAACATAAAGCACTACCTCCATGACACAGGAACTAATAATCAACAGTATCGGCTCTAGCCACCAGGCTTTTGCAGAGGCCATCGTCCCACACTCAAACCTTAAAACATACAAATTGCACATACCGTTTTACAATTTATAATTGTTGCGTGACCGAGAGGTGATGTAGATATGAGCGAGGATATTCCTGTAATCGAGATCTCATGAGTACTCCATCATAACTCTATCATCCTCCATTAATTTCCCACCAAGATATTGATCTCTATCATCCATCCCCACTATTCTCCCATGAGCGAGCTCAACTTCACTGAGAACCTGAATTAATTTCTGCTCTGTAATTCTCAAATCTATGCAAACTCCTGAGGTGATGCATCACCCAATTCTCCAAGAACCAAGGAAATAACAATGAAGCCGAACGTTGTGACTTAAGCTTGGAACAGGTGTGGTACTAGAATCCCATATGATGCCACATATTGTTTGAGTGAGATTATATGACTTGCCATGAGTCTTCATGACCGGCTGAAACTTGGAGAGGATGATGTGACAGGGAGGGGAGGATACCAGGGTGGTGAATATTTCACAGAGGGGCATAGGAGAAGGGGCGATAGGGCAGGGGGAAGGGGAGTGCAATGAGGAAGGGGAGTGGGAAAGGGAAATAAATGAAGATAGGTGGTGGGGGGGGGGGGGGGGGGGGAATGAGAGGGTGGGGGGACGAAGTGGCAAGGGGAGAGCTAGGGGGACAATGGAGGGGCAACATATTTTTATGATATGATAAATCCAACTTTTCAACTTTTTGAGCATTCCTTCGAGACTTTAACAACAACTTACAAATGTCTCTCTTCATTTTATTAAGGAATATTTGACATGCCCATGACATCATTTATTACACTTTTTTCCTCCTCCAGATGGCATGCCTTATTAGCCTGTCTATCAGCATATTGGTTATTTCCCCTCAAGACATGGTAGAAGGACATCGAATCAAAATCATGGAGCAAGTTCTGGGCTTTCTTAATGATTTGGTTAAGGTTAGTGATCTTAGCCTTTGAAGTATTAATCATATGCCTTATAATGGTCATGGAATCACCTAACACCTGAACCTTTTTTATCCCATTTCTTCATGTCAAGATTAGTCCCAGGAGCATACCATATGCTTCTGCTTGGTTATTTGTCTTTTGACCAAGCCCCCAAGAATATCTAAATCCAATGATTCCTTCGAGATTAATGAGAATCCATACCCCTCCTACCACCCCATAGTTGATCCTTAACTTAGCCTCTCTTATGTTCCACACAATTTTAATATGCCCATAATAACAAATTATGAAAAATAACAGGAAATAAATCACACAATAAACAAACTGCCAAATGTTGAAACAAGAATCCTTTGATTAAACTGTCTAAAAGTAAAGTGCTTCAAAAATACATATTATAAGTCTTTATTTTCTCCAAAAGCCAACCTTTCATTCTAATGGATTTTTTGTTCTTATACAAAATTACAAAACAATATTTTGTTACAAAATAAAAAACATAGGATTTGATAGATAAAAATAGAAAGTTGCTTCATGGTCCTATTGTAGTTGCTACAACCACCCTCCAATTTTTTTCCCATGGTTTGGTTTTGGAGCCTCCCTTCTATCCATAAGATCTTATCATTTACCGTCGACAAGTATTCATGCTATCTTAAAGACTTATCTTTCGTGTAGTTCTTGTGATGTGTTGTTTTGATCCCAGTTTGATACCTTTCAGACATAAGTTATCTCTTGACTCCACCTTACATCATGGCCGGTCTTCCCTCCAGAAAATGCACAACCTTGGAAAGCAGACTAGTCTTGTGGATATGAATTGTGCAATCCAGACAAGCAGGTGAGCCTTGAGCTATGAAACTATGCCTTTCTGGCAGACAACCCAATCTTGAGCTTAAAAATTATGCAAAGCTTCCGTTTCTCTCAGAAACTGTGCAATTCACTTAGTTAAGGAGTTTCCTAGTCCCTGTGGTTGGGAATTGTGCAATCCTTCTTGGCAGTGTGAATCATCAGTTAAGAAAACCGAAAAAAAGAAGAAAGCAATCCCTAGAAAATAGAGAGTGATTAATTAGTTCCCGAAGAGTGTCACAAGTTGCTATTTTTGGACTTTCCGCCAAGTGTCACTTTTTCTTTGATTTTAGGCATGCATATCATAAACCCTATCTAGCTTAGATCTATATAATATATGCCCCTAGAGCTCATTTTCACATTCTATCTTGGAGCTCTAGCCTTCCCAAGGAAATGAAGGATCCTTAGGTGGAGTTTGCAGTGCTTTTCTAGGTGAGTTTTGCTTTTGTTGTCTTTTGTCACTTTTTCTGTTGTGTTTTGTCATTTCACTTCTGTGAGTGTTTTTTTTCTTGTTTATTTTCATGTTTGTTGGAATTTTAACTTATATTAGCTTGTAAAAGTGTTGGTTCAGTCTGTCATTCACCTTTTACAAGTGTTGCATCAACTTTCTTGTTTCTTCCTATTAGTGGTCATCATTTTGGTGACTCCTTATGCATGTTTGTTTTTCCTTTTTCATGTTGATCGTCTACACTTGACATTCACTGATCTATTTTTCATTAGTAATATAAAGAATCAAACTTGCATTATCACTCAGATTTGCCACTTTCCCATCCTCTTCCCAAGCAGATCTTCTCTTCACTTGGCCAAAAATTTCCTTACTTAATTGGGAATTGCACAAGTCCAAGGCTCAAGCCTCATGCTTGGCCTCTTAGACTGCACATGGCTTTCCCAAATGTGTACTTCGCTGATCTGAAAATGAAGATCTTAGATTATTTTTAAGGTATTGCCTATATTACTGAGTGCAACGGATCAAAAAGATTGTGAATAATATAGACAATGAGTAGTTAGAGAAACATAATAGACAAACACACATAACACAACAAATAATCAAGTTCACCCAAAACTCTTGGGCTGTGTCTCCTGGTCTAGCTTTCAGTGGTGACCTCTCTGTTATGTCTTCAAGAGTAGACTTTTTACAAATGTGAGCTCAAATTGAGTCTCAACATAACAGGAACAAAACAACAGGGCTTTACTTGGATCCCCCAAGTCTTTCTGAGTACACAGACTCTCCCTCTCACTCTTTGTCTCTGTTTTCTCTCTGTCTCAGTACTACCTGTCCCTGTCTCTGTCATTCAGTGGCTTTTAAGCCAATCGATGCTTGTCTATTCGTTTTCCCTTTTGGGCTCTCTAGCTCCCGGCCTCTGTCTGCTCAAATCCCCTTTGAGCGTTAAAAAATCATTGTTAAACGTCTTCAAGGATGGTGGCCACCTGTTTTGTAACGGAAGGGACCATCGGTGTGTTAAAATCCCAAAATATCATTCCTCTGTTTACACAGAGAAATACACATAAAACGCTGTAAAATCCGCAAAAATGCCTTTTATCGGACTTGAAATATTATGGAATCCGCCCTAAACTCCATCGGGTCCGCCTTTAAATCGCTATCACAAATCGCTTAGTCATGGTTTCCTTCGTATTTGGGTTTATAGCGAAAAACCCCAAATACAAAGGAAAACCCGACAAAATGCTCCATATCGGACTTCAAATATTATAATATCACATTCATAACCCTTTCGGGTTCGGCTATATATCGCTATTACATATCCCTTTTGGCTTCCGATCACCGATTGCTCCGATCGGCCTTATCGACTATCGGCGCATCGACGTATCGCATGGTCGCTGGCCTGTGGCATGTTGTATCAGCCCCACTCCTTGGTATTGCTGCAATATATCGCAATTGCATATTGCATGGTCTTTGGGCCATTGGTAAGTCCTCCCTTGTGTTTTAGCGATGCGATATTGCGAGTGAATCTAGACCGTTGATCTGCGCGCTTGATCGACGGTCCTCATTGACTTGCACTGATCGTTGTCGTGATTTTCATATGGCTGCCTCCGATAGACTCCGCTTGCCACCTCCGACTACGATATGCCGATTAGATCTGGACCGTTGATCGGCCAGATCCGACGGCTCCTGTGCAATGTTGTTTTAGCCTTCGATAGGCTCTGTTTTCACCATTTCTTCATGTTTTTCTCGTGCGATAGTGTTTTATGCCTTTTGTGAAGGTTTTTCCCATGCGATAGAGTTTAAATATTCGAAGAATTAGAGGGTTTTTAGGATCCTTTTTGGATCACACCTTCCCACTGAAAAGCTTTTGGACCACCAAAAGTTGGTTTTTAAGCATCGATCAAGTGAGGATACAACTTCCTCACTTGCCCAATTTCTATCCATCGTGCACTGCTTGGTTTTGAACCTTTGAGTTCGATTCTCAGGTACTCAACATCCCCTCTGCGCGTAGTTCTCACCTTCCTATCCAGAACTGTGTCTTCCTGCAACTCATTGAGATATTCAGGCAACAAATCATCAATAGAAGGCAACTGACTTTTCTCTTCGGGATCTTCAATCAATGAAGGTTCATACAGTCTCAAGTTCCTTGCATTAACGACTGAATAGATATGCATATAAGCTAGCAAATCAAAGCAAAAAGCGTTTTCACCAATTTTCTCAAGTATATTGAAAGGCCCATACCTTATTGGCTTTAGCTTCTTACCTTCACCTTGCATTCTATCTTTGCTGATGTATAGCCAGACTTGATCACCAACTTGGAAGCTATGCTCAATTCAATGCTTGTCATGCCTTGCCTTGTACTTGGCCTGGCTTCTTTCCAGCTATTCCTGCATTGCCTGGTGAATTTCTTGGATATGTTCAATGAACTTGGTTGCTTTGTCCACATCACTGTGTCCATCAATTGCTATGTCTTTTCCAAAGACAAAATCCAAGGGAGACTTTGGTGTAAAACCAAAACAAGTCTCAAAAGGAGATCTCTCAGTAGAAGAGTGCTTGGCATGGTTGTAAGCATGTTGCACATAACACAAATGTTCATCTCAAAGCTTGGGATGCTTGCTGCATGATCCAGGTGGATCTTTAGATACAATGGCATGGAAAAATTCAGAAGTCAAAGTGATCAGAATGAAGTCAACTCAGGACCAAAGCGTAGATCTCGTCATCCTGATCCAACGGCGTGAACAGTACTTCAATCCAAGTCCGGATGATGAAGTTATCGCGAAAGGAAGGTTGCTTTGTTCCTTAAGAAAATGAGGATTTTTCCTTTAAAAATGGGTTTAAGCCTTAAAAGGCAAATATCGTAATAGGAGGATCCAAGGAGGTGGACTTAAGAAGCGTGCAGAGAAAACCCTGATCACCGATCTCCAATTAAATTAGATCGGAGGACCGGAGAGCAATCGGGTCGGAGGAAGGTTATATATATATATATATATATATATATATATATATATATATATATCGACAATGGCAGGGGCCGACTTGCGATGTGATCGGCTGACGACGATATCGGCGATCGGTGATCGGCGGTCAGCCATCCCTGATTAACAGGACTGTGGCACCCCGATATGCCGATTGTGGTGTCGGGCCCGAACCCAATAAAGAATATACGCCCGATTTGATTAATTTCAAGTTTGGGTAAATGGGTTTTTGCCGGATTTTAGTGTTTTTCAGGATTTTTGGGTATTTATCGTTACAATGATAAAGAGGCTATTTTTAAGGGTCAGTCATGCCTACTGATCCTTCCACGCCACCGGCCTCTATTTTGAACCAAGACAGCCCCGATTTAACGGGATGTGTCCGAAAGACCCATTATAAAAGCCTGATGTTTGGAAAAGCACGGAGAGAGAGGAAATTTGCAGCACGCTGTTTCATTTGGCAGGAGGCCGATAGTGCACTTTGTCTGTTTTGGACAATTTGTAGATGTTTTTAGCCCCTTTCAATGCCGTGAACACATTGGTTCTGCCCACTTCTCCATCTGAGGTCCCTATTTCACAACCATCTTTCAAAATGGAGGTATAAGCTTCTTGTATGCAGTTTATGATTGTAATTCTCTTCTTTTCATGCCATTTAATATAAAGGCCTCCCCATTGTTCGAGCTGGGCCCGGAGATGTAGTCCGAATTGGACGAACTCTGTTATCAAGCTTTGGTGTCTTCTTTTTGTGCCTTTTATGTGTTTTCTTCTTCTTTTCTTGTGTGCACATTAAATTTCTGTGTTAAGCTGCAACTTTACATGTGATTCTTTTCATACATCTATAAGCAAAAGTATCTTGGATCAAGTGGTATCATGTTTGTATGCTAACAAGAAACAGGCTTCAAAGAGGCGAAGGGTAACTAGAACCTTTCGATCCAGAGGCAGGCCGTGCACCTTGAAGAAGAAACATGGCTGAAGATGAAGCTCATCTTGAAGAGGAGCGTAATTTCAGAAAGAATTTCTATTCAATGGTAGAGAATATCAGTTAGTTGGTTTTAACGCTGGAGAAAGCAGAGGAAAGAAACCCAGAAGGACAAGGTTTAGCACATGAGAATGGTGGAGAAGAACCCCCTCCTTCTCCTTCTGGGGGTGAAGGTTCTTCTTCCTCTCACCACCATAATCGTAGAAATTCAAAGGATGCATCTAAGAAACCCTTCCTTAAATTAGATGTTAAATTTGATCTTCCTATGTTTAGTGGGGAAAGTAACGCAAAGAAACTTAATAATCGGATTAGGCAGATTGAGGTCTGCTGCAGGATTCAACAGATCATGGAGGATGAGGCAAAGATCTAGCTAGCCTCTCTACCACTAAGTAGCACTGCTCTCGTCTGGTGGGAGAGCAAATTGTAGAGTAGTAAGAATGTGGGTAAGCTCTTTTCCTCATGGCCTGATTTCACTTCTGCATTAAAGGAACAATTTTATCCCTTAGGATACAAGCAAAAATCTTTGATGAATTGGCAATATTTAAGGCAAGGCAAAGGGTAGGAGGTTCAGAGTTTTATAGAAGAATTTAGGAAGCAAGCACTGAATTTGGGTATTGCACTTGATACACCTAAAGTTGTAACTAAGTATATTGGTTCACTGCATAGTTATATTAGACATTCATTGTTGTTGTTTGAACCAACCACTATTGATTCAACCAGCATAAAAGCAATTCATATTGAGAACATGGGCGAAAATGAAAGATATGATCAGTCCCGAAAGCCACCGTTCAAACCTCCCAATGGAAAATCCAAAGCGAAATGGAAAGGGAAGGAGAAGAAAATAGCAACAACCAAAGAAGGAGAGCGGCCTTATTGCAATCAATGCAAGAAGGAAGGACACGATGACAATCATTGTTGGAAGCAACACCCAAAAAAGCGTCCAAAGAAGTATGGAGGAAAAGGGAAGCAAAAGACAGTGGCAGCGGCACAACAAGACCTTGGATTGGATTTGGGGGATGAAGCGCTGATCACAACAGCAGGAAAAAAAGGTACTCTTACACCTCATGTTAATTCTGAATCGAATGAAAGTACCAGTTCTGTAAATGAGTCCCTTTTGAATGAATGAAAAAGAATTGAATTGTTTCATATCAGAGTTGTTGTAAATCATACTAAAGTTGACACTCTGTTTGATACTGGGTCCCAAACAAACTTAATTGCAGAATCCCTGGTAAAGAAACTCGTCTTGGAGACAAAGCCATACCCAAAACCTTACCTACTGGGATGGATACATGATAAAGCAAAAATGAATGTAACCCAGCAGTGTAAAGTCAAATTTGTGATCGCTTCTAAGCTCATAGATGAAGTAGAGTTGGATGTAATACCATTGGATATCTATGGCATGGTGTTAGGGAGCCCATACCTGTATGATAGAAAGGCAGTCTTTTTCTGTCATGAAAACAAATATCAAATCACCAAGGATGGGGTAGAATATATAGTGAGGGATCATCAAAATAAATTAATGCCAGCCTTGAAAGCATTGGACAAATGAAAAGACTGGTGAATTCCAGTAAAGGATGCATGCTTATGGTTGTAAGGGAAAAAGAGGTAGAATTTGCTGATGCTTTCTAGGGCTGCGATCGGGAGCATAAACAGGAATTATCTGAATTGATTTTTAATTATGACGAGTTGTTTCAGGAACCGAAGGGATTAACTCTGAAGAGGGAAATCCAACATGAAACCCATCTACAACATGATGCCCCTCTACCAAATATTGGCATGTACAAGATTTCAGCTACTGAGATGGAGGAAATCAAGAAACAAGTGCAGGAATTGCTGGATCAAGGCGTCATCAGGTTGAGCACCTCTCCATGTGGTTCGTTGATTGTTTTAGTGCCAAAGAAAGATGGCACCTGGAGGATGTGCGTGGATTACCATGTGCTCAAAAAGATCATGGTGAAAAATCGCTATCCCCTTCCACACATGGATGATTTATTAGACCGATTAAAGAGTGTTGTTTATTTCACAAAGTTGGATTTGCGTAGTGGTTATCACCAGGTCAGAATTGTGGAGCAGGACATGTGGAAAACTGCCTTCAAGACCAAGCAGGGGCTGTTAGAATGGATGGTGATGCCATTCGGACTTTGCAACTCTCTAGCCACTTTTATGAGGGTTATGAATGATATATTTCAGCCTTTCATTGATGAACTTGTTCTTGTGTATTTAGATGATATACTAGTCTTTAGCAAGAGTTGGGTTGATCATGTGTGTCATGTAAAGAAAGTGCTTGATGTACTGAAAAAAGAAAAACTCTTTGTAAAATTGTCAAAGTGTGAGTTCGGGAAAACCTCTTTAGGTTACCTAGGTCATATTGTTGGTCATGGTCAGTTAAAAATTGATCCCTCTAAAGTTGAAGAAATTGTAAATTGGCCTAAGCCTACTAGTGTAACCGAGGTCTGTAGCTTTCTAGGTGCAGTCCAGTATTGGAGGAGATTTATTGCTAATTTCTCTGTTATTGCAACACCTTTGCACGCATTGACAAGTGTGAAACAGGTCTTCCAATGGGGAGGAAGAC
This sequence comes from Pinus tabuliformis, assembly GCA_031772625.1. Classification (NCBI taxonomy): domain Eukaryota; kingdom Viridiplantae; phylum Streptophyta; class Pinopsida; order Pinales; family Pinaceae; genus Pinus; species Pinus tabuliformis. The sequence goes on from CM062809.1 coordinate 1,311,552,811, forward strand.
AGTAGAAGTCCTTCGAAACATTGAAGGAAAAGATCAACACCGCGCCATTCTTATCCTTACCTGATCTCTAACAGCCATTTGAGATCGAAATCGATGACAACGGTTATTTCATGGTAGCTGCACTGATGCAGCAAAAGAAGCCGATTTGTTACCATTCTGAGAAGTTTTCTCAAGCTGTGATAAACTATCCCACCTATGACAAGGAGCTTTATGCCTTGGTGCAAAGTGTGAAAAAGTGGAAACACTACCTGATCGGCAAGGAGACCATCATCCATACAGATCATCAACCCTTGTAGTACTTTTAGTCACAAACCAAGTTGCAGCAATCTCATCATTTCAGGTGGATGGGCTTTCTTCAAGAGTTTCATTTGGTAATAAAGTATAATAAGGGCACTAGCAATAAAGTGGCCGATATGCTATCTCGCAGTCCTATTTTTGCTTCTGTTATTTTGCATAATGCTTCATTATCTTTTGAGAGTTACGCTGAACAATATGCTAACGATGATGAATTTAAGGAGGTTTATGCAAAACTAACCCATGGTTCACAGGTGGAAAAATATCACTTGCAGGGCAAAAAGTACATGTAATTCGAGAGGCCCATGCCTCTCTTGTGTCTGGACACTTTGGTGTTGAAAAGACTTTGTCATGTACAAAGATTTTGTTTTTGGCCTCATATAAAAAACATTGTGACTCGTTATGTAAAGGGTTGTGTGATGTGTTCTGTTTCAAAGCCCTCTAGTAGAAAACTCATGCTCTACACACCACTCCCTATTCCGAGTTGTCCATGGGAAAGTGTGTCAATGGACTTTGTAGGAGGTTTACCTTTGTCTAGGAAGAGTCATGACTATCTGTATGTCGTCGTTGACTATTTTAGCAAGATGTGTATTCTTATGCCTTGTAAAAAGCATATTACTACAGAGCAGACTGCTTCTCTTTTCTTTTAGCATGTTTGAGTCCACTTTGGATTACCCACATCAATTGTGTTAGATCGGGACTCTCGCTTTCTTGGAGAGTTTTGGACCAGCTTGTGGAGGATGATGGACACCAAATTGAAAAGAAGCATGACATTTCACCTGTAGACTGACGGACAGACAGAGTTTGTAAACCGTACCATGGTACACTTATTACGAGGCTATTGTGGGAAACATCCCAAGTTGTGGGGTGAGCATCTCCCCTATGAACAACATTCCTACAACCGAGTAGTGCATTCATCTACATAGCGTTCACCATTCGAGACATGTTTTGGTTACCTACCAAAGGACCCTTTCGATATGGTCTTTGGAAGGGAAGATGGCTCTAGTGGACGTAATTATAGGGACAAAGCTCTGTAGTTCATTCAACGAATCCAATTGACTCACTAAGCAGTGCAAGAGCAGTTGGAGAAAAGTCAAGCCCGTTACAAGGCTCGACATGATAAACATCGAGTCGACCATAAATTCCAAGTGGGCGACAAAGTGTGGTTCCACATCAGTAAAGATAGGATGAAGGGAGAAGGAAAGAAGTTGCAACCAATTCGGTATGGACCATTCACCATTTTGGAGAAGATTGGGAACAATGCCTTTCGTCTTGACTTGCCGGTATATATGCATATGTACTCAGAAGTGAATGTGGAGAAGCTAAAGCTGTATGAACCACCTTTGATCATGGACACTGATGAGGTGGGCACAATTCCTACAGTCGATGATTTTGTACCAGAATATCTTCATGAGTTGCTCGAAGATATCATCCTCGATAGAAGAACCAGGACTTCATGGCGAGGAGATGTAGAACATCTTCAAGTTGGTTTCAAGGGAATGCACCCCAGCAAGGCCAAATAGTTGGAGAAAGAGAAAGTGAGGGAACAATTCCATCACTTTCCAATTGACTAATGAAATCTTTTGGTGGTCCAAAAGCTCCTCAATGGGGAGGATTGATCCATGTGGATCTTTAGGTACAATGGCATGGAAAAGCTTAGAAATAAAAAAGATCAGAATGAAGTCAACTCAGGACCAGAGCGTAGATCTCGTCATCCTGATTCCAACGGCATGAACGGTACTTCAATCCGAGTCCAAATGATGAAGTTATCGCGAAAGGAAGGTTGCTTTGTTCCTTAAGAAAATGAGGATTTTTCCTTTAAAAATGGGTTTAAGCCTTAAAAGGCAAAAATCACAATCAGAGGATCCATGGAGGCGGACTTAAGAAGGGCGCAGAGAAAACTTTGATCGCCGATCTCAAATTAAATCGGATTGGCGGACCAGAGAGCAATCGGGTCGAAGGAAGGTTATGGTTATATATATATATATATATCGACGATGGCCGGGGCTGACTTGCGATGTGATCGGCGATAAAGTATTGGGCTGATATGTGAGCGAGATGCCGATGTGATCGGCCAACGCCGATATCGGTGATCGGCAGTTGGCCATCCCCGATTAACAGGACTGTGGCACCCCAATATGCTGATTGCGATGTCGGGTCCGGACCTGATAAAGAATATACGCCCGATTTGATAAATTCTAAGTCCAGGTAAATGCGTTTTTGCTGAATTTTAGTGTTTTTTGGGATTTTTGGGTATTTATCATTACAATGATAAAGAGGCTATTTTTAAGGGTCAGTCGTGCCTACCAATCCTTCCATGCTACTGGCCTCTATTTTGAAGCAAGACAACCCCGATTTAAGCGGGATTTGTCCAAAAGACCCATTATAAAAGCTTGATGGTTGGAAAAGCAGAGAGAGAGAGAGGAAATTTGTAGCATTCTGTTTCGTTTGGCAGGAGGTCGATAGTGCACTTCGTCTATTTTGGACAAGTTGTAGATGTTTTTAGCCCCTTTCAACGCCACGGACGCATTGGTGCTGCCCACTTCTCCATCTGAGGTCTCCATTTCACAGCCATCTTTCAGAATGGAGGTATAAGCCTCTTGTATGCAGTTGATGATTGTAATTCTCTTCTTTTCATGCCATTTAATATAAAGGCCTCCCCATTGTTTGAGTTGGGCCCAGAGACGTAGTCCGAATTGGACAAACTCCGTTATCAAGCTTTGGTGTCTTCTTTTTGTGCCTTTTATGTGCTTTCTTCTTCTTTTCTTGTGTGCACATTAAATTTTGGTGTTAAGCTGCAATTTTACATGTGATTCTTTTCATACATCTATAAGCGAAAGTATCCTGGATCACTGCAATAGCCTCTGAACAACTAGATCACTGTCTTGTTGACCACCTCTATTTGACCATCTGTTTGTGGATGAAATGTTGCGCTCTTCTTCAATCTAGTGTGCATCAACTCCCATAGACTTGACCAAAACTTCCCAACAAATTGGGAATCTTGATCAGATACAATGGAAGTGGGTAATCCAAAATGAACCCATACATGCGGAAAGAACAACTTTGCTATTTGTTCAGCTGTAACCTGCTTGTTACAAGGTATCAAAATACACATTTTGTTGAACCTATCGACAATAACATATAAATAATCGCGACCTTTTCTAGATTTTGGCAATCCCCCAACAAGGTCCATGGAAACACTTTCCCAAGGACGAGAAGGAACTGGAAGTGGAGTGTACAAGCCTATTTTTCTATTACTGGGTTTGCTTTTAGCACACATAGTACACCCTTTTATATCTAGAAACTGTTTCATGATTTTGGGCCAATAACAGAACCTTTGCAACTGTGCAACTGTTTTACTTACACCAAAATGACCTGATATGAGAGAAGTATGTGCTTCTCAGATTATGTTAACTCTTTCAGTTTGTGGAATGCATAACTTTCCCAAATGATATAAGATTTGGTCCTTAACATAATAATCCAATTCTTCTACTTGTTTGCCATGACTTAAAGTTGCATATACATCTTTAAAATCTACATCTTGAGCATAATGTTCAATGTAGCTTTCATGCATTACTGAGTTATGCTTAAGTATAGCAGATGCATTTATGATTGGTCTTGATAACATATCTACAACCTTATTGTGTATGCCCTTCTTATATCTGATGACAAGATGAAATTGTTGTAGGAAACCCATCCACCTATAATGTCTTGATTGCTGGAATTTAGTTTGTGAGTGCAAATATTGAAGTGGTTGATGGTCTATATGTATAATTGTTTCTTTGCCCATTAGGTAATGTTTCCACTTTTTCACATGTTATCACTTAGAATTTTGTCAAGGTTAAAGAAAGAAATTTCCGAGGTAACCACAAACCAACTTTTATACTTTGGTGCTAGCCCACCTAAATCGAGAGAGGGCTCTCTCTTTATGATTTAGCTATGTTTGAAAGGATTTTAGACTAGTTATGAATGCTTTCAGGGGATTTTTGGTTGGGTGGTGGGATTCTGGGAAAAAATGGACAGAGCAAGGCCTTCAAGCCATTGGGCTATGGAGTCAATCAAAGAAATGGCTTAACTAGATCAGATCAATTACTAGGGGGAAAACTCACAGGGCAATATAGTGAAACAAGACGCAAATGCCAAGTTCAGATGGATGGATGAAATGGTATTAAATAGGGAGAAAGGGCAATGAAGAATCCTTTAACTGGGTTTAATATGTAGAATAGAGGGTACTCATTAACAAAAAGCAATTAAGAATTCTTTGTTAAATGGGTCACTGTGATAAACTATGAAAGCAGGGAGCATTTAAGAATTCCCTAACTATGATAGTCTAGAAGAAAACTTTAAGAGAGATAAACCTTTTAAAACAGATTGGAGCAAAGCAACTTCTGAAATATCATTATTTCATTTATCATTCAGATTTCATGAAAACACATATGATCATTAATAAACATAAGGGAAAAACAGTAAAACAAAAGAGATATAGAATACTTATTTGATTTCTGTTTGACACAAGTATCGTGTAAACTGTCTCAGCTTTATTCCTTGATCCAGCAAGCCATACAATGTTTGGTACAATAGCACTTTGATTCCAGAAGAAAATGTCTATAGAAATGTTGTATAATCCACCCAAAATACTTCAAATGAAGAAATATTTATACTAATTCTAAACTGAAATATCTTGAAGAAATATCAAGATTGGTTTTACAAATATCTCAAACTGTTTTACATTAATAGAACTTAAATAAAGGACATTCAAAAATAATGAATCTATCTGGCACTATTTATATGGATTTATGGTGAAAAACAAGAGAAAGTCGAATTTGATAGCAACTCTTAGTTGATGATGAGCATCCTAGTCACTAACTGCATCCTTCCTTTGTGCATTCTGCCCTAGAAATTCTACAAACTTAGGGTCCAATGATACGCTTGTATATCTCAATCCGTGATATATATGTAAAAAGTGAAAGAGGTTTTTGTAGATAGAAATGTTTTTGAGATAAACCTCTCTCCCTTTCCCAAAATTTAGCTCCAACAGTTCACAATATTCTCTGCAAAAAGATGTCAAAACAGGACTTTGCACAAACTAAAAAAATAGGCTGTGAAGACATGCACTTATCTCCATTTTGGTGATACCTGTGTAAAATGTGAGAGAATTTTTTGTGTATTATCCTTTTAGGAACAAAAACCTCCTCCATTTTCTCAAAATACTTCTTGGGTTGATCACAATAGTTTATGCAAAACTATGAATTAAACAGGAAATTTCTGAAGAATGTACCATTTCTGCTCTGATTTCATCTTTTAACCTTAAATTTCTTTTAACTGTTTTTCACTTTTTACTGTTTACTTTTACCACTCCGTTTTTTTTTTTTTATCTGTCTTCATTTTGACATGAATTTGTGTGCTCTATAACTATCTTCCCTGCTGTTTATCTTCATGCTAGCTGATTTTCTTGACTTGGTCTTTAATCTGATACTCTTTAACCCTGATACACTTTGACTATTCTTTACTGTGTCCTTTTACCTTCAATGTATATTTTAGGTTTTTACTGTCTGTTTCAACAATAAATCGTTTTAATTCCATGTTTCCTTTGCTTGTCTTTTTACTATATGTTTTATTTTCCATCTCTGTATGAATAGATTTGATAACAATCTTGGAGTAAACAGGTCTTATGACTAGTATTAGCACTGTTTATCCAAGGCTGTGGTCTTCTGATCACCTGTAAAACAAAACAAACTGTTAAGAAAGCATTGGTTTGCAGGGGAGGTCGAAAAGGTTTCATTTGAGCTTGAGAGGTCTGTGGAGTGAGTCCAGAGTGCTTTTCGGGAGGTAAACCATGCTCGAATCAGTTAACAGAGGCTTCAGGTGGCGCAAATGGGTTACATAGGATTTTATTGCACAATTAGGTGAAAAACGAGCAAAACTGGGGTTTTTGTGTTTAAACGGGTAAATGGTTGATATTTGCGGTAAGCTTTGAATGAACAGTGGACAATTTGTCATATGTGGGGAGTGGGAAGTGGGGGCTGTAAGAGGATTTCATCACACTGCTTATGGGCGGTAAATGGTTTTGGAGGAGGGTCACACGATTCCATTGATCGCTTGACACGTTGCATCGATGAGTTTTGGAAAACCGCCCATATCGCACGCTTAACGTTCAACTGAAGGGCCCGCGCGATATGATCGATAGCCGTCAAATCTACGAAATCTGATCGGACGGTAGTACACTATGGAAAGTGGTGGGGAGTTAAATGGAGGGGCCCGACCATAATTAAATGACTTAATCATATCGGGGGAGATGTGATTGGATGATAAGTTATTAATTAATCCAAATGGTTAATTAATCCTTTGTTAACGTGGCAGGGGGTTGGGTTCTTAATTAGTGACGAGTTGACTAATTAATCCTGCTTATCAAATTCTATTATGGTTATTTTGCAACCACGGGGTAGGATACATATTTATTTTGGGATTTTTATTAATAATATGGGAAAGGGTAATTTGTTTCAGGAGTTAAATAAATAATAAGAATTAAGAGTTAATATGACCTTGTAGGATATGAAATGCGCTAAGTTAAATATTTCCAAAATCATTTTCATCATATAACATTATAACTTAGGCTAATTGTATTTGGGGGTTCTGTATAAAGAATATTTTAATATTCCTAAGTAAAATAGTGATTTACTTAGGAAAAGCATTTGAAGGGGATGAGTGAATTATGAAGGGGGGTGAATATTGATGAAGGGGCTTAATCACTTAGGCATTATAAATGATTGGGCTGAGGGTCCAGTCCCTCCAGAAGTCAAAGAAATGCTCTAAGCCCCTTTAATTTGGGTAGGTGCCTTTTAGTACTTAGGGGAATTTAGTAAAAATTTGGGGAAAAATGAGTAAGGAAGCTAATTAGTTTGACTTTGAGTTCCTGATGTACAGTTTTCAATGTGAATTGTGCTTTGTCCAAGTAATAAAAGTAAAAGATTTAAGCATAAAACTTAACCATTCACCACACATTTATTTTGCAACCATCATCTACTTACCCTACCTACTTTATCCTAGCATTTTCACTTCTTTATTAGGGTGCACTTAAACTGGCAAACCCTTATCAAACTTTCTTTTCTTTTACATAGTGATATCTATCTAAATCTACACTTATTACATCCAAGGGCTCAGATTACACTGTTGAGCTCCTTTTATTTACTCTACTTATCTACCAAGATTAAACTGTTTGGTCAGATCTTTATTCTCTACTTCTAAAACATGAAATTGAAAATATGAACTAGCCAAGCTTAAACTGTTTGACTATTCATGAATTGTGGCATAGGTGACAAGCTGCACACAATTTTTTATTATACAAAAGTAAAAAAGTAGTGGCATTTATACTTGCACACTTTCATGGTCTTTTCTTTTTGTTGGGGTTCATTTTCTTTCCTTTTTTGACCTTTTCTTTATTCTTTTTACCCTTTTATTCTTTTTCTAGGGTATACCCTCTTTACATTTTTTAATTTTTATTTTTCACAAATATGGAAAACCTTTGCAAAAGAAAAGGTATGTACATATTATAGAGTTAAAATCAGCCAATCATAAATTATGACACCTATTGGTATAGGAACCTAACAGTGGCTCCACTTGGGGATGACATTTCCTTCTGAAATGTCAAGAACACTGTCGACTAGTAGCCTAATCCATTGGGCCAATCCCACACATGTGTATGCTCTGTTGTATAATCTTTGTGACTGAAAATATTGAACTGAAACTATACCCTTTTCTTCAAACTGAAATATGATCTAACATAAACTTGTTGATGGAAAATGAATTTATTCAAACCGAAATCTTACCTACTTACTCTAATTAGCTTTCGCTGGTTAGGTAAAATGAAACAACCAATGCAACCACTCAAGCATCATATACATTGGTTACTTTTGTTTCTTGTGCTTGTTGGTGGTTAAAATTGAGATCTTGAAATCAAATATAGCTTTGTTGACCTTTGAGAAGATAAGGAAATTCCTGATTTCCTTTGTTGACTCTAGAAATTGTAGAAAAGGATCTTGTAAAATATATACACTATTCTTGAACTGACTCAAACAACTGTATGTCTGTTGTGTATGGCCTACATGCCATGAAACTTAAATAATACCTTCATTTTTAACACCCTGCAAACTTTTAGATGAGCTTTGTGATGATATTTCTACTGATTGTAGTGTTTGTCTGGTGAAACTATTATCATCTTGATTTTGACTTTCACGGTCTGTTAATGGAGAAAAATTCTGATTGCATTCATCATTCAACCTATCAGCTATTGGATCATAAAGAACTTGGAAGGATTGACGCAACTTATTACATATAGGTTCAAATGGAACTTCATAAATTTTTACAAGCTACTCCTCCTTTTCTTTAAAATTTTTATACCACATTTCCTTTAAAAATTGAAATGATTCAAAACAAAGAGGTAGGGAATCATCTTGGATCATTTGATCATATGTTCTGGCTTCCAAGTCTTCTTCTGCAACCTGACATTCAATGGCATTTTGGGGCTACAAATCTAGGTATGAGAAATCTTGCACAAGAATTTTATTTCCCTCTAGATGGTTAATATCAAAACTTGTTGGCATTTGATTTCTAATTGCATGAAAGTTATCTCTAATAAACTGAAACGAAGAAAAACAAACTGGTAAAGTTCCTTCATTGATTTCAAAATTTTATGCACTTTTCTCCTCATTCTCATTGCTGAAATGAACAAGTTGATCACTATTTTCAAGCTATTGAATATGAACTTCCTTATTCCTCAAATTAGCTTTTGATTCCTCTGCAAAGTTAGTTTGGATTTGAAGAACATAATTATCATCATACTGATCATATTTGGGAAAATAATCAAAAGAAGTAATGTCATCTAACATACATATTAGATCATGAGATTGCTCCTCCACATATTGCTCTATGAATCTATCTTCTGGTCTATGGTAGATTGAGTTGGTAGGAATTTGTTCATGAATATCAACCTCTTCTTTTTGTGAAACAAATGTGTCATGGTTATTTTGAACAAAAAATTCAACTTTCATTGTGATCTTATGAATCATTTCCTCTGTTTTCTTTATCAAAATGTCGAGTTTTTCCTCTTTTTCTACTTTCAACTTTTCTCTTCTAATTTGCAGATTAACTTCTACATCTATTGCCATGTTCTGCATCTGTTCCATTTTTGAGGGGTTTCTTTCTCTTAGATGAAATTCTATCTCTGAATCAAATGTTCTTGGGTAATGCAAAAGAATTGAACCAGGGGGAGGTCTTATATTTAATGGTATTGAATAATAGGCTTGATTAAATCTATCTGAAAATTGTTGTATTGTTTCGTCTGACTGTCTTTTTAACTGATTATATTCTTCTATGATCACAAGAATATTGAATTTAATTATCTATCTATCAAGGAATAGTTTGAGAAACTTCTCGAGATTTGAGATGCTTGCCTTAGGCAGCGTTTTGAACCAATTATTGACTTTGTCTTGCAAAGAAAGAGCAAAAAGCCTAATATTGACATCCTCTTCATCTACTTCAAATAAGTTAAGATAATATTCAAAATCTTGAATTTGTTTTCGGGCAGTGATACCATTCTCTCCATCAAACCTAGGGAGGTGCTTGGGATAATCGTTATGGAAAGCATGGAGTTTAGGAGGTAAAATGAGTGGTTTATATCTATCAGGAACTTTACAAGGTATAGGAACATGTACAGGGATTGTATGATTAGTCTTGATTGTTTCAGATTCTTTGATTGGAATGTGATCCCCATTAGATTCAGAAGACTATTGTTCAAATGTGTAAGGAGACTTTGTATCTACAACTTTTAAAGGGAAATAATAAAAAATTAATCTAAAATCTTCTCTAAAATACAATATACATTGGAAAACTTTATCAATGAGAAAGAACATAATGTCTTGGATAACAATCCAAGTTAAAAGCCTGATATTTTCATACAGTTCTCTTAGGTTCATTCTTCCAGTGGAGTCTTGATTTTGGAATTGATTTGGAGTCGCCAGGTGGATGATTTTAACCTTTGTGTTTCTGATCACTGTCCACCATCATAGATTAGATCTAAACCTGTAAAATAATTTTGAAGAAAATGTTAGCTCTCCCCAGTATGGTCGCCACTATGTTATCATTCAAAATTTTCTCAAGGTTAAAGAAAGAAATTTCTGAGGCAACCACAAACCAACTTTTAAACTTAGGTGTTAGCCCACCTAAATCTAGAGAGGGTTCTCTCTTTATGATTTAGCTATGTTTGAAAGGATTTTAGGCTAGTTATGAATGCTTTCAAGGGATTTTTGGTTGGGTGGTGGGATTCTGGGAAAAAATGGACAGAGCAAGGCCTTCAAGCCATTGGGCTATGGAGTCAATCAAATAAATGGCTTAACTGGATCAGACCAATTACTAGAGGGAAAACTCACAGGGTAAGATAGCAAAACAAAAGGCAAATGCCAAGTTCAGATGGATGGATGAAATGGTATTAAACAGGGAGAAAGGGCAATGAAGAATCCTTTAACCGAGTTTAATATGCAGAATAGAGGGTACTCATTAACAAAAAGTAATTAATAATTCTTTGTTAAATGGGTCACTGTGATAAACTATGAAAGCAGGGAGCATTTAAGAATTCCCTAACTATGATAGTCTAGAAGAAAACATTAAGAAAGATGTTAGATTTTAGGCTTCTGTGGGAGTTTTTTGATTCGTGATCCGGATTAACCACAGTCTTCAGTTCATTCTTCCAACGTTTCAAACCCCAAAGGGGGTCCATCATCAGGACAAACTAGAAAGAATAAGAATGAGAAATTATTGAGAGAGAAGAGAATTGCAGCAAAGCAACTTCTGAAATATAATTATTTCGTTTATCATTAAGATTTCATGAAAACACATATGATCATTAATAAACATAAGGGAAAAACAGTGAAACACAAGAGATATAGAATGCTTATTTGATTTCTGTTTGACATAAGTATCCTGTAAACTGTCTCAGCTTTATTCCTTGATCCAGCAAGCCATACAAAATTTGGTATGATAGCACTTTTATTCCAAAAGAAAATGTCTATAGAAATGTTGTAGAATCCACCCAAAATACTTCAAATGAAGAAGTAGTTATACTAGTTCTAAACTGAAATATCTTGAAGAAATATCAAGATTGGTTTTACAAATATCTCAAACTGTTTTACATTAATAGAACTTAAATAAAGGACATTAAAAAATAATGAATCTATTTGGAAATATTTCTATGGATTTATGGTGACAAAGAAGAGAAATTCGAATTTGATAGCAACTCTTAGTTGATGATGAGGCATCACAGTCACTAACTACATCCTTCCTTTGTGCATTCTACCCTAGAAATTCTGCAAACTTAGGGTCCAATGGTATGCTTGTATATCTCAATTCGTGATAGGTATGTAAAAAGTGAAAGAGGTTTTTTTAGACATGAATGTTTTTGAGATAAACCTCTCTCTATTTCCCAAAATTCAGCTCCAACTATTCACAATAGGCTCTGTAAAAAGATGTCAAAACAGGACTTTGCACAAACTGAAAAAATAGGTTGTGAAGACATGCACGTATCTCCAATTTGGTGATACCTATGTAAAAAGTGAGAGAGTTTTTTGTGGATTAGCCTTTTAGGAACAAAAAACTCGTCCAATTTCTCAAAATACTTCTTGGGTTGGCCACAATAGTTTGTGCAAAACTATGACTTAAACAGGAAATTTCTAAAGAATGTACCATTTTTGTTATGATTTCATCTTTTAACCTTAAATTTCTTTTAACTATTTTTCACTTTTACTTTGGATAAAATTCATTGTTGCTAGTAAAAGTGTTTTCATATCTGTTTAACTCTTATTGCATCCATGTTTACTTTTACTGTTTACTTTTTATTGTTTACTTTTACCACTCTGTTTTTTTTTATTATCTGTCTTCATTTTGACATGAATTTGTATGCTCTGTAACTGTCTTCCCTGCTGTTTATCTTCATGCTAGCTGATTTTCTTGACTTGGTCTTCAATATGATACTCTTTAACCCTGATACACTTTGACTATTCTTCACTGTGTCCTTTTACCTTCACTGTATATTTTAGGTTTTTACTGTTTGTTTCAACAATAAATTGTTTTAACTCCATGTTTCCTTTGCTTGTCTTGTTACTGTATGTTTTATTTTCCATCTCTGTATGAATAGATTTGATAACAATCTTGGAGTAAACAGGTCTTATGACTAGTATTAACATTGTTTATCCAAGGTTGTGGTCTTCGATCACCTGTAAAACAAAACAAACTGTTAAGAAAACATTGGTTTGCAGGGGAGGTCAAAAAGGTTTCATTTGAACTTGAGAGGTATGTGGTGTGAGTCCAGAGTGCTTTTTGGGAGGTAAACCATGTTCGAATCAGTTAACAGAGGCTTTAGGTTGCGCAGATGGGTTACATAGGGTTTTACTCCACAATCAGGTGAAAAACGAGCAAAATTGGGGTGTTCGTGTTTAAACGGGAAAATGGTTGATATTGGCGGGTAAGCTTTGAATGAGCAGTGGAAAATTTGTCATATGCAGAGAGTGGGAAGCGGGGCCGATAAGAAGATTTCATCGCACTGCTTATGGGAGGTAAATTGTTTTGAAGGAGGGTCGCGTGATTCCATTGATCGATTGACACGTTGCATCGATGAGTTTTGGAAAACCGCCCATATCGTGCGCTTAATGTTCGACCGAAGGGTCCGCGTGATATCAACGATAGCCGTCAGATCTGGGAGATCTGATCGGACAGTAGTCGACAATGGAAAGTGGCGGGGAGTTAAATGGAGGGGCTCGACCATAATTAAATGACTTAATCTTATCGGGGGAGATGTGATTGGATGATAAGTTATTAATTAATCCTTTGTTAACGTGGCGGGGGGTTGGGTTCTTAATTAGTCATAGGTTGACTAATTAATCCTGTTTATCAAATTCTATTATGGTTATTTCGCAACCACGGGGCGGGATATATATTTATTTTGGGATTTTTATTAATAATACGAGAAAGGGTAATTTGTTTCGGGAGTTAAATAAATAATAAGAATTAAGAGTTAATATGACCTTGTAGGATATGAAATGCACTAAGTTAAATGTTTCTGAAAGCATTTTCATCATATAAAATTATAACTTAGGCTAATTGCATTTGGGGGTTCTGTATAAAGAACATTTTAATATTCCAAAGTAAAATAGTAATTTACTTAGGAAAAGCATTTGAAGGGGATGAGTGAATTATGAAGGGGGGTGAATATTGATGAAGGGGCTTAAGCACTTAGGCATTATAAATGATTCGACTGAGGGTTTGGTCCCTCCAGAAGTCAGAGAAATGCTCTGAGCCCCTTTAATTTGGGTAGGTGCATTTTAGTACTTAAGGGAATTTAGTAAAAATTTGGGGAAAAATGAGTAAGGAAGTTAATTAGTTTGACTTTGAGTTCCTGATGTACTATTTTCAATGTGAATTGTGCTTTGTATAAGTGATAAAAGCAAAAGATTTAAACATCAAACTTAACCATTCACCACACATTTATTCTGCAACCATCATCAACTTACCCTACCTACTTTATCCTAGAATTTTCACTTCTTTATTAGGGTGCACTTACACTGGCAAACCCTTATCAAACTTTCTTTTCTTTTACATAGTGATATCTATCTAAATCTACACTTATTACATCCAAAGGCTCAGATTACACTGTTGAGCTCCTTTTATTTACTCTACTTATCTACTTACCTGCCAAGATTAAACTGTTTGGTCATATCTTTATTCTCTACTTCTAAAACATGAAATTGAAAATATGAACTAGCCAAGCTTAAACTGTTTGACTATTCATGAATTGTGGCATAGGTTACAAGCTACACACAATTTTTTATGATACAAAAGTAAAAAAGTAGTGACATTTAGACTTGCACACTTTCATGGTCTTTTCTTTTTTGACCATTTCTTTATTCTTTTTACCCTTTTATTCTTTTTCTAGGGTATACCCTCTTTACATTTTTTAATTTTTATTTTTCACAAATATGAAAAACCTTTGCAAAAGCAAAGGTATGTACATATTACAGAGTTAAAATTAGCCAATCATAAATTATGACACCTATTGGTATAGGAACCTAACATCACACTCTGCACTAATGCATACAATTCTTTGTCATATGTGGGATAATTAACTACTGCAGAATTAAATGTCTCAGAATGATAGCATATGGGTTTACCATGTTGCGTTAACACTGCTCCCATGGCATAGTCATTGGCATCTGTTTCAATCTCAAATGGATGTTGAAGATCTAACAATGCTAGTACTGGTGTTGTACTATTTTTTTCTTTTAAGGTGTTGAAGGCTTTTTGTTGTTTGCCTCCCCACTGAAACACCTTGTTCAATCCTGTTAAAGCATGTAAGGGAGTTGTAATTAAGGAAAAGTTAGCAATAAACTTTCTCCAATATTGTGCTGCTCCTGGGAAACTCCTAATTTCTGTAGCAGATTTGGGTTTAGGCCAGTTCACAATGACTTCAACCTTAGAGGGATCTATCTTCAATTCACCACCCCCTAGAATATGACCCAAATAATTTAAATATGTTTTTCCAAATTCACATTTTGATAACTTCACATAGAGATCTTCTCTTTTCAAAACATTTAAAGTCTGCTTTACATGATTCAAATGTTCTTCCCATGTTTTACTAAAAACAATAATGTCATCTAAATATACAATTACAAAATCATCAATAAAAGGTCTGAGTACATCATTCATAACTCTCATGAAAGTGGCAGGAGCATTAGTTAAGCCAAAAGGAATAACCAGCCATTCATACAACCCTTGCTTTGTCTTGAAAGCATTCTTCCATGCATCTTGTTCTACAACTCTGATCTGATGATAACCACTATGCAAGTCTAACTTGGAAAAGTAAACTGCTTCTTTCAACTAATATAATAGATCATCAATGTGAGGAAGAGGATAATGATTCTTGATCGTTATCTTATTCAGTGCTCTATAATCAATGCACATCCTCCACGAACCATCTTTCTTTCTCACTAGTACGATTGGAGATCCACATGGTGATGTGCTTGGTCTTATGAACCCCTTATCGAGAAGCTCCTGTACCTACTTCTTGATCTCTGCATTCTCTAAAGCGGATAACCTGTACATTCCGATGTTAGGTAATGGAGCATCTTGCTGCAAATTAATATCATGTACTATTTCCCTTTTGGGTGGCAGACCTTTAGGTTCTTGAAATAAGATATCATGCCCTAAAACAACTTTAACTAAATCAACTTTCTGTTTAGCATCACAACCTTCAAATACATTGGTTTTATTAGGGTTCTTTTCCTTTACAACAATTAGTAAAAATTGCTTGCATGAATTTACAATTATTTTCATCTGCCCTGAGTTTATGAGAGAATAGTTATTTTTGAGTTTATGAGCTCTTACAATATATTCTATTCCATCTTTAGTGAGTTGATACTTATTTTCAACTCTATAGAAAATGGATTTTCTATCATACAAGTAAGGACTTCCTAAAATAATACCACATATATCCAAGGGAACTATATCTAACTCAACCTCATCTACAGATGTTGACCCAATAGAAAACCTAAGTCTACATTGTCTAGTCACTTGTAGCTTTGCTTTATCACATACCCAACCTAATGGATATGGCTTCTTGTGATGTGTTGTTAGTAATCCCAACTTCTTTACAATTGTTTCAGAAATCGAGTTTACTTGTGATCCACTATCAATAAAGTATCAATCTTTTGGTGCTTGGAAATAACTCTAATATGAAAAAGCTCATATCTTTTCCTCTCATTATCTTCATTATCAATAGATTGCGTAGAATTACTTGTAGATGCTTCAGAATTTTAATCTTTTATACTTGTGGTTGTGACTGTTGTTTCATCACCTGATTCTGACCCCAAGTCTTTCTGAATAGCAGCAACAGTCTTCTTCTTCTTACCACCGAACTTCTTAGGTTTCAACTCTGGATGAAAAGACCAACAGTGTTCATCATCATGTCCATCCTTCTTGCAATGAGCGCATGAAGGTTTGTCCTTCTGTACAATGTTTGTATTCCTCTCCTTCCATTTCAACTTCTTCTTTTCCTTGTTCTTGCTTGCAGAAGGTTTTGATGATCCCCCAATCTTTGGGTTCACATTCTTGCCTCTAGCTTCTAGATGTGTAGCTTGAACTGATACATCATCTAGGCTAGTGGGATTAAACATGAGAATGGTGTGCTTCAAATAGCTATGCAGACCACCTATATATTTCAAAAAAGTTTTAGGTGAGTCTAGAGATATGCTTAGAATTAAAGCTCCTTTTCTAAATTCTTCTGTATAACTTTGTACACATTGGCCCTTTAATTGGCGAAGAGTTTGCCAACTCATTATTGCTTGCTACATATAAGCTAGAGGATATAGTTTTGTTTGATGGCAGAAACAAATTCATTCCAGGTAGAAAGAATTTTACCATGTCTCTTCAGATCAGCTTGTGTCTTGCCTTCCCACCACACTAGTGCAGTTCCTCCAAAACGAAGGCTAGCTAGTTGAATTTTCTCCTTTCTGAATCAATTTTCTACACCCTGCAATATACGTCAATCTGTCTAATCCAGTTATCTATCTTTTCTGCATTTAGTTCTCCATCATAAATTTTCAAATAAAACTTTACATCTAATTTAATTAAAGAAGTTTTCTTCTTTTTCTTATCAAGGCTAGTTTTATGTGAAGAAGATGATGAGGATGATGAAGGTGATGATGGAATAGATGGTGGAGAAGGCCTCTCTTATTTTCCTTTGCCTTCTAGATGGGCAACTAGAAGAGGCTCCTCTGCTCCATTATCTGGTTGAGATGCTGAAGTGCTTTCACCTCAGCCTTTCTTAAGTTCCCGATACATCTCTTCCACCATGGCCTGAAGTGCCTTAAAATATTCCATAAATTGAGATTCTGCTCCCAAGGGAGTTTCTTCTGCCATTTTCCTTCGAGGATAGACTCTTCCAATTTTTGGATTGGCCCCAAAAATTTCTGCTTTTCCCAGTTTGAGCTTTGACCTAGTTAGCATTCAAAAAAATATCTAGCACAAGATTATCTAACCTTAACAAACCAAAAACCAAAAGCTCTGATACCACTTGATCTAAAAATGAAGATCTTAGATTATTTTTAAGGTATTACAAACTCATGTGCAGGATTTGCGTATATTACTTAGTGTAATGGATTGAAAATATTGCGAATAATATAGACAATGAGCAGTTAGAGAAACATAATAGACAAACACACATAACACAACAAATAATCAAGGAGTTCACCCAAAACTTTTGGGCTACGTCTCCTAGTCTAGCTTTCAATGGTGACCTCTCTATTATGTCTTCAAGAGTAGAGTTTTTACAAATGTGAGCTCAAATTGAGTCTCAACACAATAGGAATAAAACAACAGGGCTTTACTTGGATCCCCCAAGTCTTTCTGAGTACATAGACTCTCCCTCTCACTCGCTGTCTCTATTTTCTCTCTGTCTCAGCACAACCTGCCCCTATCTTTATCATTCAGTGGCTTTTAAGCCAATCAGTGCTTGTTCATTCGTTTTCCCTTTTGGGTTCTCTGGCTGCCAACCTCTGTCCACTCAAATCCCCTCTAAGCATTAAACAATCATTGTTAAACGTCTTCAGGGATGGTGGCCACCTATTTTGTAACGGAAGGGACCATCGGCGTGTTAAAATCCCAAAATATCATTCCTCTGTTTACACAGAGAAATACACATAAAACGCTGTAAAATCCACAAAAATACCTTTTATCGGACTTGAAATATTATGGAATCCGCCCTAAACTCCGTCGGGTCTGCCTTTAAATTGCTGTTGAAAATCGCTTAGCTGTGGTTTCCTTCGTATTTGGGTTTATAGCAAAGAACCCCAAATACAAAGATAAACCGACAAAATGCTCCATATCAGACTTCAAATATTATGATATCGCATTCATAACCATTTCAGGTCCGTCTATATATCGCTATCGCATATCCCTTTTGGCTTCCGATCGTCGATTGCTTCGATCGGCATTATCAGCTATCAACACATCGACGTATTGCATGGGCGCTAGCCTATGGCATGTTGTATCAGCCCCACTCCTTGGTATCAATGTGATGCGATAATGCGATGTGATATATCGCAATCACATATCACATGGTCTTCCGGCCATTGGTAAGTCCTCCCTTGCGTTTTAGCGATGTGATATTGCCAGTGAATCTGGACCTTTGATCTGTGCGCTTGATCGACGGTCCTCATTGACTCGCGTTGATCCCTATCGTGATTTTCACATGGCTACCTCCGATAGACTCCACTTGCCACCTTCGACTGTGATATTCCAATTAGATCTGGACCATTGATCGGCCAGATCCGACGGCTCCTGTGCAATGTTGTTTTAGCCTTCGAGAGGCTCTATTTTCACCATTTCTTCATGTTTTTCTCGTGCGATAGTGTTTTCCGCCTTTTGTAAAGGTTTTTTCCATGCGATAGAGTTTAAGTATTTGAATACTTAGAGGGTTTTTAGGATCCTTTTTGGATCATTCGTAGTTTCGGGGCTCAAGCGACACCCTCGGCCACTAAGACTATGCAACATGCAGTCTCTCCCTTAGTCTTTCCAGGTTGAGACGATGCATTTCTTAGTCTCAAGCCTCAATTTTCTCCCCTAGCTACTGAGACTGTGTAATTTGTAGTTCTTGAAGCTGGTCCCTTCCCCCCAGCTCAAGAAATTGCGTAATTTCCCCCCTCGATCTTTCTTTCTGAGTCATTTTTCTGAAGCTAATTTGTGTTTGCCATGAGTGCATTTTCCTCTTACAAGTATTACAGTTCTTGAGCACTTCTCTTGATCAGTCACTATTGTCATGGCCCCCAAGAGATCTTTGTCAAAGGACACTATAGAAAGAAACATCATGGAGGTAGTTGAGAGTACTCTAGTGAACTTTCCAGTTCTCTTAGATACTCAGTTGTTTATAGAAGAGGAGTCAAATATCACATGGCACAAAGTGAATGAGGCATTCTCAGAAAGAAGCTTCAAAGCAAATATTGAAGACTGACAGGTGTATATCATTGTCCAAAGGCTAGGGCCACACAAGGTTGCATGTAGGTACTTGATATGAAAATGGGGCACTAAAGGCTTCTTGTCAACTTATAAGAAACTCTCTCACTTCCAAAGCTTAAATATTTCCCAAATCTTATGATTAACCAATGTCGGAATTAAAAG
Organism: Pinus tabuliformis; assembly: GCA_031772625.1. NCBI lineage: Eukaryota > Viridiplantae > Streptophyta > Pinopsida > Pinales > Pinaceae > Pinus > Pinus tabuliformis. The sequence continues at coordinate 1,311,572,320 of CM062809.1, forward strand.
TACTTGAAAGAGGTGTATGCTTGTGTTTGTTTTTAACTGTTAAGTGCCTTAAGTTCTGTTGCTTATGCTGCTATTTAAATACATGTAACATTAAATAATGCAGCAAATAAACAAACACACAAGACAAAAATATAATATGGAGTTCACCCTGATAACTTGGGCTACGTCTACTTGAGCTCTAGTCAACTCGACTAGGCTCTTTGGGATTATGGCTGAAATCTTTTTACAAGCTCCACGCTCAACTCCATTGGTTTACACTGAACCTATGGGTTTAGAATGCCATCTTACCCCGTTGGTTGTCCTCACTCTATAGACAGATCTAGGCTTCTCTGGACTTGACTCCTTCAATCTGTGCTCTGAGCTTCTTGAGCTTCTGGCTTCTCTGACTCCCTCAAAATTCTCTTAATTGTCTCTGGAATGCCTTCTTCTGTCTTCAACACATTCTGGACACCAGCAACAGCTAGATCATTTGATCTCTCTGCTGTTCTGCAGCTCCACTACAGCACCATGGCTCTTAGAAGTTTTCTTTGAGCTCTATGGCTCTGAGGCTCTGCCTCCAACCTCTGGTGGTTATGCCTCTGTCAAGCACTCTGGCTCTACAGCTCTGTTGCTCTGGCTCTCGGCTCTAGCTCTGGCTCTTGGCTTTGGCTCTGGCTCTCACGAGCTTCTCTTAGCCTCTGCGTGCCTCTGTAATTAGCTTGACCTCCAAGAGAGTCTCAACAACCTTCTAGTGACATTCAACAACTTTTTCTTGCTGTCAATTGAGCTCCCTGGTTCACTCGACCTCCAAGTGTCTCCAAAACTCTCTACGCTGCCTCCCAATCGTGCTCTTTGTCTTTTGTGAGGCATTCTTCGAACCTGCAGCTTCCACAACCATTCCTCTATCCCTTCGATCATGAGGAATCATTCCTTTTTCTGGCTCTGCCTCTTCGCGCTTCAAAACACATCCCTGTTATAGAAATGCCCGCCTCCAGTGTGGCACAAGGGATGATGGTTGTTTCCAAATGGAAATGAACTGGAGGGTATAGGAAACCCGGTCGTTTTGGCCTTTCTGTATAGAAGTGCTGAAAGTGAAATATATCAGAAAATACATAGGCAAACGCATGAAAACACATTCATTAGCTGTGAGCCGGAACTAAAAATGCATTCAATCGCATCTATATCCCTCTTGGGTCTGTCTATCATCGTAAATAGAAATCGCATAGGCGGGGGGTCAAAAAACCCAAATACAAAGGAATACATTGAAAATCCGCATAACCTGGATTTCAAATTTTATGCAATCACATTTATAATCCTTATCGGGTCCAACTTTAATCGGCATATCACAATCACATGTCACATAGGTGCATTGGCCCTTTGTATCGAGGATTCGCTGATCGCTGATATCGGTGTATCGCTGTCGGCCCCATCACCATATCGACATATCGCAATATTGCTATCGCAACGGCCCCGGGGGTCTCCCCTTTGACTGTGCCAATCGCCAATCTGTCGATCGGCCAATCGCAATGGCAATCACTCATCGCAATCACTATCGCTATGGCCCAGGGGTTCTTTCCATATACCATGGAACACGCCGACACCGATCCACTGACCCGATCATCGCATATTGCAATTGGCTCCGCTTGGGTCCCGATATCACATGTAGCATACCTCCGACCCAACATATTGAAGATCGTTAATCGGGGGTTCCTTTCGCCCTTGTGTTAAGTCCTCCTCTCAACCCTTCCGATGCGATTTTTCCTTTATAAGGCCTTAAGGCCATTTTTGGAAGAATTTGCCTCCTTTTCAAAGGACCATGGCAAACTTCTTTCTGCGATAACTTCTTCATCCGAAGTCCATTTTAGCCTTCAAGTTGCAGTAGATTCAGAATGAGAAAATCTATGCAATGGGACTATTTCCAAGAGCATCCTTGGACTTTCATTTTCCTCTGTGAGGAACACTTTAGACTTAGAAGTCTATTATAGATCCATTTTGGATCACACCTTCCCACTAAAAGAACTTTTGGTCTCCAAAAGATTGACATACCGATCTGAACAGTGAATGAGAGTAACAACACCCTCTTCTTTCAGCCTCCATACACTTGCCTTGCATACTGCCTCTGAACCAAAGCCTTTGACCGCTCTCCTTCCTAGATGTGCTAGTCCTCCTGGGAAAAACTGTCTTCCTCCTTGACTTCATGTAGAAATCCTGCCGAGAAGATCACAGAAGGTAGTTTGAACTTCTCTGCCTTGATCGATGATCCAAGGTGGCTCAATCCAATGTGAAGTTACATCTTCTTCACAAAAACTTTCATTTGTACCTATTTGACAAGCTGTCAACAACAACAGAAATACAGAAAACAACTGGATCACCTAAACTCCCGCTTCAACAAAAGAAACAGATTTTCACATCTTGTGAACACCTCCATGGCTTACATCTGCATACAAATGATGGATTGATAACAAGCCCACAAAACATGCCTTTAAAACAAATGACCCTTCAAGTCAAGCATGTAGAAAGATCCCAAGGATTCTTTTCAAAAGATGAAACACTTCATCATTATCTCCATCTTGGAGACCAAATCAACTTTTCCCAAGTCAATATTAACATTACATGCATGCCAAAGCAATCAACCCTTCAAGTTAATTACACATACATGATCAAATACAAGGAAATCATCAACATCCGTTTGTTCATGCATATCATTCTCATGCATGCATTTCATCTTTCAACTTTCGCTTAAGCACACTGTACTTTCGAAGTTGAAATGAACATAATGTTGCAACAACAAAGTGAGTCTCCTACTCAACTTTTCCATTCACCTTCTTGGTAAAATCCTACAACTTGCATCTCATTAACAAAGAAATGCAAATAGATGCATCAAATTAAAAGACATGCAATCTTAATTGGATAAGAACTCTAACCATTTCTTACCAATCCATTTCAAAGGTGCTACCTTTGTCTGCACATCAACATCAATATGTAGATCATCTTGAAACACATCAATCATGGAATCTTTCCTTCCATTTCTGCCATTTTCTCTTTCCACCTTCTTCAGGTTTCATGGAAGCATTGTTGGATTCAGAGTCCAACACTTTGCAGCAACATGTCCTTGCTTACGGCAGTAGGTGCAACACATGTGCATCCTCTTGATAGCATGATTTGCCTTGTCCAATGGACCTTTGGATTCTTGCTTCCTTTCCTTCAAAAGTTTCTTGTATGTGGCCATTCTCTTCCAACATCTAGAAACATTATGGTTATCCAAACCATAAAAGGAACATGCAATTCTTTTCCCATACTTATATGGAAATTTACTATGCTTAACAGAATCAAAAGGAATATGGTTAGAACTAGATTTATACCTTTCTCTTTCACCTTTATTTCCTTCATGAGGAGGTGAATTGAATGAAGAAGTGGCTCCCATTGGAACATCATCAATCTCTTCAAGGCTTTCAGAGTTTCCACAACTCTCTGGTTCAAGTGCATGATTATGAACACCTGCATCTTGCAAATGATGTTTCAAGCTATTGCATTATCCACGAATAAAATCCTCACACTCTTGAGGTAGAATACCTACAATGAAACTCCTTCTTGGAACTGTTTCAATGGCCTTCATGGAAGCCTTGGAACTTTCTCCATAAGACTGTCCATAGCCAAGACCCAAATACTTAGGCCTTTCCTCAACCATTATTGGCTAAAAAATACCCTGTGCATGTTTACCCAAGCCTTTTCCTTCATAGCCCATCTTGGACATTAACTTGGAACATATGCCTCTGGTATGTTTTTCAAAAGAGCCAATATAAGCATTCTTAGAAGAATTTGAAGACAAACAGGAATTATTTACCTCTTCTTCAAGCTGATACTTGACCAAGGCTTCTTTAGCAACAAAGAGCTGTGTCTCCAATTCATGCATCCTTTTCAGGTTCATTTTTGCAATATGAAGTTGCCTCTCTATTTCCTGTAATTTGTCAAAAGGCAACTGCTTCTCTTCCTCCACGAAATTCAATTGCTCTCTAAGTATGCTGCTCTTCCTTCCATCCTCATATATTTCTCTCACCTTGTCCATCATGATGAACAAGTCTTGCTTCATGTCTCCATCAAAGAATCTTGTGATGAAGGAGGAATTTGAGGATTCACTTGTAGAAGTTGTCATTATCAAAATGAACAAAAGAACTTCAAACAAGATTAACAAAGAGCTTATTGAAGCAACCTTTTGCAACAAACCTCTTGTGCTTCAAGGGTTGCTTTGAGGTCCTTTGGGATAAGAAGAATGCATTCAACCCTTCTTCCTTCTTGTCTTCTCCTGGACTTAGCTATCAATAACTTTCCCTTTGCCTCTGCAAACTCAAACAATAGTTAGTCTGCAAACAAGTATACAATCAACCCTTGAATGTTTAAACACCTTTCAGACAAGCAATCTTTGCTCTGTCAATCAAGCATTTTGATATCTGATACCACTTTCTCTGGTGTAACTAGCTTTGATATCACCTTCCTGAAGGTGGGGTTAATCAATCTCAGGCTCTGATACCACCTGATCTGAAAATGGGGCAGTAAAGGCTTCTTAGCAGCTTACAAGAACCTCTCCCATTTCCCAGATCTTATGATTAACCATTTGTGGAATTAAAAGTATTTGAAAGAGGTGTATGCTTGTGTTTGTTTTTAACTATTAAGTGCCTTAAGTTCTATTACTTATGCTGATATTTAAATACATGTAACAGTAAATAATGCAGCAAATAAACAAACACATAAGAGAACAATATAATATGAAGTTCACGCTGATATATTGGGCTACGTCGCCTTGAGCTCTAGTCAACTCGACTAGGCTCTTTGGGATTATGGCTGAAATCTTTTTACAAGATCCACGCTCAACTCCATTGTTTTACACTGAACCTATGGGTTTAGAATGCCATCTTACCCCACTGGTTGTCCTCACTCTGCAGACAGATCTAGGCTTCTCTGGACTTGTCTCCTTCAGTCAGTGCTCTGAGCTTCTTGAGCTTCTGGCTTCTCTAACTCCCTCAGAATTCTCTTAACTGTCTCTAGAATGCCTTCTTCTGTCTTCAGCACATTCTGGACACTAGCAATAGCTAGATCATTTGATCTCTTTGCTGTTCTATAGCTTCACTATGGCACCATGGCTCTTAAAAGTCTGCTTTGAGCTCTATGGCTCTGAGATTCTGCCTCCAACCTCTGGTGGCTATGCCTCTGTCAAGCACTTTGGCTCTGCAACTCTTGTGCTCTCGCTCTTGGCTCTGGCTCTAGCTCTTGGCTCTGGCTCTAGCTCTTGGCTCTGGCTTTGGCTCTCACAAGCTTCTCTCGACCTCTGCGTGCCTCTATAGTTCGCTTGACCTCCATGCGACTCTCAGCAACCTTCCAGCAACCTTTAGCAACTTTTTGTTGCTGTGAATTGAGCTCCCTAGTTCACTCGACCTCCAAGTGACTACAAAACTCTTTGCGCTGCCTCTCAATCATGCTCTCTGGCTTTTGTGAGGCATTCTTCGACTTTGCGGCTTCCACAGCTGTTCCTATGTCCCTTCGATCATGAGGAATCATTCCTTTTCCTGACTCTGCCTCTTTGCGCTTCAAAATGCATCCCTGTTGCAGAAATGCCAGCCTGCAGCGTGGCACAAGGGATGATGGCTGTGTCCAAATAAAAATGAACTGGTGGGCACAGGAAACCCGGTCGTTTTGGCCTTTCTGTACAGAAGTCCTCAAATGAAATTTATCATAAAATACATAGACAAACGCATGAAAACACGTTCATTAGATGTGAGCCGGAACTAAAAATGCATTCAATCGCATCTATATCCCTCTCGGGTCCGTCCTATCATCGCAAATAGTGATTGCACAAGTGGGAAGTCAAAAAACCCAAATACAAAGGAATACATTGAAAATCCGCATAACCCGATTTTAAATTTTATGCAATCAGATTTATAATCCTTATCAAGTCCGGCTTTAATCGGCATATCGCAATCACATGTCGCATAGGTGCATTGGCCCTTTGTATCAGGGATTCAGCGATCGGTGATATCAATATTGCTATCATCCCCATCGCTATATCGGCATATTGCAATATCGTTGTCGCAACAGCCCTAGGGGTCTTCCCTTTGATTGTGCTGATCGCCGATCCGCCGATCGGTCGATCTCAATAGAAATCACTATCGCTACGACCTGAGGGTTCCTTCCATATACCATGCAACACGCTGATGCCAATCCGCCAATCCGATCATCGCATATTGCAATTGGCTCCGCCTAGGTCCTGATATCACATGCATCCTACCTTTGACCTGACATATCGGAGATCACTAATCAGGGGTTCCTTCCGCCCTTGCGTTAAGTCCTCCTCTTATCCCTTCTGATTAAGCCCATTTTTGGAAGAATTTGCCTCCTTTTCAAAGGACCATGGCAAACTTCTTTCTGTGATAACTTCTTCATCTGAAGTCCATTTTAGCCCATTCAAGTTGCAGTAGATTCAGAATGAGAAGATCTATGCAATGGGACTATTTCCAAGAGAATCCTTAGACTTTCATTTTCCTCTGTGAGGAACACTTTAGACTTAGAAGCCTATTCTAGATCCATTTTGGATCAGTACCCAAATTCCCCATGTGCATACATTATTATCTAGATAATTTCTCATACAGATTCCAATACCATGACTTTTAGCTGTGCCAAAAAACAAAGGATTGCCTCTTTCTTGGCACCAGATTACCATCTCATGTATCATTTCTAGAGCTGAAATCACTGATGGATTCGTACTTCTATGTAGCCACCAACTACTTGAGCATAAAGGAGGTTGTCAAAGGTTGGGTGAAAGAGCCAACAAAGTTTCATCAGACACCCACCAACACCTATAAGACACAATATCTCATGAAGGCTTATCAGTACTTGATAGTTCTATGTTGCAGGATTTATGGTTAGCAGAGTAATGATACCTTCCCTGAAAGATGGGCATTCTTGCTAAATCAAATTGTTAATGAAGGAAAGCCATTCAACTGGTCAAATTTGTTGGCTCAACAACTGAAGATCCATGTAGCTAATGCCCAGAACCCTCCCACGGGAAATAAAGTTATATTCTATATGTCTTCCTACCTACTAGATGCAATATGCTCTCACAATTGATTTCCCAACATGAATTAGACCTGGTTAGGAAAGAATCAACTAGGTCTTTAAAGGAGGCATTGACATTATTAAGACATGTGGCAGTGATGTAAGGGACTATGTCCTAAAAAATAACAATATTTTGAGAGATCCAAATGCCCGAAATCACATATAGCGAGATTGTACTAAAGGATTTGTGCCTTATTGACCAATAACATAGGCATGTATAGGAATACTGCCAATTGGAATCCATTGCAATCCCCAATATCTCAACAAAGTGCCTCCAAACCTCTTTGGCAAAAGAGAATCCCAAAAATAAGTGGAGACAATTCTCAGCAGCAGGCCCACATAATTGACATCTACTAGGACCAAGAAAACCTCTTTTCATCAAATTATCCCAAGTGAGTATTTGGTTGAACAAAGTCAACCAAGAGAAGCATTTGAGCTTCAGAGGGGCCTCCCATTTCCACATTGAAATAGTCCATTCCTCAAAAGGGGATGTCATAGGTGAACCAGAGATATATAGGTAAAATTATTTGACTGCAATATTTCTGTTGACATTCCTTCCACCCCAAGTAAGACAACCATCCGTGTCGGTGATTGAAATCCTTGGAGTAACTAAATTGTATCTATACGTTTCCCATTCCAGTTTCAATTGAGCCGAGAGACCTAAGTCCCATGAGTGGGGACATATATGATTAAGAGAACCATGAAGATCAATGGTCTATAAAGATGCCACGAAACATGTACCCCTTTGGTGCAAATATTAAATTATTTGTGGAGCAAGGCAGTGGTTCCTAGAAAATCTCTTAATGGCATCCAATCCAATGTGGATTTTTCTGCCATCTCCAACTTGTCATCGCAGGGTTACACATAGCCAAGCTTTCATTGATGTCATGCTCCTCCAAATATATGATTGTCTGTTATTTTGTGGAGCCCCAGCTTCAACCCATTCTTCCACACTACAAAGTTTGAGATATTTCCCTTATACAACATCATGCTAGATGCCATGAGAGTTAAAATCCCTCCATATGTTTCTAGAAAGAAGGACTAATTTTAAGCACTTAGTGTCTCTCATGCCCCATCCACCCATCTCGTAGGGCCAAGAAAGAGACTCTAGTCTGCTTGGGTGAAACTTTATATCGTTTCCGGCACCAGACCAGAGGAAGCTCGCAATGATGGCATCAATTTTCTTACTGATTGTTGAGGGGATAAAAAAAAATGCATCCACTAGATAGATATCCCCTTAAGCACAATTTTGATCATAATGAATCCTCCGCCAAGAGAAAGCCATTTGTGGTCCCACATGGATAACTTACTTTTGATTTTATAAATCAATCAATCCTAGTTCACTACTCGGTAGCTATTTGGCTTGAGAAAACTGTTGGCATTATGTTGCATGTGTTGTACTTGATGGAAACTCACTTGTAGTAGAACAAATCACTCATATATGGTAACTAGATGAATCTATGTAACTAGATAAATCTAAAGGAGAAATATCAGATGTGATGGAATGCATGGCAGTTGTGTTCACAGATGTGACAAAATGCAAGGTAGTTTAGAGGAATCAGTTCAGAAGTAATGTACAATGGAAAATCGCATTATAATAGGTCTATTCAGAGGGAACAAAGTAATGGTACAAAAGAATAGGATGAAGGAACAAAGGACTACAAATAAGAATTAATAAGTTGAAGAAAAATGACATTTTTAGGTTTGTTAAGTTATATACGTGGGTTCACTATACAAAAAGAGTGTATACACATGGATTCATGGAACAAAAAGAGCGTATACGTACGCACACACTTTCACAAGAGGAAAAGCGCATATGGGTTGGAAAATCAAGAAAATTCAAGAGTAAAGAATACCAAGGGTCAATACCATGGTATTAGCCAACAATATTGAGCGGAGTAACGACTATTTGATCCCGTCTAAGAACACCACAGGTTCTAAGTGTTGTTTTGGTCGGAGGTATTGAGAAAGGCCAAAACTATATAAGGAGGAGAAGATCAAAGTGCTAAGTGCAGAAGTAATGAATATCTTATGAAGTGTTAGATCAAAAGAAATTATGCATGTTATGGGTTTCTGATGCTTTTCTTGATCTGGACTAAGTATGCACCTAAGTGTTTTATGATGAATGAGATCTAATGATGGATCAGGATCATAATGAATTATCATTATGAGATCTGAAAATGGATAGGCTAGATCTAAGTGCTAACAAATGTTTTGTGCTTTAAATGCTATGATATGGGTATATCTAAAGACTAGAATAGCTGCGAAGTTATAAGTTTTATTTGCAAATCTGTACGCTGGTTCGCTTTGGTGAAGGTGCATATACATGCTAGTTTGAAACTTCCAAGTAGCGTATGCAAAAGAAAAGCCTATTGTTCAGATATGACTGATTTATTTGATTAGTGCTACTGTTTTACTGTTGTCTGTCAATGATGTCTTCTTAGATCTGAAAGTAGAACTGAATGCATAAGGAGATTTAGTATGATTGATTGATTGATTAAGTGAGAAGGGTGATCTTTGTTGCTACCTATTTAGATATCTGTAAATTGATAGTGGATGTTCAGAATATAATTGGTTGGTACATATTTGATTCAGAAGTTTGCATGATTTAATAGTTTGAAAGGTATAAGCAGGTTGGGCTAAAGGAAGTAGCGTATACACGCAGGTTAGATTTAGTGAAGGAGAGTATACATTCTGACACATGACTTTTTATGTTACAGTTGGTTCTGGTTGTTGATGTAGTGTTCTGGGTTCAGATCTGTGTACTGTCTACAATGATCTCTATGTTCCATTTAATTGGTTGAATTTGATTAAGTTTGAATGAATGGTTGATTCAGTTGTGATTGTTTGATTCTGTATGGTAGAGGTTTCAGTGAATGATTGATTCAGTTTTGTTAGAGGTTCAATTATTATTTGATTCAGTATGTCAGAGGCTCAGTGATTGTTTGATTCAGTATGTCAGAGTTTTTTAGTGATTGATTGATTTAGAGATTGATGATTGGGTTTTAGTTATATCAGAGATTGATGATTGAGTTTCAGTGATTGGTTGATGCAGATGAATTTGATGGATGTATTGCAGTGCTGACTAATTTTGAGCTTCAATGTTACTGATGGGTTCAATATGAAAAATTGATGAAATGTGGCCTACATATTGTGTTGTTGTGTACCAGGAGTATCCAGTATGAAAATTTATGAAACATTGTCCCTGGAGGATACTGAGGGTTGGAGCCTTCAGTGAGGAAGTCGAAGCTTCCTGCCAGCAGTGGCTGGTGATTTGATCGAGGAGTTGGAGCTCCCTTCCAGTAGCAGCTGGAGAATGAGTGAAGGTTGTAGCCTTCTGTAGGCCGACGCCTATGTACTAGTAAACATATCAGCTATTACAATAGCTAGGGGGTTGTAGCTCCCTTCTAGTAGAAGATGGAGAATGAGAGAAGGTTGTAGCCTTCTACAGGTGGGTGCCTGCGTACTGGTATGAGTCTGCACCAGTACAAGATTGTAAATAGATTATTCTTTATATTAAAAGAAGATAGAGACAACAACAGGAGGTGGTTTTTCTCCTGCATTGGGTTTCCACCTTAAATATTGGTGTTCATGTGTGTTACTTATGTTTGATGGTTTATTATGGTATTACTGCACATGGTTACTGTTTAATGGTTAATAAAGTATTGATGCATTGATTAAAGATCAACATATGATGAATTAACTGAATCATACGTTTACTAGATATACGCTGGTTGCCTTAAGAACAGTTGCGTGCACACGCGAGTTCCATTCACTGAAGTAGCGTATATAAATCTGCTTATGGAAATGAAAAAGTTATTGATTTGTAAATACTGATTCAGCCCCCATCTCAGTATTATTCCCAACAAAAACAACCCAGATACTTAAAACCAAAGGACATATATGTTGATTTAATCCCAAAGAGGGCCGCTATTTGTGAAATATGGGCAGAATTCTTCTCATCTGATATAATTTCTTATTTGAGTTTGTTAATAATTAGGCCCAAGCCCTCCCAAATCAAGAGAATATTTGGTGGAAGGATTCCCATTTAGAAATCTCCGCAGCTCCAAAAAAGACTACATCGTCAACAAAAAGGAGATAAAATTGATTTGTTGACTTGTCTAATCTCTAGTTAAAGTCTCACTTACTTATGAAAAGGAGACTTAACCCTTAACAAAAACTTTATAACTATATACACATTAATTAACCACTACACAAGCTTCACAACTAATTCATAACCCTCTAACTTTAAACTCGACTTCTTATCAAAGAACTTCAATGCATATAACAATATATTCTCATGCTTTGTCATAGTTTACCCAAAATGTAGTTGGACAAATATGTATCGACAACGATACGATAAAAAGAAAGAATTTACCACATTTCACACCTTTTCAATTTCCTTCCCTTGCTCCCATTGGAATTTGCGATTTCAATCTAAATGTAGAGGTCAATTGATTATGAGCCTCATTGAAATTTTAAATTATTCTTAAATTGATTTTAACTTTAAAATTTATTATCATTTATTGGTTAAAATATCGTTTAATTTTCTCATATATGTGTATATATATAGTTTTGAGGATGTTCTAAAACTGTTTTTGCTTCGTTAAGAGCTATTTTTCCTTGGACTTAAGGAAATATGTTAACAACCCAAGACCAAGATGCATCCCTTAAGCCTACCCCCCTTACCCCCTTATGGACCATTAGCATTAGTGGATATCAACTAGTAATGACTACCCCATTGTTGGTTTGATAACTGAGTTATGATAGATTTTCCACACACACAGATATATATATATATATATATATATATATATATATATATATATATATATATATATATATACATATCAATCACAATGAATTGGTAACTCATTGGAATAATCTTAATGAGACCCAAAATCAGACATAATCGGTTTCATTATAATGGGAAGAGCTGAGACTCCATGAAGGTTCTTATCATAAAGGGCCAAAATATCACCCCATGAAATTTAAAATGAAGTAGTGAGGATAACGTTCCAACACCTTCATTGTCCCATGAAAAGCTCTTCTATCTCTTATTCTTATATATATATATATATATATATATATATATATATATATATATATATATATATAGATATAGATATAGATATAGATAATGGTATGTATTTAAATTTAGCATATACCAAGGCCCAAGGGGCATTACCTATCTTGCCTTATCGGTGTGCTAAATAGGTTAAACACGTTTGTATGAGGGTATTTTTTAATTAAAAAGTGGTTATATTAAACATAAATTAATATAGCCTAAAATTAGGCATCCTCCCCTAATATCAAAATCAAAGTGAGATTAAATTCAAACTAAAGCTCTGGCATACATTTATTGCACAATTCCCTTCATGTCAAGTCAAAGTTCAATAGTAGTGTCTCAAATAATGGGTTTGAAATCAAGTGTCGTAGCTCAAGAAAAAAATATCAAAGAAAAATCACTTCATGTCAAGTCAAAATTCAATTGCAATACCTGGCATAGTGAGTTTGAAATAAAGTACTTTAGCTCAATTTTTTTTATTTTTTTTAAATCACTACCAATGTACTAATTAAGTTAAAAAAATCACTACCAATATACTAAGTAAGTCAATTCATTTATTTGAATTTAACTCAATTAACTCTTATTCACATTGAAATTTCATTTTATTAAAAAAATTCGCTACTATTACAAGAATGTGCTTTCACCCATTTTGTAATGCCATAATGAAAAATAAATTCTCATATCAAAATCATTTATACATTCCTACCTACTATTTTCATACCTGGCCTCACATTGAGTTTATCCATAACCAACATAGCAAAATATTTGAAACTATTACTTAAGATTTTAATACTGTATATTTAAATAAATTCATATTTAACAATTAATGAAAACAAAAAAAACGCAAATTAAAGTCAATCATAATTTAACTTTTCTTTAAAAACTTACGAAAAATAAATACTATAAAGGGTAAAATTCATGATCTAATCCCTTGAGAAAGTCTCAATTCTTATTCCTTTTATGGGTTACCTTAAAGATGCGGCTTTGAAACTAGAAGCATCCTTTTTATTTTTCAAATTTTGTGATGTAATTAATAACTTATAATATTGGGTATTTACAATGATGTAATGAATTAAAATTTTATGATAAGATGTAATGCTTATTTTTATTAACTTTAAAGCTATAAAAAGGGGAATAGGGGAATAGTTAATAGATTAATAGCAGATACTAATTAGTAATGATTGGAATATTAGTATTAACGGATACCAGTGAGTAATGACTATTTTATTGTTTCTTTGATAATTGAGTTATGATACATTTTTCATATATATATATAATGGTGAATTGGTAACTCGTTGGAATAATCTTGATGAGGCCCAAAATCAGACATAGTCACTTTCATTATAATGGGAAAAGCTGAAACTCTATGAAAGTTCTTATCACAAAGGACCAAAATATCACCCCATGAAATTTAAAATGAAATAGACAAAATAATGTGTCAACCACTTCCTTGTCCCATGAAAAGCTATTATATATATATAACTTATACAAAGGCCCAAGGGGCATTGCCTATCTTATCTTATTAGTGTGCTAAATTAGTTAAACACGTGTATGAAGGTATTTTTTATTAAAATATGATTATATTAAAAAATAACTTAATATAACCTAAAATTAGGCATCCTCCCCTAATATCAAAATCTAAATGAGATCAAATTCAAACTAAAGCTCTGGTAGACATTTATTGTACAATTCCCTTCATGTCAAGTCAAAATTCAATAATAGTGTTTCACATAATGGATTTGAAATCAAGTGTTTTAGCTCAAGAAAAATAATATCAAACAAAAATCTCCTCATGTCAAGTCAAAATTCAATAAAATAATATCAAACAAAAATCACCTCATGTCAAGTCAAAATTCAAGAGATTGAATGCCTTACATAATTGGTTTGAAATCAAGTGCCTTAGCTCAATGAAAAAGAAATTAAAAAAAAAACAACTACCAATACACTAAGTAAATTAGTTAATTTATTTAAATCTAACTACTAACTTTTATTTACATTGAAATTTCATTTTATTAAGAAAAAAATCTACTATCACAAGAATATGCCATAATAAGAAATGAATTTTCATATCAAAATCATTTATACATTTCTACCTACTAGTTTCATGCCTTACCTCACACTGAGCTTACCCATAACCAAGATAACAAAATAATGGACACTATTTACTTAAGAGTTTAATACTATATATTTAAATAAATTCATATTTAACCATTAAAGAAAAAAAAATGCAAATTAAAGGTAACCATAATTTAAATTTTCTTAAACAACTTAAGAAAAAAGCCATCTTTATAAAATAAATAAAACAAAGGGTAAAAATCACGATCTAATCCCTTGACAAAGTCTCATTTCTCATTCCTTTTATGGTTTACATTAAGGATGAGGCTTTGAAACTGAAGCATCTCATGCTCTTGTGTGCTCTTTTTTATTTTTTCTAATTTTGTGATGTAATTAATAATTTATAGTATTGGATATTGATATTGATGGAATGAATTAAAATTTTATGATGAGATGTAATGTTTATTTTTATTAATTCTAGAGTTACATGAAGGGGAATAGCTAATAGATTATGATGCTTTAAAATTATGTAAATTTTGAAATGGGAACTATAAATTCAAAACGGGAACTTTAGCTAGAAAACCCTGAAAAAACATCAAAAACAGTGCTAAAAATGAAAAGTGTGTATAGTGGAACAATGATTTTATTTTTTAGGGGTCAATTCTGAACATGTTTTAAAAATGGCAGTGACTATGAAATTTACTACGAAATTTTCATGCAAAATATAGCTTCAAAACGAAAGTGATGATATTGGAACAATGTTATTTTTTTAGGGTCAATTTTCAAACTTTTTAAAAAATGCTAGTAAAACCAAATTTTTATGTTCCAAACAAAGTTGTTTATGAGGAAAAAAACACATTAATGTTTCTGGTAGATTATCATTTTTCTTTCCTAAGTATAAATTCAACATGTTTTCAACCATAACATGCTAGATACAAAAGAAATTGAATTTTTTTCAACTATAAAATTAAAAAACCATGACATTATGAACAAATTACATCACTAGATGAATTCAAAAGTCATTATTTGTATATTGAATAAAACATACATTATATCTCTAATTTAATATTGCATTGTAGATATTTTAAACAATAAAAATGATCATAATTAAGACATATAATCCAACAATATAAAAATGCCTCATAACTTCTCATTTAACACCATATGGAAATCATTAATTTTATTTCAAGATACAATGCATACATGATCAGTTATATAAATTGTCTTAAACAATTATTCAAAATCACTCATATTTTCTTGCACAACATCAAAATTGACATCTTCAGATGAGTGACTGGATGCTGACGAAGATGTTCCATATTATTCTCTTTCATCAACTAGTGCCCCATCTGAGTCCACATGCATGCCAAACACTTCAGGTTTCAAAATTCTTCTAGATCTACGACTAGTTTCAGCAGACTTCCATCTCAACACTATTCCTTCTGGTAACAACATTTTCAGAATCTCTATCGTCTTAAAGCGAAGAGTTCCTCTCTTTGTTAAATTGAAGTCATAAAAAAGTATGTCAACATCCTCCAATTTTAATATGTCTGTGTAGTGGCGATTTATATTTGTACCCTTTCTTTTTCTCTTTCTGCCATTTTTTTTGTCAACTACCATCTCTGGCTTATACACACCATTGAATGGGTGTGTATTTGTGGCATACCAATGTACTTCAACACTTGTAACATCCTCATTTTCTGTAAAGACCTTTATAACTTTAGCAACCCAGAATGGATAGCCATTGGGATCTCCATCTGCTAGCACTGTAATCATGCAACCCTCCTTAATATCATGTACTGAACCCCTGTAAAGGTCTTCCATGGCTTCACGTTGTGCATGAGATATTTTGGAACCAATATACATCTCTCTTTCCTCTGTTTGTGAAGAATTAATAATACCTTGAGATTGTTGCTGTTCAACAATGTTTATTTTCTCATTTTCATTTGACACATTTTGTGGCCAAATAAATGGATTTTTCAAAGGTATATCTTCATTTGTTGTTGTTGAAATGATATCACTTTGATTATTGAAAAATGACTCCCACCAAACTGAATCAGCAATGTCAGAGTACTCATATGTATATCTAATACATTTTTTAATTTCTTCCGGGCAATCAGAATAATTTATATCTCTATTTTGTCTGCGTGCATTCTGAACTTCACCAACTGATTGTAATAACAATATTTTTGATGCTAATATTGGATGATCTGGAATGAACTTCAAAAATTGCAAACCTGATGATGGTGCCCATTCTGCAATAGCTGAATACTTCTTGCCCCATATTAGTGTTTTCCCATCAATTTTTTTGATACGAAATTGATGTTGGAAGCTAATGTCATTAAGTTGTTCAATGAATTTCTCCTCACCATATGATCCGAGAATAAACCTTCGCATGCCAAAAGTTTCTTCCAACACATCAAAAGTAGGCTCTGGCATGTATGATTTCTTAAGACATTCAATTAGTGATGGCAAGCTCCCAACTTGCTTCCTTCTCAATATGACTGAAAAACGACTGAACATCTAATCAATATGGTCATGAGTGTGTCCAACAAGAAGGAAACCAATCTTTACCTTTTGAAAATTTCTCAATTCAACAAGCATGTTTAGATATCCAAAAACAACCTGATTTTTGTTTTCACGACAAGTGTTGTCCAATTGTAGATACAAAACTTTAGGAAGAGTACCAGACCAATGAGAAATCACATCATGAATTATGGTTATCGTCAGATTTGCATCATTATGAATAATTGGAGGTGTGAAGTACACCCTTGGCAACATTTTCCCATTGAAGACCATACAACCGACCAAGTGAAACTGTATAAAATTTTCCTCCTGTAAATTTTTGGGTGTGCGAACAAAATGTGGTAAAAGTGTTTTCTTTTGGTCCATACCATCAATTATCAAACCCAAATATTTATTTGGATTATCATAACACTTCTTTCGATGCTTGTACAACTTCTTCCTTTCGTTTGTTTGTTGTTCGCGATGATCCTGAAGTTCTTTGACAATTAAATCTACACAACATAAAAGAAATTCATTAAGGAATATGTTTTCATAGTTGATGACTATACAATTTTAAAGTTAAAGTTATGAATGCTTACCTCTTTCTGACCCTTCACATTTGTCCCTTTTTTTATTTTAGAGAAGCACATGTACTGCAAATCCCCATCCTTGTCTTCTTAGGAATACAGACATTGTTGAATTCTTTCTTCCATACTTTCACAAAATATTGATATGTAATAAACTGGCCATGTCCCTCAACATCTTCTGCATTTTCTTTGTATAAGTTGTAGATTTCTTGTCTTGAAAAAATATCTAGAATATGTATTGTCTCTCTATTTGGCATACACTCTCTATGCTTTGAAAATAAATCTTTCATCCATGACATTGCAGTATTTGATAATGGCCCAAACCGTCTTTTATGACGTACTTCTGAATAAAATGTGGGATCCTTTTCCAAATTTTCTTGAATTCTCGAGAGATGAAAATTTCCAATCGAATGAAACATTTTGAAAGATTTTCTACATATAAATAAAGTTCCAATATGATAATCATAACCTGACAATGTAGGTTGCATGCACCCAACTAAATATGAATTTTGCATGCTTTTATTCATTGACAAATATCTCTTCCTGCTTTCTAATGCAAATTTGAAATCCAAATGTTTCAAGCAATCTTTTTGGCAACATTCACTTGAAATGAGAGCATTGATAGAACTTCTTCTCAACAGATATTTTGCTTTACCCCTTGTATAACTAGAACAACTTGCATTGATACGAAAAGGTCTGCTCCTACTCCTCTATACAATATTTCTTGGCAACATCTCCATCATTGGATCATCATTTGTATAAGGATTTTCATCATCATTAAGAGGAATGTTATCCACACTATGATCAGCTCTGCTTTTCAAATATTGACTTGGAGGATATTCTTCATCTTCCGCTTCTTCAATGCTACTGTTGTAGTCCTTAGAATTTGGGCTGAATGGAAAATTTGACTCGATGTTTAATGGATATTCTTCCTCATGTGCATTGTCAGTGCTACTCTCATAGTCCATAGAATTAGGACTACATCGAAAATGTGACTGTTTACTTATTGAAGACGCTACATCCTGTCCTTTGTCACTCCTAACTTTATACTCATTAGAATTAGGACTAAGTGCATCATCTTGTCCTTCATCACTGCTGCTCTCATAGTCCTTAGAATTAGGACTAAGAGGACACAGTGACACTCCATTCTTTTGAAATTCATCATAATGCTCATCATAACTATTGCTCTCATAGTCCGTAGAATTAGGACTAAGTGGACACCATGACACTCCAATCTTTTGAAATTCATCATCCCACTCTTCATCACTGCTGCTCTCATAGTCCTTAGAATTAGGACTAACTGGACACCGTGACACTCCATACTTTTGAAATTCAACATCATGCTTTTCATCACTACTGCTCTCATAGTCCTTAGAATTAGGACTAAGTGGACACTTTGACACTCCATTCTTTTGAAATTCATTATCACGCTCTTCATCACTACTGCTCTCATAGTCCTTAGAATTAGAACTAAGTGGACACTGTGACACTCCATTCTTTTGAAATTTGCCATCATGCTCTTCAAAACTGCTGCTCTCATAGTCCTCAGAATTAGGAATAAGTGGAAACCGTGACACTCCATTCTTTTGAACTTCACCATCATGCTCTTCAAAACTGCTGCTCTCATAGTCCTCAAAATTAGGACTAGGTGGACATCATGACATTCTGTTCTTTTGAACTTCCTCATCATGCTCTTCATCACTGCTGCTTTCATAGTCCTTAGAAGTAGGACTAAGTGGAATCTGTGACTCTTTGTTTATTTGAAATTCTCCATCCCCTCTTTCGTCAATGTTGTTCTCATAGTCCTTACAATCAGGACTAAGTGGAAGAATTGATTTTCTATTCGTAGTGGAAGAATTCCTGCTATATTCATCAATATGAATAGAGTTGTTACGTGATGAAGATGTTGATGGTGTATAAATCGAAACTTCACTATTAGAACAATCCATCCCTTTCAAATAGAAGATGTTGAATGATACAAATGGAGAGTCTCCTAAAGATATTATATAGCTTAAATAATGAAATTTTCCCTCCAAAAAGTTTCGCGAAAATACTTCCCTCCAAAAAATTTCGCGAAAATATTTCCCTCCAATAATTTTCGCGAAAATATTTCCTTCCAAAAAGTTTGTTAGATTTATTTACCTTCATTATTTTATTCTACAATTTATTGAAAAATGTGAACTAATTGTTTTTATGAAATAAGTCATTAAAATTAAAATTGTAAACTACAACTTCTACATTAATTATTTTAATAGTTAAAGTATATAATATTTACTAAACAATTGTTTTTTTTTTAATATATTCTAAAACAAATTAATCCCACATTCAACCCGTTGTAAAACAATTCTACAATATTCGCTTTATAATATTTTAAAACAAATTATCCCACATTAACCGTATGGTAAAACATCTCCGTAATTTCACTTATATATTAAAATTTCATTATCACTATTACTCACATCACATCCAAGCTTTCTGAAAATCGTTAAAAGACTCGTGAATTTGTGGAGGAGCAGCTACATCGCTATTAACAACATATTCAATGAAGAATTCTCGCAATTGAAAGGTAAGTAAATTTTTTTCTTTGAAAATTTTCACATTAAATTAGTTTAATGAATTTTTTTTTTTTTTTTTTTTTTTTTTTTAAATTAATAATTTTTCTGAGCCAAAATAACAATTACATCCATCGTGAGCATGGTGGGCCCGATTAAACTTAATCGCCCAATACCCGTGGGTGGGCCGCCGTGGTGTCGCAGGGTGGGCGGGGAGGTCGGGCGAGCCGACGGGGTGTGAGGGCGTGGGGGGGCAGTAGGGGGTGTGGGGGCGACCTAGCGGCTCGCCCACCTGTCATGAGAATCGCCCAACCCCCGCAACAGGCGGGTGAGCTGCCAGGGTGGGCCCCATAGCTCGGCTCGCCCCCTATCTCCAACCCCCCCTCCCGACACCCACACCCCACACCCCTGCCCCCTTAACCCCCTCAACGACACCCTCATTCCCTACCACCAACCCCATAGACCCATCACCCCCACATCCCCACATGATTCACTAACCCTCCCATCCCCATCCTCACCACCCCCTTCCACCTCCACGCGCTCACGTCGCTCCTATCCCCTCACCCACACCCACTCGCCCCCCCCCCCGCCCGACCCCCCTCACCCTCATCCCTCTACACCCACCCGACTGCACCCCACATCGACCGCACCACCCAAGCCACCGCGCTCCTCCTCACCTCCTTCCCACCAATGTGTCCTCCCCGTAACTCACCCTCGCCACCCTCTCACCCCCTCACCCGCACGCCCTCCACCTCTCCCCCCTCCCGCACTCCTTCCCTCACTACCCCCTCCACCTCCCCTTCCCCCCTCAACCTCCAGCGCTCATCCCTCACCCCTCCCTCCTCTCACCTTCCCCCGCCCCACCGGCGCCCCTACCTCTCCCGCCACCCTAACCCTCTCCCCTTCCTCCCAACCGACGCCTCCACCTCCCCTTCCACCCTCCCTCCCCCGACGCCTTGCCCCCCTCACCCCCCCGGGCGCTCGGCCCCCCGCCACACCCATCCCTCCCTCACCCCCCTCTCTCACCTCCTCCCACCCCACTGGGTGCCCTCGCCTCTCTTGCGCCCATCCCTCCCTCACCCCCCTCTCTCACCTCCTCCACCCCCTTGAACGCCCTCCCCTCCCTCTGCCTCACCAACGCCCCCCCCTAGGCGCCCTCCCCCCTCTCGCACCCATCCTTCCCTCACCCCCCTCTCTCACCTCCCCCCAACCCACCGGCGCACCGCCCCCCCGCCGGGCGCCCTCCACCTCCCTCCCCTGGCGCCCCCCTTGGGCGCACTCCTTCCCTCGCCCCCCTCCCTCCCCCACCCACGCTCCCCACCCCCACCGGCACCCTCCCTCCTCCCCGCCCCACGCCCTACCTCCTTTCCCTCCTTGCCCTCCTTCTCTCCCTCCCGCGTCCCGCGCCCGGCCAGTGCCCCCGCTTCATCGACGGCAGGGCGATTCCGGGAATCATCCTGCCGCTTGTCGGGCGGGGCGCGGGCCGCCAAGGTGGCGCAGCCGAGGCCGACACCACCCCAACGGCCTGCACCCCTGCCTGACAGGTGGCAAGGCGCCACCCCCGCGGCCCGTGCCCATGCCCGAAAGGCGGCAGGGCGATTCCTCGGCCGTGCCACCCCGGTGGCCCGCGCCCCCGCCTGACCGACGGCAGGGCAATTCCTGAGAATCGCCCTGCTGCCTGTTGGGTGGGGGCACAGGCCGCCGGGGTGGCACGACCGAGGTCGGCGCCACCCCGGCGGCCCGCGGCTCAGCCACGCCACCTCGGCGACCCATGCCCCCACTCGAGGAATCGCCCTGCCACTTGTCGGGCGGGGGTGCAGGTCGCGGGGGTGCCGTGGCCGAGCCCAGCGGCCAGTGCCCCCGCTCAACAGGCGGTAGGGCGATTCCAAGAATTGCCCTATAGCCTATCGGGCGGGGTCGCGGGCCGCCGGTCGGGCGCCGGCCGGGGGTGGGTCGCGGGAGGGAGAGAAGGAGGGCAGGGAGGGAGAGGGGGGAGGAGGGAGGGGGAGGGGGAGGAGGGAGGGGGGAGGGCGCGGGCCGGGGGAGGGAGGCAGGGAAGGCGCCAGTGGGAGGGGTGTGGGAGCGTGGGTGGGGTAGGGCGCCCGGGGGGGTGGGGTAAGGCGCCGCTGGGAGGGGATTGGCAGCGTGGGTGGGGTGAGGCGCCCGGGGGCGGGGGTGGCTGCTCGGGGGGGGGGGGGGGCAGATGGGGTAGGGCACCGGTGGGTGGGGTTGCACGCCCGGGGGCGGGGGTGTGGGTGGGGTGGGGGTGGGGTGGGGAGGTGGTTGAGGGGGGGTGGGGTAGGGTGCTGGTGGGAGGGGGGTGGTAGTGTGGGTGGGGTGAGGCGCTTGGGGGCAGGGGTCCGTCCCTGGGGGGCGGATGGGGTAGGGCATGGTGGGTGGGGTGGGGCGCTCGGGGGTGGAGCGGGTGGGGTAGCACACTGGTGGGGGGTGGGGGGGGGGAAGGTGCCTGAGTGCAGGGGGAGGGGGGTGGGGGGGGGGAAGGTGCCTGAGTGCAGGGGGAGGGGGGTGGGGGAGGCGGCCGAGGGCGGGGGTAGGTGCCCGAGGGGAGGGGGGGGGGGCAGATGGGGTAGGGCACCCGGGGGCGGGGGCGGGTGCCTGGGGCGGCGGGTGGGGTAGGGCGCCGGTGGGAGGGTGGGGGAGCGGCGGGTGGGGTGGGGCACCCAGGGGGGCAGGGGGGATGGGGGGGCAGGCGGCAGCATGGGGGACGGACTTTGGTGAGGGAGGGTGGCAAGGGGTGCATGGGGGAGGGACTCGGGTGGGGGGGAGGCGCGGGGCGGGGAGGGGGGGGGGGGGGGGGGGGGGGGGGGGAAGGGGGGGGAAGGGGGGCAGGGGAGAGGGCGAGGGACTCGGGTGAGTGTGGGGGGGGGGGGTGGGGGAGCATGGGGGAGGGCGAGGGACTCGGGTAAGGGAAAGGGTGCGGAGGGGTGGCGGAGTGCTCGGGTGAGGGGGAGGGAGGGAGAGGGTGAGTGGAGGTGAGAGCATGCGGGTGAGGGGGCAGAGGGTGAAGGGGAGGGTGGTGTAGGGTTGTCATTCACGATAGTTGTTATTCATTTTGAATTAATGGAAACTTTTGTTATACACCTTTTGTTTACAAACAATTTTATTCACTTCTTTTATGGTTAAGTTTTCGAAGATTTTTAAAGTACACGGTTCATTTTGTTTCGTGCTTGACTGAGTGATATATTTTATTTAAAATCTTTGGCGGTATATTATAATTACTTTCGGTTAAATATTTTTTTATTTTCAACATTTTTTATTCATTACATATATTTTTTTGTGTACTTATTAATAAAATCAGACATATATTAAATGAAATATTAAAATAAACTGTTTTAAATTTGAAAATATTAGATTTTTGGGTTTTGTAAATATCAAGATGTAAATATCATTTTGAGCGTAAAGTTTAAAAAATGTTTACATGATTTTTTATTCTTCTACATTTTTATTGAATATAGAATCAAGATAGATCTATGAAGGTTTCGACTAAAAAAAGAATAAAATGTAAGAATTTTACTATTTTCACTACTTTCATATAATATATAGATAGTTAATTTTGGAATGTTTTATTCGTGATTTACTTTTTTTACACTAGAATGTTAATGCATACCCTTTTATAATGTGAGGTGGGGTGGGTGAGGGAGGGGGTGTGAGCGGGTGGAAGGGTGGTCGCGGGGCAGGCAGGTGAGGGGGGTGGCATTGGTAGGCGTGGGTGAGGAGGGCGTGCGGGTGAGGAGGCGGGCAAAAAAGGGGAGGGCAAGGGAAGGCGAGGGAGGGTGGAAGTTTGGGCAGGGAGGTGGAGGCCGTGGGTGAGGCTGTGTGGGGATGTTGGGTGGGCAAGGGTGCGCGGGAGTGCCTAGTGTGTGAGGGGGTGGAAGTTGTGAGGGGGTGTGGAGGAGTCGGGTAAGTGGGGGGTGAGAGGGGTAGGGGAGAAGTGGGTTTTTGTGAGGGGGTGAGGGAGTGTTTGAGGGGGGGCAAGAGAGGTGGGGCAGAGGTGGGTGGGTGTGAGGGAAGAGGGTCGACATGGGCGCGTGGGGGTGGAAGGGGGTCGGGTGCGGGTGGAGATCGGGAGGTTGGTGGGTCAAGGGGACCAGGTGAGGATGGGGAGGTTGGGGGCCGGCCCACCCCGCTCGGCCCTCCCTGCATGCTTGCCCCCACCCACCGCCCATCTGTCCACACCCGCGCACCCCTCTCGCCCACACCCACTTGGCCTGCCCGTCGATCCCGCTCGCCCTCACCCGCCCAGCTGCTCACTCCGCCCCGCCGTCCCTCACCTAACCCCCCACCTGCCGACCGAACCGCCCGCCCGTTAGGGGTGGCTGGGTGATTCTGATCATACAAATAAAAAATTTATGATATATTTTCGTTGTTAATTTAAGTTAATATGTTTTTATCATTTACTGATTTATGTGTTTCTATTTTTCAGGAAAATGGCATCAAAGAAAATTTCAGTGAATCTTTCTGGACCAAAGACTCTTAAAGGTGCATCTTCAAGAAACATTGGTGAACAAACTTCACCTAAGCTCGTGGCTACAAATCTTTCAAGTGCCTCAAGTGATAAGAAGATGATTTCAGACTGCAAGAATCCGAAAGAGGTGAAATTTCCATCAAGAATTTGGTATGTGAAAGAAAGAGAAAGCACAAATGTGAATATATATCTATCTATTGATATACCAAATGATAATGGAATTTTTGAGGTGATGGGAAGAGTCATAGATATGTGTTTGGTACCGGACACTGAAGTTGTTTACATACTTACAAAAGCTCCCAAGTCACATGAAAGGATTAAATACCGACTATCATATTCATTGTATGACATGAGAGAGGTATCTACAAAGTTGTGTAAACAAATTGTAAATGAGATGACACAAAACATCGTAAGTATTGTTATTTATATTTGTATTTTGCGTTCTTGAAAGTGTCTAGCTATATTTTTTAACTTTGTTTTTTATTGACATATGATATTTTTTTTGGCAGAATTTTGTTGAAAGTTGTTCAATTAGGTTGGGAGGCATTCATTTCATAGAGCATGATATCGTGAAAGTTGTCAGCAGTTTTTACTCAGTGTCAGAAGAAGATATGGAAAACAATCAAAATGTAGTAATTGACGATGCTACAAAACTACATCCAAAGAATCAGAAAAAAAAAGGCCTCTGGTGGATAAATCTAGCAAGGGTAAACAAGTTAATTTTGAGGACGATGAAATTGAAATTGACAGTGAAGCATATGTTGCCATTACTAAAGATGACATTGGAACTGAGAAGAGCCATAAAATACCAAAAATAACAATGCCCAAGAATAAATCTGTTGGGAATGTTATGACCGATAAAAGTAAAGTTGAAGATTTTGTAGCAATCATTACCAGCAGTCAAGAACCTAGTGAAAATTCAAAAGAAAGCAGAGAAATCATTACCCCAGGAGCTTATTTAGAGGATGGCATTATCAAAACAAAACAAAATGCCATTCGATAGAATTTGAAAAAGAGAAACTTAATTGATGGTGGTCGTACATTTCAGCTTAATGTCAGGCAAACCTATAAAGCAAGTGAAAGACAATGTCAATATCAAGTTAGGAAGCCACATCATCTGCATGTTCACAACTTGAAGACATTGATGAGATACAATCCATATGCTCATGTGGTTAGTTATGTGCTTCTTGTTGATCCACTTCAAGTTCCCAACAAAGAAGCATTTGATAAGTCAAAATGTTTTGAATACAATTATTATGTGCTTAGGGGGAACCATTCTGTAGAAGCTCAAAGACAATTGATGGAGGAATATCCTAATAACCCATGTTTTGAAAAAATGAAATGTATCATTTACGTTGGTTTATCAGATACAGAAGCAAAGTTAGTGGCATGAGATCATAATTCAGATAATGAATATAGGATGTCTATGACTTTCATCCAAAGGGTTAGATTTATTCATAGTAAATTTGAAGAAAAATGTGGTGGGGATAGGATAAATGTTATTGCAGATTTCTGAAAGGAATGTTGTATGGAAATAGGCTATCAAATTGAATAGAAAACCAATTCAAAAGGTGGAAAAGGCAACAAAAATAGTGATTTATTCAGAGGTGTTGATAACATTGTCCAATTGGCATTTAGAACTGCAAATGTTTGGAAGTTGATTGATGAGATTTTTAGCATGTGGGAAGACATTGCCATTAAAAAACATAGGGTCAAAAAGTCTAAGCCATTGATATGTAGCAACAGTAAATCAGCTCCTGAAATGAAGCAGCTTCCAGACGATATGACTATCACACCTTGGAGGGCAATGCAAGGAGCGAAAGATGAAAAAATTGTCGAAACAATATTATCTCGTGTGAGGTCAGGGGAATTACCATTGGAGGAAATGTCTGAAGAATTTCAAAAGTAAGTTTGTTGAATTATTTTTATTTATTTCTAGATTATAATTATATTTTAAATAAAACATGTTGTTCTTGGTAGTATTTGTTATACATATCATTATATTAACTTTTTGTTACTTTATCTATGCAGTCACAAAGTTTACATGAAAATTCAAGAACAAATGGTTAGATTGTTGAATGAAGATAGTTGGGATGATGTTGTATGCAACTATCCAGATTCAAGTTCTACATCAACATTAAAAGCTTTTTATCTTGCATTTAAAAAGGTATCTTGATTTATACATTCATTTTTATTCACATGTGTACTATTTTTAATTTATAACTTACACATATATTTGTTTATTTTATAAAAGATGAGGAAGGATGATAATGGAGCGCCGGATAGTTTCAAAACATTTATTGAAAAAATAAAGATCGAAAGACCGAGGAAGCAACGTATTAATAATGTTCAACTTGATCCAACTCTTAATCATTTCATTTGGAATGGGCTAGACACTATTCAATATCAAGTAATACAAGGCGACTGTGAAGACATTGCTAAACTCATACCTAAAAGGGATTATGCCCTAGTCATTGCAGATATTCCCCATGGTTTCAATATTCTAAACATTGACTATGATGGTGACCCTTATACTTATCAAGCTCTTAGTAAAGTGGTTGTGGGATTTGTAGAAGTCAGGTCATCACCATTATGGAGATTTGTGACATTTCATTCAGACACACAATTGGCAATGATATTGTCAAGCTTCAAGGGGAAAACAAATTCAAGGATGCAGCTTACATGGTAAGATGTTTAAAATGTATATTTGATTAATGTTGAAAAATTTATTTATGTACAAGTTAATTGAACTTTTACTATTTCATGTTACAGGAAAAAGTCAAATCTTCTTAACAATGAAGATTAACAATTTATAAATGATTGTGAGTTCATTCATATTGATAGTTGGGCAAAAGATGATAGCCATATGTCTATGATTTTTAATTGGGTAGACGGAAAGAGTCATAGCCAAATACTGACTTATGATGCTATTGTGAGAAAACTAACATATGAAGACAAAGAAGCAAAATGAGAGATAGTTAACATTTATCAAAAACCACAATTATTGATTAACTATCTTATAGACATTTGTTCAAATGAAGGAGATTGAGTTTTGGATTTATTTTCTGGCTCAGGTAAGTTTTATTATATGGAATTAAATTTCAATATGTTTTTTTTAATTAATATGTCACTATACTAATTTAGTTCATTATTTCTTTTGTGCTTGATAATTAAGTACAACACTAGCATGTTGCCTTCAAAAAGGAAGAAATTGCATTGTAATTGAAAAAGATCTAGTACAATGCAATTTCATTCAGCAAAGAATTAATGCTCTTCAATTTCTTCAAAATGCAATGCAAGAAATTGGGTTGAAGAAAGGGGACTTTAGTGAATCACGTGTGGCAAAAAAGGCAAAGGAACCCCAACCACCATTACATGGAATGTTTTGAAAGACATACATTGGGAGATTCGCAGACATCAAAGATCCATTAGAAGAGGAAAATGAGCAAAAGGAAACAGAAAATATTGTGGAAGAAGACAATGATGAAACTCTAGAGGACAAAGAGTTTGGATTACGTGACAATGTTGATTAAATTTAAGTTATGCTTGTAAATCAAGCTTTGCAATGTTTTGACTTTGACATTTTATGAGAAGAATAAACACTCAATTAGGGTTGTTATACGTTGAATATTTGTAATATGTGATTTTCGCATTGATTTTTAAGTTAATCATTATTTTTTGAAAAAAAAGTGATTATTATTATTTTTTTGACATGAAATTCATAAAAAAAAACTATTATTTAACCATTTTTAGTTAAAATTATCGTATAAAATGGTTATTTTTATGTCCATTGTTAAAAAAATATTGTTTTTTAGAAACAATTATTTCATGTGGATTGAAAAATTAATTAAGGATGTATAAATATGTAGAATATCGAAAATTCTAAATATCGACCTTCCAATTTAAAAATACAAAACAATAAAAATCTCACTAAAATATAAATTAAAATTAAAATAAAAAATAAGAAAATATGAAGAAAATGACCACTTCAAAAATGATCAAATTTACAAAATAATTATTTACATTTTATACATTAGAAAATTTAAAGCAAAAAAACAGGTCTTTTATAAAAAGGGTGTGGTGCAGAATACTCACTTTTTTAAATCAGCATGAAATTCACTACCATTCTAAAACGTAATGTACATAAAAAAAATTAAAGTGCCAAAAACTATGCTCTAAAAAAAACATGTGTGTTCTGCATCACCCCTTTTCAAAATCAGGTCACTTTTTTGCTATCTCTACGAAACGGGTAACAATATCAGTTTTCGTTTCAAAGTTTACATTGATTTAAAAGGAAAAATCGTCTTGTTTTAATTTTTTTTTTGATTAGATGGTTAATATTTCGAAGAAGCTTCTAACAAGAGGTTGGGAAGATGAAGGGTCAATGTGTGATTATAAAAATAAGATAGAAGACCAATCAAAAGGTTCTTCTCCCTTTATCTCTCCAGCCTATTCCATTTTCTCTCTCATACATTATTTTCCCTCTCACTCAAAAATTTCAAATTAGCAAGAGAGTTGGTGGAAAAACTGACACAACAGAAGCACTGCGTGGATCCCTTCTATTTTTCTTATCTTGTGTTCTCTATGGCTATTGCGGTTTTCTAACCTCTGTGATTCCTTCTCTTTAAAATTTGTGGTGCAATGTCCAATTGAACGGGTCCTCCTCTTCTTGGCTTTTATACCAAATTAATTTCAAAATCTCTATTTTATGAAACTATGACTAATTTTTAAACCAATGTTTATTGGGGTCCCTGCTAGAGCAGGTTAGGGATCAGACCCTATTCATTACCACTCATTTATCACTTCTAGTGTCGGTCTTCATAATTGTATTTGAGTCATAATGTAATATATTTGTCAAAAGAAAGAAAAATAAATTTTATTATGAAAGAAAAAATATTTATTAGCGTGGGTTTCATGCTTTATTATTTTATTTTTAGGTCAAAGTATCCATTGCAGGCTTCTAGGGTTTATATTATAAGTCGTAGTCCATGTCATCATGTAATAGACCCTTCTTGGGCTTTATTTGTCAAGAAAGAAAATTATTTTTAATGTAAATTGAGTCAAATAGACGTCGTCCAACAAGTCGGCCTCATTAAGGACAAGTCAACCTCAAAGGGATACAAAAATCACTATATATAGGCAACAACTTCACCTCATTTGTAACACAAGTCAAGAAAGTTTTATCTACAGTTGTTAGAAGGAAAAAAGGAGAGTGAAATACCTAAAGTAAAGGATAAATCTCTAGCAAAGAAGAAGGAGACACTTGTCAAGCCAGAAGAAGTTGGAAATCTCTCTTTTCTGCCACACATGCCAGTTTCTGGGTAGCTGCAAGAGGGACAAAATTTTAAATCTGCAGTAGGGTCGAAATTGTGGAAGTTGGAAGGTAGAAGTTATGTGTTATAGTTCGGTTGAAGTTGTTTAATGAGAAGAAACCACTGAAGTTTGGATAATCATTCTGGAAGACTCAATTGGTGGAGTGAGGAAGGTATTTTTGGTCTGGTCTAAGTGATGGGCCTCTAAATTAGACATAAATTAAGGCCCGTGCCTCTAAATTAAAACATAAATTAAGGCATATGACCATCCTTCAACACATTAAACCTCTCTTTCTGCATCAGATAATTTATTTTTAAATTTAATATATTCATTAGGAAGGTTTACGAATAATTGGATATTTGTGCCTATTATTATTTATTTTTATGGAATATTACGAGAATATTGGGTAGATTATGAAGATTTGGAGAAAGAGATCATTTAAGGACTTGTTCCCTTCTACAGGAGGATCAATAATAAATAATAAATCAACATGATATTATGGAATTATGGCACAGATTGTGGAACTCCAACGATTGAGAAAATCTAGGAATGTGTTCCTTGCCATTTAATGCAGATTCCTAGTATTGGGGACTAGATCCATTAATCAAGGGATTTTGGTAGGGAAATCTTCCTCCATTCATGAGGAATGATTCCTAATCATTTTGTATAAGTACCAAGTCGAATTTACCTCTAGGGGGAGATTTACATGAGTGTTCTTGTGGAGAGAACTCGTATTTTTGCAGCTCCATTGTATTTTCTTGTAGGGATGTAATTCTATTAATGAAAATAATGAATATTGGTGTCATATTCAGCTTCTAAATATTGTTCTCCTCCATAGGTCTCCGAGTTTCCTTGGGCTTGGCTGTCCCAGGAACCTCAAAGCCCTTTTGTATCATTTTCTATCGTACTTTTCACTACATATTCACATGTATCTCTAGTTTTTATTGTTTTCTATCCCTGCATTTACTATTAATGATTTGTTGTCGTAGGATTGAGTT
The DNA here is from genome assembly GCA_031772625.1 of Pinus tabuliformis. Taxonomy (NCBI): domain Eukaryota; kingdom Viridiplantae; phylum Streptophyta; class Pinopsida; order Pinales; family Pinaceae; genus Pinus; species Pinus tabuliformis. The sequence continues at coordinate 1,311,602,970 of CM062809.1, forward strand.
AAATGGTTGATGTAAGTTCTTTTTCAGGATCACAAGCATTATTTCATTCTTGGAAAATATTTGGAAGTTCATAGTAATCATTGAGCTGCTTGGATTAGTCTTCTTATTCCCAAATCTATATTGTTGGACCTCATTTTTAGCAAAGAACAATAAATTTCTACTATTTTTTAGAGCATGCTAATAAGATTCAATCGAGTTGGTTCAACTTGCATTAGATCACAAAAAAATTCTAGTTCATAACAAAAATTACCCCATTGCATTTGCACTTGATTTGGTTAGGCATTTTTTAGATTTACTAGCTCACTAGTTCTCGAATTTCTAGATTTTCGACTAGTAATGTTTTTTAATTTTTTTTGCATGGGTTAACAGAGGTATTTTTGAGTGATTCCACTTGGAATATGGACCTAAGACATCCTATTTAATAAAAAAAATTGTCCCATCCAATTTGGATTTGATTTTCTTGGTCATTAAACCCTCACAAATTTCATCATTCCACAAGGACACTTCTCCAAGCGTTTTGAGCAAATCCATCCATCTCCCAACTTTGGTTTTGAGTTCTGAAGTGGTCCTAGGAACTCCCTTGCCTCATTACATCCCCCAACCACCTTCCCTAAGCTTTCAATCACCTTCAATATCCATCCTTTTGCTCTAGCTGTATCCTATAGGTTTTCAGGGGATCTTGTAGGTTTTTAGTACATCCTGTAGGTTTTCCTGTAGTGGCTTGTTTTCAGGCCAAATTGAGGGAAAACCTCCAGGAAGCCACACAAATTCACCTAAGGGTCTCCCAAGCCTTCCAAATATCCACCATAATATCCAAGCCACCATCCACATCACCAAAAGATATTAGCTTTCACACTTGTTTTTCCATAAAAAGAATAAAAAGAAAAAAATAGATTTATTTTAGTCCTTTACATGGACAATAGTGATGTTTGATGTTTTGAATCTGCATGCTTAGGATAGTAGGATTGCATACATGTTAACTTAGCATTCTTTTGAAGCAAAGCCTCTTAGAAGTTAGTTGGAAAATAGTGTGTTTTATCATTTGATTTCAGTATTTTTCCTAGTACTTTCTTTGTTGAAATAGGTTAAGGTTCCATTTCAAACATTTCATTTTCTACACTTAGTTTAGGATTTGACTTCAGTACATGCACTCCGTTACATCATGACAATAAAGGAAGGACACATTGTGTGCCGCACATATAGTGTCGTTACCTCTTAAGTTTGTATGATCCCCGGGTTGATAATTAAATTTGGTAGCCTTGGGAGTTGCAACATTCTTGTGCAATACCAAAGCCCATCACTTTTTGGCACCATTGCTGGGGAAGTGTCAAAGTATGCAATGTTTTCTTCCCTATTTGATTCATTTCTTTTTACTTTTTGCAAAAAAAAATAAAAAAAATTGCATTAGGCATATTTTATTTCAAAAATGGGAAAGTGCATTGCATTAGTGTTTTAATTCAATCATAAAAACAAAAAATTCTCCAACACCAACCCACCCCCCATTTGATCACATTGTGAAGTAAGAGCCGCATCACCATCCACTTTTGCAGGTACAAGAAGAAGAGATGGCAAAGAATGAAGAAGAAATGGATGGAGATGATGGCAATGAGGAAGATCCTCTCGGATTTCCCATTCAAGATATTGATGGTAATGCGCACATGAAGAACATCCCTCCATATTTTCTTCCAAAATTTCATGCTGTAAGGTTAGAGGATCCAAAAACCTTTCTCTTTGAATTTGAATTGTTTGTAGATCTTATGGTTACTCATTAAAAACTCAAAAACTGAGATTGTTTACGGCAACATTGAAGGATAGAGCTCTTAAATGGTTCATGAGTTTAGGGACTAATTCAATAAGATCATGGAATGATATGAAAAACATATTTGTAGAAAAATATAAAGATCATGATCTTAAAGGATAAATCTTTAGAATGAATCAAAGAGAAGATGAGAGTCTAGAGGATCTAATAGAGAGGTTCACGTATAATGTTAAGAGGGGAAAACTACATCATTTAGGATCTTGCACACTAAAAACCCTCTTACTTAGAACAATTAGGGATGTGTGGATTGATATCCTTAATCTCATGAGTAGAGGTGATGTATATCAATTATCATTTGAGGAAATTTTTGAAACATGCAAACACACATCAAGAGGAAAAGCAAGAGTAGGTAAATCAGCATCAAGATCGGTAAGTCAAGCTAAACTTGGAAATTTGTTTGATGATTTTAAAATAGAAATTCTTAGAAATCTAACAAAAAAAGTAGAAATGTTAAGAATGCAAAATGAAGGAAAAGAAAATGCTGATATTTATGTTGCAGAATCACATGATGTTAAACATTGTCCATCATTACCAAGGTTGAAGGAAGTTTACCAAGAGGATAATGGAGAAAGTCAATCACCAATGTAGCTATGTTATGTAGCTCCAAGAGGACAACGGTAGCCTATTCAGTCTGATATGATGCAAGAGCCTAATTCACAATTTCAAGCTTATGCACATCCACCTCAAAGTAATTGGAACACACCCTTTCATTGGCAACATTGGTCATCTCAACCCCAAAACCAATCATGGCAACAAGGTTAGCGAGGAACTTATGGGATCCATCCACAATATCCTTAGTATTTTCCTCAATATCCTCCATACCAAACTCCATGTTATCCTTACCATTCGCCTCCACCACAACCACAACCCCATCCATCCATCTCAAATATACACTCCCACTCAACTACCTATACCACCATTTTCAAACCCACACATTGAAGTAGCTCAACCCACTTACAATGTTGAGGTACAACACTTCCAAACATCTCCTCTTGCTCTCAATGGTATTCACCATAGCTCATGAAGAGTATTGCAAAAAATATATTATCTTGATATCATTGAAGGACTACATCTAGAAGAAGAAGATTGAAATGAGAAGACCACAAAATCATGGGCTGCACTTGATGAAGAGAAGACATCAAAATCAGAGATCGAGAGAGCTCCCTCATGGTTTCCATCAAATCCTCCATGTATTCAAGAGAACAATCAGCGAAAAGAGGAAGATTTGAAGGTCATTGTAGAAGAAGACATGAAGAATGATCCAGATCAACAAAAGGACCAGGGGCATCACAACTATATTGAAATATGGTTCTAGATAGTCATTAAGTTGTAACAATACCCTCTTCTTCAAATGTGCTTGATATCATCAATGTCAAATCATTTGATCTCTCAAATTCAGGTACATGTCAAAGCATGCATCTCAAGTCTACATGCTATTTTTTTGTCATCTTGATGTGCACCTAGCTCCATTGGAAGTATTCTTATACTTGAAAGTGATTTTTTTTCAAGTAGAGTAGGGTAGAAAAAAAAATGAAAAATAAGAGAAAAAAATAAAAATATTAGGTGAAAACCTCCTTGGAGGCACCTCAGATTAGCTCATTGATTGAAAACCTCCATGAGGTGGTCAATGGGTTGGAAAAAAAAAAAGAAAAAAGAGAGAAAAAAGAAAATATCTTAGGTGAAAACCTCCTTTGAGGCGCCTAGGCAGACCTACTAGTTGAAAATCTCCTTGAGGCAGCTAGTAGGCCTAGAAGAAAAAAGAAAAAAGAAAAAAAAAAAACTTTGCTCCATGTACTCTTCGACATCTGCAAGCAAAAAAAAAAAAAAGAAGAAACAAGTTGGTACAAAAAGAAAAAAAAATTGGTCATACCTAGTCAAAAGAAGTCAAATTTTGACTTTCTCATCCTTTGTTCAAATGCTCCAACAAGGCCAAGGCCATGCCAATCCATCACCCTCATCTATTTCCACCATCCACCCCTTATTTTCAAGATTCTACCATTCAATTTGCTTGCTGTCCTAAAAAACTACAGGATGCTCTGTTTTACTACAAGATACAAAAATACATAGAGCATAGGTGTAAAAACTCCATTACTGTGGGTTCTCCGATCAGAAATTCACATAAATTTGTTTTTGTCATAACTTGAAAACCATGCATCCATTGTCCAATCTGTTTTAGGGGGAGATGCATATGGATAATGGTATGCTCAAGGAATTTCAACAAATTCCAATGCACATTTTTCGAGAAATCAGCCTCCATCACCTACAACCAGTTTTTCATTTTCTTGATATCCATGCATCCATTTAAAAATATGTTTCATGGGGAGATACATATGAATAATGGTATAATGACCAAGAAATTTCAGCAAATTCCAGTGCACGGTTTCCAAGAATCGGTCTCCATCACCTTCAGCCATTTTTAGTTTTTCTCGAGATCCGTGCATCCATTGACTAATTTTTTTTACTGCGAGGCGCATAATGATGATGGAAACATGCTTAGAAATTTTCAGGTCAATCCATTTTACCGTTTCGGAGATATGGACAAAAAATGTCGTTGTCCTGAAAACCTGCAAGATTCCTTGAGATCCTACAAGATACAGAACAACACCTACATGATTGGCAGTGAGCGGTTTTAAAAGGGAAAAACAGAGGTTGGCTTCATCAACTAGTGTTAAGGAGGTAGGCTCTACATTTCCCCACATTTTTCCAAGTGAAAGGAACATAAAAAACCCTTCTAGTTTGTTGAAAGTGATTGCAGCATAAGGGAATTATATACACAGAATTTTTTAATTTGGTATCAGACCTACACAAATCCCTATCCATCAGAGGAAAATGACAAGGGGAACCCATCAACATAGTGAGGATTCATCAACACCCCCCTATACTAGAGATATTCATAAGGCACAATTGGATGGGTTTCTTTGAAAAGTTGAGGGGATATGATGATGAAGTAGCCAAATATTTGCAGTCATCTTTAGCATAGAGATCCAGAGGTTAAAGAAGCTCCTCGAGAGCTTAGCAGCAACATCAGGATCATCAGCATCACCATCCAACACCTGCACATCAACATCAACTAAGAAACATCATGCAAGTCTCTCCAACAACCATCAGGTAGGTATTGGTATGCAATATTCTTGACCTCTTCTCTTGAGCATATTATAGTTAGAAATTTGTTGTCAATGCATGAGAGATTAGGTTTTATAAGCTAAGGATGGGTTAATAGTCTCAGCCGCCTTCAACTAGTTAATTGTAGCTCACTCCTTCACTCATGCAATGTTTAAAAGTCAAATTATGAAGGATGATGATTTCAAGGAATGAGGACAACAGTTAAAAGAAGAATTTTTTGCGAAGGCCAAGTCACCACAAGACTCTAAGCCCTCCATCCACTTCATATTCACTATCTATGCATCATTCATCCATCCCATTTCATTCTTGAAAAATAAAACAAACAAAGCATCCTCTCCATTTTCACAAACCTACACTACTCCCTCTCAACCTTAGCATCATCATCCAATCCATCTTCATCATTTCTCATCACTCCTATACAATTAGAAGACCTTGAAAGAGGAGGAATGACTACTACAGGAAGGAAAAATGTTGCAACAAGAAGGAAGAAGTGAACAAATTATGTTAACCCCCAAGATGGTAGAGCTTAAGAGAGACCTAATCAAAACAAAGAACTCCAAGGCCATTAGGCAGTCATCTAGGCCACAAGAGAGAAGAAGAAGGCAACAAAATGAAATGAGGCATTCACCATCAAAACAAAACTCAAACTACAGTGATGAAAATATGTTTTCCAAGAGGTCTCCAATCTCTTTCTAGATTTTTTCCAAGGCCTAAAAATGGGAAAAGACATGGGAGTCAAGTTGAGGGCCTGCCCTAACCTCAGACTATCATTTATGCTCAAAACTAGTATCATGTTGGGTCCCTATAATACTAGTGATTACCCCATTACTATTGTAGTTATACCCCTTATTTATATTGTTGTGCCCCTATTACCCCCATATTGTTATTTCTGTGCCCCATAGAATCCCTCTATTGTTATTTTTGTGGCTTTATATTATTATTGTTAGGTCGGCTGGATTATATTGTGACTCCTTAGACTCCTATATATAGAAAGGAGGTTTTGTCATTTGTATCATCCAAGAATTGTTCATTTATGTAATGTAAAGGAGGTTGCCCCCTCGAAGAGGCTGAATTCTAAGGCGTTGATCTATCTTTTCCATCTTTTCTTGAGTTGGTTTCATAACATTTGGTATCAGAGCTTTGGATTCTAGGGTTTCGCTGCTCCAAACAGGTCATCGTGGCATTTTCGCTATAACTTTTTTCTGTGACGTTTCAGAAGTCACAAAAAAAAACCATTTGAGAAGAAATCGCGCTGAACCTTGGGTCCGAATTTTAGAGCTTTTCGCGTGATATTTGCAGAGATATGATCTGAGGAAGTTGGTCTTTTTGCAGACTCCTGAATTACATTCAAAACAGGTGACCTGGGGAAAATCGTCATAACTTTCTCTCTGGGGATCGGATTGAAATTTCATAAGAAGGTACAGAAAGAGGACGGACTGTAGTTTCTTGTGTGTGTGTTTCAAATTCAAAGGTTGAAACAGTGACTCGTGGCACGTCGTACAAGTTCGCTCTACAGAACCAGTCTAAAAGCAAGTCACTGTGGGAGATTTCACATAACTCTTCCTTGGAGAATCCAATTTGGCTCAGACTTGTGCCATTGGAAAGAGGACGCAGAAGGCTACTACAGGTAGCAATTTCAGAACTGGATGATTTGAAATTACAGAGATACATCAGATTCAATATCAGGCTTCTATAAAGTGAAAAAAGGTGTGTAGTTTTTTTTTAAATTTTTGTGTAAGCTTGGTTTAACGGAATTCAAAGGGCATAGTAAAGCATTATTATCGGTAACTGATGCCACGAGGAAAGAAAATGCAAACACCTAGTAAGGAACCTGAAATCTCTAGCATGACTCATGAAGAAGAGGAAGAAATGCTACATGATATATCAAAATTACAAGAACAAGTGCAACAAATGTCACGCTCACAAAAGCTAACAGAAGCTAAGATAAGTGGCGTGGAATCTAAGGTAAATGGCGTGGAATCTAAGATAAAGGGCATGGAAGCTAAGATGGATGATTTGAAGATAGATTTGAAGACAGACATGGAAGAATTGAAGAAGTTGCTACAAGAAAGGGTCACTAATGGTGAAAAGGTAGTAAAGGAAACTCATGATGAGAACAAAAGAAATGTTAATCATGATTCCATAGACGCTAATGTTGGATCGAAGAATCACCATATTCCAAAAATCGATATGAGGAAGTTTGATGGCAAGGATCCCGCCACATGGATATTACAGATGGAGCAATTCTTCGATCTCAATAATGTGCAAAACGCACAAAAGGTACGTATGGCAACTGTATATTTGGAACCAAATCAGTTTGTATGGTATCAATGGCTTTGCTCTCGTAAAAAATTTATCACTTGGGCAATTTTTACGGAAGAATTGATAGCACATTATGAAGATACAAAAAGCAACACTTTTTTTAGCCAATTGATAAGTCTCAAACAAAAGGGTTCAGTAATGGAGCACATTGAGGAGTTCCAAAAATTGAACATAAGGGTAAAAGATATTCCAGAGGAGCATAGGATTGATGTGTTCATAGGGTCTTTAAAGGATAATATCCAACATGATGTTCGCCTTTGGGAACCTGATTCATTAGAGAAGGCATTCAGGTTAGCAAGAAAAATGGAAAGCAAAATTATGGCAACCAGGAAGCATACCACTCACAACTATAAAGACGGAAGTGTTGTTGCCCCTAGTCTTCCACAACCTATAAGGTTGACACCACAACAATTGGAAGAAAAAAGAGCAAAAGGGCTTTGTTACAGTTGTGATAGCAAATACACTAAAGGTCATAAGTGTGCTGAGAAGAAATTATTCTACATAGATTGTGAAGAGGAAGAAGAAAAGGAGCAAGAAAGGTCAAAAGAAGAAGATATACTCCAGGAACAAAGCCTAGATGAAGAACAAATAAATCCGACCATATCTTGTAATGCATTGGTGGGAATTACCACTCCTCAAACCATCAAGATAGAAGGACAAATCAAGAAGAAAAAGGTAATAGTGTTGATTGATTCAGGAAGCACCCACAATTTTATTCATTGTAGGGTAGCAAAAGAATTGAATTGCTTCCTATATCCAGCACCAGAGTGTCAAGTGATGATTGCAAATGGAGGAACAATAAATTTCTCTGGAAAGTGCCATAATATCAAGCTATCCATGGGAGAATATGTATTGACTAGCCCAATGCTTTCCATTCCAATGGGAGGTGCTGATGTTGTACTAGGAGTCCAATGGCTACAATAGCTTTTAATTTTCAAGAACTTTTCATCAAATTTTCTACGGAAGGAAAGGAAGTTGAATTAAGGGGTATTGCAGGGAAACCAGGAAAGATAATCAGCTCTAATGGCATGACAAAGCTTCTAAAAAAGGAGCAAAGAGGTGTAATTGCACAATTATGTTCGCTAGATGTTTCCACATTGGAATCATCTATTTCTCCAGATCTCCAAAAAGTCTTGGACAATCATTCCAAGGTATTTGAGACTCCAAAAGGTCTCCCACCTATGCGTGATCATGATCATGCTATTCATCTGATTCCAGGAAGTGTTCCTCCAAACATCAGGCCGTACAGATATCCCTATGTCCAAAAAAGTGAAATTGAACGTATGGTTGCAGAAATGCTAGAGGCTGGTATAATTCAACCGAGTCAAAGTTCTTTCTCAGCTCCAGTAGTATTGGTGCACAAGAAGGATGGATCATGGCGCATGTGTCCAAATTATAGGGAGCTCAACAAGCTCACTATTAAAGATAAGTTCCCCATTCCTGTTATTGATGAATTACTGGATGAATTGCATGGATCAATTTACTTCACCAAGTTGGATCTTCGTTCGGGATATCATCAAATCAGAATGAAGATTGAAGACATTCCGAAAACGACATTTAGAACTCATGAGGGTCATTATGAATTTTTGGTCATGCCTTTTGGCCTTACCAATGCACCTTCAACATTTCAAGGTTTGATGAATTCAATTTTCAAACCATTCCTTAGAAAATTTGTGTTAGTATTTTTTGATGATATACTAATCTACAGCAAGTCTTGGAAGGATCATGTTGAACATGTTGACAGGGTGCTACAACTATTGGAGGAGAAACAATTATATGCAAAAAGATCCAAATGTTTCTTTGGAGTCCAGGAGGTGGAATATTTGGGTCATATTGTATCTCATGAAGGAGTTAAGGTAGACCCTAGCAAAATTAAAGCCATTAAGGAATGGAAAATCCCCACATCCATAAAGCATCTGCGAGGATTTCTTGGGTTGACAGGGTATTATCGCAAGTTTGTTAAGAATTATGGGAGAATAGCAGCACCTCTAACAACATTATTGAAGAAAGATTCATTTTCATGGACTCCGGAAGCAACAAAGGCCTTTGAACATCTTAAAGAGGCAATGTGCCAAGCACCGGTCTTAGCTACACCGGACTTCACAAAAACCTTTATTGTGGAATGTGATGCTTCAGGAAATGGAATTGGTGTTGTTCTAATGCAAGATGAAAGACCCATTGCTTTTGAAAGTCGTCCAATCAAGGGAAAGTTTTTAAGCAAAGCTATTTATGAGAAGGAAATGTTGGCAATACTCCATGCACTTAAGAAATGGCGACCCTACCTAATGGGAAGACACTTCAAGGTAAAAACGGATCATGATAGCCTTAAATACTTTTTAGAACAAAGATTATCCTCTGAAGAGCAACAAAAGTGGGTCACAAAGATGTTGGGTTATGACTTTGAAATCATCTACAAAAAAGGGAAGCAAAATGTGGTGGCAGATGCACTCTCAAGAAAGGATGAGGATGTGGAAGCATTGTTGTGTGCCATTTCTATTATCCAACCAGATTGGATAAACGAAGCAAGGGAGGAATGGAAGAATGACGAAGAAGTGTGGGCACTTATTCGAAAGCTACAACAAGATTCCAGTACTTCTGATACATTTAGCTGGCAAAATGATTCGTTATGGTACAAAGATCGCTTATACCTCTGTAAGAATTCCCAGCTAAAACAAAAGATTCTTATGGAATTGCACACTTCTCCCTTAGGAGGGCACTCAGGATTTTTAAAAACTTACCACAGGGTTAAGAAGGAATTTTTTTGGGATGGCCTTAAATCAGATATTCAAAAGTTTGTGGCGGAATGTTTGGTTTGCCAGCAAAATAAAGTTGAAACAATTAAGACACCAGGTCTATTACAACCTTTATCCATTCCAAGCCAACGTTGGGAGGAGGTTTCAATGGATTTTATCACAGGTTTACCCAAGTCTGAGGGAAAGAGTGTCATCATGGTGGTAGTTGACAGACTTACCAAGTATGCACACTTTTGTGCATTATCACATCCATTTAAAGCCAGTACAGTTTCTACTGCATTTATGGAAACAGTTCAAAAGCTACATGGAAACCCAAAGATTATTGTAAGTGACAGAGATCCCATTTTCACTGGAAATTTTTGGACAGAATTATTTTCTTGTCTTGGTACTCAGTTAGCTCATAGCTCATCTTATCATCCTCAATCTGATGGGAAAACTGAGATAGTAAACAAATGTTTGGAAGGATATCTTCGTTGCTTTGTATCTGATAAACAGACACAATGGGTCAAATGGTTGCCTCTGGCTGAATGGTGGTATAACACTTCCTTCCATACAGCAACAAAAATGACCCCATTTATGGCACTTTATGGGTATCAACCACCATCCATCACATCATATTTAAGAGAAAATTCTAAGGTTCAGGCAGTGGAACATCACATTGAACATCAACAACAAGTCCTCCAACTCTTAAAGGATAACCTCGTGTTGGCACAAAATAGAATGAAACAACAGGCAGATCAACATCGCAGTGAAAGAAGTTTTGATGTAGGTGATTGGGTATTCCTACGGCTACAACCATATAAGCAAATGTCCCTAAAGCAAGCTAAGAAGGATAATAAATTATCACCAAAGTATTATGGTCCGTACAAGGTGTTGCAAAAGATTGGTACTATGGCATACAAATTGGAGCTTCCTGCAGCTTCTCGATTGCACCCAGTTTTCCATGTTTCATGTTTAAAGAAGGTTATAGATGACAAGCTCCCAATTCAAACAATATTGCCAGAACTTGACGAGGAAGGAAAAATTATATTGGAACCGGAAGCAGTCACAGAAACAAGAACTGACAGCTACGAAATCGATCAATTTCAGAGTATCTTATCAAGTGGAAGAACTTATCCGCTGAAGATTCCACATGGGAGGATGAGAATTTTATGCAGAAGTATCCAGAACTACTCAAGCGTTGAGGACAACAATTTTTTGAAGGAGAGGGGCATGTTGGGTCCCTATAATACTAGTGATTACCCTATTACTATTGTAGTTATACCCCTTATTTATATTGTTGTGCCCCTACTACCCCCATATTGTTATTTCTGTGCCCCATAGAATCCCTCTATTGTTATTTTTGTGGCTTTATATTATTATTGTTAGGTCGGCTGGATTATATTGTGACTCCTTAGACTCCTATATATAGAAAGGAGGTTTTGTCATTTGTATCATCCAAGAATTGTTCATTTATGTAATGTAAAGGAGGTTGCCCCCTCGAAGAGGCTGAATTCTAAGGTGTTGATCTATCTTTTCTATCTTTTCTTGAGCTGGTTTCATAACATATCCTATAGTTTTAACAGGGTTTCCTATAGTTTTGACAGGAATTACTACAGGATGCCCTAGTTCTCATCTAAATGCATTTTGAACGTGTTAGAGGTGTCCAAATGGCAGAACAAGGTAGCAAAAGGTTGATAAGGGTGTGGAAGACCTTGCTAAATTGAAAAATATTCAAGAACCCATCTTGAATAAGGGGAAGAAGGCAAGCTAATGGTCTCAAGAAACAATGATTTTTCTTTGCACAAATATGTTTTTGGGCTTGTTCTTGCAGAAATTACAGCCAAGATTTTTAATGCACAAGAGAGAGGCCACTAGGGCCATGAATGGGGCACAATGAGGTCACTACGTTGCTCAGAGGATGAGCAACACTTTCAGTAGGGAGTATGATGGGCCTCTAAATTAGACATCAATTAAGGTCCATGCCTCTAAATTAAAACATAAATTAAGGCCTATGAACATCCTTCTCAAATTAAACCTCTCTTTCTGCATTAGATAATTTGTTTTTAACTTTAATATATTCATTGGGAAGGTTTATGAATAATTTGATATTTGTGCCTAATATTATTTTTTTTTGGAATATTATGAGAATATTGGGCAGATTATGATGATTTGGAGGAGGAGATAATTTAAGGACTTGTTCCCTACTACAGGAGGATCAATAATAAATAATAAATCAACAAGATATTATGGAATTATGGCATAGATTTTGGAACTCCAATGATTGAGAAAATCTAGGAATGTGTTCCTTGCCATTTAATGTAGATTCTTAGTATTGGGTACCACATCCATTAATCAAGGGATTTTGGTGGGGAAAGATTCCTCCATTCATGGGGAATGATTCCTAATCATTTTTTATAAGTACCAAGTCTAATTTACCTCTAGGGGGAGATTTTAATGAGTGCTCTTGTGGAGAGAACTCGTATTTTTGCATCTCCATTGTATTTTCTTGCAGGGATGTAATTCTATTGATGAAAATAATGAATATTGGTGTCATATTTAGCTTCTAAATCTTGTTCTCCTCCATAGGTCTTTGAGTTTCCTTGGGCTTGGCCATCCCAAGAACCTCAAAGCCCTTTTGTATCATTTTCTTTCCTTCTTTTCATTGCTTATTCACATGCATATCTTGTTTTTATTTCTTTATATTTCCGCATTTAGTATTAATGATTTCTTGTTGTAGGATTGAGTTAAATGGTTGATGTAATTTATTTTTCAAGATCAAAAGAATTATTTCATCCTTGGAAAAGCTTTTGAGTTCATAGTAATCATTGAGATGCTTGGATTAGTCTTCTTATTACCAAATCTAGATTGTTCGACGTCCTTTTTAGCAAAGAACAATAAATTTATGCCATTTTTTAGAGGATGCTAACAACCTTCAATCAAGTTGTTTCAACTTGAATTAGATCACAAAAAAATTCTATTTCATAACAAAAATCACCCCATTGCGTTTGCACTTGATTTGGTTGGGCATTTTTTAGATTTACTAGCTCACTAGTTTTCGAATTTCTAGATTTTCTACTAGTAATGTTTTTTATTTTATTTTATTTTATTTGCACGGGTTAACAGAGGTATTTTTCAGTGATTCCAATTGGAATAGGGACCTAAGACATCCTAGCTAATAAAAAAACTATCCCATCCAATTTGGATTTGATTTTCTTGGTCTTTAAACCCTCACCAATTTTATCATTTCATAAGGAAAATTCTACAAGTTTTTTGAGCAAATCCATCCATCTGCCAACTTTGGTTTTGAGTTCTGAAGTGGTCCTAGGCACTCTCTTGCTCATTCCATCCACCAATCACCTTCCCTAAGCTTTCAATCATCTTCAACATCCATCCTTTTTCTCTCGGTTGTATCTAGTAGGTTTTTAGGGGATCTTGTAGGTTTTTAGTACATCCTGTAGGTTTTCCTGTAGTGGTTTGTTTTCAGGCCGAATTGAGGGAAAACCTCTAGGAAGCCACACAAGGTCACCTAAGGGTCTACCAAGTCTTCCAACCATCCACCATAATCTCCAAGCCACCTTCCACATCACTAAAAGAGATTAGCTTTCACACTTATTTTTCCATAAAAAGAATAAAAAGAAAAAAATAGATTTATTTCAGTCCTTTACATGGACCGTAGTGATGTTTGATGTTTTGAATCTTCATGCTTAGGACAATAGGATTGCATACATGTTAACTTAGCATTCTTTTGAAGCAAATCGTCTTAACAGTTAGTTAGAAAATGGTGTGTTTTATCGTTTGATTTCAATATCTTTCCTAGTACTTTCTTTCTTGAAATAGGTTAAGGTTCCATTTCGAACATTTCATTTTCTGCAATTAGTTTAGGATTTGACTTCAGTACATGTACTCCATTACATCATGACAATAAGGCAAGGGCACATTGTGTGCTGCACATATAGTGCTGATACCTCTTAAGTTTGTATAAAACCCGGGTTGATAATTAAAGTTGGTAGCATTGGGAGTTGCAACATTCTTGTTGCAATACCGAGGCCCATCACTAAGGTCTTGGATTATCTCAATTTGTTTTGAATCTACTAGTGGAAGTGTTTGACTAGTTTTTCCCATTCATAGGGGTTTTAACCTTGATTGAGTTCCTATATCTGGTGTCATTGATCTTCATATTTTTGATTTGATGATTTCTTGATGAAAAGAAGATAAAAGAAGAACATAAAGAAATTTAATAAGAATACAAGAATATCACAAGTAATTGTCAACATAAGAAAATATTTTTACCTTTTTTATTTTCTAACATGGTATCAGAGCTAAGGTGAAAGAAGAGGAAAAAGGCAGCTTGAAGATCTATTGAAGAAAGGGTTAAGATAAGGTTTCAAACAAGACCATAAGGAGAAGGAAAATATAAAGAAAAGGAAGGACTATTATGGCCACATCAATGAAGACAAAAAAGAAACTAGAAGGATCCACGAACTATAGAGCATGGAAGAAGAGGATGGATTTCATCCTTGCAAAACACAAGTATAGGATTATGTACTAGGAAAAGTCAAGGCACCCTCAAATCATGCAAGAAAGGAAAAGCACAAGGATACAAACATACTAGCCATGAATTTAGTTATAAATGGAGTGAAGGATAACTTAATTCCATACATATCCAATATAGATATTGCAAAAGGGATGTATGAAGCTCTCTCCAAAATATTCACCATCACAAACATTGGAAAAATAACTAGTCTCAAGAATGAACTAAGAACAATAAATATGACAAAAGAATTTTTTTCTAAATTTAGGCTTTTGCAATCCATATTGATTTAAGAGCAAAGCTTTTCGGTAGAAATCACATAGGAAAATATTTTGTCGACGTGTTTTGAACCATCCATTGTGGTTAATCACCAGGCCAAGATGAAGAGGTTGATCATGGCATTAACTTAAATAAGGATAAATGTAGAGACACTTAGTCGATATAACGGCTATAATAAACAACTATATTAAATGACTAGTTTACTAATAATATTATTTAATTTATAACATTAATTAATAGGAACCAATTATATTAATTAAAACAAGAAATAGGCTAAGGAACGAGATATTCAAAGAATAAAAATATAACTAATCAAACAAACAAAGTCAAACCTCAAACAAAGAGTAAAGTCAAAAAAAATATTATTACATAATATTAAATAAAGGGATCCAACTATAATCAATAAGATCAAGAAAAAGATTAATCTTCAAAATGAATAATCAAAGTCAAAATTAACTAAGGGAGTCACTATCCTATCAATCAAAATGGAGTCAAGACCCTATTAAAAATAACATAATAAATTAAAATAAAATAATAAATAAATAAAATTCAACATAAATAATCATAGAGAGGGGCTAAGGCCATACAAACAACTCACGGCGCCAAGAAAATTAACCAAAGTCTAAACTAAAATAGATACTTAAAGGGTCTAAGAACAAGATAATAAAGATAATTATAAGAGCTCAGAGAGATCCAGAAGAGAAAATAAAAAACCTAAGAATAAATAGATGCCCATTTAAGGAGGACATGATCGAGACCCAACTTCTGCTAATATTCCAACCATCGTCTCTATTTAAATTGGTGGGAATTTTCTTGATTTCTAGGGCCTCCCTGAATTTTCGATGATGAAAGTGACTAATCTTGGAAATGACTTGCGCTTCCTCAATTCAGATGTGATGGTTTTTTCTACATGTACACACAATCAATGTACGTTAAGGGTTGTACACACACATGAGTTTGAAAGTGAGACTTTTAGGCCCCTCCTGACTGATGGAAAGGCAGAAGAGGAAAGGTCAAAATAACGCAAAAATTCGCACACACAATAACATCAGATGTGACTCTTCTATTGATCAACTAAATTTTATAATTACAATGAACCCGATGAGGGGTATTTGAACTTTTTCGTCTAGTGATTCACCAAAAATAACTTCACATGCAGACAAACTCTAAATTCGACTTTTCCCAAAATACGACTTAACTCAAACTCACTCAAATTGACTCAGTTAACTGACTCTCCAAATTTAACCAACTCTTGCATGCAGAAGTAATTACAATCTCCAACACCCCCCCTAATTACAACGGTATGGCTCAACATAAATCATAAAATGACTCAACATGACTTAACATGAATTAACTATGTGTGTTAGGCTTACAAATGAAATTGACTCAATTGTCACTCAAACATTCTTGCTGGTCTATGTGTCAGTGAGGATTATAATGACTCAAAACTTTCACAATTTTTCATTTTATTTTTCGTTTCTTCCAGATTCTATATCCTTGAAATTGCTTCATTTTCTGTTGCGTGTTCTTGTTGTAGGCTCTGATCATGTCTTCTACAACTTCCTCTTCAAATATTTGTTCAATTATGGATTGCTACCACAACTCCTTATCTTCAAACTGTCTTCTTCTCTTTGCTGCTTGTGCTTCATATTCCTGTCTTTTGTTTTGCCATATTTCTTGATAGCAGAATATTATCTCTTCTTGAATCCAT
The DNA here is from genome assembly GCA_031772625.1 of Pinus tabuliformis. Lineage (NCBI taxonomy): Eukaryota > Viridiplantae > Streptophyta > Pinopsida > Pinales > Pinaceae > Pinus > Pinus tabuliformis. The sequence continues at coordinate 1,311,619,490 of CM062809.1, forward strand.
TGTTGGAAAACGGTTTTAATCCATTCTTCCTTCTTTTTAGAAACTTCCATGTTGTTAGGGTCCTATAAATATAGTAGCCATGTATGATTATTTAGTCATTCATCCTACAGGGATATTGTAAAACGTTATTTTTCATTTTAAATTGTTTAGCTCATAAAAGAAAAATAAAAAACAAAAGAAAGAAAAAATAGAAAAAGAAAAGAAAGAATTAAAGAAATAGAAAAATAGAAAAGCAAAATAAAAATAGGAAGAAATAAAATGGGATATATATATATATATATATATAGGAGAAAAATAGAAAAATAAATGCCAAAGTATGTGCATGCTAGTTTAAATGCCGCAAAGGTTATTTTATTTAAATTTTTATTTTGAATAAAGGTAAAAAAGTATGAAACAATGTTTTGTCATTTTCCATAATGACAACGCACATTCCAATGATGGTGATGGTCCCCACTTGGATCAACGATGGAGGATTGTTTCCCCAACCACACTATCGATGTTTAACAAAAAGGGGGGGGTGGGGGTCTAAAAAGCAGTTTTGATAAAAACCACTCGAAATTACGTGTCGGTTATTCGGCATTTTCGGAGGGTCCCTTCCATATACAACTTACCACCCCTACTACCCTCCTGAAAACTGCCATCCCACTCCTCTCTCCATCGTCTCACCCCCCTCCATTCCCTCAAATCCATTTGTCATCCCCGCACCAATCACGTACGCACATGTATCACCCCTCCCGTCATCCACATCACTCGACTGTTGGCTTAAAATCACCCTCCAAATTGAAAATGAAAGTTACAAATCAATTCTCTCTCGCTAACGATCTATTCCCAATTAATGTCCCACTCCCAAAATGGTAAGAATTTTGTTATAACACCTATCAATCTTGTTATAAAATCCCTCAAACACCTGCATATTTTACTTTTCTACACTTATTTGAACTTTTTGGGTTAAGCTCGAACCATTACGAAGTTACCAGCACCATTTGCAAGTCACTTTTATCTGAAAATCCAATTAAACAAGAAGATGGGTAGCTCTATTCTTAAAATTCTCCTATGTATTTCTCTGTAACTCCTTTTCCCCTATAGAATTCCCTATTCCTTCATTTCTCCTCTGTAATTAAGAATGTCGTCACATAAAGGAAAAGGAAATATGCCTGAGGAGGATCCCATGGTACCCAGTGTCCTTGATCTAGATAAAACTCCCTTGATCGACTCCCAGTATAAAATAGCTAAAACGCAGTGCGAATTTGACCTATATGAGCTCCATAATTGGACAAAACAGAAAAACTTAGATTAGAGTGTTGATTTAAGTATTTGCATTTTTTCTTCTTGATTTTACCTTTCCTCAAACTCACTTTTTCCCTAAATTCTCTGCCTGGTGTCATCTCAGATACCTTCCCAACCAAAAAGTAGTAATGTCCCAGAACAATGAGGTCCTTTTTTCCATTTCTCCATAGAGCATTTGACAAGCCTTACAGATAAATCTTTAGGCTTATGTGCATCCTTTCTCCACCGATGCATTAATGGAAATTTATAAGAAGCTTACCTTCCCCTAGCGAGCTCACATTTTGAATGTTTCGTACCTAAGAACACTGAGTTGCTGAGAATAAATCCCTCATACTCTGTTTCGATTTCCAAGAAATTTCAAGACAAGTGATTGCTATGGTTACTCAGCTATTAGGTTATCATACATACCAGTGGGTTGATGAGGTAGTTTGAGGATTTCTATCAATATTTACATATGTGAGAAGCCTTCAGTTTTGTTAAATTATAACCAAATTTTATTAGATATCATATATGAACAATTTCTGAAGTTCAAAGTTGAAGTTGTGTTAAAACACTAATTAGTTTTAGTTTATTTAATGTTATTTTACCAAGCAAACAGATTGAAGTTTTAATTGTAGAAGGTGGACAAGAAGGGTACTCCTTTATTAGTTATTCATTGGACTTCTCTAGTCAGAAGGAACTCATAAGAGTATACATATATTGATTTTGTAGATAAGTTCCTTCACACATATTTATGTATACTATGCAGTGATATTATACCAAAAATTTCTCCAAAAATCAAGAAAAAATTTCACCTCTTAGAACAGTCAAAGGTTGGAGACTGGTATTTATGACAAAATTATATAGAAATTAGAATCTATGGGTGTGAGCTTCCTCCCTACAGATTACCAATGTTTGTGCGAGTTTGAATTTTTTCCTTGGAGTATGCTAGACAGATGCTGAACATGGATGAACTACACTTTGTGTCAAATAAGAAGAAGGCACAATTTAAACTAAAGGCACATGTAGGTCCTTATATTGTGAATACCAGAGCAACAACAAAGGAAGTGGAGGCAAATTTAAAATAGATGAAGTTCAAACCAAGCTTCACTTGGTCTTATGATCCTTTAGGGATAATTTTGAAGTTGAGGGTTGAACAGAAGAGCACTCCATATCCACATACACTGAGGCCAGAGATAGAGAAGTATGCTAACCAAGAGGAGTGGGAAGAAAACACATTACAGGAGGCTGAAGAGTAGTTAGTCAACCAATATTATTTACAAACTCCTATTCCTAAAGACAAAGAGATCAAGAGGCCAAGGGAAAGCATGTCCCCTATAAATTCAGAGACTCAAGCTGTCGATTTCGTTGTGTTCAAGAGAATAAAAAAGGATCCATAGAACACTAAAAAGATTGATAGTAAGACCGATCCTCAAGTGATCATTATTCAAGAATAATATTCAGAAGAAAGGGATGCACAGGAGAAAACTACTTTGGTTTTGAAAATCACTCCTACCACTTCTCTCCCATATGTAGAAGATATAATTGAGTCTCATATCTCTTCTACCTCTCAGGTTCCACCAAAGAAGAGCATTTTTACAAGGTATAGGGAGATTAAGTTGAAGAATGAAGCTCTCAAAGCTTCAACATACTCAGAATTATAGAAGTAAAATGCCACCACTCAACACAAGTTGGTGTCTGCATTTGACTCAAAAAAGGGGTAGTTTCAAATGGCCTTTTTGGAACCCACAGTGCCAACCCCCAAAAGTGATGAAGATTATAAGGCTTCCAAATTTCCAATTGATACTAAGTAGGTTCATGCAATCAATAAGATCGATTTTCATAAGTAGGCATGTGAGATGATCTACTCAAGACTAACCAGCTCAACCATGCCTACTTCTAAATTGCAGGTTTCTTTAAATAATATAGACTCACAGTCAAATATCGAGAGAATGTATTCTTTGGCCAAAGACAATAGGATTAAGACTTTAGAAGATTTAGCTATTAAACTAGGATGTGATCCTAGTAATTTCAAGGTAGTCGTAGAGATAATCAAGAGAAAAAATGTATATATTCAAGCCCTTAAGAAACAACTGAAACTCCCAACTACATAACACCCTCAGGCTAAGAAAGTTACTAGTTTAGAGATGGAGAAAGAAAATATGTTCACAATAGTAGTGGAACAGAATGCTCAAATCTAGAAAATGGAACAAGACATGGAAGCACTACTAAAGGAAAAAGAGCAATGGGAAGCAGCAGGAACATCAACAGTACGAACATCAACAACAGGTACTTCAACACAACAAACAACACAAGCATCAACTTTAGATTCCTCAAAAAAGATAGCTCAAGGTTTAGGGTAATTATCACAAACAAATAAGGAAGTGGATAAATAAATAGAAGCACTCATCAAGATGGAAGAAAGCAAGATTAAAACATACAATGCATACTTGGAAAAAGTACAAGTTAATTTCAAATTAATTTGGCACAATGCAAATGTTACTCAGTTGTGGCCATCCATTCAAATTATTTTTGAACAAGAAAAGCTGGTACAAAGAGTTAAAGCTGTTTTGGAAAAAAAAAATTGATATTGAACACAGGCCAGAAGAAGCACATAAAATTATAAGAATGCTAAAGTCCAAAAGCAGAGATGAGCTTGAAGAGTTGAAGATTCAGGATAGGACAAAGATAGTGAGGGAATTCAAAATAGTTTTGACTAAGAAGAATCTTATGGTGCGGTTGGAGAATAAGTGTAAAGAACTGGAGCTACAGGTCAAAATATTTAACAAGAAATTTTATTTGTTGCAGGAGAAAGGGCTTCCAACTCAAATAAATTCTAATGGAAAATTGATTCCATTAGAAAATTACGAGGAGCAATTATGCAACATAGTGTAGATACATCTAAATTTGCAAAGGCAAAGGGGAATATTAGTGGAGAAGCCCTTTTGGAAGGCTTGCAATTTGATCTAAACGTTCAGCATGAGATTCATCATTTGTTTTTGAATAAACAAACTTTCCAGAGCTATACAGATGTAGATGAAAGATTTAGAAACATGGTGAATTTTTCTATCTCGGGTGAGCGATGGGACCAATTACTGGTGTTGGACACAGATTGTCATTGATGTCAATATGGCAATATTCAAGAGGAGGAGACAGAGCCACATAGAAGCAGACCAAGCCATGTTGGGAATTTGTCTGACCGTACCCAGCTTTGACTTCGATCCGACGACGAACAGTCTTCATACTAATCCAACGATCATCGCTTGCCCAAACAGAACGAATGTTACGTCCCGATAGAAAGTGTTTTTGTGAAAAGTACAGTTGACGCGTGGCAAAATTTTATTGCATCGGGTGAGATTTACGGAATACCACTTTCACAGCAAAAGCGGTCCGATGAGCTTGGTGGTTTTCTTCAGCTGTTTTGTAAAAATAAATGCGCAGGTGAAATTAATATTTCAACAAGCCAGAGGAGCCACACTGGAGCAAGAGGAGCTACAAGAGGAGCCATCGGAGGAGAAAACCCAAAGAAGAGGAGCTATCGGAGCATATCGGAGCAAGAGGAGCCATCGGAGGAGCAAATGCAGCAAATAGAGCCATACATGCCTATCGAGAGCATACACAGCCATCGGGAGCAGAACTTACATAGATATATCCAGTTATGTTATCGGGCCTATACAACCCATGTATGTATGCTTTATCATTATCGACAGTTAAAAACCATATAAATATGCATATAATGCAAACAGAGGTGGAAGTCTTGGTTATATACGCAAATACACCATCAGCAACAAAAACTATGCATATATATATATATGTTTAACACTATCGGAGGCACAAACGGAGGCTAAGGCATGTACATAAGCTTTAACACTATCGGCAGATTTGAAACCTTATTCACGGAAGTGTTGAAGTCATATCGGGTTCGGCACACAATGTCGCATCGGAACTTCGGGAGCGGCGATACAGTGTCAAGTGGGCCATTGCGATTGCCGATAGCGATATCGCATCAGACCTCTGCCAAGGGCAGTCCCCAATTGCGATAGAGGCATGGACCTGATGGACTCATTAAAAACAATTTATAATATATCGCATCCAACATTTCGAAGCGGGTATCGGGAGTGGTAAAGGCCCTGCCTCCGATTGCGACAATATACGCGGACCCGATGGCATATCAAAGTTTGATTGAATAATATATCGCATCTGGTTCACCGCATCGGCCATCGGCCATTGGTGACGGCAGTTATGTTGAGATTACCGATAGCGATGAAAGGAATGGACCCGACGGGCATATAAAACAGGGTTCAATGCAATATCGCATCCACAAGTGGATTGGCCCATCGGCCATCGGCCCTTTGCGATTGCTGATTGCGATGAATGTTGCAGACCCGATACATTATAGATACGGGTGCTATGATCCTTGAAGTCCGCCCTTTAGCACTGTCGCCTGTTTTTTCCATATATTTCCTGTGTAATTTGATATTTGGCCTGCGCGCGCCTCTGAGGCAAAAATGCATACGATAATGCTCCCGATAGTTCAGGAGACTGACTCTGGCGATAATGATTGCGATTGGGACGTGGCTGTCCGTTAAGCTATGACAACTGGGTGTATGCGGCCTCTCTTCCTCTTGTACGTGTCCTGTGAATATTGGAACGTTCGATAGACAGATGAAACCGAAAGTGGGAAGCTGAAGAAGCAAACGATTAGACAGAGGAAACTGACAGGATAAGCGAGTGTTGAGGAAGCCCAAGAGCCTGCGGAGAAAGGAAGCCAAACAGCCAGTGAGAAAGAGGAAACGAATGAACAAAGGGATGGAATGTATAAAAACAACAAAAACAGAGGACTGCTGGTTGCTGTTGTGGTGGTGAAGAACCAGCAGAGGGTGCAGAGGCAACAGAAGCAGCAGAGACTGTAGAGGCAGCAGAAGCAGCAGAGGCAGAAGCAGCAGAACCAGTTTATATCAAGGTTGGGTTGGAGCCCAAGAGGTTGGAGCCTCAGAATTGAATAGGATTGAAGTCCTTAGGAGTTGGTGCTCCTAAAGTCCAAGATTGGTGTCTTGGCAAAACAGATTTGGTGCTCTGGGAGGTTGGAGCCTCACTGAAGTCCAAGTTGGAGCTTGGCAACTATTCACGGTTAGATATACTTATATTGTATTTATTTCATTGCACTGTATTGAGTCTTAATAAAAGCATTTATTCCAGCTGTCGATTTCTGTGTTATGTGTATACATATACATATCTATATATGCTTTTGACAATCACTAGAACAAAAATTAATAAATACTGATTCACCCCCCCCCCCCTCAGTATTTCCAACAATTGGTATCAGAGCAGGCTTCTTCATACTAGCCTAACAGCTTGAAGAAGGATCCACAGCCATGATGAGAAATCACGAAGCATCAGGAAGACCTCCTTTGTTTGATGGCACTAACTTTGGTTTCTAGAAGAAAAGGATGACTTACTACTTAATGTCCCTTGGACCTGAAGTCTGGCATTTTTGTCAAACTGAATACCAAGCGACTTCCACTCTTCCAACAGACCAAGACGAGAGGAAAGTCTACATTGCAAATGCAAAGGCCATGAACTCTATCACTAGTGGAATCATTGATTCCGAGTTTACAAAAATCATGCACTGTACCTTTGCCAAAGAAATGTGGGAGAAGCTAGTTGGTTTGTACGATGGAGACTCAAAAGTAAAAAAGGCAAATCTTCAAACTCACAGAAGACAATTTGAAAGTTTGAAGATGGAAGATGAAGAAGATATTGCACCATACCTCCTTCGAGTAGCTGAAGTAGTAAATTCCCTGAAAGGATTGGATGAAAAGGCGGAAGAAAGTACCATTGTTCAAAAGGTATTAAGGTCTCTTCCAGACAGATTTGACTCCAAAATAAGTGCTATAGAAGAAGCAAAGGATCTAGATACCCTCAAAATGGATGAACTCCATGGAATTCTCACTTCCTATGAAATGAGGAAAGGTGGCTCTAGCTCCAAAGATGCAGCATTCAAGGCCTCAAAGTCAAAGGAAGTGAAAGAAAGGAATGACTGTAGTGATGAGTCAGATGTGGAATCCGAATTGGCTCAATATGTACGAAAGCTGAAGAGAGGATCTAAGCTTAAAGGCAAGTATCCTCTTATCTGTTTTAAATCTGGTAAAATAGGTCATTATGCAGCAAAATGTCCTCATAAACATGACAGTGATGATGAAAGAAATTCTAAAAGAATGGCACATAAAAAGAAAGGGTTCAATAAGAAAAACTTCTTCTCCAAGCAAGATGAGTCTGATGAGGATGAGTTTATGGTCATCAAAAAGAAATCAGATGAGGAAAGTGATCATGATGAAAGCCAAGAATCATTATTCATGGCACTCACAGATGATGATGACTCAGGATTGGAAGGAAATGTAGATGAATTGTTAATAAGCGCCATTGAAGAAAATGAGAAACTACGGAACAAAATCATTTCTATCAAAGTGGAAAACAAGGAAATAATAAGGAGAGAAGATCTCTTGGTAGCAAAGCTTAAAGAAAAAGAAGAGACTTGTGAGGAACGCGAGGCCGAAATAGTGTCTCTAAGAAAGGAGTTGGAGCAAATTAAAAAGGGTTGTAAAAGCTCTCAAATACTTGAGACTATTCTGAAAAATCAAAAACCTCAACATGACAAGTCTGGAATAGGTTTCAAAGGAGAATCCTCAAGCACTAAGAATAGTGCGAAAAGCTATGCCGATGCACTTTCCTGCAATCCAAAAGATGAAAAAGTATGTTATCAAAAGTGCATCCCAGATTCCAAGAATGAAGAAAGAATTACTCCAAAGAAGAATGTGGAGTCGAATCATGGACACTACAGCAAATACAAACCTGTACTCCACCAAGGGCCCATCAAAAATCCAAAGAACGAGGGAGGAGTAATTCCCAGGAAGGAAATCGACTCAAACCGTGGTTGCTTCAAAACCATCTTTCTTGGACACTGCTTTCACTGTAAAAACTTCAGTCACCAAGCTAGACACTGTATGGCTCGCAGAAGTGAAAACACAATGCAAAAGGACCGAGTAGTCAACTCATATGCCCCCAAAAGATAGGGACAAATCAAAACCTTCAATTCATTTGATCCCTTGACCAAATTTGATTTGATTTGCTCTTTTTGCTACAATAATGGACACAATGAACAAGACTGCCCACTCAAAGGAAGAAAGACGAGTAGCAAGAACTCCAGCATGGACAAATGCGGCCTGGCTCTATGTGCTCAAAATAATGGAAACCAATGGTTTGTAGATAGTGGGTGTTCCAGACACATGACAGGGGGCAGAGGGAAGTTTGTCTCACTAAGAAAAAAGGAAGGGAATGTGTCTTTTGGAAGCGGATCAATAGAATTGTAGGAAAAGGAACAGTTACTCTGATAAATGGAAAAGGAAAAGCTCAGGATGCTCTGCTGGTTGACGGACTCAAACACAACCTTCTGAGTGTCAGCCAAATCTGTGATCAAGGACATAAGGTTGTTTTCAGCACCAAAGACTGTGAAATAAGGAACTCTGCCTCAGGGAAACTTGTGGCAAAAGGGGTGAGAACACCAGACAATATTTACATTCTGAACAAGATTCAGGAAAATAAATGCTACTTGAGTAAGACAGATGAGAGTTGGCTGTGGCACAAGCGACTTGGACATACAAGCTTCAAAAATCTGATCAATATCAGCAAGACCAAAGTTGTACAAGACATCCCAAGGCTGTTCAAACCAAATCAGGCAGTGTGTGGTCCATGTCAACATGGAAAGCAGACCAGAACCAGCCACAAGACAAAGGAACACTGTACATCGAAGCCCTTGGAGATCATCCATGCTGATGTATGTGGGCCAACTAGAAATCAAGCACTCCAAGGAGAAAGGTACTTTGTGTTATTTGTTGATGATTATACTAGAATGATGTGGATATATTTCATAAAGTATAAATCTGAAACTTTTGAGTGTTTTAAGAATTTCAAAGCCCTTGTAGAAAATGAAAAAGATTCAAAAATTAAGTGCCTCAAAACAGACAGAGGAGGAGAATTCACATCAAACGAGTTCAGTAAGTTCTGTAATATTCATTTAATTAAAATGGAATTCTAGGCTGCCAGAACACCTCAGCAAAATGGGGTAGTTGAAAGACGAAACCGAACAGTCCAAGAGATGGCAAGAACCATGCTATTAGCAGTAGACTTACAGCCTAGATTCTGGAGAGAAGAAGTAGGGAGAGTTGTCTATACACTGAATGAGACTCAATTGAGACCAAATTGTGATAAAACTCCTTATGAGATATGGAAAGGAAGACCTGCTTCGGTGAAGTACTTCAAGATCTTTGGAAGCAAGTGCTTCATAAAAATAAATGATTGCTCACCCAGAAAGTTTGATTCTCGGGTTGATGAAGGGATATTTCTTGGATACTCTACACGGAGCAAGGCTTACAAGTGCTACAATTATCGACTGAAGAAAATAGTGGAAAGCATTAATGTAAAGGTTGATGAAGATCTTCCAAAGAAGGAAATTGAAGAACATGAAGATGACTTTCTCATTGAAGAAGAAGAACCTACAAAAGAAGAAATAGATGAGAAAGAAGAAGAAGAAGAAGAAGAGGAAAGAGAACCACCTAATACCCCTTCAAAGTTGAAATATGTCCAAAAACATCATCCAAAAGAGCAGATCATTGGTGATAAAGATGAAGGTGTGCAGACCCGAAGAAGGATATCAATCACACCCAAGAGAAAATTCATTGCCCTCCTATCTATGATAGAACCAGAAACACTTGCAGAAGCAAGTAAGGATCCTCATTGGGTAAAAGCAATGCAAGAAGAAATGTCCCAAATTGAGAAGAACAAGGCATGGGAGCTGGTACCTCGTCCAAAGGACAAAAACATAATAGGAACCAAATGGGTGTTCAAAAATAAAATGAATGAGGAAGAACAGGTTATCAGAAACAAGGCAAGACTTGTCTGCAAAGGTTATTCACAAATTCAAGGAGTTGACTTTGAAGAGACATTTGCACTAGTGGCCCGTATGGAAGCTATCAGGATGTTCTTAGCATTTTCTTGCTCAAAAGGATTCAAATCTATCAAATGGACGTGAAATCAACATTTCTAAATGGGGAACTCAAGGAGGAAGTCTACATGGAGCAGCCAGAAGGTTTTGATCTAACAGCAGGAAAGGACTTAGTCTGTAAATTGAAAAAGGATTTATATGGGTTGAAACAAGCTCCTAGAGCTTGGTATGCAAGACTGGATAACTATCTCCAACAACAAGGCTTCAAAAAGGGAGTGGCTGGAAGCAATCTATACATAAAGATAGATCAATGTAAGTTACTAGTTGCTCTTGTATATGTCAATGATCTGATTTTTGCTAGTAATAATGATGAAATGAGCCATGAATTTTCTCAAAGCATGGCAAAAGAGTTTGAGATGTCAATGATAGGAGAGCTGTCCCACTTCCTTGGACTTCAAGTATCTCAAACCAGAACAGGATTGTGTATATCTCAAGCCAAATATCTAAAAGACATGCTCAAAAAATATGGAATGGAGGACTGTGCACCTGTGAGTACACCTATGACCACAAACTGTAAACTGAGCAAAGATGATGACTCCCCTCTAGTAGATGCAACTCATTACAGGTCAATGATTGGAGCCCTTCTATACTTAACAGCTACACGACCAGACATAATGCAAGCAGTAGGAATGGTGGGAAGATTTCAATCTGCTCCCAAACAATCTCATTTATTAGCTGTAAAAAGAATTCTCAGATATTTGAAGGGAACTTCTGATTTTTGTCTTTGGTACCCAAAGGACTCAACACTGACGGTAACTGCATACACAGATGCTGATTGGGCTGGAAGTATAGATGATCGGAAAAGTACTAGTGGAAATGCATTCTTCCTAGGAGACTGTTTAGTATCCTGGCTCAGCAAAAAATAGTCATCCATATCATTATCCACAACCGAAGCCGAGTATATTGCTGCAGCAGATTGTTGTTCTCAGATACTATGGATGAAGGAAGCTCTAAAAGATCTCGACATATGTACATATCAACTGCTTACCGTCTATTGTGACAACACAAGTGCTATTAGTCTCAACAAAAATCCAGTGGTGCACTCAAGAACCAAACACATACCAATCAAGTATCATTTCCTCCGTGAGCAAGTAGCTGAATAAAACATCATCCTGGAATATATCAGTACTAAGGAGCAGATAGCTGATATTTTCACAAAACCTTTTCCTCGAGAAGCATTCGAACATCTGCGTCAAAAGATGGGGGTTATTTCGTTATCATCACTCAAGTTCATTCATAAAGACGCAGCAGGACAGGGGGAGCAGTTTGACAGGGGGAGTTCGTATGCATTCCTTTGCCATTGATGTCAAAGGGGGAGAGAGCAGAAGAATATTGCCATCAATAACAAAGGGGGAGATTGTTGGACACAGATTGTCATTGATGTCAATATGGCAATATTCAAGAGGAGGAGACAGAGCCACATAGGAGCAGACCAAGCCATGTTGGGAATTTGTCTGACCGTACCCAGCTTTGACTTCGATCCGACGGCGAACAGTCTTCATACTAATCCAACGATCATCGCTCGCCCAAACAGAACGAATGTTACATCCCGATAGAAAGTGGTTTTGTGAAAAGTACAGTTGACGCGTGGCAAAATTTTATTGCATCGGGTGAGATTTACGGAATACCACTTTCACAGCAAAAGCGGTCCGATGAGCTTGGTGGTTTTCTTCAGCTGTTTTGTAAAAATAAATGCGCAGGTGAAATTAATATTTCAACAAGCCAGAGGAGCCACACTAGAGCAAGAGGAGCTACAAGAGGAGCCATCAGAGGAGAAAACCCAAAGAAGAGGAGCTATCGGAGCATATCGGAGCAAGAGGAGCCATCAGAGGAGAAAATGCAGCAAACAGAGCCATACATGCCTATCGGGAGCATACACAGCCATCGAGAGCAGAACTCACATAGATATATCCAGTTATGTTATCGGGCCTGTAAAACCCATGTATGTATGCTTTATCATTATCGGCGGTTAAAAACCATATAAATATGCATATAATGCAAACAGAGGCGGAAGTCTTGGTTATATATGCAAATACACCATTGGCAACAAAAACTATGCATATATATATGTTTAACACTATCGAAGGTGTAAACGGAGGCTAAGGCGTGTACATAATATTTAACACTATCGGTGGATTGAAACCTTATTCACGGAAGTGTTGAAGCCATATTGGGTCCGGCACATAATGTCGCATCGAAACTTCGGGAGCGGCGATACAGTGTCAAGTGGGCCATTGCGATTGCCGATAGCGATATCGCATCGGACCTCCGCCAAGGGCAGTCCTCGATTGTGATAAAGGCATGGACCCGATGGACTCATTAAAAACAGTTTATAATATATCGCATCCGGCATTTCGGAGCGGGTATTGGGAGTGGTAAAGGCCCTGCCTCCGATTGCGACAATATACGCGAACCCGATGGCATATCAAAGTTTGATTGAATAATATATCGCATCCGGTTCATCGCATTGGCCATCAGCCATTGGTGACTGCATTTATGTTGAGATTGTCGATAGCGATGAAAGGAACAGACCCGACGGGCATATAAAACAGGGTTCAATGCAATATCGCATCCACAAGTGGATTGGCCCATTGGCCATCGGCCCTTTGCGACCGCCGATTGCGATGAATGTTGCGGACCCGATACATTATAGATACGGGTGCTATGATCCTTGAAATCCGCCCTTTAGCACTGTTGCCTGTTTTATCCATATATTTCCTGTGTAATTTGATATTTGGCCTGCACGTGCCTCTAAGGCAAAAATGCATACGATAATGCTCCTGATAGTTCAGGAGACTGACTCTGGCGATAATGATTGCGATTGGGACGTGGCTATCTGTTAAGCTATGACAACTGGGTGTATGCGGCCTCTCTTCCTCTTGTACATGTCCTGTGAATATTGGAATGTTCGATAGACAGATGAAACCGAAAGTGGGAAGCTGAAGAAGCAAACGATTAGACAGAGGAAACTGACAGGATAAGCGAGCGTTGAGGAAGCCCAAGAGCCTGCGGAGAAAGGAAGCCAAACAGCCAGTGAGAAAGAGGAAACGAATGAACAAAGGGATGGAATGTATAAAAACAGCAAAAACAGAGGACTGTTGGTTGCTGTTGTGGTGGTGAAGAACCAGCAGAGGGTGCAGAGGCAACAGAAGCAGCAGAGACTGTAGAGGCAGCAGAAGCAGCAGAACCAGTTTATATCAAGGTTGGGTTGGAGCCCAAGAGGTTGGAGCCTCAGAACTGAACAGGATTGAAGTCCTTAGGAGTTGGTGCTCCTAAAGTCCAAGATTGGTGTCTTGGCAAAACAGAGTTGGTGCTCTGGGAGGTTGGAGCCTCACTGAAGTCCAAGTTGGAGCTTGGCAACTATTCACAGTCAGATATACTTATATTGTATTTATTTCATTGCACTGTCTTGAGTCTTAATAAAAGCATTTATTCCAGCTGTCGATTTCTATGTTCTGTGTATACATATACATATCTATATATGCTTTTGACAATCACTAGAACAAAAATTAATAAATACTGATTCAGCCCCCCTCTCAGTATTTCCAACAATTGGAATTGGTCAAATAAGCATAAATATAAGTCCTAGAATTTTGGTAACGAGGAAAAGAGAAGGGGCTGGAAAATAGCTACAATCGGCAACAGATTTCTTTCAAAGTTTCAACAAAACAACCAAATTTGTCCATAATTCCTATTTTCTAGTTCTGTTTCAAAAATATCTATATCTTTTTCCGAGGAAAAAAGCAAAACTCTTTATTAATGACTATAAAAAGTTTTTGTACATATTGTTCATGAGCCATGCATTGGCTCATAATGGTCCCAAACTGCTCAACCCATAGGGAGCTATTCTGCTGTTTTAAAAATCTGTAGGAGTCTTCCTCCCGGGAGGATGCAAAGTCAGTATACAAACATGACATAATGAAACCTGGGGTCACCTTCAAACGAAGGATAAACAACCCCATACTACATCAAAAAGAATGTATAAGTCTGTTATCCAGTGATAATATAGCAAAAAGGAATATATAGAGTCTGTTATCTGTATGCTATAAACCGGAAAAAAGAAAACTGTAAAGTAAAATATATACAAAAGCAAAATCAGATAACAATATCTGAGAGAAAAGCTGTCAAAAATGTAGTTATAAACTGAGATCAAAGAGGCTGTGCATAAGGAGGCTGTTCTGTTCTGTAAGACTGTCCCTGTCTGGTCTCTTCTATTGCCCAGCTGCCCGGATCCTGTTGAAGACCAGCTTTAGAAAGCTGATCTGCCTCTTCGTTCCTGTCCCTGTATATATGGCAAATTGTAAACCTGTTAAAATAAGTCTTCAGATAAGAAATTTCTTCTACAATTGTTTTCAAAATCTGGTTTTGACATGTTGCAGTCCCATTGACCCAGTTAATGACATTTAGTGAATCTCCAAAAATCTGAATGGTGTTGATGTTTCTGTGATGGAGCCAGCATAAAAGGTATCGTAAGGCCGAAAGTTCAGCAAAGTTGTTTGTGCCTGTACCCAACCCAACAGAAGCTTTTAAAGAATGTTCCGAATTGATGTGTATACACAGTCCTGCACCAGCTCTGTTATTTTGGGAAGCCCCATCAAAGTATCCACACGGTATGCCCTCCTGAATATTGATATGTGTTTGTTTTGATTTGGGTTTTTTGGCCTCGGGTGGAGGCAAGGCAGAATAAATGGCTGAGATATTAGTGGCTATAACAGAAGAAAGTGTATCCTTATCTTGAAACAGGCTCTTGTTTCTGGCAAGCCATACTCCCCAACAGAAAATAAGGGGCAGGTTCCTCATATTCCCTTCAGGATAGGATTTCCACCATTTCCTCCAAGCCACATCCAAAGGATCATGCCCCCACTGAGCTTTTACCTTGAGAAGAGCAGTGACCTCCTCCCATATCTTCCTTGAGAAAACACAGGTGGTGAAGAGATGGCTGGTAGTTTCCTCATCAGATTTACATAAGGGGCATCGCCCTGGCCCAATTAAAAACCTTGTCTGTAATGTTTCCCATGTTGGAACCTTCCTTTTTAAGATGCACCAGAGAAAGAGCCTAGACTTGGCAGGGCATTTTAATTTCCATATATCTTTGGCCCACCAATCCGGAACTCCCCAGCCTTTCTTTCCCATTAGAAAAGAATATCCATCTTTTGGGGAATACTCCCCAGAATTGCTTTGTGCCCATAACAAGCAATCAGGTTCCTCCTTAATCCTGACATTAGATCTTTGCAATTCTTTAATGAAACCCGCCCATTCATTCTTCCATCTAATGTTTAACCCTAATTCTTCATCATCCTTCCATGCCTGTCCCCAGATAGTGGACTGGCCCACTCTTTCCACCTGATTTAGTGATGAAATACCTTTAGAATCAAGGTGTCGAAGAAGCCCTGGGGATAAAGCAAAAGCTTCGTTGCATCCTATCCAAGGGTCTCTGCCAATCCTGATCTGTCTCCCATCTCCCACCTTCCAAGCTAATCCTTGCTCAATCACTGAAAAGGCTTCCACCATGGCCTTCCAGACTACTGAAGAATTTTTTACCTTCTTGTTTTGACTCCGGATCCACTCTTCCAAAGGCATTGGATCTATGTACTTCCTTTTCACCACCCTTGTCCATAGGTTTTCCATGGTTATTAGTCTCCATCCTGATTTTGCTGCTAGAGAGATGCTAAACTCAGGGAGTCGTTTTATCCCCCATCCTCCCCATTCTTTAGGTCTGGCTACTTTGTCCCAAGCTACCCATGGTAAGCCCGAGGAATCCTTTGTTCCTGCCCATAGGAATCTGCAACAGATTCTTCTGATTTTCTCCATTACTCCTTTGGGAATCCAAGTTAGGGCTGCCCAATACACTGGGATGGCTAATAGGACTGATTTAAGAAGGGTCAATCTACCAGCTCTGGACAGCCATCTAAAGCTCCAGTGCGATATTCTGGATTCTATCTTTGCTATGAGCCAGTTCCAATCATCTTTTTTGTAGGCAGCTGGCTTTAACCAAAAGCCCAGATATTTGAAGGGAACTTCCAGGGGTTGACTAGGGAACGGAAATAGTTCAGCCATTTGATTCCTTCCCCTTCTTTCAAAATCTGCCATACAAGCTTGTGATTTCCCAGAATTAATCTGCATTCCAGTTGCATTTAGAAATAAATCAAAGATACATTTTAATTCCTTTAATTCACTACCAGTACCATTGGTGAAAATCAAGATATCATCAACGAAAAGAAGGTGAGTGATGTAGAGATTAATTGCTACCTCGATACCTTTTACCTTTTCCTCTCTTCTGGCTTTGTGAATCAGTCTACTGAGTCCTTCTGCCACAAGGAGGAACAGGAGAGGGGATAAAGGGCACCCTTGTCTGAGACCCCTCTGGCTGTTAAAGAAGGAGGAGGCTGCTCCGTTGACCAGTACAGCAAAGCTAACATTTGTGATGCACCCCATGATCCAACTGACGAAAGGATAGCTGAAGCCCACATGTGTTAGTAGCATCCTTAGATATAGCCAGCTGATCCTATCATATGCTTTGGAAAGGTCGATTTTAAGAACAACTCCCTTCTTTTTCTTCATTTTGATACTGTGGATAACCTCCTGGGCTACACCAATGGCTTCATGTATTTGTCTGCCATCCAGGAACCCAAATTGTTCCATTGATATATTTCTTGACAGAATTGGTGCAATTCTGAGAGCTATAACCTTTGAAATAATCTTGTAAATGCAATTACATAAAGAGATAGGTCTAAAGTCTTCAAAACTGTCCGGCTCATCCTTTTTGGGAATAAGGGCAATAAAAGTAGAGTTAAAGGGTCTGTAGACAACTCCTTTCAGTCTGGACTCTTCAACTACTTCAGTTATCTCTGCTCCAATCTGTTCAAAAAAATGGAGAAACAATTCTATAGTCCAGCCATCAGGGCCTGGACTTTTGTCTTTGCCCATAAGCTTCATAGTTGTTTCAACCTCCTCCTTAGTAACCGGAATTGTAAGGTCTTCTGCTTCATCTTCCTCAACGAATCTAGGAAAACTTTGCACAGTTTTGAATACTTCTGCAATAGTAGCCTCCCCCGGATCTGCAAAAATATTTTGAAAATGTCTTTTTCCTAAGCCTGAAAGCTCTGGAAAGGAACTGACTTCTCTCCCTTCTTCATCTTTAAGGTGCCAGATAGTATTTGAAGATTTCCTTCCTTTTGCAAAATTATGAAAAAACCTAGTGTTCTCATCTCCAGATTTTAGCCAAATTGCCCTACTTTTAATCCTCCACTCCTCTTCCCTTTCCAACAGAAGTTTGTTTTGCTGCTTTTCTAATTGAAGGATTCTGTCCTTTGAGACTTGTGAGGAGTATCCATCTGACTCCATACTCTCCAACTTCTTCAGCTCCTCCCTTATACTGATCAACTCCTCATTTTGTTTTATTTTCCTGTCCTTTGCCCAGGAAATTGTAGCTTTCTTCAATCTTTTTAAATTCTCCATGAATAAAAAACATTTATCCTCTCCAGCATTGAGATCAGGGTGGTTCCAAGATTCTTTAAACAGATTGCCATAAGTAGGGTCTTGGAGCCAAGCAGGATTGAACTTAAAAGGAGCCGGGGGTTTGTGAGGAGGAATAGATATGTCTAAGAAAATTGGGAAATGATCCGAATTCCCTATTTCCTCCACCCACTGTCTGATCAAAGGAGCTTTTGAAGATAATGACTCCGTTAACAGAAAGCGATCTATCCTTTTGGCAATCCGTCCTTCTCCTATCCTGCGATTTCTCCAAGTAGGCTTAATCTTAATTGGGGAGGGATCGATTAAATTCTTCTCCGTGATGAGGTTATAGAAAAAATCAGTAAGGGGATCTTCTCTCGCAGATGGGCCCCAAGCTTCAGCTCTACCCATAGAAAAATTTAAATCACCTCCCATGATCATCAAGTGTGAATTCATAATAGTTTTTGTCATCAATTCTTCCCAGAAAGATTCCCTGCCCTGACATGGCCCATAGATATTTACAAGGGTGATGGGAAAAGAGAAGTCTGGGGATATTATCTCCATACCCAAAACATTTTTCATCCCCCAGTGATTTAAGACTTTTACCCGCCCTTCTCTGTACCCGATTGCAATGCCCCCCGAATGGCCAGAGGCATCCATAGCAATGAAAACCCACCCAGGCAGAAGGGTTTTAAGCATAGGTTCAATCTCAGAAGCTTTCCCCAGGGTTTCTTGTAGAAAAATAACATCTAATTTAGAATTAGTTATCCAATCTTTCAAGGCCAGTTTTTTAGGTTTGCTGGCCAAACCTCTGCAGTTCCAGGATGTCAAGATCATTTAATAACACCCTCTGGGGGGTGTGTTGCTCTAAGAACCCCCGTGATCGAATGTTGTTTTCCATCTGCAACATCCAATTTTGCTTTTAGCTTTGCCTTGGATATGTCTGATTTCCTTCCTCGTTTGTTTTTGGAACTGTTTTGTAAATGGATTGGTCCCAAACCACCTACAGGCCCCTGACCCTCATGGTTCCCTCCCGATGACCTCAGGTTATAAGGGCAAGGTGGTCGGGTTACAGTGAGTGAAAGTGGAGGCCATTTGTCTTCACAATTTATATCCAGGGACGGTAAAGCTTCGGCTATGGTTTCCACACTTGGGCATGTCATTGTATGATCCATATTATCATCATTAATATTATCTTGCTCTTGATTTGATAAAGAAGCAGTATTTACATTAACAGAGTTTTGTTCAGGAGGATTAAGAGAAGGAATAGGAGTCCCGGAAGACATACCCTTTTCCGGTTCGTCGATTAGAACTTGTTTTGCATATTCTTTCTCAACGAACTCTTCCACCGCTTCCGCTTCTGTATTGGTCTTCTCCACAGCTACCTCCGGATTCATGTCATTTACCACAGCATCCTCCTGAGTTTGAACTCCTTCGTCCTCTGGCTCCTTTACAATCTCCTCTGTCTCCATATTCTTTGGTACTTGTGTTTCCGGCATTTCGTGCTCCATCGTCAACTGAACCTCTGCTTGTGCATTATCTCTATTAGCTGTAGTCCTTCGGAAATGTCGTCTTCTTCTCATCTGTGGGCAATCTTTTGCCAAGTGCCCATACTCATGGCACCGATGGCATCTGAATGGCAGGTATTCGTAGTCTAATATCTGCTCGTATACATAGTCATCGAATTGAAGGTTGATTTTTTGTGCCAATCCTCCACTCGGGTTGAGCATGACAAGAATGCGTGCTATTGCCCTGTTCTTCGATGTCAAATATGTCATATCCGCTTCCAGATAAGCCCCCAACCTGTTTCCAATAGTTTTGAATACTTCCTCTGTCCATAGAAAAGATGGTAACCCCGGAGCACGCACCCAAACTGGAAACTCGTCCGTTCTCTCCTTTATTGCATCAAATAGAGGGTTCCATTTCTTTAGCAGAACTGGAATGTTCCCTATGTGCCAATTTCGCTGAAGCACCCAATCTGCCGAGTCTCTATCTTCGAATCGAAGCTTAAACCATCCCTTTGCAAGTACTAATGCTTCAAACTGTAAAGGGCTATCTGTTACGAAGCATTTTTCACCCCAATCTTGTAGAAAATCAGAAGTGAATTTCTTACCTCTGGCCCTGCCGACCAAGGTACAGTCTGCAACAGCTAGGGCTTCTACCATGGACACCTCCATCCCAAGGATCAAATTACCTGCAATCGCCTGAGATCCAATGGGTCTCTGCGTCTTCCTTTTTGCCCCTTTGTATCTACACTCTTCCTCCGGCGTTCTTATGCCTTCTCGTCCATCGTTTCTCGCAGGTGTTAACTGTGCAGTGCCCAAATGGGGTTCTGTCTCCGGCTGAGACGGGATCTGACCCAAGAGCCCCGATTCGCCATTCCCAGAGGGGAAGAAATCCGACTCCAGCCCATCATAACCTACCTGCCCCCCTACTGTAGAAACTCCGGGATCCCTTGCTGAAAAACCTATTTGGTTTTGGGGTTCTCTTGGAAGGGAAGCCCTCGAAAGTGAAGTAATGACTCCTTGAGCCCGAGTATGTACATTGCCTGCCGTGAGCCCTAAGTGGGAGATATTTCCTAAACCCTTCGAGGCTGTAAACCGTGAAATCGGAGTTTTCCCTTTTGGGTCAGTGGACAGACCACCCACATTCGCTCCTCCCGGCACTATTACTTTCGCGACTTGTATGGGGGTTCCCTCTGAACCAGAACTGTGTACCCCGTGACCCGAATCCTTACCATGGGGCAAAAACTGTTGGGTTTCTACCTGTGATAACGCCTCCAGACTTGGAAGTTCAAAGGGTCCAAAGTAATGTTCAATGTTGTGTTCAGTGACATCCTTCCCCCACATGGAGAGGAGGTCTTCTACATCCGGGTCCAGTGCTAACAACTCGGCGGGGTTAACCATGGTTGGGGCCGTTCCAATGCAACCGACAGTCAAACGAGGTAACCTTCACGGGAGACTTGTTGTTGTAAACGGAAAATACTGGCGGATGAGGGTAACAGTATGGAGATTAAACTTACAAAACAAGAGCATTTACCAAACTCGCGAAACCTCCACCTGCCAGTTGACGAAGCTGAAAGGTATTCCCCGCGACAGCAACTGTGCAGAGCTTCTGACCTGTTCACCTAACCGAGACCTGTGCGCGGTTCCGCCCTCTGCCCAGGTATCGAAACCTTAACCAGCTCCATTCCCGCTCCTCAAAAATCGCACCTTGTGTATATATATATCTTTGTTAGATATTATTTTGTAATCAATTCCTTTTTGGAATCAGAAGTTAGTTTAATTGAAAATCTATAAATATTATGTAATAAGATTTAGTAAGGGTTGGATTATGTGTGAAGAAAATAGCTCTACATTGATGCAAGTTGTGGATTGTACTCAAAGTAATCAATATTAAAAAATACGGAGGCAATTTTGTTTTAGGATTCTTGTGTCAAACAAATGGTGATGTGTTATCTTATGTTAAATTGTTCCTTTTTCTCAATGTCCATGTGAATTTCCCTTCCTGACTGTTACAAGAAGATTAAGAGTAGAACTTACTTAAATGTACTCTGCTTTGGCTTTTTTTTTAAACAGTCTTAATGTTTTCCTCATGAGATTAAATATAGAATTAATTTCAATATGCTTTATGTTTAATTGATCTTCTAATTTTTCATTTCATCCCCACCATAAATTTCTTAAAGGATCCAAGAGTTTGCTTACCCTACCCTGTTACAGCTACTATGTCAATTTGTAATAGGTTACCCAAAATTTTATGGCTCAATGTTCAATGGACTTTTCCAGCATCTTTCAACCAAATTTTTTAAAATCCCACCTTGAATTTTAATAACTAGCCTAAAATATTAAAAAACAAAAATTAAATCATACAGAGAGAGCCCTCTCTAAAGCTGGAAGGGCTAGATCCCAATTTTAAAAGTGGTTTGTGGTTACCTTTGTAGTTTTCTTCCTCAGCCTGCAAAAATTACGGAGTGCTAACACATATCATTCTCTTTATTTCATCATCAGGTACTATTATTTTTTTCTTGTAATATGCACACTCAAGATTATCATTCACCATTTCATTCAATTCTTTTATTCCAGTTGTTGCTCTAAGAATCTCATCAATTTGTTCAATCGAATTTTGAATCCATTCTTTAATGAGCTTCAAATTTTGCATCAAACTTATTAGAAACTTTGTTTTCAACTTTTGCGCCCATGCTATTTGAACGCCTACATTTTCATAAATAATTTTAAAAACATCTTTGTTATGATCTTTAGTGAGAACTTTCTTCTCTAACTCTTCCTTCATTGCCTTGTTTTCCACTGCATGGAGGTTGTCTTCCACTATTATGCTGTTAGTGGAGATTCTCATAAAAAACTCTTCAATCACTTTATCCTCTTCTTGATCATCGACTTCTGCTAGATCATGCACTACTTCATGAGCAATTCCAACTGATTCATATCTTGTTGCTACAGTGGAAACCTCAACCTTCAATTCTTCATCAAACATGGTGCTTACCATATTGCCACAATCAATTCTTGTTTCAAAAGAGAAACTACACATAACATCAACATAATGGTCATCCACACTATGGTGGGATATCTAAGAATGCATGTGGTCATTGACATAACTTGTTGCTGCATGTCACTCCCCATATTTATTTTTTTATTCCTGTAAAAGAATAAGTTTTTTATAATAATAAAATCAATCTAAAATCCAACAGGAATTTATTGAAATCACAAGCTTGATGGGTAACCCCTGCACAATCAAAGTGCTCTAGGTATTTTTCAGAGTGTTGAATCCATATATATAGTAAAAAAACTAGTTTAAATAACACAAATCAAGATTTCCGAGTTGTCTTTAGTGCGACTTTTTGGAAGCTTTTATAGTGTATTTTTCTAATCTGATTTCTCTAAAATCCGACAGGAATTTATTGAAATCACAAGATTTATGGGTAACCCTTGCACAATCGAAGTTCTCTATGAGTTTTTCAGAGTGTTGATCCATATATACAGTAAAAAACCCAATTTAAATAACACAAATCAAGATTTCACCTCAAATTTTTCCGTCGGATTCTGGCACTAGAAAGTCCAAAAAGTCGCACTAAAGATGACTCCAAAAAAAAGGTGTAGAATGTTATTTGAAAAGTATGGACCAAAGGTTTTAAAATGTCATTGAAAAAAAATCGAAGGTTTTTATGTTAGGTTATGAGTAGTGGGGTTTTAAAAGGATATTTTTTATAAAAGAAAATAAAAGTTTTATTATTTATGGAGAAGAGGTTTTATGGTTAAGAGTTGTGTAGGTTTTTCTTTTTTTGGGTAATAAGTATATATTTTTTGGGAGATTTTTGAATGATTGACTATTCTATTAAAAGATAATTTAAAATATAAATAAATAAATAAATATATATATATATATATATATATATATATATATATATATATATATATATATATATATATATATATATATATATATATTAGAAAGAAAGTTTAGTGATTTTCAAAAGTCTATCCAGTCTACAAAGTTTTTTTTTTTGTCAAAGCATGACAATGTTTTGGGTGAAGATTGTGCCTTATGGGGGCGCATATTGAAAATCATGTATTTTTTCAGTGACGATATGGAAGGAAGCCTCATGCAATCATGAAAGTATCTATAAAACAAAGTAAAACCAACAACCATTGGTCACAAAGCGCGACTGAAGAAGATTAAGAAAAGGAATTGAAAAAGAAGATGCAAAGATTGTTGTCATGTTTAGAGAGGCTCAGGCCACAACCAAGGAACTGAGAAGTCTAACAGAAGACAAAGAAGAGATCGAGGGTGATTGGTGTATGTTTGATCTGCTACCACCTTCTATGTTTACTGGTGAATGTTTTGAATTTTTGGTTATCAAAATGCTAACTTTTCTTCGAGCCGAACAATTAATATATTGAGTGCCAATCTAATAACCCATATGTTGAAGTATGTGATGCTTTAGCATTGGACTTTATAAGATAGGGATTGGATGGGATTTTTTTTTGCAAGGTAGAAAAAACTATGACTTCCAAGGAAGCATGGAATATCCTAGATGAATAATTTGGTGCAAGGGGGAGTGACATGCAGCAACAAGTTATGTCACAGGAAGAGAAGTCAATCGCAGATATGAGAGTAGATGAGAAAGACTTTGGGAGGACAAAAGATCTTAGAGAATCCCACACAAAAGTGGATGATGATCATGAAGACTATAAAAGTGAAACCCAATATGCAGACATGCATATGGATGAAGAAGATGTAGAAATAAATTGAAGAGAGAAGTTAAAGCCTTTGTGTTTGAAGTAGAGCAAGAGCATATAAATGCTCAAGGACTCCACTGTAACGTGGATGGTGCATATGATGGTGAATCCCACTATGAAGAAACATGTGTGGATGATGAATCCAAAGTGAGATGTGAATTGGTGAATCCAACCGCAGCTGATGGATCTGGTGAAGTTGAAATTCTTAATGAAATTGTCAATAAGCACATGTATGCTTAGATATCCCACCATAGTGTGGAAGAACATTATGTTGATGTTATGTTTGGTTTCTCTTTTGAAATAGGGATTTATTGTGGCAATATAGTAAGCGCCATGTTTGATGAAGAATTGAAGGTTGAAGTTTCCACTGTAGCAACAAGATGTAAAGCAGTTGGAACTGCTCATGAAGTAGTGCATGATCTAGCAGAAGTTGATGATCAAGAAGAGGATAAAGTGATTGAAGAGTTTTTTATGAGAATCTCCACTAACAACATAATAATGGAAGACAACCTCCATGTAGTGGAAAACAAGGAAGTGAATGAAGAGTTAGAGAAGAAAGTTCTCATTGAAGAGCATAACAAAGATGTTTTTAACATTATTTTTGAAAATGCATGCGTTTAGAATAGCATGGGCACAAAAGCTGAAAGCAAAGTTTCTAATAAGTTTGATGCAAATTTGAAGCTCATTAAAGAATGGATTCAAAAGTCGATTGAACAAATTGATGAGAGTCTTAAAGCAACAACTAGAATAAAAGAATTGAATGAAATGGTGAATGATAATCTTGAGGGTGCATATTGCAAGAAAAAAATAATAGTACTTGATGATGAAAGTGAAGAGAATGATATGTGTTAGCACTCTGTAATTTTCCTAGGCTGAGGAAAAAACTACAAAGGTAACCACAAACCACTTTTAAAGCTAGGATCTAGCACTTCCAGCTTCAGAGAGGGCTCTCTCTGTATGATTTAATTTTTGTTTTTAAGATCTTAGGCTAGTTATTAAATTTCAAGGTGGGTTTTTCAAAATTTTGGTTGTAAGATGCTGGAAAATTCCATTAGGCATGGAGTCATAAACTTTTGGGTAATAAATTACAAATTGACAGAGTAGCTGTAACAGGTAAGAAAACTCTTGGATCCTTTAAGACATTTATGGTGTGGATGAGATGAAAAAGTAGAAAATCAATTAAATATAAAGCATATTGAGATGAATTTTATATTTAATCTCATCAAGAAAACATTAAGACTGTTTAAAAACAAGCCAGACCAGAGTACATTTAAGTAAATTCTACTCTTAATCTTCTTGCAACAATTAGGAAGGGAAATTCATATGGACACTAAGAAAAAGGAACAATTTAACATAAGCTAACACATAGCCATTTGTTTGACACAAGAATCATGGAACAAAATTGCCTCTGTATTTCTGAAAATTGATTACTTTGAGTACAATCCATGACTTACATCAATGGAGAGCTATTTTCTTCACACATAATCCAATCCTTACTAAGCCTTATTACAAAATATTTATAGATCTTCGATTAAACTAAATTTGGATTTCGAAAAGGAATTGATTAAAAATAGTATCTGAAAAAGATATAGATATTTCTAAAACAGAACTAGAAAATAGGAATTCTTGACAAATTCGGTCATTTTGTTGAAACTTTTAAGGAAATATGTTGCTGACTGTAACTATTTTCCAGCCCCTTCTATTTGCCTTGTTACCAAAATTGTAGGAATTTTATCTGTGCTTATTTGACCAATTCCAGTAATTGGTCCCATCACTCTTCACCTGGGATAGAAAAATTCACCATGTTTTTAAGTCTTTCATCTACCTCTGTATAGGTTTGGAAAGTTGGTTTATTCAAAAACAAATGATGAATCTCATGCTGAATGTTTAGATCAAGTTTCAAGCCTTCCAAAAAGGCTTCTCCACTGATAGTCCCCTTTTCCTTCTCAAATTTATATGTATCTGAAACTATGTTGCATAATTTATCCTATTAATTTTCTAATGGAATCAATTTGCCATTAGAATTTCTTAGAGATGTATCTGAAAGTATGTTGCATAATTTATCCTAGTAATTTTCTAATGGAATCAATTTGCCATTAGAATTCCTGAGAGTTGGAAGTCATTTCTCATGCAACAATGAAAACTTCTTGTTTAATCTTCTGACCTGTAGCTTCAGTTATTTACACTTATTCTCCAACAACACCATAAGATTCTTCTTAGTCAAAACTTTTTTGACTTCCATCATTGTCTTTGTCCTATCTTGAATGTTTAGCTCTTCAAGCTCATCTATGGTTTTGGAGTTTAGCATTCTTATAATTTTTTGTGCTTCTTCTGGCCTGTGTTCAATATCAATTTTGGTTTTTTCCATAGCCACTTTAACTCTCTGTACCAGTTCTTCTTGTTCAAAAATAATTTGAATTCATGGCCACAACTTAGTAACATTTGCATTGATATTGTGCCAAATGTTGTGTTTGGCTTCTGCTAACATCTGAATAATGAGGGATTGATCTTCATACTTCTGAATTTGATGAATTAATTTGAAATTATTTTACACTTCTGCCAAGTATGCATTGTCTTCTTTAATCTTGATTTCTTCCATCTTGGTGAGTGCTTCTGTTAATTTCTCCACTTCCTTATTTGTTAGTGATAATTCCCCTAAAGCTTGAGCTAGCTTTTCTGAGGAATCTGAAGTTGATGCTTGTGTTGTTTGTTATGTTGAAGTACTTGTTGTTGATGTTCCTACTACTGATGTTCCTGCTACTTCCCATTTCTCTTTTTCCTTCAGTAGTGCTTCCATGTCTTGTTCCATTTTTTGGATTTGAGCATTCTGTTCCACTATTATTGTGAAAAAATTTTCTTTCTCCATCTCTAAACTAGTGAATTCCTTAACCTAAGGGTGTTCTGTATTTAGGAGTTTCATTTGTTTCCCGAGGGCTTGGATATCTACATTTTTTCCCTTGATTATCTCCTCAGTTGCGTTGACATTACTAGGATCATATCCTAGTTTAATATCTAAATCTTCTAAAGTCTTAATCTTGGTGTCTTTGGCCAGAGAAGACATTCTCTCAATCTTTAGCTGTGAGTGCATATTATTTAAAGAAACCTACAAGTTAGAAGCAGTCATGGTTGAGCTGGTTAGAATTGAGTAGATCATTTCACCTGCTTGCTTATGGAAATCTATCTAATGGATTGCATGAACCTACTTAGTATCAAATGAAAATATGGAGGACTTATAATCTTCAACACTTCTGGGGTTGGCACTGTGGGTTCCGAAAAGGCCATTTGAAACTGCCCCTTTTCTGAGTCAAATGCAAACAACAACCTGTGTTAAGTGGTGGCAGTTTTCTTCCAGAATTCTGAGTATACTGATGCTTTGAGAGCTTCATTCTTCAACTTAGTCTCCCTATAACTTGTAAAAATGATTTGCTTTGGTGGAACCTAAGAGGTAGACGAGATAGGAGACTCAGTTGTCTCTTCTACATATGGGAGAGAAGTGGTAGGAGTGCCTGTCAAAACAAAAGTAGTTTTCTAATGTGCATCCCTTTCTTCTGAATATTCTTCTGGAATAGTGATCACTTGAGGAAAGTATTACTATTAGTCTTTGTAGTGTTCTATGGATCCTTTTTTCTTCTCTTGAACACAATGAAAATTGCATCCCGAGTCTCTGAATCTATAGGGTACATGATTTCCATTAGCCTCTTGATCTCTTTGTCTTTAGAAATAGGAGTTTTCAAAGAAGATATGCTGACTAACTTCTCTTTATCCTTTTGTAATGTGTTTTCTGCCCACTCCTCTGTTAGGATATTCCGACACATAGGAAATAGTTAAGTACAACTTGGTCTAGTTTAGAGTTAGGTATAGAGTTAGGTAAAGTGTGTTTCTTTACCGTTGTACATTTTGTAACTTAAATCTGACGGTCACGATATGTAGTGATCCGACGGTTCATTCTCTCCTCGGTATTACCGACACTTGATCCGTGGCTTGACACCCGATTGGTCCATGAGTTCTATTTAAAGCGCATGGAAGGTCATTGTTCGGGTAATCCGTGCATGAGAGAAGCTTATGTAAATTTTCATTCTTTGATTAATAAATTGCCTGTAGTAGCCACGTTGGCGCAGGTCGTGGACTGTTTCCCTCTTTGAGGGTTTTAACCACGTCAAAAATACTGGTGTATTGATCTGTGATCTGGTTGTGAGCGGTGTCCTTTTGGTGTTCTTTCTGAGGAACTTACCCTGTAAATTCCTACATGGTATCAGAGCTATTTGAGGGCCGCGTCCGTTGGTGATCCAAATCTGAAGCCGGTAGAACTGCATCCGACTGTCGTTTCCTAGATCTGCTATTTTTGACTGCTTTCGGGCCGAGAGGACTGCTCTATTGCATTCGGAGCATCTGTTCCAGTGAGGAACCCCTTTCGTTTCATGCGAAAAGGTTTTTGGTAGCCCTAGCTGCGTCA
This sequence comes from Pinus tabuliformis, assembly GCA_031772625.1. Taxonomy (NCBI): domain Eukaryota; kingdom Viridiplantae; phylum Streptophyta; class Pinopsida; order Pinales; family Pinaceae; genus Pinus; species Pinus tabuliformis. Next base: position 1,311,647,979 of record CM062809.1, read on the forward strand.
TTTTTCAGATCGGGAGGTATACAGTGTTTATTTGCAGTTTACTGTTATTTTCTCTCTGCTTATTTCGGTTTCGGTTTATTTAGCTTTTTTTTAACCGGATCTATACCTTTCATTTCTGCGTATGCTCTTTGCCTTGCGACTCTGTGCGATCTGGGCAAATCAGAAACAGAAAGGAAGGATTTTTCTCATGCGTATGCTCTTTTCCCTGCACCTTAGTGTGATCTCGGAAAATCAGAAACATTGAGAAAAATATTTAGTTTTTTGGCTAAAGCTAACTTCGAGCCGCAAGGTTCGTTTTTCTTTGCATATTCATGTTGGGTTTTGTGTTTTGTGTTTTGTAGGGAAAAAGAGCTTTCTCAAGGCAAGCACGCAAACCAAGGCCCCCCTCTCTCTCTCTCTCTCTCTCTCTCTCTCTCAAATTTTTTGTATAGATCAATTGGTTCAAAGCTATTTTAAGAGAGTAGAGGTCTTGGGTTCAAGTCTCCATTTTGTGGGGGCGGATTTTTTCATTCCCGCACATTCGCGCACTTTGCCGGCAACTTCAACAAATTGTTTTTCAAAAGCCATAACTTCTTCATCCGGAAGCCTTTTTCAGAGCCGTTTTTTTTAAAACAGCCTAATTTTTTGAGATCTATCCATTGGAACACTTACTTTCAGCATCTTCAGCTTCAGTTTTTTTTAAAATGGAAAGTCCATGCCAAGTCATTCTTGACAGTACTAACTACTTCCAATGGATAGCCTACATGGAAGATTTACTTAGAAGTAAAGGTCTCTACAGAATAGCCACAGACCAAGAGAAGAAACCAAAAGATGAAGACAAGGCTGCAAAATGGGAAAATAGACAAGATCAAGCACGTGGTTTGATAGGGATGTCTATTTCTCCTGATCTTAGATTCCATATTGCAGAACTTGAGACACCTCATGAAGCATTGGAAAAACTCACTAAAGTTTTTGGGATTAAAAATGAAATTAGAGCCCATCAACTTGAAAATGAGTTGCTTACATTGGATCCTAATAATTTTTCTTGCATTGAAGATTTCTTGTCCAAATTCAAGACCCTTAGATATCTTTTGGAAGGTGTTAAGGTTAAGAAAGAAGATAGTAACCTTATTTATTCCATCCTTACTAAGTTGGGACCAGCCTACTCTGTATTTGTTTCCACCTTCCATTCTACAAGGGAAGCTTTCATTTGTCAAGGAAAAGACTACAAGGCCCCTTCCTTTGACTCTTTTTGTGATTCTTTAATAAGAGAACAAGAAAAACTCTTACACCTTGGTCTTCTTAATCTTGGAAACTCTTCCACAAAAGCGTTAGCCGCCCAGCAACAACCAAATTCAAAGAATCCTAAGAAGTCATATCCTAAAAAGAATGGTCCTAAACCAACTCAACCTCAAAATGAAAGATCATTTCAGCAAAATGATAAGACCAATAAAAGCAAATGGAAGAAGACTGATAGACATTGTAACTTTTGTAATCGAGATGGCCACTTAGAATCTAAATGCTTTAAGAAGATGGAAGCCTTGGAAGCTGCAATGAAGAAACATAACATCCATGTGGAGCATACTTCAACTTCAACTTCCGGAATGGCACTTTCTTCATGTCGTTGTCAATCATCTCAGTCTGGTTATGCATTAAATGTATCTTCTTCCTCTCCTTCTCATGAGTGGCTCATTGATTCTGGAGCCTCTTATCACATGGCCAAAAACCAAGCCATGTTTTCTTCTTTAAATGATTGTAACACCAAAAATATATATGTTGGTGATGATAGATCTCTTAATGTTGTCGGGACTGGAACTGTTCATCTAGACAATGGTCAGTTTAATGATGTATTATGTGTTCCAACCTTATCCTGCAACCTTCTATCTGTATATCAGATAACTCATTCAGGTGAAGGTAAAATTGTTGAATTTTCACCTCATGATGTTGTAATCAAGGATCTAAGAGATCCTAAACAGATTCTAGCTACTGGTATTGCTGATGATTCCACAAGGTTGTATAAGTTTCACAACTTTGGGTCATCAAATCTTCCCTCAGTATTTGTTGCTCATAATGATGAAGTGAGCAAACTTTGGCATGAGCGATTTGGTCACTTAAACTATCGCTCCCTTCAGCATCTATGTAAAGAAAATATGGTGACAGGTCTTCCTATGGTATCTTGCAGAGATGGTGTTTGTTCCGGATGTGTACTCGGAAAACATCATCGGGACAGTTTTGACAAACGTGCCTCTTGGCACGCCTCAGCCCCTTTACAGCTTGTGCACAGTGATTTATGTGGTCCACTTCCTGTTGCTTCATTCTCTGGCTGCAAGTATTTCTTAACTTTCATTGATGATTTCTCCAGACGCACTTGGGTATACTTCTTAAAACTCAAGAGCGAAGTATTTAACACATTTTTGGCCTTCAAAGCCTTTGTTGAAAAAGAATCTGGACATCAAATTCTTAAGCTAAGAACTGATAATGGTGGAGAATATGTTAAAAACACATTCATCAACTTTTGCACCGAAAATGGAATTCAAATGCAACATACTGTTCCATACACTCCACAACAAAATGGTGTAGCTGAAAGGAAAAATCGCACCTTAAAGGAAATGGCTAATTGTATGCTGCAATCTAAAGGACTCAGTCTTAGTTTTTGGGCCGAAGCAATTAATTGTGCAAATTATATAATCAATCGCACTCCTACTAAGGTTCTAAAGAATATCACTCCAGAAGAAGCTTGGAGTTCCATTAAACCAGATGTAAGTCACTTTCGTGTTTTTGGAAGTGAAGCATGGGCCCATATTCCAGATGAAAAGCATAAAGCTTTAGAACCTAAGAGTGAGAAATGTACTTTTGTTGGATATTCTGAAGATGTAAAAGGTTATAGACTTATTCCATTTAAGTCCAAAAATGTTATCATTAGAAGAGATGTAAAATTTGATGGAAATAAATCGGCCTGCGAGCCTAGTCCGGCGGATGTGCCACCTCTTCCTATCTCTTCTACTTTTGAAAACATTTCTTCTTTAGATGATGAAAGTGAGGATGATAATCCTCCCCCACCTTCTCAGGATCCTCAACTTCCAAGATGGGTCCGTGCTACTCGGGATGCAGCAGGTGATCTTGCCGATGATCCTACAGATCAACGACGCACACGTTCTCAGTTTGAAAGAGCCTCTTCTTTACTCGCTCAAGCTCCAGTAAATCATGATCCTGACACTTTTGCAGAAGCTTCAGGCCATCCACATTGGGAAGCAGCTATGAATGAAGAATATCATTCATTGTTGGCAAATGATACATGGGATCTTGTTCCTCTACCAAAGGGACGCAAACTTGTTAGATGTAAATGGGTTTACAGAACCAAGTATGGACCAGATGGGAAAGTTGATAAACATAAAGCTCGTCTTGTTGCTAAGGGCTTTTCACAGGTTGAAGGCATTGACTACACTGAAACCTTCTCCCCTGTTGCCAAAATGAACTCTATCCGCCTTGTTCTTTCCCTTGCTGCCTCTTTAAAATGGGAAGTCCATCAGATGGATGTTAAATCTGCCTTCTTGCATGGGGACTTGCAGGAAGAAATCTATATGGAACAACCCATTTGCTTCATACAAACAGACTCCAGCCTTGTTTGTCGACTTAAGAAATCCCTTTATGGTCTCAAGCAAGCTCCTCAGGCTTGGTATGCCAAAATGGATAGCTTTCTTTTAGAATCTGGCTTTTCTAGGTGTTATTCTGACAATACTGTCTACACCAAGAAAGTGGGCAACTCTCTTATCATCCTTGTTCTTTATGTTGATGATCTTATTCTTACTGGCAGTGATCCCAACCTTATAAACCATGTGAAGTCCAACCTTAAAAAGAAATTTGAAATGACAGACTTAGGACACTTACACTATTTTCTCGGTCTTCAAGTCTTGCAATCCAAGGAGGGTATTTTCCTTTCCCAGTCCAAGTATGCTTGTGATATTCTTCGTCATTTTCACATGGAAGACTGTAAGCCAGCCCCTTCTCCCTTTCAGTCTGGAGTCAAACTTTCAGTCTCTTGTACTTCTCCTGAAGTTGATGCTACCTTATACCGTCAACTTGTAGGAAAACTCTTGTATTTAACCCATACTCGTCCTGACCTTTCCTTTGCTGTTGGCCTTGTTGCTCGTTTTATGCAAACCCCCGTGAAAGTCATTGGAAAGCAGCTAAAAGAATACTTCGTTATGTTCGAGGTACAGTACAGTTTGGGATTCATTACAGTGCCAAAACAGCTCCTCTATTAGTTGGTTTCACTGATTCTGATTGGGCTGGTGACCCTGATGATCGAAAGTCTACTGCCGGTTATGTCTTCACTCTTGGTTCAGGACCTATTACATGGGCTTGTAAGAAACAGGCTGCCATTTCTCTTTCGTCAGCAGAAGCAGAGTATCGTGGTGCCGTGGAAGCTAGTAAGGAAGCCTTGTGGCTTCGTCAGATCCTATCAGAGTTTGGCTTTGAGCAGCAGCATCCAACCACACTTTGGTGTGATAATCAAAGTGCCATTCAGCTATGCAAAGATCTAGTCCAGCATCAGCGCAGCAACACATTGAACTACACATGCACTTCATCAGAAAGCTCATTCATGACCATGTTCTTGAAGTGCAATATTGTTCAACAGATGATCAGGTTGCAGACATCTTCACAAAGGCTCTCACAGAGGCGAAGTTCACTAAACTTCGATATATGCTTGGAGTTCAGGAAGTTGTCACTAAGGGGGGATAGGCTCTAGTGCCTCCTTCCTTCTCCTATTGTGTCATATTTGTAAATCCTTCAATCCTATCCCAAGTTGTTCTTAAGGGGGGATGTTAGGATATTCCGACACATAGGAAATAGTTAAGTACAACTTGGTCTAGTTTAGAGTTAGGTATAGAGTTAGGTAAAGTGTGTTTCTTTACCGTTGTACATTTTGTAACTTACAATCCGACGGTCATGATATGTAGTGTGTAGGAATTTACAGGGTAAGTTCCTCAGAAAGAATACCAAAAGGACATCGCTCACAACCAGATCTCAAATCAATACACCAGTATTTTTGACGTGGTTAAAACCCTCAGAGTGCAAGGAGGGAAACAGTCCACGGCCTGTCCCAACGTGGGTACTACAGGCAATTTATTAATCAAAGAATGAAAATTTACATAAGCTTCTCTCATGCACGGATTACCCGAACAATGACCCTCCATGCACTTTAAATAGAACTCATGGACCAATCGGGTGTCAAGCCACGGATCAAGTGTCGATAATACCGAGGTGAGAGTGAACCGTCGGATCACTACATATCGTGACCGTCGGATTGTAAGTTACAATATGTACAACAGTAAAGAAACACACTTTACCTAACTCTATACCTAACTCTAAACTAGACCAAGTTGAACTTAACTATATCCTATGTGTCGGAATATCCTAACATCCCCCCTTAAGAACAACTTGGGATAGGATTGAAGGATTTACAAATATGACACAATAGGAGAAGGAAGGAGGCACTAGAGCCTATCCCCCCTTAGTGACAACTTCCTGAACTCCAAGCATATATCGAAGTTTAGTGAACTTCGCCTCTGTGAGAGCCTTTGTGAAGATGTCTGCAACCTGATCATCTGTTGGACAATATTGCACTTCAAGAACATGGTCATGAATGAGCTTTCTGATGAAGTGCATGTGTAGTTCGATGTGTTTGCTGCGCTAATGCTGAACATAAGTGGTCCAATGGATAGATCTCGAAAAAATAGGCGGTTTTAAAAAAAACGGCTCTGAAAAAGGCTTACAGATGAAGAAGTTATGGCTTTTTTAAAAAAAAATTGTTGACGATGCCGGCAAAGTGCGCGAATGTGCGGGAATGAAAAAATCCGCCCCCACAAAATGGAGACTTGAACCCAAGACCTCTACTCTCTTAAAATAGCTTTGAACCAATTGATCTATACAAAAAATTTGAGAGAGAGAGAGAGAGAGAGAGAGAGAGAGAGAGAGAGAGAGAGAGAGAGAGAGAGAGAGAGAGAGAGAGAGAGAGAGAGAGAGAGAGAGAGAGAGAGAGAGAGAGAGAGAGAGAGAGAGAGAGAGAGAGAGAGAGAGAGCGGGGGGGCCTTGATTTGCGTGTTTGCCTTGAGAAAGCTCTTTTTCCCTACAAAACACAAAACACAAAACCCAACACGAATATGCAAAGAAAAACGAACCTTGCGGCTCGAAGTTAGCTTTAGCCAAAAAACTAGAAATTTTTAAAAAAAATCTCAAAGTTAGCTTTAGCCGAAAAACTAAATATTTTTCTCAATGTTTCTGATTTTCCGAGATCACACTAAGGTGCAGGGAAAAGAGCATACGCATGAGAAAAATCCTTCCTTTCTGTTTCTGATTTGCCCAGATCGCACAGAGTCGCAGAGCAAAGAGCATACGCAGAAATGAAAGGTATAGATATGGTTAAAAAAAAGGCTAAATAAACCGAAACCCAAATAAGCAGAGAGAAAATAACAGTAAACTGCAAAAAACACTGTATACCTCCCGATCTGAAAAATGACGCAGCTAGGGCTACCGGAAACCTTTTCGCGTGAAACGAAAGGGGTTCCTCACTGAAACAGATGCTCCAAACGCAACAGAGCAGTCCTCTCGGCCCGAAATCAGTCAGAAACAGCAGATCTAGGAAACAACAGCCGCATGCAGTTCTACCGGCTTCAGATTTGGATCACCAACGGACGCGGCCCTCAAATAGCTCCGATACCACAGTATTTTTGACGTGGTTAAAACCCTCAGAGTGCAAGGAGGGAAATAGTCCACGGCCTGTCCCAACGTGGGTACTACAGGCAATTTATTAATCAAAGAATGAAAATTTACATAAGCTTCTCTCTTGCACGGATTACCCGAACAATGACCCTCCATGCGCTTTAAATAGAACTCATGGACCAATCGGGTGTCAAGCCACGGATCAAGTGTCGATAATACCGAGGTGAGAGTGAACCGTCGGATCACTACATATCGTGACCGTCGGATTGTAAGTTACAATATGTACAACGGTAAAGAAACACACTTTACCTAACTCTATACCTAACTCTAAACTAGACCAAGTTGAACTTAACTATATCCTATGTGTCGGAATATCCTAACATAGTGATCCGACGGTTCATTCTCTCCTCGGTATTACCGACACTTGATCCGTGGCTTGACACCCGATTGGTCCATCAGTTCTATTTAAAGTGCATGGAGGGTCATTGTTCGGGTAATCCGTGCATGAGAGAAGCTTATGTAAATTTTCATTCTTTGATTAATAAATTGCCTGTAGTAGCCACGTTGGCGCAGGCCGTGGACTGTTTCCCTCTTTGAGGGTTTTAACCACGTCAAAAATACTGGTGTATTGATCTGTGATCTGGTTGTGAGCGGTGTCCTTTTGGTGTTCTTTCTGAGGAACTTACCCTGTAAATTCCTACATTTGGTTAGCATATTTCTCTATCTATGGCCTCTATGTATGTGGATATGGAGCGCTCTTTTGTTCAACACTCAGCTTCAAAATTATCCCTAAAGGATCATAAGACCAAGTGAAGCTTGGTTTGAACTTCATTTGTTATAAAGTTGACTCCACTTCCTTTGTTGTTGCTCTGGTATTCACAATATAAGGACCTACATGTGCCTTCTCCTTATTTGACACAAAGTGTAGCTCATCTATGTTCAACATCTATCTAGCATACTCCAAGGAAAATTTTTTGACTTGCACAAACACTGGTAATATGTAGGGAGGAAGATCACACCCATAGATTCTAATTTATGTATAATTTTGGTATAAATACCAATCTCCAACCTTTGACTATTCTGAGAGGTGAAAAACTTTCTTGATTTCTGGAGAAATTCTTGGTATAATATCACTGCATAGTAGACATAAATATGTGTGAAGGAACTTATCTACAAAATCAGTATATGTATACTCTTTTGAGTTCCTTCTGACTAGAGAAGTCCAATGAATAAATGATAAAGGAGAACCCTACTCATCCATCTTCTCTAATTGAAAATTGAATTTGTCTGCCTAGGAAAATAACATTAAATAAACCAAACTGGTGGTGTTTGAACGCACCTCCAGCTTTGAACATCATAAATTGCTCATGTATGATATTTGATAGAAATTGACTTTAATTGAACAAAAATGAAGGCTTTTAACCAACTGCAAATATTGATGGAAATCCTAAAACTACTTGATCAATCCACTAGTATGTATGATAACCTAATAACTGAGTAACCATAGCAATCACTTGTCTTGACATTTCTGGGAAAAAGGAAACAGAGTATGGGGGATTTGTTCTGGGCAACTCAGCGTTATCAAGTAGAAAACATTCAAAAATGTGATTCATTGGGGGAAGGTAAGATTCTTATAAATTTCCATTAATGAATAGGTGGAAAAAGGATGCAGAGAATCCTGAGGATTTATTTTTAAGGCTTGGAAAATGCTCTTTGGAGAAATGGAAAAAAGGACCTCATTGTTCTTAGCAATTATTGCATATAGGTCAAATTCACACTGCATATAGATCCACGGAACACTACAAAGACTGATAGTAAGACTGATCCTCAGGTGATCATTATTCAAGAAGAATATTTAGAAGAAAGGGATGCATAAGAGAAAACTACTTTGGTTTTGACAAGCACTCCTACCACTTCTCTCCCATATGTAGAAGAGACAATTGAATCTCATATCTCTTCTACCTCTCAGGTTCCACCAAAGTAGAGCATTTTTACAAGGTATAGGGAGATTAAGTTGAAGAATGAAGCTCTCAAAGCTTCAACATACTCAAAATTTTGGAAGCAAACTACCACCACTCAACACAGGTTGTTGTCTACATTTGACTCAGAAAGGGCCAGTTTCAAATGGCCTTTTTGGAACCCATAGTGCCAGCCCCAAAAGTGTCGATGATTATAAGGCATCCAAATTTACAATTGATACTAATCAGGTTCATGCAATCCATCATATCGATTTTCATAAGTAGGCATGTGAGATGATCCACTCAACTCTAACCAACTCAACCATGACTGCTTCTAAATTTCAGGTTTCTTTAAATAATATGGACTCACAGTTAAGTATTGAGAGAATGTATTCTCTGGCCAAAGACACTAGGATTAAGACTTTAGAAGATTTAGTTATTAAACTATGATATGATCATAGTAATGTCAAGGCAGCTGCAGAGATAATCAAGAGAAAGAATGCAGATATTCAAGCCCTTAAGAAACAACTGAAACTCCCAACTATAGAACACCCTCAGGCTAAGAAAGTTACCAGTTTAGAGATGGAGAAATAAAACATGTTCACAATAGTAGTGGAACAGAATGCTCAAATCTAGAAAATGGAATAAGACATGGAAGCACTACTAAAGGAAAAAGAGCAATGGGAAGTAGCATGAACATCAATAGCAGGAACATCAACAGTACAAACATCAACATCAGGTACCTCAACACAACAAACCACACAAGCATCACCTTTAGATTCCTAGAAAAAGCTAGCTCAAGATTTAGGGGAATTATCACTGACAAATAAGGAAGTGGAGGAATTAAGAGAAGTACTCATCAAGATGGAAGAAAGCAAGATTAAAACATACAATGCATACTTGGAAAAATTGCAATTGAATTTCAAATTAATTCAGCAAATTCAAAAGTATGAAGATCAATCCCTCATTATTCAGATGTTAGTAGAATCCAAACGCGACATTTGGCACATTATCAATGCAAATGTTACTGAGTTGTGGACATCCATTCAAATTATTTTTGAACAAGAAGAACTGGTACAGAGAGTTAAAGTTGTTGTGGAAAAAACCAAAATTGATATTGAGCACATGCCAGAAGAAGCACAGAAAATTATAAGAATGTTAAACTCCAAAACTATAGATGAGCTTGAAGAGCTGAAAATTTAGGTTAGGACAAAGATAGTGATGGAATTGAAAAGCGTTTTGACTAAGAAGAACGTTATGGTGCAATTGGAGAATAAGTGTAAATGAGATACAAGTCAAAATATTTAACAAGAAATTTTCTTTGTTGCAGGAGAAAGGGCTTCCAACTCTAAGAAATTCTAATAGCAAATTGATTCCATTAGAAAATTAGCAGGAGCAATTATGCAACATAGTTGCATATACATCTAAATTTGCAAAGGAAAAGGGGACTATCAGTGGAGAATCATTTTTGGAAGGCTTGAAATTTGATCTGAACATTCAACATGAGATTCATCATTTGTTTTTTAATAAACCAACTTTCCAGACCTATACAGAGGTAGATGAAAGATTTAGAAACATGGTGAATTTTTCTATCCCAGGTGAAGAGCGATGGGACCAATTACTGGAGTTGGTCAAATAAGCACAGATAGAATTCCTACAATTTTGGCAACAAGGAAAGTAGAAGGGGCTAGAAAATAGTTACAATCAGCAATATATTTCCTTCTAAGTTCCAACAAAACAACCAAATTTTTCCACAATTCCTATTTTCTAGTTTCGTTTTAGAAATATCTATTTCTTTGTTAGATATTATTTTGTAATCAATTCCTTTTTGGAATCTGAAGTTAGTTTAATTGGAAAATATATAAATATTTTGTAATAATACTTAGTAAGGGTTGGATTATGTGTGAATAAAATAGCTCTACATTGATGTAAGTCGTGGATTGTACTCAAAGTAATCAATTTTCAGAAATACAGAGGCAATTTTGTTCCAAGATTCTTGTGTCAAACAAATGGTGATGTGTTATCTTATGTTAAATTGTTCCTTTTTCTTGGTGTCCATATGGATTTCCCTTCTTGATTGTTGCAAGAGGATTAAGAGTAGAATTTACTTGAATGTACTCTGCTCTGGCTTGTTTTTAAACAATATTAATGTTTTCCTGATGAGATTAAATATAAAATTCATTTCAATATGCTTTATATTTAATTGATCTTCTACTTTTTCATCTCATCCACACCATAAATGTCTTAAAGGGTCCAAGAGTTTTCTTACCTTGCCCTGTTATAGCTACTCTGTCAATTTGTAATTGATTACCCAAAAGTTTATGACTCCATGCCTAATGGATTTTTCCAGCATCTTACAACCAAACTTTTGAAAAACCCGCCTTGAAATATAATAACTAGACTAAGATCTTAAAAACAAAAATTAAATCATATAGAGAGATCCCTCTCTAAAGCTGGAAGTGTTAGATCCCAACTTTAAAAGTGGTTTGTGGTTACCTTTGTATTTTTCTTCCTTAGCCTAGGAAAATTACGGAGTGCTAACACATATCATTCTCTTTACTTTCATCCTGAGTCACTATTATTTTTCCTATAATATGCAAACTCAAGGTTATCATTCACCATTTCATTCAATTATTTTATTCCAGTGTTGCTTTAAGACTCTCATCCATTTGTTCAATCGACTTTTGAATCCATTCTTTAATGAGCTTCAAATTTGCATCAAACTTATTAGAAACTTTGTTTTCAACTTTTGCGCCCATGCTATTCTAAACATCTGCATTTGCAAAAATAATGTTAAAAACATCTTTGTTATGCTCTTCAGTGAAAACTTTCTTCTCTAACTCTTCCTTCACTACGTTTTTTTCCACTGCATCAAGGTTGTCTTCCACTATTATGTTGTTAGTGGATATTCTCATAAAAAACTCTTCAATCACTTTATCCTCTTCTTGATCATCGGCCTTTGCTAGATCATGCACTGCTTCATGAGTAGTTCCTACTGCTTCATATCTTGTTGCTACAGTGGAAACTTTAACCTTCAATTCTTCATCAAACATGGCGCTTACTATATTGCCACAATCAATCCCTGTTTCAAAAGAGAAACCACACATAGCATCAACATAATGTTCATCCACACTATGGTGGGATATCTAAGCATGCATGTTCTCATTAAGAATTTCAACTTCACCAAATCCATCAGCTGTTGTTTGATTCACCAATTCACATCTCACTTTTTAGTCATCATCCACACATGTTTCTTCATACTGGATTCACCATCATATCCACCATCCACGTTATAGTGGAGTCCTTGAGCATTTATATGCTCTTGCTCTGCTTCACACACAAAGGCTTTAACTTCTCTCTTCGATTTATTTGCTACATATTCTTAATCCATATGCATGTCTCAATATTGGGTTTCACTTTTATAGCCTTCATTATCATCATCCACTTTTTGAGTGATTCTCCAAGCTCTTTTGTCCTCCCAGAGTCTTTCTCATCTACTCTCAGATCTGTGATTGACTTCTCTACCTGTGACATAACATGTTTCTACATGTCACTCCCCCTTGCACCAAATTATTCATCTAGGATCTTCCATGCTTCCTTGGAAGTTGTAGCTTTTGCTACCTTGCACAAAAAATTCACATCCAATCCCTATCTTATAAAATCCAATGCTAAATTATCACATACTTCATCATATGGGTTATTATATTGGTACTCAGTTAACTCTTCAACTCGAAGAAATGTTAGCTTTTTGATAACCCAAAATTCAAAACATTCACTAGTAAACATAGAAGGTGGTAGAAGATCAAAGCTACACCAATCACCATCAAACTCTTCTTTGTCTTTTGCTAGACTTCTCAGTTCCTTGGTTTTGGCCTAAACCTCTCTAAACTTGACAACAATCTTTACATCTTCTTTTTCAATTCCTTTTCTTAATATTCTTCAGTCGTGCTTTGTGACCCATGGTTGTTGGCTTTCCTTTGTTTTATATCTACTTTCCTAATTGCATGAGGCTTCCTTCCATATCATTCCCGAAAAAAATACATGATTTTCAATATGCTCGCCCATAAGGCACAATCTTCACCCAAAATATTGTCATGCTTTGACAAAAAAAACTTTGTAGACTGGATAGACTTTTGCAAATCCCTAAACTCTCTTTATAAGAATTTTATTTTATTTTATTTTAATTTCTCTTTTAATAGCATAGTCAGTCATTCAAAAATATCCCAAAAAATATATACTTATTACCAAAAAAAAACCCACACAACTCTTAACCATAAAACCTCTTCTCCATAAATAATAAAACTTTTATTTTCTTTTATAAAAGATCTCTTTTTAAAACCCCACTACTCATAACCTAACATAAAAACCTTCGAAATTTTTTCAAAGACATTTTAAAACCTTTGGTCCATACTTTTCGAATAACCTTTTACACCTTTTCTTTGGAGTTTTCTTTAGTGCGACTTTTTGGACTTTCCGGTGCCGGAATCCGACGGAAACATTTGAGGTGAAATCTTGATTTGTGTTATTTAAACTAGTTTTTTTACTGTATATATGGATTCAACACTTTGAAAAACCCCTAGAGCACTTTGATTGTGGAGGGGTTACCCATCAAGCTTGTGATTTCAATAGTTTCCTATTGGATTTTAGAGAAATTAGACCGGAAAAACCCACTGGAAAAGCTTCTGAAAAGTCGCACTAAAGACAACTCGAAAATCTTGATTTGTGTTATTTAACCTGGTTTTTTCACTGTATATATGGATTCAGCACTCTGAAAAACACCTAGAGCACTTTGATTGTGTAGGGGTTACCCATCAAGCTTGCGATTTCAATAAATTCCTGCCGGATTTTAGATTAATTTTATTATTCTTTTAAAGCAATTAAAAAATAAATATGGCCACTTCTAAAAATATTACGGATAATATCTATTTACAACCTAACAAGAATCATTATGATCCAAAAATCCTAGACATGAAAGAGTTAGTAACAAATTTCAAAATAATCCCAACTTATAACATGAAGAAGAATTATAAATCTTTATACATACATTGAGTTATAATTTATACAAACGTGAAAGACTCCCTCTAAAATATGATAGCATCTTCATAATTCTCATTATTTTTCAACTTGTGCTTTAAGGATTGATTGACCAAGTTACCATTTTAATATATACCAACAATTTTTCTGGACAAATACAACCAAGCAAAAATATGCAATACCAAAATCATGATGTCAATTTGTCAATCTAGGATTTCTATGGAAACTAAGAGGATGGAATCCTAGGGTCTTCAAATACAAATCTTAGCTTAGTAAATCATTACAACCATCCATATCCTAAATTATACACAAGCTCTAAAAATCAGGAAAATAAGGTTTTTATGAGAGAGCATGTAGGCTAGGGTTTGAATTTATATGACTGAGACATCTAGATATCATATCTTAACAAATGAATATCAGGACTTAATACAAATGAGTATCATGACTTAAGAAACAAATGAATATACTATACATACCTCACTATTACGTACCTCCATCATTTGTGATCATACAACTTTCTCTATGACATCATCATCTTCAAAAAGGAAGGACTTCCCATGATGTCAAGGTGATGAGATGCTTGCACATGTATTGTTGCTTTTATTTTGAATCAAGATGTTGTATGATTCTTTCATATGAGTTGAATAATACTTCTTCTCTACTGCTAAATGCATATCGCTTTTTATTTGTTACATTGTCCACACAGACATGCTTAAAGAGTTGTAAGCAATCTTTTAAATTCAAATTATATAATTACCACAAGAGGTGGTTTTTATTTATGTATCTCAACCTTTATGTTATTGAATTGGCATAGGGTTGTAATAACTCAATGCACTCTCAAATAGCTTGGACTAGCTCTCTTATGTACATTGGTTTGAAGTAAGGGTCTCGACCCTTTTTCCAACGTGACTATACCCTTCCAATTAGCGCAGAATCGCTTGATTGATCTAAATTTGTACAATGACTCCTTAAACAATAACTTGATTAACATTAAACGTGCTCATAACTTGAGAAGATGATAGAGGATTGATTCCTTTTATGTGCAGGCATAAAGACTTGAGTTCATAACCTTATGGAAAGAGGAAGATGTCCAGGTCTCGATGATCTTGGATTTTTGTTCCCTTTTCATTCAGATTTGAATTCTTAAACACTTTGGACCACACAAAGATAGATACAAAAGTTTTTATGAAAAGATGGATCTATGAAATTTTACATAGGTTTGACTCATTTTGGAGATGATTTCAGAGCATAAAAAGTGAGCCCAAAACTTCCTTCCTTAATTCAAGGTGCTTGACGTTGAATGAGATGTAAGATTGGCTCTTCGATCCCCTAGAACAGGGTTTATATGGCCCTCAACCAACCTTATTGAAACTAATGCTTGTAATATGACCAGAATTATAAACTTCTTCTACTAGGAGCTTGGGGTTATGATTGATTTTCTTTGCTTATTTTAGAAGCCCTTTGTGACCTTCTTCCCGACCTTACATATACGAACCATGCTTTGATACCATGTTGAGAAATTTATGGCATTATATTTCTCTTAGATCTTGACATTTACTTTTGAATATTCTTATATGCTTGCTAGATATTATTTATATTTTTATTTCATCAGGATAAATGCCAAACAATAAGCAAAAGAAGACACAAGATGTAGGCACACATCGAGGGCAAAACCCAGTCAAGAACTCTACCTTTAGTAGATTCAAATCATAGAGAGACAACCAAGACTCTTGACACAAATTTTACCCCTCAATCCATCAAGCTAACTAAACACGAGAGTAGCCTTCCTGTAATATACTATTCATTATTCATTAGTGACAGTGTCTTGAAATTTAGCCTTCATCCTACAACAGTGATATTTAGACCTGTAATATTAACCTTCGTCCAACAATGAATACCATAGACTGGCCATGTTAACTTCCATCCTGTACTTCTTACTTCATCATTTTTCTTTTAAAAATCATAGATCCAAGTATGTTCCAATAGGTCAAGTTCACCTTGCTATTTATAGTGGTTTTCCATTGTACTTTTTGACCGACATGAGTAGTTGATAGATCGGCTTGTATAGGATTAATTTGAAGCCAATTTAAAAGATATTTTGAGGCCAACGTGATGGATGGAGGGTTCAACATGACCAAAATAAACTTATTTTCTTGATACCATGATCCCAAGAAGGATTTACATAATCAAATTTGACTTTGACTCAACAAAAAAAATCCTAGAAGCCTACAATGGAGGCTTGACCTATGACTATTGACCCAAGTCTGAAATCTATGCTTTAATAAGTCAATTTTAATATTAATAACAAATTATTTTGACAAATATATTGGCTCGATCACAATTATGAAGACCGACACTAATTACATTTTTCAACCGTATTCTTCCATTAAGTTCCAATTCATCTACTATTGGGTGGCTGGAGTTTAGTATGATTGTTCTAGGTTGTTCAATTGCATTTCTGCTAGTAGCTGCAATAGGCCTAATTCCAGTATATGTTGAAAACATTACAAAGATTGAAGTGAGGAATATGCATGACGTTATTTTGTCTTTTGGATTTTTCAATCAAACTTGATGTTGATTATTAAACCTTCTCCATGTTTAAGGGATTCGCTTGGCGGTAACTCTAAACCATCAATTATTGTAAGTGTCAATTCATCAATATGGTTCATCGCCATTTTTTGTGGATGGATAGAATATTATCAACATATATCTACCTTTGGAAATTCCTTATGTTGGGTACAAATTTTGATACTTTTAACCACCTTATTCCAAACTTTTCTAACCTCAGGTTTCAACCAAAATTCTTCCCTTTTATAATTTTTGTGATAATAATGGCATGAAAAGGTTAAAATAAAGGTAATTATATTTCATAAGAAAAAATTATCTTTTTAATCTATAAATATTTATTAGAATAATTTATTCATGTACTAATTTGCAAAACAACAATCTACAAGAATTCTTGTAATTATAGAAATCAACAAAAGTAGAATTCTTGTAATTCTTCCAAGCTCTATGGGGTTCCATGTCAACCAATCTGATTTTGACACTTGGAATGCATTCAAAATGTTCATCTAATGGATAAATACCTATCTAGCCTCCTTGTATATGGTTGCAACCCTCAAGTCAATGACTGGTCAACATAGGGTGTCTACTAAAAAATTCTTGTAGTTAGTTCAGAAATTCCTATAATCAATTAGAAAAATCAGCAAATTTGTCTCCAATAGTTGGAATTTGAATAACAGGGATTGAGGACCAATACTGGAAGTCAGAGAAGATTATACAACAACACATCAGATCCCTATTATCCATTTGAGATATTATATTTTATGAAATAAATTGATTTGAGCCCCATGCTTGATCAAATTTGGTTCTATCATTTCAGATTGATAATTTATGTATAAATAAATCCTCATGAAGAGAGGAAGGAGTTAGTCAATAATTATTTTTCATATGCTTATTCTGAGAAAGGACTGTTATTTGTACTAAGGATTAAAGTTGTTGTAATACAAAGACTTCTTTTGTGACATGGTGTAGCATTTTTCTAAAGCTTTTAAGTAGTTTTCACAACATATTCCAGGAGGGCCCCCTGGTATGTGTTGTCTATTTGATTTTAATTTATTTAGAAATGATTAATCATGTTTAAATTCACTCCATTAGTCATTTTCATCAATTAACACACAATCTGTAAATTCCTGTAATTTTCATGTAGTGATCTTGTAATTACACAAAATTCCTTGTAATTTTCTTGTAGTGATCTTGTAATCACACAGAATTTCCTGTAATTAATACTTTTTTTTCCTGTAATAATACAATTTTGATGTTAGAACATGGGTAAAAGACATGATTTATCATAAATTTATTACTGTTGTGAAAAATATTTATTAAAATTAGTTAGAGTTAATAATGCTTAAGTTAATGATTGAAATCATGATTAGAAAGATTTGAGTTTTGAATTTATGAGCGAGTGTCATTAAATTGGTGTGAATTTTCTTATAAACTAATTTCATTTAGAGTTATTTTTCATTAGATTCTTAAACCAATTTTGACCAAATAACTACGATTTTAGAAAGAGCATTTAGTGTGAGAGTTTATTGTATCTGTCTGAATTTGCAATCTTATTCCAACAAGGTAAATAATTGAATTTAGAATTATGAAAATAATTTTAAGCTAGAATCAACTCGAACATTTACCTATACTTGGTTTGTGCTTTATTTATGCATAGGAAAACACCTAGGTAGCCAGTTGGGACATATTGTGTTTCATCTCATAATTTACCTACCCTGGGTTGACAAATAAATGTTAATAAATATAGCGCACTATATTACTTGAAATTCTAGAATCATTGTTGGGGAGGTGTAAAAAATCGGTGCCTATGAATTTAGCTTATTTTTTTAAACATAGAAAACATTTAGCAATTCTCTTTACTCTGCCTTATAGTATAAAAAAATTTAATATGGGGGAGTAGGAATATAAGACAAGAGGTAAGAACCTATGCCACCACCATAGTGTGTCCTACAAAGCCAATTGTGTTAAATATTGTATGTAGAGGTTAAGAGATAATACATGTAGATTCATTCAAACACATAGAGGTAGAGGAAGAATTCCAACAGATTGAATTGAAAAAAATCCCCATGTACTAATCCATGTGTAAGACAGGAACTATCAACCAACAAAAAGATGTTAAAGAATTTGTTGAACAAAGAAGGGCTCATCACTACAAGGAATTTCTTAAATCCTTGTTCCAATGTAAGAGCTATAACTAGAGATAGATTTGGTTTTCAAGAAGAGCAGAAAATCCATGAACAAATCCAGGAAGAATATCTAAAAGGCCTTACCAGTTATCCTTGCAAATCTATAGAAGAAGCCCAAGAATCATGGACACCAACTAATGAAGAGAAAATGTTGGAACCTGAGATTGAAGAGTTTCTTGCTTGCTTGACACTAGATTATATGAATGAAGAGTATATTTCAAAAGATTTACTTGGCATGAAAAAGGAAGATATTGAACGAGGAAGCCAAGAAAATCAAGACTACATGGAAGATTGGTTCCAAACAATCATCAGGCCACATAATTCCTCCATTCTTCAACACTTATTGGAATTCAAATAAGGTGAGCAAATGATTCTTCACATCCAAGTATTAAGTAAATCATTATTTTTAGAACTGAATATGAATACTTTAGAGACCTTCATCCACAGATGGTTGCACTGGAAATATGCATACTTGAAGAGACTTTCCTATTTCAAGTAAAACGGGTTAGTACAAGGAAACAAATAAATTCATTTAATTAATAGAACTCATTAAACTATGAGAGGAACATCTACCAAGCATAGGTTTATCTCTTTTTCTAGTCTTGGTAGATTATCTATGGGAAAGGACCTCCCCTAGAGTTTCTTTAAGTTTTTCAGAGTCTCTAAAATTGAAAACATCAGCGAGCATCAACCATATTGGGCCCAAGAAAGATCGACATGACAATATTTGAGTCTTCTTTAAGTTTTTCAGACTCATTAAAACTGAAAACACCACTGAGCATGAAATAACCTATGCTCGATAAAAATCCATGGGACAGTGGAAGTTAGGTACAATGATATTTTTATCTTAAAAAAATCTTATTTTTTGGTTTTTCTTATAAGAATAAATGTCATTTTGTTCCCCCTATTCATCACTTCTATTGTATTTTTGAAGCTTTTATAAGTGTGTCATTTTCTCTAGCTTTAAAAGGGCATGTCATTCAAGCACAATAGTTGTTTTCAAAGATTTATAAGTATGCCCTTTTCTATCTTTTAAAAAAAAGGCATTGCATAAAAACAATGTGTATTAGCCATCTCAGTAGTCCTATGTACTTTTTTCATATATGTGAATGTGATCCATGGATAGATTGGGTGAAGGATCTGTCTTAACCTTCTGTAAGCTCAAAATTATCTTATAGTTTCAAATGCACAAAATGGCATCCTATTTAATTTGCATGAGGACATGCAAATCCTTGAGTGTGTGGGAGTGATTGTTGGCTAAATCTTCTTCTTGTTTGAAATCAACAACATCTATTCACAAGAAGAAAATTGTTCTTACAGGAGCATTCAAAATTGAAGACTCAACAAAAGAAATGATAAAATCAACATATACAAGAATTTTTCCATCTTTAAAAGGGCATGGTGTTGAATCAACACAGGTGATATATAGAAAATTCTTGTAACTAAAGGGTGAATTTCCGTAATGACTTCCAAGGTTGGCATATTTGCACAACTCCATATGAAATTATGACACATGGGTTTTCTTTCTAGACCCATTAATATGGTTATGTGATGTTTATATCAACCTGTTGAAGCCCCGAAAATCGGGTCGACAACAAGGGGGATACCCACCTGGTCCGGACGTTGGTTGGCAGCTCCTTATCCATTTGGTATAGCGGGTCCGACTAGGGATAATGGGACCAGTTTCCCAATCTAAGAGGTGTGTGTGTGTGTAGAGTTGGATGATGCTGATCTAAGAGTACTTTAAGCTAATTTAATTAGAACTTCTAAACTGACTCTATGCTATTGTAATATAATAACAAACAACACATCTAATCTACGCTAACCCGGGATATATTTCTTCTATTATGCGATCTAAAGAGATTTCGAACAATAACTGGTAATAAAGATCATTCAGCTATCATAAGAATAGAAATCAATTAAGATAAACCATTCTGCATAAAAAGTTAGGCAAAATAGTTGTGAACAGCATATCGCATAATAAGTTATTCATATGTCAAGCACAAATAAATGACTCCACCGTACAGAAGTGCCAAATGGTAACCCACACATTCATACAGTAACATATAAACAACTAAAACTGCATATCACTCTAAGAATATAAGCATAAATTGGTCAAGAGATAAAACTACCATTTATGACTGATTTCACTCATAAGCTTCAAGCAATAACAATTTATCTCTACTTGTTCTAACATCTACTAAGAGTACAAAAGTGCAATATCAGTAGCAGACCTTAAAATGCAAACATTAATAAATCTCGATCCATCCATTCATCAAAACCTCCTTTGAGGGTGCAGAAGTGCATGTTCCGAGGACAAGTTTTTGACAAATTTCTGAACCCCTCTCCAAATGCAATGAGAAGGGTTAAAATACTACTTCCTAATTTTAATAATAGTATTATTACAAAATTTAGGATGTGGTTTTCAAATGATGGTCCTTTTTCTAATCTAGTTGAAAGAAAAAAACAACATTCTAAATAAGGTTACTTATGAACTTGGTCCTTAAAGTTGCAAGTGTTCAGCATGGGCTTGAGGAGAGTCGATTGACTGATTTCTGCGTTGAGCTGGGCTGCGAAAACGGCATCTACGAGAGCTGGCACTACTTTTTCGGCCGCATTTGTGATGCATTTCACCGTCATCCATTGGCTGTGCGGCTTGACCAAGTACGTCCAGTAACATTCCCAATTCAACCTAGCTAATGCTTGGATTGCTCTCCCATTTGCCTGCGCTTTCTGCCTCCATTCTGTTTCCAGTTGTAACTTATTCCGGTAGGTACCCTGGGGTGGTTTCTGCAATTAAATTGGCCCTGTGTAAATTCTCATTTACACAGTCGATAAGAATGCTTGCCTGTGTCGCCGCTGTCTCTGCTGCTCGCTCCGCCTGCCTGATTTGATCATCCCATTTATTAAAGAGCAATTATTTATGATTTTCGTTTATCCTGGGTGCACCTGCTCTTTTCCCTTCATCATCATCCTGCCAAATCAAATATTCTGTCACCCTTGTGTCACTCTGATCATAGTCACTCCGCAAGTCCACCACTTGATTGGTGATTTTATCGCTCAGCTCGCAATAGTGACTCCACTGTGATATTTTACGTCCCAACTCTTCCTGTTGCTGCAGTAGTTGCTCGTTCAAGCCAATAGATTCTAAAATAAATTCTGCCAGCTTAGGCTCATCTTTATGCATTTCTTCTAAAGTCTGCAATTGTTTTCCTTTCTCGTCGAGACTTCTTTGATAGCCTATCTGCATCTGTTGAAAGTCTTCCTGCAGTTTCTCGAGCTGTCTGGAAGCTTCAATGTTAGCATTGGCTTGTTGCAACTGTTGTTGTAGCAGTTGTATCTAATCTTCTTGTTCTTTCAATAGTTGCTGAACTTCTGATGCCTTATCAATAGTTGCAGAAGCATATGCTCCTGCGATCTGAGACAGCTTCGTGAGATTTTCAGTCGGGTTATTATTGGGGTCTTTCCATAAGACGTCCAAATGTTCAGCATCTTGTGATAGTGTATTTTCTAGTTTTCTTTTCTTCCTCTGTCTCCTTACAACTGCTTTGTGTTGGGGACTATAGAATACATCCAGTGGGGGAATTTCTTCTACATTAAGTAGAAGCTCAGAAGGTGGAGCGATAGGAACGCGTTCTGCTTCTGCGACACTGCTGACTATGGTCGAAACCACTTCTTGCACTACCTGTGTATTGTTCACAGGTGTTTTCGGGGCTTGCCCTTCAAGATTGATCAATTCATTGAAGGTTTCCCATTCTTTGTCTAGCTCTGTTGTGACGAGTGGTGCTTCGATGACAGGAGGGGGGACATCTCTTGGTGGGGAGGCGATAACTTGCTGTTGAGACATTGCACTTGACTGAGCTGTATCTTTAGTTGTTTCTTCATTTTTTCCTTGGTCGTATCTAGACTCTTTAGGATGCTCAAGTACTCCTTGCACGGCGTTGGACTTAGATCTGGACGTGCTAGAGTTTTCGCTGAGGCTAATGCTCGAAGTCGGTTCTCTAGCAAGCAGTCGCAACTTCTCTAGAGGAATACTAGCAAGCCTTGTTTCTCTGTATAACAAGAATCTTTGGAGGTCATCTGGAGACAGCCTTGACCGAGCTTCCTGCAAAATTTATTGGAGCGAACTTCTATTCTGAAACAGATCATCAAACAAATCTTTCTTTCCAGAGAACACTCTTATTTTGACGTTCGTTGTGAACTCTTAGGAAACATCATTTGGGTCAAATGGCCTTGCTGGGAATTTAACTAATTGAAGACACGTCACATTCTCCACTTCACTGAAAGCGTGTCCTACATCGAACAATGAGAAGGCCCCACAAGCTATAGGAAATTGAGGCCATATGGCCTTCTTCTTTTCCTTTAGGTCTTTGGTCAGGCCGCCTTCTGAACAGGTTTGATAAGCAATTTCCTGAGCCAAAAGTTTATCAGGGACATATAGGTGTAGGACATGTGGAGGTACAGTGCTTCCAAAAACTCTAATGTAAGTAAACCATTCTTCCCCGAACCATCTCGCGATGGGGATGATGTCGATTTGTGCCTCGGGAGAGCACCTCGGGGGGTCTTTATCATACATTATTCTATATAGGGGCAAAATAAGCTCGTGGCAAATCTGGTAGAAGTGAGGGGAAAACTGGGAATCCCATAATACCTTATGATAAACATGGATGGGCAATGGGTCTTGGGTAGTCCATTTCCAACCCATAGTAGGGAATTTAGACACAAGACAAACAGAATCCATAACATATGCAGACAGATAAAAAGGATGATAGACCCTTTGAGACAAGGATCTTTTAGACCGGTAATTGATAACAGCCGTGTATAGATTATCAGAAAGCGTGTCCTACATCGAACAATGAGAAGGCCCCACAAGCTACAGGAAATTGAGGCCATATGGCCTTCTTCTTTTCCTTTAGGTCTTTGGTCAGGCCGCCTTCTGAACAGGTTTGATAAGCAATTTCCTGAGCCAAAAGTTTATCAGGGACATATAGGTGTAGGACATGTGGAGGTACAGTCCTTCCAAAAACTCTAATGTAAGTAAACCATTCTTCCCCGAACCATCTCGCGATGGGGATGATGTCGATTTGTGCCTCGGGAGAGCACCTCGGGGGGTCTTTATCATACATTATTCTATATAGGGGCAAAATAAGCTCGTGGCAAATCTGGTAGAAGTGAGGGGAAAACTGGGAATCCCATAATACCTTATGATAAACATGGATGGGCAATGGGTCTTGGGTAGTCCATTTCCAACCCATAGTAGGGAATTTAGACACAAGACAAACAGAATCCATAACATATGCAGACAGATAAAAAGGATGATAGACCCTTTGAGACAAGGATCTTTTAGACCGGTAATTGATAACAGCCGTGTATAGATTATCAGAAAGCGTGTCCTACATCGAACAATGAGAAGGCCCCACAAGCTACAGGAAATTGAGGCCATATGGCCTTCTTCTTTTCCTTTAGGTCTTTGGTCAGGCCGCCTTCTGAACAGGTTTGATAAGCAATTTCCTGAGCCAAAAGTTTATCAGGGACATATAGGTGTAGGACATGTGGAGGTACAGTGCTTCCAAAAACTCTAATGTAAGTAAACCATTCTTCCCCGAACCATCTCGCGATGGGGATGATGTCGATTTGTGCCTCGGGAGAGCACCTCGGGGGGTCTTTATCATACATTATTCTATATAGGGGCAAAATAAGCTCGTGGCAAATCTGGTAGAAGTGAGGGGAAAACTGGGAATCCCATAATACCTTATGATAAACATGGATGGGCAATGGGTCTTGGGTAGTCCATTTCCAACCCATAGTAGGGAATTTAGACACAAGACAAACAGAATACATAACATATGCAGACAGATAAAAAGGATGATAGACCCTTTGAGACAAGGATCTTTTAGACCGGTAATTGAGGCTAATGCTCAGAGTCGGTTCTCTAGCAGGCAGTCGCAGCTTCTCTAAAGGAATACTAGAGAGCCTTCTTTCTCTGTATAACAAGAATCTTTGGAGGTCATCTGGAGACAACCTTGACTGAGCTTCGTGCAAAATTTCTTGGAGCGGACTTCTATTCTGAAACAGATCATCAAACAAATCTTTTTTTCCAGAGAACACTCTTATTTTGACGTTCATTCTGAACTCTTGGGCAACATCATTTGGGTCAAATGGCCTTGCTGGGAATTTAAATAATTGAAGACACGTCACATTCTCCACTTCGCCGAAAGCGTGTCCTACATCGAACAATGAGAAGGCCCCACAAGCTACAGTAAATTGAGGCCATATGGCCTTCTTCTTGTCCTTTAGGTCTTTGGTCAGGCCGCCTTCTGAACAGGTTTGATAAGCAATTTCCCGAGCCAAAAGTTTATCAGGGACATATAGGGGTAGGACATATGGAGGTACAGTGCTTCCAAAAACTCTAATGTAAGTAAACCATTCTTCCCCGAACCATCTCGCGATGGGAATGATGTCGATTTGTGCCTCGGGAGAGCACCTCGGGGGGTCTTTATCATACATTATTCTATATAGGGGCAAAATAAGCCCGTGGCAAATCTGGTAGAAGTGAGGGGCAAACTGGGAATCCCATAATACCTTATGATAAACATGGATGGGCAATGGGTCTTGGGTAGTCCATTTCCAACCCATAGTAGGGAATTTAGACACAAGACAAACAGAATCCATAACATATGCAGACAGATAAAAAGGAGGATAGACCCTTTGAGACAAGGATCTTTTAGACCGGTAATTGATAACAGCCGTGTATAGATTATCAGAAAGGATTTTGTCCCAATCTATAATATCGGCGTTCGTGGCAGCATCAATTAATGGTAGCCATTCAGACGAAAACTTGTTGATATCAGGCATCCCAAATAACGTACAGAGCAATGCCGCAGCAAAAAAATAGGGAGAGGTGAGGGAACCAGTGCTGTACATACCGTTTTTATCCTTTTTGAGCGGCTCCTCTTTTCTAGACCATTCTTTGGTGGTATCTGATAGATCTGGGTTCTCCGCCGCGAACTTCTTAACGAATTGTGCGTTATAGGTCGCTTGCGGTTCAGGAAGATGATACATAAGCTTCAAATCTTGCGCAGCAAACGATTCGATGAGCCTGTGTCCTTGAACTTTGAATTGTCTATTGTTCAAGTCTGCATCATCCAGTATCCACTTGATCATATCTGTATATGGTAGAATTTTGGGTCTTGCCGCTATTCTGTGAAGAAATGAACATGCTAGGTCCTCTAAGGACGCCTCAGAAGAACGCGGTGCACCCGCGACAGCAACAACCTCATTATTCTAGGTTTTTCCTCCTCTAGCAGCATGTACATACTTTCCCATGTTGATATCCCTACATCTCTGTTACAGGCTATGTCTGTATACAGAGGCACCATCTCCTTAGTCTTCTCCTTCACTTCAGAGCTTTGAGATTTATTTTTCTTTACCATTTCTCTCTGCGTTTGTGTCTGAATTGTCTTAGCTCTTCGTTCCTGCAGATTACGAGTGAAATGGAAATGACTGATCCAGAAAGGTGATGGGAGAGTTTTAAATGCAGCAGATGAATCAAATATGCCACCTTATGTGAAGTAAATCTCTACCAAGGCACGCGTCTTTAATCCATTTAATAACTGACAACTAATTCATTTACTATCATTAAAAGCGCATGATTTCGGGTCAGATTATGGTAAGTAGCTTTTCTTTGAATGGCGTGCCCGAAGGATTCGTAATGAAGTGATTTATGATTTTCTTACGTAACCTCGCATATCGCACGATCGCAAATCGCATCATCCAAGATCATATCATCGCAAATCGCAAGGATGTAGCATTGCAACGATCGCAACATCGCAGATCGGAGAAGTTTGATGTTTGCCAAATCTTGTTGACCCAATGTTTGCGATCGGCGTTATCGCAGATTGGTGAATCTTTAAGTTTTTCTTTATGGGTATTACTTTGTTGCGATGCGATGTTATTGTTAACACGAGGATCTTGCGCATACCGATTTTTAAAGAGAAATGAAGGTATTTCCTATCTTTTTGCAATGCGACTTTAAAGATTTTCTCCTCATGATAGACTTAGGTTTAAAATATCCAAGAGGCTTTACCTAAGCATATGATGGTAACCTTATTTTGAAAAAGAAATTATTTCTTTTCCTAAAAATTAACTAAGGGTCCCCATTCATTTAGTATTTTGGTCGATACTTAAATGAACTAAGGGGGGGTTGTTGCTGGCCACAACAATTGGTGATTCACTTGGGAGAACCAGTTATCTCTGATCTTCTATTGACGTTCTCAAACTCCTGAAAAAAATTTCTCAGAAAACTTAAAATTTATTATAAAAAGATAAAGCATATCATACTTCAAACTGTCAATGATGTTTTGTTTCAACCTCTTTCTATTTTAATTACTTGCATCTTCAGTTTGTCCTTGCATCTAAATCAGTCATTACTTGGTCTTGTAAAACATAAAATAAAGTCTTCCCTATGTAGCAACCTTTTAAATATGCTCCTTTGTCGCAGGTAGAGCCTTTGCTGCCAGCAGGCGTCCATAGCCTCGACAGGGTTACCTATTACCCAGTAATGATCCTTTATCCTGCTTAAGGCTATTTACAACTTTTCAGAGAAAAATCCATGACACTTTTTCCTTTTTATTCTCTAAAGAACAATGTCTTGGTTTGGTGGCCAAATTATGACATAGTCATTCACTTGATTTATACTTTTGCTGAACAAGCTGGCTCGTGATGAGACCCCTTGTCTTTTGATTGCAATAATCTTGAGTCGTTGCCCTGTTTTGGTGGACAGTATCGGCAAAGTCAGCCAGTTATAATATCTGTGATCATGATAAGCCGGCTCGTAATGAGACCTCTTATTCTTTGAGATATAGTGTCTTTTTTTTTTTGGATTGCTCCTCTGAATGCTGCGATTTGCTTTAGCAGGGAGGAAGTCAAATTTTCTTTCCTTAAGAAAGTTCTGGACGAAAATGATAGAGTTGTTTGGTTATGGCTGTTTCTACAGAGAATCTTTATTTCATTATTGATACCTTTCATTGTACTGACCTAAAACAATTTCTTCACTGAGATAGCTTTCTTCAAATTTCTTGGAGTTGAAACTAGCATCATATCTGGGTTAAAGTTATATTGATAATAAAGATCAAGTTTCCAAAAGATTTGTTGTTCATAGAAGCAGAAGTTCAAAATCTTTGACAGAGAAAAGGTGTCTTTAGTAAATGTCAAATGTCATTAACCGTAGCAAATTTTACTATGGAGAAAATATTTAACGCAATGAGAGGTAAATATTCTCTAGGGCTATGTACAGAATAGGGATAATCCCTTTTCTTATTTTGCCTATCAATTATCAAAAGCAAACCTAATAACCTAGCTAAATTACTCCTACTCCTATTCTAGCTATATACAGAAAATTAGCTAGGTGAAATGATATTTCCAATGGAACCATCTCTTCATTTTTATTCCTAGCCGTTTGTAACTTCCAAACATCAGTATTAAGAACCAAATTTTCCTTGGACCATAAATGTTGGATGTGGAATAAGAATATATAACCTCAGTTGGAACTCTTTCTGATCTTCCTTTCTCATGAAAGCTTCTTTCCAACTGGATACCTATTGGATCATAAAAATTAGGATGAATTTCTGTTATGGATTGATGATCTTGTAATAGGAAGGATAACAAGCCAGGTTGTGAAAATGATTTTTTAGTTTCAATGGCTTGTAACCCAATGTTTGTTAAAACTGAGCTTTTAGCGATTTCGTTCGAAATGAAAGTTTCCATATATAAATCGCTAAATAAATCGATGCAAAATAGATGGAAATTCCTAAAAAGAATCTTATCAGTTGTCGCGAATTGCCAACAAGTTTCAGAAGGTACTTTCCTTGGTTGATGGTGTTCTAGGTGCCAAAGAAGTTTCTTAAGAAAATCTGATATCGATTGTTCTTGGAATTGAGAAAGTTCTATACTTGCATGACACAGCTTAGCTTTCCAAAATGGTGGCACATCTTTCGAATGTTTTTTGATAAGATGCTCAACATGCCACAGTAATCTATCAAAAGTCCGAAAATTTAAAATGAAATCCGATTTTGTACAAAATGAGTGTAAGTGAGAAAGAAAGGAATGACTGTGTGTACAAATAGTGTTACAGCACAACTAGGATTTACTTGTAACATCTTGCTTCTCACAAGAACTGGCCAGGTCTTGTGAATCAGAAGATAAGTTATGATCGTGAATAGGCATGGAGGTTTCCTCATGATATGAATCATAGATCGGGGCATTATCTTGGATAGTAAAATCATGCAAATGATCTTTTACTTTGAAATGAGGGTTGACTGATATGATTTCTGAATTAGGATATTTCTCACTATCTGAACTTAGTTGAGTTACTTGGGATAACTCAACAACATCATCGTTGTCAAAGTAACTATCACAAATGATTTTACAGGTTTCCCTAGATTTCTCTTTTTCATTATATATTTTCAGACAAGGGAGGTCAAGTGGTTCTTGTTTGAAATTAGTCAAAGGATGTTCTATAGCTGTCTCTTTATCTTGAAAACCTAATGATAGCTTGTTTGAATAACCCTCTGTGTTTTTTGAGATATCTTTAATATTGAGAGGGGAGAAATTATCATCACTAAAAACATCAGGATAAAGAGAAAAATGCTAATCTGGAACAATGCATTTGAAAACATCATGGAAACAACTTTGTTCATCAGATTCATCATAGACATCGGGCTTTAGATCATACCTTTGTGTACTGATATTTTTTGAAAGAGAAATAGTTTGCTGTTCTAACCTTGGCATCTGCATTTGTTGATTTGCGATGATATTATCTGACCTTTTATCAAAGTCATCTCCTGGTTCCAAGGTAGGCTTTCCTCCAGCATTCTCACTTTTGTCTTCTTGTATTAGAGCATGCATGACTCCTAGGCTTTGTGGACTTTCTTCATCATGGATGATTTCTGTATTCAACTTGGAATCCTCATTCACATTAGAAGAAAATGATACAAAGGTTGAACTAATTTCTGCTTGATCAGGCATAGGAGGTAGGGAATACTCAACATAATCTGAAGATTCTTCATCCGTGAGCTCACTTTCAAGATCATAATTTAGACAATTAAGATGAAATCACATATTAAAATCCCTAACAAATTCATCTTGTTTCCGTAGGTAATCAATTTCATCATATACCTGGTCGTAGTCATAACAATCAAATTCAAAAATGAAAGTCTTGACGAATTGGTCCCAGCTGTGAATCGATGCAACTGGGAGGGTTCTGCACCATTTTCTAGCTTCCGCTGTGAATGTAAGAGTAAAAATCCTGCACAAAACGCCTTCATCAATTCTCTGAATATCAGAACTTGAAACTTTTTGAATAAACTGAAGAGCATGATTAAAGGCAGAAGAATTATTCTTACCGCTGAATTTTACATGAGACAAGAGTCTTACCACTTCTGGTGGAGTGTTGGAAGAGGTAGGAACATGGATGCAACTCCAAATAGGAATTTTATGAGCAGCCATCCTAATTCAAATTTTACAATTGAAAAACATTCCAACAGACACTATTTTCAGCACCTCCTTCTAGCGCCAAATTATGTTGAAGCCCCGAAAATCGGGTCGACAACAAGGGGGATACCCACCCGGTCCGGACCTTGGTTGGTAGCTCCTTATCGGTTTGGTATAGCGGGTCCGACTGGGGATAATGGGACCAGTTTCCCAATCTAAGAGGTGTGTGTGTGTGTAGAGTTGGATGATGCTGATCTAAGAGTACTTTAAGCTAATTTAATTAGAACTTCTAAACTGACTCTATGCTATTGTAATATAATAACAAACAACACATCTAATCTACGCTAACCCGGGATATATTTCTTCTATTATGCGATCTAAAGAGATTTCGAACAATAACTGGTAATAAAGATCATTCAGCTATCATAAGAATAGAAATCAATTAAGATAAACCATTCTGCATAAAAAGTTAGGCAAAATAGTTGTGAACAGCATATCGCATAATAAGTTATTCATATGTCAAGCACAAATAAATGACTCCACCGTACAGAAGTGCCAAATGGTAACCCACACATTCATACAGTAACATATAAACAACTAAAACTGCATATCACTCTAAGAATATAAGCAGAAATTGGTCAAGAGATAAAAGTACCATTTATGACTGATTTCACTCATAAGCTTCAAGAAATAACGATTTATCTCTACTTGTTCTAACATCTACTAAGAGTACAAAAGTGCAACATCAGTAGCAGACCTTAAAATGCAAACATTAATAAATCTCGATCCATCCATTCATCAAAACCTCCTCTGAGGGTGCAGAAGTGCATGTTTCGAGGACAAGTTTTTGACAAATTTCTGGACCCCTCTCCAAATGCAATGAGAAGGGTTAAAATACTACTTCCTAATTCTAATAATAGTATTATTAAAAAATTTAGGATGCGGTTTTCAAATGACCGTCCTTTTTCTAATCTAGTTGAAAGAAAAAAACAACATTCTAAATAAGGTTACTTATGAACTTGGTCCTTAAAGTTGCAAGTGTTCAGCATGGGCTTGAGGAGAGTCGGCTTACTGATTTCTGCGCTGAGCTGGGCTGCGAAAACGGCATCTACGAGAGCTGGCACTACTTTTTCGGCCGCGTTTGTGATGCATTCACCATCATCCATTGGCTGTGTGGCTTGACCAAGTACGTCCAGTAACATTCCCAATTCAACCTGGCTAATGCTTGGATTGCTCTCCCCTTTGCCTGCGCTTTCTTCCTCCATTCTGTTTCCAGTTGTAACTTATTCCGGTAGGTACCCTGGGGTGGTTTTTGCAATTAAATTGGCCCTGTGTAAATTCTCATTTACACAGTCGATAAGAATGCTTGCCTGTGTTGCCGCTGTCTCTGCTGCTCGCTCCGCCTGCCTGATTTGATCGTCCCATTTATTAAAGAGCAATTCTTTATGATTTTCGTTTATCCTGGGTGCACCTGCTCTTTTCCCTTCATCATCATCCTGCCAAGTCAAATATTCTGTCACCCTTTTGTCACTCTGATCATAGTCACTCCGCAAGTCCACCACTTGATTGGTGATTTTATCGCTCAGCTCGCAATAGTGACTCCACTGTGATATTTTACGTCCCAACTCTTCCTGTTGCTGCAGTAGTTGCTCGTTCAAGCCAATAGATTCTAAAATAAATTCTGCCAGCTTAGGCTCATCTTTATGCATTTCTTCTAAAATCTGCAATTGTTTTCCTTTCTCGTCGAGACTTCTTTGATAGCCTATCTGCATCTGTTGAAAGTCTTCCTGTAGTTTCTCGAGCTGTCTGGAAGCTTCAATGTTAGCATTGGCTTGTTGCAACTGTTGTTGTAGCAGCTGTATCTGGCCTTCTTGTTCTTTCAATAGTTGCTGAACTTCTAATGCCTTATCAATAGTTGCAGAAGCATATGCTCCTGCGATTTGAGACAGCTTCGTGAGATTTTCAGTCGGGTTATTATTGGGGTCTTTCCATAAGACGTCCAAAAGTTCAGCATCTTGTGACAGTGTATTTTAGAGTTTTCTTTTCTTCCTCTGTCTCCTTACAACTGCTTTGTGTTGGGGTCTATAGAATACATCCAGTGGGGGAATTTCTTCTACATTAAGTAGAAGCTCAGAAGGTGGAGTGATAGGAACGCGTTCTGCTTCTGCGACACTGCTGACCATGGTCGAAACCACTTCTTGCACTACCTGTGTATTGTTCACAGGTGTTTTCGGGGCTTGCCCTTCAAGATTGATCAATTCATTGAAGGTTTCCCATTCTTTGTCTAGCTCTGTTGTGACGAGTGGTGCTTCGATGACAGGAGGGGGGACATCTCTTGGTGGGGAGGCGATAACTTGCTGTTGAGACATTGCACTTGACTGAGCTGTATCTTTAGTTGTTTCTTCATTTTTTCCTTGGTCGTATCTAGACTCTTTAGGATGCTCAAGTACTCCTTGCGCGGCGTTGGACTTAGATCTGGACGTGCTAGAGTTTTCGCTGAGGCTAATGCTCGAAGTCGGTTCTCTAGCAAGCAGTCGCAACTTCTCTAGAGGAATACTAGCAAGCCTTGTTTCTCTGTATAACAAGAATCTTTGGAGGTCATCTGGAGACAGCCTTGACCGAGCTTCCTGCAAAATTTATTGGAGCGAACTTCTATTCTGAAACAGATCATCAAACAAATCTTTCTTTCCAGAGAACACTCTTATTTTGACGTTCGTTGTGAACTCTTAGGAAACATCATTTGGGTCAAATGGCCTTGCTGGGAATTTAACTAATTGAAGACACGTCACATTCTCCACTTCACTGAAAGCGTGTCCTACATCGAACAATGAGAAGGCCCCACAAGCTACAGGAAATTGAGGCCATATGGCCTTCTTCTTTTCCTTTAGGTCTTTGGTCAGGCCGCCTTCTGAACAGGTTTGATAAGCAATTTCCTGAGCCAAAAGTTTATCAGGGACATATAGGTGTAGGACATGTGGAGGTACAGTGCTTCCAAAAACTCTAATGTAAGTAAACCATTCTTCCCCGAACCATCTCGCGATGGGGATGATGTCGATTTGTGCCTCGGGAGAGCACCTCGGGGGGTCTTTATCATACATTATTCTATATAGGGGCAAAATAAGCTCGTGGCAAATCTGGTAGAAGTGAGGGGAAAACTGGGAATCCCATAATACCTTATGATAAACATGGATGGGCAATGGGTCTTGGGTAGTCCATTTCCAACCCATAGTAGGGAATTTAGACACAAGACAAACAGAATCCATAACATATGCAGACAGATAAAAAGGATGATAGACCCTTTGAGACAAGGATCTTTTAGACCGGTAATTGATAACAGCCGTGTATAGATTATCAGAAAGGATTTTGGCCCAGTCTATAATATCGGCGTTCGTGGCAGCATCAATTAATGGTAGCCATTCAGACGAAAACTTGTTGATATCCGGCATCCCAAATAACCTACAGAGCATGGCCGTAGCAAAACAATAGGGAGAGGTGAGGGAACCAGTGCTGTACATACCGTTTTTATCCTTTTTGAGCGGCTCCTCTTTTCTAGACCATTCTTTGGTGGTATCTGATAGATCTGGGTTCTCCGCCGCGAACTTCTTAACGAATTGTGTGTTATA
This sequence comes from Pinus tabuliformis, assembly GCA_031772625.1. Lineage (NCBI taxonomy): Eukaryota > Viridiplantae > Streptophyta > Pinopsida > Pinales > Pinaceae > Pinus > Pinus tabuliformis. The sequence goes on from CM062809.1 coordinate 1,311,681,537, forward strand.
GGTCGCTTGCGGTTTAGGAAGATGATACATAAGCTTCAAATCTTGCACAGCAAACGATCCGATGAGCCCGTGTCCTTGAACTTTGAATTGTCTGTCGTTCAAGTCTGCATCATCCAGTATCCACTTGATCATATCCGTATATGGTAGAATTTTGGGTCTTGCCTCTATTCTGTGAAGAAATGAACATGCTAGGTCCTCTAAGGATGCCTCAGAAGAATGCGGTGCACCCGCGATAGCAACAACCTTCATTATTCTAGGTTTTTCCTCCTCTAGCAGCCTGTACATACTTTCCCATGTTGATATCCCTGCATCTCTGTTACAGGCTGTGTCTGTATACAGAGGCGCCATCTCCTTAGTCTTCTCCTTCGCTTCGGAGCTTTGAGCTTTATTTTTCTTTCCCATTTCTCTCTGTGTTTGTGTCTAAATCGTCTTAGCTCTTCGTTCCTGCAGATTACGAGTGAAATGGAAATGACTGATCCAGAAAGGTGATGGGAGAGTTTTAAATGCAGCAGATGAATCAAATATGCCACCTTACGTGAAGTAAATCTCTACCAAGGCACGCGTCTTTAATCCATTTAATAACTGACAACTAATTCATTTACTATCATTAAAAGCGCATGATTTCAGGTCAGATTATGGTAATTAGCTTTTCTTTGAATGGCGTGCCCGAAGGATTCGTAATGAAGTGATTTATGATTTGCTTACGTAACCTCGCATATCGCGCGATCGCAAATCGCATCATCGCAGATCATACCATCGCAAATCGCAAGGATGTAGCATCGCAGCGATCGCAACATCGCAGATCGGAGAAGTTTGATGTTTGCCAAATCTTGCCGGCTCATTTCTGCGATATGCGATCTTGCGATCGGCGTTATCGCAGATTGGTGAATCTTTAAGTTTTTCTTTATGGGTATTACTTTGTTGCGATGCGATGTTATTGTTAACACGAGGATCTTGCGCATACCGATTTTTAAAGAGAAATGAAGGTATTTCCTATCTTTTTGCAACGCGACTTTAAAGATTTTCTCCTCATCATAGACTTAGGTTTAAAATATCCAAGAGGCTTTACCTAAGCATATGATGGTAACCTTATTTTGAAAAAGAAATTCTTGCTTTTCCTAAAAATTAACTAAGGGTCCCCATTCATTTAGTATTTTGGTCGATACTTAAATGAACTAAGGGGGGTTGTTGCTGGCCACAACACAACCTTAGGTGGCACACAGTCAGATCAAGCTCTTGGTGAAAGTTACAGTCAATTCTATTTTCTTCATATACATAGCAGAAATTGATTTTCTAATATCTCATAAATCATGGATTGGATCACCATGAAATTTGGATAACAAATGCATCAAGGTATGTTGAATAAACACACCAAATTTCAGTCAATTCTGATTTATTATTTTCAAAAAATGGCCACTGTCACCTTCAACCATTTTACATTTTTTGTGAGATCCGTGCATCGAATGGCAGTGAAATTTGCTAGGGAAATGAACTATACTAAAGTGAATGAACACAAAAAAATTCAATTCATATAGATTCATATTTTATAGAAAAAAATCGGCCATTTTTACCTACAACAATTTTTCATTTTCTCAAAAAATGTGCATTTGTTGGCTGCAATTTTTGGCATGGATAAGAATATAAGTGATACCAACTACCTCAAAAGTTTCATTGAAAACCAATTTGTGGTTTGAGAGATAATGGTAAAACAAGTTTCCAAATTCTTGTAATAAAGTTTCCAGATTCCTGTAAGTGGAAGTCCAGATTCCTGCAATAAAAGCTTCAAAAGCAAAGATTAGTTCAACACAGGTCAGTTTCAGTAAAGTGAATCATTAATCTATTCCTCCATGAAAGAGATTGATGGTGTCAACAAATCAATATTCAAAGTTTTCCAAAAAGGTAACATGGTAGATGTTTCAATTATGTTTATTTATTAAACTTAGGAGATTTTTAAATGGTTGATTTTACTTGAAAAGATTTGCTTGCCATGTATCATTTTCTTGAATTCCTAAATCATCATTACTTTGAGTGTTGAACTTAGACATATAATTTCATTTTTTTATTTCTAACAAAATAACTATCCTTAATGCTTAAAACCAACAATTCAAACATTTGAGGTAATAATTATCTATTTGACTAAATTTCATCATTTTGAATCCAATTACCCATTTTGATAATTATGATGTAATGTGATATTTGTACTTATGTTACAAATGTCACAATCATTAAACTTAATGTCCTTTAAAACATGCCTCGCTATATTTCACTACTTTTTTGAAATCTATAAGCCAAAGAATCATGCTTTGTTCCCCTATATCACTACCAAAATTTGAATTGATATCTCTATGATATAGTCAACATGGTACACATAGGAGTGGTGCATAGTGAGCCAACCATAGAAGAGGATCATTCTAAACAGTGCCACCAATTTCAAGAGGAACAAGGAATGTTTAAAGATCTATTGGTACATGAGGAAGTTCAGCATATAGAAATAAAAGTGGAGCCCAAAAATCAACAGATAAATACCTTACTTTCTAAGTTAAAGAAGAAAGACAAAAAGATAAAGAAGTTAAAACAACAGGGTAGTAAAGGAAGAAAATGTTAAACTAAAGAAGTAGTATGCCAAGAACAGAAAAAGTGCAAATCACTCTAGAAAACATACATAAACTTGTTTGTATAAAATAAAGAATATCAAGTAGAACAAGAGGTTGACAATAAGAAATAAGAGTTTTAAGAAAAAATAAGGTTCGGATCTCCATCAAACACAAACTTAAATTTTCTTATCCAGGAAGTAGGAGTTGTATGAAGTGGCAAGTCTATAGTTTTGGACCAAATTTCAGGAGGAGATGAATTTTAGTTTTGATTGCATGAGGTCATGCAAAAACACCAGTTTGGGGGAGATGTTGGGTACAAATTTTGGTACTTTTAACCACCTTATTCCAACCTTTTCTATCCTCAGTTTTGAACCAAAATTCTTCCCTTTTATCAATTTTGTGAGGATAATGGCATGACAAGGTTAAAATAAAGGTAATTATCTTTAGTAAGAAAAATAATCTCTTTTTAATCTATAAATATTTATTAGAAGCATTTTTTCATGTACTAAATTGTAAAACAACAATTTACAGGAATTCTTGTAATTACATAAAATCAACAAAAGTAGAATTCTTGTAATTCTTCCAAGCTCTATGGGGTTCCACATCAACCAATCTAATCTTGACACTTGGAATGCATTCAAAATTTTCATCTAATTGATAAATACTTATCTAGCCTCCTTGTAGATCATTGCAACCCTTAAGTCAATGACTAGTCAACACAGGGTGTCTACTCAACAATTCCCAGAGTCAATTTAGAAATTCCTGTAATCAGTTAGAAAAATCATCTGATTTGACTTTGACCACTAGAATTTTAATATCAGGGCATGAGAATCAAGATTTAAAGTCAAAGAATAATAAGGAATATTATACAACATCACATCATATCCCTACTATCCATTTGAGATATTATATTTTCCTAAATAAGTTGAACTGAACCCCATTCTTGATCAAATTCAGTTCTATCATTTCAGATTGATGATTTATATATAAATAAATCCTCATGGAGAGAGGAAGGAGTTATTCAATCATTATTTTTCGATGATTATTGTGGGAAAGGACTGTTATTTGTACTAAGGATTAAATCATTTGTAATACAATACTTCTTTTGTGACATGGAGTAGCATTTTTCTAAAGCTTCTAAGTTGTTTTCACAACATATTCCAGGAGGCCACCCCCCCCCCGATATGTGTTGTCTATTTGATTTTAATTGATTTAGAAATGATTAATCATGTTTAAATTCACTCCATTAGTCATTTTCATCAATTAACACACAATCTGTAAATTCTTGTAATTTTCCTGTAGTGATCCTGTAATTACACATAATTCCTTATAATTTTCCTGTAGTGATCATGTAATCACATAGAATTTCTTGTAATTAATACTTTTTTTTCCTATAATAATATAGCTTTGATGTCAGAATGTGGGTAAAAGACAATATTTATCATAAATTGATTACTATTGTGATTTAAAGATATTTATTAGAATTATTTAGATTCAATAATGCTTAATTTAATGATTGAAATCATGATTAGAAAGATTTGAGTTTTGAATTTAAGAGTGATTGTCATTAAATTGGTATGAATTTTCTTATAAAATTAGAACACTAATTTCATTTAGAGTTCTTTTTCATTACATTCTCAAACCAATTTTGACCAAATAACAATGATTTTAGAAAGAGCATTTAGTGTGAAAGTGTAATGTATCTTTCTGAATATGCAATCTATTGGGTGTGGAACCTGATTATCTTTTGTATTCAAAGGTTTCAGCCAGATGTATACCCCAGGAAGATTGTACACCCCTCCACATAGGTGGGTGCGAGGGGGACTTGTCCCCCCTCATGGGGGTTCGGGGGGGGCCATCCCCCCTGCTGGGGGTTCTGGGGTTTCGGGGGCAGTGCCCCCGAAGCTAAAAATAGATGTAAAATTGCCTTGTAAAAGTCTAGAAATTTCTAGTCAATCTTGGCCGTTCATTAGGCAGATGATCTGACGGTAGAAGTTATGTTTAGTTTTTGGTTTTTTTTGCCCTAGAAGGCAACCCCTTCACTATATATGAGGGAATTGTATTGCGTCTATGTAGATTTGTATTCCGAGTGAGGAAGAGAGAGGAGGGTGAGAGAGAAGAGGGAGTTAAAACGGATCTGCTGTAGGTTGTATCTCTTTAGTTTGTTGGATAATATAAAAAGAAGGTCTGGTTGTTTCTCCGTGGACATATCTCAAACTTGGTGAACCACGTATATCTTTGTCTCTCTTGTTTTAAGCATTTTTTCTATGTTTATATTTCTATAATATTTTATGTGTCCCATTGCTTTGTAATATATAATTTTCTAACAACTGGTATCAGAGCTGAAGGTCTATTTGGTTGATAAACTCGCAGGAGAGAAGGGTTCCTGGTTCGAGTGGGAGAAATGGCGGAAGATGGTAGGTTTAGGGTCGAAAAATTCAATGGAAAAAACTACCAGCTATGGAAGATGGAGATTGAAGATTATCTGTATCAGAGAGATCTGTACCTACCATTGAGTGGAAAGATAAAGAAGCCGACAAGTATGACAGACACAGAATGGAATATTCTTGACAGAAAGGCACTTGGAACAATACGGCTGTGCCTAGCAGCGTCGGTAGCGTTTAATATTTCAAAGGAAATGGCAACAGATGGTTTAATGTCGACATTGGCCAAGCTATATGAAAAACCCTTGGCCTCAAATAAGGTATTTCTTATGAAGTGTTTATTTAATATGAAGATGTCAGAAAGTGGATCTGTTGTAGACCATTTAAATGATTTTAATATAGTTACAAGTCAATTAAGTTCTGTAGGGGTAACTTTTGATGATGAAGATAGGGCTCTGTTATTTCTGTGCTCATTGCCAGAAAGTTGGAATGGTTTAGTTATGGCCATTAGTAACTCTGTCTCTAGATCTAGCACTTTAAAGTTTGATGATGTTGTCGGTGCAATCCTTTGCAAGGAAATGCGACGGAAAAGCTTCGGTGAGACATCAGGTAATGCTTTGACTGCAGAGACTAGGGGAAGAAAAATGGAAAGAGGAAAGAGCCCAGGATACCACAGTAAGTCAAGAAAATGCAGATCTAATTCTATATCGGGGATAGTGTGCTGGAAATGCGGGAAGAAAGGACACCTGAAGAAAGACTGCAAGTCTCGGAAGAGAAAAGAAGGAGATGCACAGCAAGAAACTAATCATGAAGCGAATGTAACTGGTGATGTGTTGCAAGATGATTTGATTCTTTCACTATAAAATATTATTGATGCCTGGGTGGTAGATTCAAGGGCCTCATTCCATGCCACACCTGATAAGAAAAATTTTCATGATTATGTTCAAGGAGATTTTGGATAGGTTCGATTGGGTGATGATAAACCCAGTAAAATTGTTGGAATGGGTACAGTTTTCATAAAACAGCAGAATGGAAATCAATGGCTATTGAAGGAGGTAAGGCATGTTCCAGATCTGAAGAAAAATCTAATTTCAACAGGGCAGTTGGGAGGTGAAGGTTGCATAACTACTTTCACAGATAAAACCTGGAAGGTCACAAAAAGATCCCTGGTAATAGCGAAAGGAGGAAAGGTTGGTACATTGGCAATGGTATTTCTAATTATATTAATGCTTTAACCTCTACAGGAGAAGATACAAGATTGTGGCATTATAGGCTCGGGCACATGAGTGAGAAGGGGATGCAGATTCTTCACTCAAGAAATTTATTGCCAGGTTTGAAGCATGTTGATTTAAAATTATGTGAGAATTGTGTTTATGGAAAGCAGAAGAGAGTCAGATTCCTTAGAGTTGGAAAAGAAAAGAAGAGCAAAAAATTAGAGCTTGTGCATACATATGTATGGGGACCTGCTCAGGTATCATCTCTTGGTGGCTCTCGTTATTATGTTACTTTTATTGATGATGCAACCAGAAAAACCTAGATTTATTGTATTCGAAATAAATCTGATGTATTTGATATTTTTAAGAAATGGAAATCTTTGGTTGAAAATGAGATAGGAAAAAGGTTGAAGTGTCTCAGATCAGATAATGGAGGTGAATATTGCAGCAAAGAGTTTGATAGGTACTATTCAGAGAATGGAATTCGTAGAGAGAAGATAGTTCCAGGAACACCACAACAAAATGGCGTATCAGAAAGGATGAACAGGACAATCATGGAGCGTGCAAGGTGCATGAGATTGCATGCAGGATTGCCTTTACAATTTTGGGCAAATGTTGTAGATACTGCTGTTTATCTAATAAACAGAGGGCCTTCAAGTTCCTTGGATCTTGGTATTCCAGAGGAGGCATGGACAGGTAAAAAGGTAAACTACTCTTTTTGAAAGACTTTTGGTTGTGAAGCCTTTGTCCACATTAACAAAGAAAATAGAACAAAGCTTGAGGCAAAATCAAAGAAATGTACCTTTATTGGATATGGTGTTAATGATTTTGGTTATCGCTTTTATGATTATGAAAAACACAAAATCATTAGGAGCAGAGATGTTATATTCAATGAAAAGGTTTTGTATAAGGATCAACTACAGGAAAAGAAACAGGAAAAAGAAAACAGAGAATACACAGTGCTTGACGAGATCACAGAAAAAGTGATGGTGCCTGAAAATCATAATGATCAACATCTAGAACAACAACCACAACAACAAAAAGCACTTCAAACACCAGAAAGTGGTATTAGAAGATCTACCGGGATGAGTAGACCCCCTGAACGATACTCTCCTTCATTATATTATGTATTGTTGACTGATTCTGGTGAACCAAAATGTTATGAAGAAGCAGTGCAGGTAGAAACCAGGAAGAAGTGGGAGCAAGCCATGAAAGAAGAGATGGACTCCTTAGCACATAACCAGATTTGGGACTTAGTCAGGTTGCCTATAGGTAAAATAGCATTGCAGAATAAATGGGTTTACAAGTTGAAGGAAGAAGATGGAGGTAGAAAAAGGTATAAAGCAAGACTTGTGGTGAAAGGGTTTGCACAGAAAAAGGGTATAAACTTTGATGAAATATTTTCTCCTGTTGTTAAAATGAATTCAATCAAAATTATTTTAAGTCTAGTAGCAACTAAAGATTTGCATCTTGAGTAGTTAGATGTAAAGACAGCCTTTCTCCATGGGGATTTGGAGGAAGAGATATATATGCAGTAGCCACAAGGATATGAGGTAAAAGGAAAGGAGAAACTAGTGTGCAGGTTGAAGAAGAGATTGTATGGCTTAAAAGAGGCTCCAAGGCAGTGGTATCTAAAATTTGATAGGTTTATGTCTAAACAAGGTTATACTAGATGTCACTCTGATCATTGTGTTTATCTCAAAAGGAAAAATGATGGCAACTATATTATATTGTTATTGTATGTAGATGACATGCTTGTTGCAAGTTCTAACAAGCAGGAAATAAATGTGCTCAAAAGAAAATTGGCAAACTCATTTGCAATGAAGGATTTAGGTGCTGCAAAACAAATCCTTGGTATGAGAATAACTAGAGATATGAATAATCTCAAATTAACATTGTCTCAAAGTGAGTACGTAGAAAAGGCGTTGAAAAGGTTTAATATGCAGAATGCAAAACCAGTTAGTACACCTTTTTCTAGCCATTTCAAATTAAGTAAGGATGAGTGTCCCAAGACTCAAGAAGAAATGGCTCATATGTCTAAAGTTCCATATGCATCAACAGTTGGAAGTTTAATGTATGTAATGGTATGCACAAGGCCTGATATTGCACATGCAGTGGGAGTTGTAAGCAGGTACATGAACAATCTAGGAAAAGAACATTGGAAGGTGGTGAAGTGGATTCTCAGGTATTTGAGAGGTACCACAAATAAAGCATTATGCTTTGGTGGTTCAAACATTTCTCTACAGGGATATGTTCATGCAGATATGGCAGGTGATAGAGATAACAGGAGGAGCACAATAAGGTATGTGTTTACTGTAGGTGGAACAATTGTCAGTTGGGTCTCAAAATTGCAAAGTGTTGTTGCACTCTCAACAATAGAAGCAGAGTATGTTGCTACTACAGAGGCTAGTAAGGAAATGATTTGGTTAAAAAGGTTTCTGGATGAATTGGGTAAGAAGAAGGAGTTGGGCAGGTTATATAGTGTGTTAGAGTCGGTCTTGTCAGTCCTCCGTCAGAGATCAAAGCTCTTTCTGCATTTCATTTTCAAGTGTCTCACTCCATTCACTCAGTTGCATTCCGCTAGGGGCATGCCATAACCTGACGGAAGGGCCTTATCATTCATTCCCCTCATGTCTTGTACCTGTTGGCTTAAGTCTTTTCATCAACGTGTATTAAAGTCCATGACAGTCAATGTTTGATCTTTTAATGGACAAGAGTCATTTCAGTCATTAAGTCTAGGGATTAGTCATTAGGTCTTCAAACAATGTCCAATAAAGCCAGCAAGGCCAGAGGGAGGCTCTTATAAAGTTGCGATTCACAGATTTTCATCGTCATATTGATAGATTACGACTGTTCTTAAAAACTCTGTTTTGAAGAAAAGTCAACAGTTTGTCATTTGTAATAATTTTCAAAAGTTTCTCAGTGGATTTCTCCAAGCACCACCCTGGTCTCCTTAGCCAAATTCCATGTCGCCTACCCCTGCAAAAAATTGCCAAAAATTTCATCATTTTAGTCAAAGAAATCAAAAGGAAATGTGAAAAGCAGAGTTGTATTGATTATGAAAAAGTGCCAAAGTGAAAACATTACAAAATGGGTTTTGGAGGAAGAAAAATCAAATCCAACTCTTGCAACATATTTCTCCAAGTTATATAAATCATTTGTGTCAAGTTACATTCATGAAATCTTATAGCAAAGTCGAATTTGGAGGTTGAAGGACAAACTGCAGTTTGAAAAGGCCGTGACTGTGTTAAGAGTTGGAGCGCGGCGCATAGGTGGAGTAGCACGGTGCACATAGGGAGCGTGGCGCACTGGGCGCGACCGCACAGTGTTAAACAACACGGGCACGTGCACTCAAACGGCATGGCACACTGGGTGTGCTGCGCGGCACATATCCACAGAAGCCCGATTTTGCTAAGAATTTGCAACCAATCGCCTTCAATCCCTTGAATTTGCCAGGTGGGGTCAATCTCTCAGTGTTTCATCCATTTTTATGTTAGTATGATGATAGTTTATGGCGGCTTATGGTTGCACAAAAACTCTTAAACCCCACGACTTAAAATCATCAAAGCAAATGCTATTAGGGTTACAAATTCATTGTGTTGGTGCCAAGTTTCTTCCTCCATTTCATTTTTCCTTCTTGCCCTCATTCCCTTCTTCCCTATTCCACTTTTTCCATTTCTCCCTATCCTAAAATGCTACTAAAATCCTATTCCCTATCCCCTCTGCACATTTGTCAAAGGTAACACCCCAAACCCTACCCCATATAAAATCTCCTAAACTCCCTACTCCCTAAATAAAAATCCTCCTCATAGTCCCTAATCCCTTCATATTATTCCCCTTCCTAACAGTCCCTTGTTGCATTTTACCCTTGGTGGCAGATTTCAACACATCAAAAAGAGAAATTAAACCACAGTTCATACACAACAGTCATCTTGTCTTCAGGTTATTTTGTATAGCAGTCATGGCATCTGAGCATTCATTGGACTATGAGGTGGAAACCCAAAGTGACTCTCCCTTGGAAGAACAGGGACCCCGAAGGCCTCATAAAAGAGGCAGACATGTTAGAGAGGAACCGACCACCCTTACAGAATTGCAGGCCTGCCCTCTTGCTATGTCATGTTTTCAGCATCAGTCATGCTATGAGTTTTGTCAAAAGGTGGCTAGTGTCCAATTTCATCATGAGTTGGCTCATCTTTTTGTGCTGCACTTGCACGGAGATCAAGCAATCTTGGCTAGTGTCACCTTCACACTTACACCAGAATCTGTCTCATTAGCAACCGGTATACCGAACATTGGTGAACCATGGCACAAGAAACATAAGATTGACAGGCAGCACTATGAGCCATACATCAAAACCAGTTCCTTAAGGCATCTCAAGAGAGTGTTCTCGTTCCGATATCTGAAGGGTGAATATGCTACACTAATGAGATTGATCATGAAATATTTCAACTGTTAGGGACGGTTCTCTCGTCTTTATGCTTACCACATCAGGTTGCTCATGCATTTCACTAGGGTACGGATGATGAACATTCCATATTTCATTTGTTGGAACATAGAGAGGATGACCACCTTTATACAGCGCAAAACACCTTAGCATCAACTTAACAGTGTTTATCATTTTTCTCTTATTAAGATTTTGGTGGTTCATCAGCTTGTATTGCAGGGCATCACTTGGGATGATTTCATCTCGCGTGATTTCTTCAGAGCTTCACAGGGAGTATCAGAGGTTAAGCATGAGGGTGAACCTTCTCATCGGTATGAGCGCCATGAGATTGCTAGTGTGCCGGTTTTCATCACATATCAGAAGGGCACCAGACGTTTGTTTGCAGCGGCAAAGCGAGTGTTATCTCCACCTGGGGTGGAAGGGGCCTCGCTTCCTCCATCAGCATCACAGGAACAGGACAAAGGCAAGGAGCCAATGCAGGATGAGGGGCCTTCAGGTGAGCCATCAGGTGAATGAGAGACCGAATTCGTTCTCCTTCATGATGATGATATAGATACAGATCCGCAAAGTGCACAGCTTAAAGAGATCATCCAGGAGCAGCAAGCAGAGATTCAAGCCTTGTCCCTTGATTTGGAAAGAGCCAAATGGAACATGAAATATCTGGAGCAAAGGAACAAACAGCTTGAGGATCAGCAAGCGATCATGGAGCTACAAAACATTCGTGAGAATTGCCAAGCCACGCAAAGGAGAAGAGTTGAGCTCACGTCATTGGAGCAAGAGATTAATGAGGATCAGGAGGCCAATCTCGAGAGAGTTAACATGCACCTAGAGAGGCTGTTGGACAAGGCCGACAAAGGCCATGCATTGCTAAGACACATGGCTTTCCACTACATGGCGCGAAACAAAGTGTGCAAGGCCCGAATCAGGAATTTGAAGGCGAAATTGAGGAAAGAAATCAAGAAGCAAAAGAGGCAAAGGGAGCTCGATCGTCTTCAAATATTGGTCGAAACCTCTTTGGCCTAGCATAACACTTGATAAGGAAGCTCCAGCCCAAATTTCAAGAAATTTGGGGCATTTTTGGTGTTTTTGGAAATTTTTGTGCAAAAAACAGGGTTTTTCTCCCTGTGCGTCGCGCCGCTTACAATAGGAAGCTCCAAATGACAAAAGGTTTACATTTTTGGATTTTCCATGGAAAATCATGACTGTTGGTGCATGGCCAAGAAGTTTGGGCCAATTTTGAGTCCTCAGGAGGTCAAAAACACCCAAAAAATGACCTCTCTGCCCCTATTTTGACAAACAGGAAGCAGTCTTGGGAGATTGCAGTTTTGGAGGGGCAAATGGGCACAAAATTTAGAAATTTCACTTGAGTTGGAGATTAGACAGGCAAGGATTTCCAACAAGCACACTTGGGCTCAATTTTGACTTCAGAAGGTGCCTCAAAACTAGCTCCAAAGTGGCGCAACGCATACAGTTTTTGGCGCGGCGCACAGAGACCCAAAGGCCAAAATCACTCCTGCTTCTCGAAATTTCGATTCGCAATTTTCTCCAAGTGGACCCGCTCATTTACAATGTATTTTTCCCGGCATCAAAGGAAAAGTTTAAAAAGAATTTTTGGCTTCTATCCAAGTGGCCAAATGAAGGCGAACAACCACCCAAAAAATCTGCGCTCATATTTGCTTTTTTCTAATTGGTCCTCATAGAAAATTGAATGTAACTGTTGATGGTTGGCTCTTCATTTCCTAGGTTGATCAACTTTCTCATGGCAAAGCTTATTTATTGTATTGAGAGTAATTTTGTAAAGGGTTGGAATTTCTGGGAAACTATGGGAGAGAAACCCAGTCACTCACTGTACATTTTGATAGAGAATTAATGAAAGATTGCAGCTTCGGTTCATGAGATTCCTGTGGCGTGAGTTTAGCAAATGTATCTTCTTTATGTTTCATATGTATTTCGTTATGTTTCATATTTTCATTCATATTCATTTCCAGTGAAAGCTTTCTAAGTAAAAAAGGTAGAATTCAGTGTACTGCTCTGCCTTGGGATAGTTTTCACGTTCTATGTTTTCTTCTGTTGAAAAGGATTCATGTATTTATGCCCTTTTCACACTCTCAAACAATCTCTCCACTTCATATTATTTCAAATCTAATTGCTAGACTTTCTGCCTGTCTTGCCTCATGAAATAATATGCGTTTTTGAGTTAAATTCTCTGCTCATGTTGTTCTTTGGTCCCACACATCCCAGAAAACTTAGTCACTCATCAAAATACCTCTATCACATTTATTTACCTAGCCTAAGATTAGTATTCATTTTTGAGTCCTCTCAGACCATATTGTTTATTTTCCTGAGTGTGACCCGAAGAGAGCCCTCTCCTGTTTTGGTAGGGCTAGCTACCAGACTGAGAGTGGTTTGTGGTTACCCTGAATTTTGCCTTCCTTCAGCCTAAGGCAAATTTAGGTGCTAACATAGTGGCGACTCCATTGGGGAACAAAATTCTTTGTTTGTTAGTCTTCTCCATTGCGTAAACGACAGGCTTAACCTATGAACACCCCATACTTCTGATAATTCTAAGCTTCCGAATGATAAGTTTAGGATTTGATAGGCTGAGTAAGTTGTTCATGTCCTGTTGATTTTTTGAAAATAGCACGTTGGCTTCAAGAAGATATACCAGAGCCAATCCAGATCCTGATCCTCCTCATATCTACGAAAACCCCAATTTGATTCCAAGACTCCTTCGTCAAGAGAGCACTATAACTCCCGTGTTCAAATCCCATTCGTGTCCCGACATTTTTGAGTATCTTAAAAAGCTTGAGTTTGATGAGCGGTTTGAAATATCATTGTTCGAGACCAAACCGAAAGGGCTGTTGACTATACTGTCCCCAATCCATAGTTTCTTGTAGACCTAGAAACTGAAAGGGCTAACCAGTCAATTGATAATTATATCATGACACAACTTCAAACTCAAATTGTTAATTCCATACAAACTGCACACACCCATCCAACACGTCCAACACCGAACCCACCAAGAGTGATGGCTGCTCGTTTTGCACCTCTTGTGCTGCCTCAAGTTCTAGATGATATGCCCGCAGATTATCAAAGCAAAATCCCTTTGTTTGATGGTGCCCCTCACAGCGTTACCGCTCAGCAACATGTGGACAGAATGGCAGATTTCTATGACCTTCATGAGATCGATGCAGAAAATGTAGCAATGAGACTCTTTGTACAGACATTTGCAGGTGAAGTTAGGAAATGGTTCAGAGGTTTGCCGGTTGCACGTATCGCTACCTTGGCCGAACTGCAAAGACAATTTTTAGACCGCTGGGAAGTGAAAAAGAATCCTCTTCAAATTCTTGCTGAGTATGAGCAGATCAAATGAAATGCTGGTGAGTTGGTCCAAGACTACTGCATTAGATTCAATTCCGTTTATAATGAAATTCCTGATCATCTAAGGCCACCTGTGGGACTAGCTATGATGAAATTTCCAGATGGCTTTGATGCTGACATGGCTTATCAACTGAGAGAGAGAGAGCCGACCACAATGGAAGACATGCAGAAAATCGCGGTCAGCGTTGAAGCAAATCTGTTGTCCAAGAGAGCTAGAGCAAAAGCAGAAAAGAAGGTCACAGTCAAGGAAGAGTCTTCCTTGATGGATCAATTACTCAAGAAGGTAGAGTAGATGCTTGAAAGGGTGAAACTCGACAAACCTGAGCCACAAGTTAGAAATCCTAATTTCTGTGACCAGTAGCAGCCAGAATATAGGATAAGGCAGAGAGATCAGCGAGCCCAAGATCAAACAGCACAGCAGCCAATACAGCCACCTCTGCAGCAAAATTTTGTGAATGGACCGGAGTCTGATGAGAAAGGGAAGGTAATAGGGGAAGAGAACCACTTCTTTACTCCGGATGATTTGCCTACTTACATTACTGAAGAGGAGGAGTATGCAGAAAGTTCAGCTGCACACAAAAACACAGATTTCATCCAAGCAAGTGAAACAGTTTTGGAAGAAGAATCAGAGGATTTCTGGGATGGGTGACCTCCTGGGAAGTCCTGGTTACCGGGTGCAAGCCCCGGAAGTGATGATTGATGCTATGTGATTCGTTCTCCACATTTCACTAGTTTCAATCCCACTTCTTCACCCCTGTGAGCATCACCCGATGCAATGAGTGCTAAGTGAACTATTCAAAAATCATGAGAAATTAGTCAGTTACGACTACCTCTCATGGAAATGGTCATACGTTTGAATGACTTACTTAACGCAGTTGAATCCCAAAAAAAATGATATCTAATATAATGCACTGCGTAAATCCCCCATACTTAAAATCAGAGGATTATCAAAGAGGCTATATGAATGCTCTGTCTGCTCAGCAGCAACAATATTCACTTAGAAACATAGATGTGCCAGTTAACCTAATTCAAAAGAGGAAGGAAGTTTCGGCATCAAAGAATGATTCGTCAGTTGCACAAAAGAAAGGCAAAGAGGCACTTGGACCTTGACAACAGCAATTCACCATCAGCAGAAAAATCAAATCAGAAAATTGTATCAAGAGAAAAAGAAAGGAAAGAAGTCCTGGTCAAAGAGGTAGAAAAGACTTCCGCTTTTAGTTTGGAGAATGAAATTTATAAATTGAAGGTATCCATTCCCTTGATTGAAATAATGAAGAACAACAGTTATAGAGGGCAAGTTTCTAAAATTTTAAATTGTGATCCAATGTCTGATATGGTGAATGTCGAAGATGATCAACCCGAAATGATTTTTGGGCCAGCATTGAATGGTGAGTCTCCAGATAATGATGTGCCACCTTTTTATATCAATTTAAGATTGCATGATTTTGTCTTACACAATGCCATTTTCGATTCCAGAGCTTCTCACAATCTCATGCCCAAGGCTATCATGGATAAGTTGGGTTTGGACATCACTTGGAAATACCATGATCTCTATTCGTTTGATTCCAGCAGAGTAAGATGTATCAGGCTCATCAAAGACTTGGTTGTAAGTCTGGATCAAATCCCAGTGAAGAATGTTTTGATGGATATTGTGGTAGCGGATATTCCTCCCAGGTTCGGCATGCTTCTTTCCAGGTCTTGGGCAGCAAAATTGAAAGGGACACTACAACTAGATTTCTCCTATGCAACAATTCCGGTGTTTGGCTAGATGAGAAAACTGTATCGGGAACAAAAAATGAAATACATGATTACAAGCAAGGAGAAACCCATTAATCATCGAATTAATTATGTACATACAAATCTAGAGTCTTTTGTTTTGTATTCAGATAGTTTTAATGATGTAGATAGTCAGTTAGTTGAAGCGGAAAGTATTCCAGAAATAGTAGAAAATTTCACAAAAGTTTTGAAGAAATAAGGACGAGAACAGCAAAACACCATTGAGAAATCAGCTGAAGATAATGGACAACAAGTAGGAAAAACAGAGCTAGCAAAATTTCGGGACTTGGAAGAAGAGGAAGAAGGTTTTTGGACCATGGATTTCGATGGTGCAGTGGGAAATGATGGTGCTGGAATTGGTATTTGGGTACGCAGTCCTTTCTCTGCCCCGAACAAGGTGCCTAGTAATGTGTGGGTATGCTCTTACAAATTAGCTTTTGATTGTTCGAACAATGAGGCTGAGTATGAAGCTCTGATTGCTAGCCTAAAGATTCTAAGAAAGCTGAATGCTAAGAGGATTGCAGTATATGGCGACTCTGAATTGGTGATTAAGCAGGTCAGAGGTGAATATCAAGCAAAGCATCCTCGGATGCGGGCTTACCGGAATGCAGTCCTAGACATCCTGAAATTATTTTCAGAATATACCTTGACATGTGTGCCTCGTGTTCAAAACAACATTGCTGATGCTCTTGCTAAGGCAGCCAGTAGTTTGAAGATTCCAATGAACTCCAGTAATAAATTTGAAATCCATGTCAAGCATCGTCCGACTGTCCCCGACAATCAGAGGTATTGGCAAGTCTTCCAAGATGATGAGGAGATTGATGATTTTTTGCAAAACAAAGGTAAGTTCAAAGAGACCTCAATTGATGAAGAAAATGATGATGGAAAAGATGAGGTGCAGATCAATCAAATGGATGTGTTGCAGCTAAAGGATAACATTTTTCCTAAAGTCTTGATACCTTTAGAATAATTCTTTGATCAAGATGACGTAGCCCGCAAACCAACATTGCAACCAACAGAGAAGGGTGTTGAAGAGGTCAATATCGGAATAGCTGCTAATCCTAAAATGGTAAAACTGTCTAAAGCATTGCCACAAAAGATGAAAGCCAAATATATCAGTTTGTTGTCTTCATTTGCTGACGTGTTTGCTTGGGACTATTCTGACTTGAAGACATACGATACCAATATAATTCAGCACACTATACCCATTAAACCTAATCAGAAACCTTTTAGACAGAAGTTGAGAAGGCTAAATCCAAAACTGCTACCATCAATTGAAAAGGAGATAAACAGGTTATACAAATAAGCAACCATCGTTCCCATCAGATTTTCAGTTTGGATCTCCAATTTGGTGCCTGTGCAGAAGAAGACAGGTGAGATTCGCTTGTGCATTGATTTTAGGAATCTCAATAAAGTTTCATTGAAAGATAACTATCCACTGCTCAAAATGGATCATATACTTCAGCGAGTAGTAGGGCCATCTCGTATGTCACTACTTGATGGTTATTCTAGATATAATTAAATTTCTGTCCATGAAGATGACCGAGACAAGACAGCGTTCACTACTCCGTGGGGAACTTTTCATTACGCTAAAATGCCTTTTGGTTTAAAGAACGCGGGTGCCACCTTTCAGTGGGCAATGGACTTGGCTTTCGCAAATGAGAAGGATGTCTTTTTGGTCGTATAGCTTGATGATCTGACGATGTTTTCCAAATCTGATGAAGAACACATGTATCATCTGAAAACTGTCTTTCAAAAGTGCAGAAAATATGGTCTATCGCTGAATCCGAAAAAGAGCTTGTTTGCCATGGAGGAGGGAAAACTACTTGGGCACATCATCTCAAAAGACGACATTCGTATTGATCCAGCACGTGTGCAAGCAATTCAGCAAATCAATCTGCCCTGGAATAAGAAGGAGATTCAATCGTTCAATGGTAAAATGAATTTTTTACACCGCTTTGTACCTAATCTTGCTGAGCACCTAAGAGAGATCACAAACATGCTTAAGAAGGACAGCCAAGTGAAGTGGACGGAAGAGGCTGTAAAATCTTTCAATTTAGTCAAATTGGCTCTTTCCTCAGCTCCAGTTCTAATCAGCCTGGAATACACTCAGGATTTTATGTTGTTTTCATTCGCTTCGGAGCATACTATGGCAGAGGTGTTGATACAGAAAAGAGATGATCATGAAATACCAATTGCTTTCTTTAGCCGAACTATAAGAGATGCAGCCTTAAAGTACAACATCATTGAGAAGCAAGCCCTCACACTTGTGAAAGCATTGAAAGATTTTCGAGTATACATTCTGCATCCTCATATTCTAGCTTATGTTCCTAACGCTGCTGTCAAAGATGTTTTAGTGCAGACCGATCCGGAAGGAAGACGAGGCCAATGGATTGTAGCTTTGTTGGAATATGACGTGGAGATAAAGCCCACAAAGTTGGTTAAAGGACAGGGATTAGCAAAGTTAATGGCTGAATCAAACTTGCACGCCTTAGACATAAATCTGATCGCTGCTATGTCCGATGAGAATGAGGAAGGTTCATCAATTCAAGTATCTGAAATGTTCGCTCTTTCTCTGTGGTATTCAGACATCATATATGTGCTTCAAAATTTGTCACCACCACCCGGCATGACTAGAAACAAAGCTAGAACTCTCAAATTAAAGGTTGCCAAGTTTTGCATTCTAAATTCTGCACTTTATTGGAAAGATCTTGGTGGTGTTCTTTTGAATTGTTTGGTGGAAGAAGAAGCAAAGCAGGTCATGGAGGATTTCCACGAAGGAGATTGTGGTGGTCACCTTTTTGGAAAACAACAGCAAATAAAGTTCTGAGAGCGGGATACTATTGGCCAACATTGTTTGCTGATGTATATAAGGTTGTCAAGAGCCGTCACAAATGCCAGATTTTTGAAGGAAGGCAGAAATTACAGCCTTTGCCGCTTAAGCCCATTGAGGTGAGTGCCCCTTTTCAGCAATGGGGGTTGGATTTCATTAGTGAAATTCATCCCGCTTCTTCTGGTTAGCATCGATGGATTCTCACGAAAACAGATTACTTCACGAAATGGATCGAAGCAATTCCCACCAGACAAGCTACAGATACGATAATTATTTCGTTCCTTGAAAATAACATCTTGTCTCGCTTTGGTTGCCCGAATAATTTAATCACTGATAACGCAGCAGCTTTCAAATCAAAAAGGATGGTAGACTTTTTTCATAAATATCACATCATTTTGGGTCACTCAACTGCCTATCATCCGCAAGGCAATGGATTGGCAAAGTCCTCTAACAAATCTTTGGTCAACATCATTAAAAAGCTGCTGGAAATCAACAAGAAGAGTTGGCATAAGAAGTTGGTCAATGCACTTTGGGTAGATCGGGTCAGTCAGAAGAAATCCATTGGTATGTCCCCCTTTGAGCTTGTGTATGGAGTTGATGCCTTGTTTCCTACCTCTCTTGCAGCCCCGGTAGTCAAACTTCTTCAGGAAGCCGGCAGTGAAGATGATCCTATGCAAAGAAGATTGAATCAAATGATCCATTTGTAGTAGACCAGAGAAGAAGTTTTCCAAAACACATCCAAGTTGCAGGAGAAAATTAAGAAAATTTATGACAGAAAAGCAAAGGCAGACAAATTTCAGCTGGATGACGTAGTACTGAAGTGGGATGCAAGGAATGAGGAAAAGGTTAAGCATGGTAAATTCGAGAATCTCTGGAAAGGTCCCTTCAATATTGCAGCATATCAGGGTTAGAATGCCTTTCTTCTGAAGGAAATGAATGGGGAAGATTGTCTAGGAGGGCCGATCAATGGTCGAGTGCTCAAGCGGTACCACTTCTGAGCTATTTCTATTGTTTCCATTGTCACTGTAAATACCATTTTATTTCAGTTTTGGTTAGATTTTTTCAAGCCAGTCTTCGAGTCATTTTAAGATCAAATTTGAGTCAGTTTTTTGGTTATTTCGGTTTCATAATTGAGTTGGTTTGAGTCAGGTTTTAGTCAATAAATGAGTCAGAGCCTTGTGCTGTTTGTTGAAATAATGACTCCATAGCCCAATGGACGAAGGCACTGTCTGCTCTCCCAAAGATCTGTCGTTCTTGGCACCTCCAAGGAGCTACCATCCCCCATTGGAGCCAATGTTAGAGTCGGTCTTGTCAGTCCTCCGTCAGAGATCAAAGCTCTTTCTGCATTTCATTTTCAAGTGTCTCATTCCATTCACTCAGCTACATTCCGCTAGGGGCATGCCATAACCTGACGGAAGGGCCTTATCATTCATTCCCCTCATGTCTTGTACCTGCTCGCTTAAGTCTTTTCATCAATGTGTATTAAAGTCCATGACAGTCAATGTTTGATATTTTAATGGACAAGAGTCATTTCGGTCATTAAGTCTAGGGACTAGTCATTAGGTCTTCAAACAATGTCCAATAAAGCCAGCAAGGCCAGAGGGAGGCTCTTATAAAGTTGTGATTCACAGATTTTCATCGTCATATTGATAGATTACGACTGTTCTTCAAAACTCTGTTTTGAAGAAAAGTCAACAGTTTGTCATTTGTAATAATTTTCAAAAGTTTCTCAGTGGATTTCTCCAAGCGCCGCCCTGGTCTCCTTAGCCAAATTCCATGTCGGCTACCCCTACAAAAAATTGCCAAAAATTTCATCATTTTAGTCAAAGAAATCAAAAGGAAATGTGAAAAGCAGAGTTGTATTAATTGTGAAAAAGTGCCAAAGTGAAAACATTACAAAATGGGTTTTGGAGGAAGAAAAAATCAAATCCAACTCTTGCAACATATTTCTCCAAGTTATATAAATCATTTTTGTCAAGTTACATTCATGAAATCTTATAGCAAAGTCGAATTTGGAGGTTGAAGAACAAACTGCAGTTTGAAAAGGCCGTGACTATGTTAAGAGTTGGAGCGCGGTGCACAGGTGGAGTAGCGCGGCGCACATAGGGAGCGCGGCACACATAGGGAGCGCGGCGCACTGGGCGCAACCACACAGTGTTAAACAACACGGGCGTGGTGCACTCAAATGGCACGGCGCACTGGGTATGCTGCGCGGCGCATATACACAGAAGCCCGATTTTGCTCAGAATTTGCAACCAATCGCCTTCAATCCCTTGAATTTGCCAGGTGGGGTCAATCTCTCAGTGTTTCATCCATTTTTATGTTAGTATGATGATAGTTTATGGTGGCTTATGGTTGCACAAAAACTCTTAAACCCTACCACTTAAAATCATCAAAGCAAATGCTGTTAGGGTTACAAATTCATTGTGTTGGTGCCAAGGTTCTTCCTCCATTTCATTTTTCCTTCTTGCCCTCATTCCCTTCTTCCCTATTCCACTTTTTCCATTTCTCCCTATCCTAAAATGCTACTAAAATCCTATTCCCTATCCCCTCCGCACATTTGTCAAAGGTAAAACCCCAAACCCTACCCCATATAAAATCTCCTAAACTCCCTACTCCCTAAATAAAATTCCTCCTCATAGTCCCTAATCCCTTCATATTATTCCCCTTCCTAATAGTCCCTTGTTGCATTTTCCCCTTGGTGGCAGATTTCAACACATCAAAAAGAGCAGTTCAAGCATAGTTCATACACAGCAGTTGTAGGGCTGTAACAAGGGTCTCTTTCACCTCTAGTTATGCTACATTAATAAGTCAATCCGGGAACGCTTTGTTATTGCAAAGAGTAGCTCAGTCCGAGGCTATTCGTCAGAGTAATGCTTCGTAGTACAGTGTCTAGCAAATACAAGAGTAAATGAATGCTAAGCTATAACTAATTTGCTTTTAAAAGAAAGGAATCACACCAGGCAATTTATCAGTCAAGGGTGCGGAAGCAATAACCCATCCCTCTAGAAACTGATGGAAGGAAAAATAGAGTATGGACCAAAGATCTGGGAGCTAAGCAGTGACTTGCTGACTCACTACAGCTTTCGACCTCCTCTCACGCCAAAACAGTAAATGCAGGAAAATGGAACAACAGAAAGTAAAATGGAACAACAGTAAATGGAACGGCAATAAATGGAACAGCAACTCAGTAAACTAGATCTCGCGAGTTAGAACTGAACTCTCATTCCGCAATCAAACAACAATCGTCAAAAGCAATTCCAATGAACCTTACTTTATGAGGAGATATTCACAAATGAATTATGGAACAACATTTATCATATATACACAACACACTTATTATAGCAATCTGATGTTTCCAAAGAACATGAATTCTGCTTCCAAATGGAATAATATTACTTTCGGGTTCCCACGAATAAGAGTTCAAATGAATCCAATAGCAATATTTAATATGAAAGCTCTGTAATAGAAACAATTGGCTTAAATAGTGAACATGCAATCAACTCTGAAGAGATTCATTTACATGATACAGAGTTACTTACATAAATCTCCTGAATGAAACCATTAATGAAGTAGTCATAACAGAGCATGGAACAGCATATGACAAACACGTCAGATTACCAAATTATATAGACAATCCACACAAAAACCAAATTATAATGATACAAAAGCAAGTGTCCTTCGGAGCCGGGCCCTTAGCTTCCAAGGATACACTGCCTTAGATTACTCCAGTCGCAGAGATGAAATAAAGCACCAAGTCTTTCGTATTAATGCCTCAACAAAAGTACAGCAAAACAAGTCTTAACGAGACTCGATGATCAAAGTTCAAACTGAGACTTAAATTTACATATATGAAAAAAAGGTCCCCGAGCTTAACACTGCTGCCCCTTTTTATAAGAGAATTGGCGGAGGTATCTAGATAGCAAAAATAAGCAAGATAGCGATCCCTCAGGATCAAAGATCCTGAGGGATTCGCCAAGCCGTTACTCCTTGATTTTCCTTTCCCTGCTTCGCGAATCGATGATTCTTCTTTCTTTTCCTGGTCGTTCTGCTTCGATCCGCTTGATCTTGTTCGCATCTGGTTTCCTTCCAAAGGGACAGCAGTTACTCTTCCTTTGTCTTTTCCTCTTAAACAGTAATCCTTCGTTTCCACCCTTTCCTGCATAGAAAAATAGCAATTATCAGTGATTAAGCTTTTCATACTAATTCTCACATATTCTACTAAAAATGCTTTATCTCTTTAAATTCATTATGCCGAAAGGGTTACAATTGCTACCGAAAAGTCACTAAATTGTTGGTCAAAAACATACCTTTCCAGAGCTCCACACACCCCCCTGCTTACCCTGTTTCATGCCCTCATGAAAACATTATAGTTGATATGCAGAGCAGTAAGAGAGTAGGCCGGAGAGGGAATCTCGTGTGGAGACCTACAACCGTGATGAGCAACCAAATCATCAAAAAACTGATTTGTTTGACCTTCAGGCATTTCATACAAGGCCTGGTATCCGGGTGCAGGGTGCCAAATGATTGGACTACGAAATCGATACCCTAACCAGGATGGCCCTGCTTGCAAAATTCGTTCACCATAAAGGTTCAAACGGCTGGCTGCCAGCTCAAAATTTTCATATCTGAATGGTTCCCTGAGCTGGATGTTTGGGTTCGACATCTGATATCGGAATTTTCTAGCATCGGTAGCAAGGTATTTAATAGTCAGAAAATATTCCAAATTTTGTCTGATTAAATCCTCATGCATGGGTCCTAATGTCTCCATAACACCCGGGGTTCTCATAAGGTTCCTATGTGCTCTCCATAACCACACTGGGTCTCTAGGCTCGACTCTCACCCACAAGTCTAGGCTATTTTCCTGTCTCTGGAAAGAGGTATAAGCCCTGAGCCATTTTAGCTGATTAACCCCGAAGGAAACAAAGGTTTGCAATTGTATGTCCCCAACGAAAGGGCCAGGATTTAAATCAGTTTCCTGGTCTAGCACGAGGTTATGCAAGTAAAATTCACATAATAATCTTTGGACCTTACTTCCATAATGCTTGCAACAATCTATGAAATCATTAAGGGTATTGATTTGTATAGGGGCACCTGCCCTGACAGCTTTTATCTTTAATTGTAAATATCGTTCAAGCAAAAATAAAGCATAGTTTTTAGCAGGGGCCCTACAGGCTAGAACGTCATTATACAAGGAACACACAGTGTCCATCTGTCTAACAACAATATCTAATCGACGAGTTACCTTTGCAACCTTTTCCTGCTCTTTTTGCCAGCCTTCGAAGGCTTGGCTCTCGGACTGACTAATATTCCGAAGTTGCTGCTGCAACTCTTCATATCTCTCCCGGGGGACTGTTTGTTCCTTCAATCTTTCAGTTTCCTATTGAGCTTCCTCCATCATTTTATGCAAGGTCCTTGTTTTCGGATCCTTTTTCCATAAGGCCGTAGAGGCCGGAAGTTTTACATGAACCTTTTTGTTATGCTGCTTAGAGTTCCGAACCCAGATCACCCCTGAGGGCGGTGCCTCTGTTTGGATTTCCTTATTCTCCTTTTCTTTCTTGACATGAACAAAAGGTTGTTGTGGTTCCTCTGCTAATGGAACGGCAGTCTGTTCTTCGGTAGCAAATGGAACAGCAGTTTGTTCCTCATTATCAATTGGAACAGCAGTCTGTCCCTCAGTGGCCATTGGGACAGCAATTTGATCCTCAGCATCATTTGGAACAGCTGTAGGTCTTCTAATCGAGTTTCGACCAACAGTGCGAGTGTAAGTCCCTCGGCTTCTTATTCGACGGGATTCTGCTGTAGCGGTCCTCTTCCTCTTCTGTGTGGTCCTTTGTATCCTCAGACTCGCTTTCAGAATGCGAATTTTCTGTCGGAGTCGGTCTATAGTGCTCAGTAGCCTCTGCTGTTTAGTCTTCAATTTCCTGATTTCCCTTGTCTCAGTAGAGGGTTTGGACCTAGCCCTTAAATCTGCCCCTATGTCCAGCATTTCTTCTGGTGCTTCGGGAACAAATTGTTCCCGACTGGTATCCCTTATTTCTTCCTCATGAAAGGGTGGATTTTCTTCTCCTTGGTTCTCTGCATGTGAATTCTCGGGTATCTCTTCCTCTGGCGGTCCATCGGGAGGACCTGCTGGGCTGGAGGGTTGGCCATATTCCCCCAAGCTGGCCAGGATTGCGGCCAATTCTTCTTCGCCCAAAGGGTCTCGCAGCGGACTTCTTTCTGGCTGTCTTACTTCCTCCTCCCGATTGTCTTGTTCAGTGACTGCCTTGGGGTGTTCAGCTTCAGAGTGCATTTCTCCTTCCTTTCCTTCTTCTCCAGCTTGTTCAGCCTCGCCCCCAGATTGTCCAGCATTTTCATCAGAAGGTATTTCTTCTGGTTCTGGAGGTTCGTCTGTAATCTCAATTGGTTGGCTGGTGTTCCGAATCTTTTCCAGCCTCCCTCATATTCGAGCTAGGCGAACTGATTTCCTTGGTTTTTCTGGCTGTTCAGGTGTGCAGGCAACAAGTTTTTCTGCTATCACTTCTCTGCGTTTTTCTGGTCGCTCCGGTGTATCTGAAGAATGCTTTCGTTTCGAAGCGACACGTTTTCCAGCTGCCACTTCTCTACGTTTCTCTGATTGTTCTGGCGTGCTGGAGGAGGTTTCAGGTTTTGGAGGTGGTGCAACCAATCCCCCTTTAATCACTGCAATGAGCTCCTCCCAGCTGCTCTGCTGTTGAGTGAGACTATGGCTCACTATCAATCGAATCAATCCATGGTGGCTAACAACTGCGTCTTCGTGCTGGGCCATTTTCAGGCTTCGGGCCGCATCATGCAATAGCGAATTTAAAAGTGCAGGCATATTTACAGAACATTTTTCTTTTAAAACAGCTAACAGTTTAAGATGGCGAGGTCTTACCACGTCCTTCCTTCCTTCGCAAGTAATGTAGCTCTATACTATCTTTGCTAGTTCGGTCCAGGGTTCTCCTAACGTAGCTGGCAGAACTCCTTTCCCTTTCACTGTCAGGCTTTGGCCTTCATCCTGAAAAATCTCTATAATCTTCTGCAATCTTTCTTTCTTCAGCGTCCATACAGGTCCGGTGGCTGGTAGGCCTGAAACTTCTGCAATTACATCGTTAGTGACCAGTATCCGTCTTTCTCTTACTGTGGAGTAGTCTTCCTGCAAGTTTTGCAGAAATTCCAACGCCACTGTCTCGTTTGGTTCTTGTAAGCGATTGAAATAATTCAGCCATCCAGCCTTTTCCAGGATCTCCCGAGCAGTAGCAGAGGCTGTCAATTCCTGGGGCTCGCTTCGGACTGCCTTACCTCCCATGGTTCTACTAAAAAAAATTTAGTGGAACAACAACTGTCTGAGCTATTTTGGGATGCAGAGAAGATGATCGTAGCGAAAAAACAGAGCATGCAGCAAAAATGGATTGCGGATGGCAACTTTGCGTAAAATAGAACTATCATACCGTTAAACCATGCCATTCCTTCGTACACTATCTACCCCGAATGGTGTGGTGACACGTACCCCGTGGAGTAATGAGATTACCTTCCCCCCTACGATGTGATAGGCTGCCCCAGCTGTCAAATAGAGGAGCAGCAGCCATCGTGTTACCAGTCATTAAGAACAGCATATAAAATTACGCCATGTTTTGGATAGACAACTAAATACCGAAATCGAGGCAAAAAGGTGGATCGCGTTTTACATAAGAGCTTTCGTAATATGATGCAAGGCCGGGGGATGGGACGTCTGTCACTCGTACGAAGTCCCGAGGGGTCATTGTTAGTTCCTTTGCCATGATTGGTAGTAATGAATATTCATGCGATATGTTAATCAGGGAATAAAATATGAATTATTCATAAGATAGAAGAAATAAAGAGGTATTAATATTATCCCTGTTGGTGTAACCATTTATGACTTCGATACCATTAACAGAGCTCTGCTGCCAACAAGTGTCCATAACCTTGGCAGAGTTGTTTATTTCGCCCCCGGAACCATGATCCTGTATGTGTATAAAAATATTTTGTCAAAATACAGGCCATTATGCTGGATTGGTAACCAGGTAACCATAATGTCATTCACCAAGAAGGCGCGAAACGTGGGCAGGCCGGCTCGTGATGAGACCCCCTATTCCAAGGTCTTCTTAGTTAATATACCTTTGGACCATATCCCTGGTATGGTGGCCATGCTGGGAATGCCACTTCGCTTCCAACCTGATGATCATGGTAGGCTGGCTCTTGCTGAGACCCCCTATCCTGCATTTGACAATAAATCACATTCATCATCATTTTTTCTTTTTTTCTTTTGTTTTTCCAGTACTTTTTCTTATATATTTACACATAAGGGTGGTTCAACACTCCTTAAGAGTGGGAATGGCGGAAGAAGTCTTATCATCCCAACAGGAAAATATAAATCCTCTGTTCTTATTCTTATGTAATAATCAGAAAAAAAAATCTTTAAAGGAAATCGCCATGATAAAGATAACCAACCCGGGCAATGGAACTGGGTCAATGACAATGGGGATGAGAAGTAAATATGTCCCCCCTCTTGTCCTCTTATCAATACTAGGCTCTATAAAGATAGCGATTTTATGATATCCTGACTTCGGTGTGTTGTAATTGATGTTCATTGCATAAGTGTATAGCTGAATCTTAGAGACTGGAAAGATGATGGGTGAGAAAGCATCCTCAATATGAGTCATCACTGAGACAAAGATATGACGATGGTGTTCCTTTTGAAAGAGAAGAATCCATGCAAGCAAATAGTTGGGATGCCGTTCTCCTAAGATCATGAGTGCTTGTCTAAAAAAAATTGTCAATTGTTGTTCCTTTTGGAAAGGAACAGCAAAAACTCGCAAATGCTGTCCCTTTCTGAAAAGGAACAGCAAAAACCACACTGTTGTTCCTTTGAAAAGGAACATCAAAACTCAAAACGCGCAAAAACCACACTGCTGTTCCTTTCAAAAGGAACAGCAAAACTCAAAACGCTGTTCTTTTAAAAAGGAACAACAAAAACTCAAAACAACATACCCAAAATGTTGTTCCTTTTGAAAAAGGAACAGCAAAAACACGAAGTGTTGTTCCTTTTGAAAAAGGAACAGCAAAAACACGAAGTGCTGTTCCTTTTGAAAAAGGAACAGCAAAAACACGAAGTGTTGTTCCTTTTGAAAAAGGAACAGCAAAAACACGAAGTGTTGTTCCTTTTGAAAAAGGAACAGCAAAAATACAAAGTGCTGTTCCTTTTCCTTTTGAAAAAGGAACAGCAAAAACACGAAGTGCTGTTCCTTTTGAAAAAGGAACAGCAAAAACACGAAGTGCTGTTCCTTTTGAAAAAGGAACAGCAAAAACACGACAATGCTAAAAACACGAAAACAAGCAACTGTTGTTCCTTTTTGAAAAGGAACAGCAAAAATTCACACCTGCTGTTCTTTTTGGAAAAAAGGAACAGCAAAGACACAAAAACAAACCACTGCTGTTCCTTCCGGAAAAGGAACAACAAAAACACACTAACTGTAAAAAGCAATCTTAAGAAAGAGAGATCAAAGAAATATTAAAAAACGTATATACAAGAACTTATGTACAAGTCAAAAGAATGAGTTCCTTACTGAATTGTAGGTGAGGAAGATTTTACTTCCTCTCCTAAAATTTTCATGTCAGTATCTTGACGTAGCTGATCACAGAAGGATTCCCGAGTGAGTGGCCTGCGATAGAGACGAACTCGATGGCCATTTACCTTGAATGCATATCCCGAACCATCGATTGTAATGAGAGTAAGGGTCCCATTATCATGTACTTTCTGAATTTCATATGGCCCCAGCCATCGAGTCTGCAGTTTCCCTGGGAAATCCTGAAACCAAGAGTCATATAACAGAGCCCAGTCCCCTTCGTGAAAGACTTTGTTCTTGATAAGTGCATCATGCCATTTAGCTCGCTGTTGTTGAATAAGTGTTGTATTCTGTAATGCGGAGAGCCTTATTTCGTCCAATTCATTAATCTGATGTAGTCGATTGATTTGTGCCTCACTTAAATCTAGGCCAACTTCCTGTGCAGTTCGTAGGGTTTGGATTTCAAATTCTATGGGGAAAATAGGTTGTTTCCCAAACACTAATTAATAGGACGAATAACCAGTGGTACTTCTCCAGGTGGTTCTATAGGCCCAGAGTGCTTCAGGTAGTCGGGCGGCCCAATCACGCCTATGTGAAGCAATGGTTTTTGTTAAAATTGATTCTATTACCTTATTGATGCTCTCTACTTGCCCATTCGCCTGCGGGTGATATGGGGTAGTAATTTTGTGCTGGACGTGATAGTTGTTAAGTGTTGCAGCTAATCTGTTTCCAGCAAATTGAGGTCCTCCATCTGTAATTATTTCTCTCGGAAGGCCATATCGTACAAACAAATGGAATAGGAACTGAATTACCGAATCTTCTGTAGCTCTAGGTAACGCTTCCGCTTCAACCCATTTAGTAACATATTCTGTGGCTACCAAGATATATGTTCTCTGGTTTGATGATGGGTTGATGGGTCCAACGAAGTCAAGAGCCCAGCGTTCGAATGGTTCAATAACCAATTGTGGCCTCAGAGGCATCTCGTCGGCTTGACCAGGTCGACCTGCTCGCTGGCAACTGTCACAGGCTTGAACGAATTTCTTTGCATCCTTAAAAATTGTAGGCTAGTAGTATCCTGTCTGCAGTACTTTATGTGCTGTTCCTTTTTCTGCAAAGTGTCCTCCGCAAGGTCCGTCATGACAGGCTTTTAAGATGTCAAAAATTTCATCTTCTCGAATACATCTCCTGATTTGCATGTCTGCCCCTGTGTGGAACAGATAGCCCCCAATCCACGAAAATCGAGTGCTCTTCTGAACAATCTGCTTACATTCATTAGGGGTTAAGTGCTTTGGTAGTTTACCTGCTGCAAGGTAGTTGGCAACATCAGCATACCAAGGTTTTTGGGCAGCAACAGCAAACAGGTGTTCGTCCGGAAATTGGTCTTCTACTGCTGCTGCTTCAATTGGTTTTGGTATCCATGAGAGAAAATCAGCTACAGGGTTCTCCTTGCCGGGTCTATCTTTGATTGTGATATCAAATTCCTGCAATAAGATCAACCATCTTGTTACTCTGGCATTTGTAACAGGCTTATTTGCTAAATATTTAATAGCAGAATGATCTGTATATAAAACAACGGGATAGCCTGTGATATAATGTCTAAATTTATTGACAGCATGTATTACAGCAAGGAATTCTTTTTCGGTGACAGTGTAATTTAATTCAGCAGGGGTTAAATTTTTGCTGATGTAATAAATAGCATAAGGTTTTTTATCCTCCTCCTGTCCAAGGACTGCACCGATTGCTGTGTCTGAGGCATTAGATGAAATTTGGAATGGTAAATTTCAGTTTGGTCCTCGAAGGACTGGAGCTGTTGATACAAGTTTCTTTAAATCCTGGAAAGCGCGGTCACATTTTTCTGTCCACATGAAATCAACATTACCTGTTAGTGCATATAAAGGTGCAACAATGTGTGAATAATGTTCTATAAATCGTCTGTAATACCCAGAAAATCCAAGAAATCTGCGTACCTCCGTCTGAGTAGTGGGGGTGGGAATAAGCAAAAGAATCTGGATTTTAGCTGGATCTACCTGAATGCCGACTGCTGAGACGTAGTGCCCTAGAATAAGCCTTTCTCTCATCATCATATAACACTTTTCGTGGCTTAAGCAAAGCCTAGTAGCAATGCAGCGCTGTAGGACTTTTTCTAGAGTGTCTAGAGCTGGATCAAAATCATCTCCATACGGTGTAAAGTCATCCATATAGACTTCAAGCCCATCATTTATTAAGTCTGCAAAGATGCTAAGAATGGCCCTTTGGAATGTGGCATGGGCATTACATAGGCCAAAGGGTAGAACTCTATAAGCATACGTTCCCCAAGGACAAGTAAAGGTAGTTTTATCCTGGTCTTCAGGGGCAATCTGAATCTGATTGTATCCACTGAAGCCATCTAGGAAAGAAAAGAATTTCTTTCCTGCTAACGTGTCCAGTACTTGGTCTATGAATGGGAGGGGAAAATGGTCTTTTTGTGTGGCTTTGTTTAGCTCCCTATAATCCACACAAATCCTCCATTTCCCATTCTTCTTGGGCACAACCACAAGTGGAGAGACCCACTTACTATCAGAAATAGGATAAATAAAATTAACATCTAAAAGCTTCTAAAGTTCTGCTTTCACAACATCTTTTAGATGGGGGTTGAGTCTTCTTTGCGGTTGACGGACAGGTCTTGCATCTTTTTCTATGTAAATATGGTGGGTGCACAATTGGGGATCGATCCCTTTCATATCAGGATAGTCCCATGCAAATGCTTCTTGATATTTTCGTAACAAATGGATGAGTTTGATTTCTTGTTCTGGTGTAAGGTTGGCATTAATGTTTAGTGTTTTTCTCGGTTCAATTTCCACTACTTTACTATTAGCAACAGAAGTCACAGGTATCGTTTGGTCATGTGTATCTTTTAAGGGGTCTTCTTCCAGTTCATTTTCGAATGCAGCTTCTATCATAAAACACTGTGCATGAGGTCTAGATTCCGTTTGACTAACGAAGTTATTGATGGCATCATCTTCTGTTATATCTTTAAAGTCTAGAGCCTTTTGTATAGTCAATGGTGATCTGATATTGTCAGTAAGGTATGATACCGGGTGCTGGTTGGTTTTTATTGCTGTAAGACTTGGCTGTGCTGGAGGATATAGGACTAGATTTTTGATATTTGGTCCTCTGGTTATTGTCATATTCCCCTGCCGACAACCAATGTATGCATCGACAGTGGCCAGCCAGGGTCTACCTAAAATTAGAGGGTGTCCATCCAGTCGGGTTTTTGGATTAATTACCAGGAAGTAAGTTGGGTATTCCCAAGAATCTACAGAGACCATGACATCGTATAGAGTTCCTTCTAGTCGTACTAAGATCGGTCAGCCAATTCTAACAAAGTAGAAGTGGGTTCTACCGATATAATCCCAAGCTTTTGGCACGTAGAAGTCGTCAAAATATTAATTGCAACTCCTAAATCAACTAAAGCATTAGTCAGAGTCTGTCCATAGATTTGAACAGTTACTATTGGGTTTCCCGGGTCTTCATATTTAATGGGTATTCCTGATAACAAGTCAGATAAAGTACCGACTACTTGGACTCTTGGGTTAGTGGTTGGATTCCTCCTTGATTTCTTTATGCACAATTCTTTTATAGTTTTTGCGTATATAGGGATGTCTTGTATGGCTTGGAGGAATGGAATTCTTATGTACAGATTTTGTAACTCCCCCAGAATGTCGAAGTCTGGTTGCTGTACAGGTCGTGGTAAGACTAATCGTTATGGGAAGGGAGGAGCGGGTTCATTTATTTGATGAGGAGTCTGCCCCTTATTTACGCTCTCTTGTTGTAACGGTTGTTCTATTGGTAACTGATCTTCAATGTGCATTTTTTTATCTCCCTCTGTTTCTATTATTCGTCCAGATCTTAACTGAAGATCATTGCACTCCCTCAGTTCAGGTTGGATTTCTGTTGATTCTATGATTTGGAGAGACTGGACCGGCCTATTATTGGGATTAGGATTAGGTTGGGCTGGGAGTTGCGGTCTCAGATTAGACTGGGGGTTTTTTTGCAAAGCTAGCAAAGTCGGTTGAGGGAGTGGAATAGTTCTTGTTGGATGATATGTCGATCTTGGCCAATTTGTCTGCCAGGGTGGACTTTGTGAAGTAGGGGGGGTCCATTGCGGAGGGTATGAGTTATTTTGCCAATATGGTGGAGTGTAAGGAAAATTTGGCCAACCAAATTGGCTTAGCTGATTCATCCATGGATTTGGGGAAGGAAATGGTTGTGATGACCAGTTCGGAAATGGGGGTTGAGATTGATTTTGCCACATACTATATTGTGGAGGCTGAAAAGAAGAAGTCGGGTCTGAAAACATACCTGATTGTCTTGGTTGCCATTGGCGACGCTGGTTAACGAAGTATGCTGGTTCTGGTTCTTCTTCTGCTTCCTTATATACTGCTTTCAACCCAGGAAGTGAAGGGCAACTTTCAGTAAGGTGATCTTTTGCACAGATAGCACATGTTTGAACTGTATCCAGCGGACATTCCTTGTGGCTATGCTTCTTTCTACATCGGGGGCAGAAGATCGCCAAATTCTGTTCTGCCTCAATCTGCTTCTGTTTAGCCTACACAATATCAAGTTGTGTAGTTAATGTCCCCAGAATATCAGTTTTAAATTTTTCTAATAAATTGCCAAGTTCTACACGTGTTACTCCTTCTGTTGGTGCTTTGTTATCTCTGACAAACCGATCATATTCTGCTGGTTTTATCCTTGTGCTGCCTCTCGAACTTCTGATACATAGATCAATGATGTCAGCAAAATTTTCTTGATAAATATCCCCTTTTCCCATGATATTTAATGTTTCGATCCACTGCTCTTTCATGCCTCTGATTAATGCAGTTTTTAACACATTATCAGGCAGTGGTAATGGTGCATAAGGTGACCTTTGTAAATTATACTGAAAACGTTCTACATATTCTTCTAATGTTTCATTCCGTCTAGCTATCATTTGGAATATTTCATCTTTCAATTCTCTAGACCTACAGTAGTCTTGATATTTCTTTAGAAAAGATTCCTTCATCTACTCCCAGTTATTTATAACCCCACCACCTAAACCCATAAACCATCTTAAGGATGCTCCTTTCAAAGTAGAGGGGAACAACTTTAATTTCTGGGGGTCAGTGGTGTAATCATATCCCCTGCATAAGACATCAAATTCGAATAAGAATGCGTCCGGGTCTTCTGATGTCAGTCCATGAAATGTAGGAATGTGTTGAAGGGGAATTGCTTTCATAGGAGCATTTGCTGCGGAATCCACTATAGGATATTGTAATGTAGAAGTTTGAGTATTGGGCTGATTCTGCGCCATCGGATCGAATATGTGCCAATAACCTTCAGGGATTTCTAAAAGGGTATTCTTAGGCTGAGAAGGTACGGTTTTGGTTGTCTTAATAGCACTTCCTTTGTCTGGAATAATAGAAGCTCCTGCTACTTGAGGAGATTGAATCCCTTCAATGATTTTTACAGCGCTCCCTTTATCTGGACTTTCTAATGGATGGATTATCCTAGGAGATCTTGGTTCTTCAACTTCTCCTGTTTCCCCTTCTCCTTCACAAAGATTGCTTAGATTCCCTTCCTGCAGTCGTTCTAGAATAGAATTTTCAATTTCTTGAAAGTCCTGTTCATCAGTCTGACTATGCACCTCAGCGAAGGCTACAGATGGTGACCCTGTGGCCTGAAGGGAACTAGTAGGCTGCTTGGAGTTGGTTTTTCTAAAACCTACTGATGGATGAGATTCAATTTTCTTATAGATTTCGTCTATGAAGGTCGTTCGGCCAAGGGTTACCGGCCCTTTGGCTTTTTCGGGTTTGAATGGAGGTTTGATAATTTTTTTTGGCTTTTTCTGCTTAGTCATTCATTCTATAAACTACCAAATTCTATTCAACCCACAATTCTACCAGGAAAGTGGACGGTGGAGCAGGGCTTTTACATGCTCCGTACGCAGGTTCTTACCTTCCATTTTTAAAATCCAACTCTCCCCTAGCAGATTCGTACACTACTCTGTAAAAGACAAATGGTTGTACTCTTTCCCCGGCAACGGCGCCAAAATGTAGGGCTGTAACAAGGGTCTCTTTCACCTCTAGTTATGCTACATTAATAAGTCAATCCGGGAACGCTTTGTTATTGCAAAGAGTAGCTCAGTCCGAGGCTATTCGTCAGAGTAATGCTTCGTAGTACAGTGTCTAGCAAATACAAGAGTAAATGAATGCTAAGCTATAACTAATTTTCTTTTAAAAGAAAGGAATCACACCAGGCAATTTATCAGTCAAGGGTGCGGAAGCGATAACCCATCCCTCTAGAAACTGATGGAAGGAAAAATAGAGTATGGACCAAAGATCTGGGAGCTAAGCAGCGACTTGCTGAC
This sequence comes from Pinus tabuliformis, assembly GCA_031772625.1. Lineage (NCBI taxonomy): Eukaryota > Viridiplantae > Streptophyta > Pinopsida > Pinales > Pinaceae > Pinus > Pinus tabuliformis. The sequence goes on from CM062809.1 coordinate 1,311,716,141, forward strand.
TCACTACAGCTTTCGACCTCCTCTCACGCCAAAACAGTAAATGCAGGAAAATGGAACAGCAGAAAGTAAAATGGAACAGCAGTAAATGGAACGGCAATAAATGGAACAACAACTCAGTAAACTAGATCTCGCGAGTTAGAACTGAACTCTCATTCCGCAATCAAACAACAATCGTCAAAAGCAATTCCAATGAACCTTACTTTATGAGGAGATATTCACAAAAGAATTATGGAACAACATTTCTCATATATACACAACACACTTATTATAGCAATCTGATGTTTCCAAAGAACATGATTTATGCTTCCAAATGGAATAATATTACTTTCGGGTTCCCACGAATAAGAGTTCAAATGAATCCAATAGCAATATTTAATATGAAAGCTCTGTAACAGAAACAATTGGCTTAAATAGTGAACATGCAATCAACTCTGAAGAGATTCATTTACACGATACAGAGTTACTTACATAAATCTCCTGAATGAAACCATTAATGAAGTAGTCAGAACAGAGCATGGAACAGCATATGACAAACACGTCAGATTACCAAATTATATAGACAATCCACACAGAAACCAAATTATAATGATACAAAAGCAAGTGTCCTTCGGAGCCGGGCCCTTAGCTTCCAAGGATACACTGCCTTAGATTACTCCAGTCGCAGAGATGAAATAAAGCACCAAGTCTTTCGTATTAATGCCTCAACAAAAGTACAGCAAAACAAGTCTTAACGAGACTCGATGATCAAAGTTCAATCTGAGACTTAAATTTACATATATGAAAAAAAGGTCCCCGAGCTTAACACTGCTGCCCCTTTTTATAAGAGAATTGGCGAAGGTATCTAGATAGCAAAAATAAGCAAGACAGCAATCCCTTAGGATCAAAGATCCTGAGGGATTCGCCAAGCCGTTACTCCTTGATTTTCCTTTCCCTACTTCGCCGAATCGATGATTCTTCTTTCTTTTCTGGGTCGTTCTGCTCCGATCCGCTTGATCTTGTTCGCATCTGGTTTCCTTCCAAAGGGACAGCAGTTACTCTTCCTTTGTCTTTTCCTCTTAAACAGTAATCCTTCGTTTCCACCCTTTCCTGCATAGAAAAATAGCAATTATCAGTGATTAAGCTTTTCATACTAATTCTCACATATTCTACTAAAAATGCTTTATCTCTTTAAATTCATTATGCCGAAAGGGTTACAATTGCTACTGGAAAGTCACTAAATTGTTGGTCAAAAACATACCTTTCCAGAGCTCCACAGCAGTCATCTTGTCTTCAGGGTATTTTGTATAGCAGTCATGGCATCTGAGCATTCATTGGACTATGAGGTGGAAACCCAAAGTGACTCTCCCTTGGAAGAACAGGGACCCCGGAGGCCTCATAAAAGTGGGTCGTGGCAGACATGTTAGAGAGGAACCGACCACCCTTACAGAATTGTAGGCCTGCCCTCTTACTATGCCATGTTTTCAGCATCAGTCATGATATGAGTTTTGTCAAAAGGTGGCTAGTGTCCAATTTCATCATGAGTTGGCTCATCTTTTTGTGCTCCACTTGCACGGAGATCAAGCTATCTTGGCTGGTGTCACCTTCACACTTACACGAGAATCTATCTCATTAGCAACCGGTATACCGAACATTGGTGAACCATGGCACAAGAAACAGAAGATCGACCGGTAGCATTATGAGTCATACATCAAAACCAGTTTCTTAAGGCATCTCAAGAGAGTGTTCCCGTTCCGATATCTGAAGGATGAATATGCTACACTAATGAGATTGATCATGAAATATTTCAGCTATGAGGGACGGTTCTCTCATCTTTATGCTTACCACATCATGTTGCTCATGCATTTCACCAGGGTACAGATGATGAACATTCCGTATTTCATTTCCGGAACATAGAGAGGATGACCACCTTTATACAGCGCAAAACACCTCAGCAGCAACTTAACAGTGTCTATCATTTTGCTCTTATTAAGATTTTGGTGGTTCATGAGCTTGGATTGCAGGGCATCACTTGGGATGATTTCATCTCGCGTGATTTCTTCAGAGCTTCACAGGGAATATCAGAGGTTAAGCATGAGGGTGAACCTTCTCATTGGTATGAGTGCCATGAGATTTCTAGTGTACCGGTTTTCATCACATATCAAAAGGGCACCAAACGTTTGTTTGCAGTGGCAAAGCGAGTGTTATCTCCACCTGGGGTGGAAGGGGCCTCGCTTCCTCCATCAGCATCACAGGAACAGGACAAAGGCAAGGAGCCAATGCAGGATGAGGGGCCTTCAGGTGAGCCATCAGGTGAACGAGAGGCCGAATTCGTTCACCTTCATGATGATGATACAGATACAGATCCGCAAAGTGCACATCTTAAAGAGATCATCCAGGAGAAGCAAGCAGAGATTCAAGCCATGTCCGTTGATTTGGAAAGAGCCAAATGGAACATGAAATATCTGGAGCAGAGGAACAAATAGCTTGAGGATCAGCAAGCGATCATGGAGCTACAAAACATTCGTGAGAATTGCCAAGCTGTGCAAAGGAGAAGAGTTGAGCTCACGTCATTAGAGCAAGAGATTAATGAGGATCAGGAGGCCAATCTCGAGAGAGTTAACATGCAACTAGAGAGGCTATTGGACAAGGCCGACAAATACCATGCATTACTGAGACGCATGGCTTTCCACTACATGGTGTGAAACAAAGTGTGCAAAGCCCGAATCAGGAATTTGAAGGCGAAATTGAGGAAAGCAATCAAGAAGCAAAAGAGGAAAAGGGAGCTCGATCATCTTCAGATATTGGCCGAAGCCTCTTTGGCCCAGCATAACACTTGATAAGGAAGCTCCAGCCCAAATTTCAAGAAATTTGGGGCATTTTTGGTGTTTTTTGAAATTTTTGTGCAAAAAACAGGGTTTTTCTCCCTGTGCGCCGCGCCACGTGGCGCGCCCTTACAATAGGAAGCTCCAAATGAAAAAAGGTTTAAATTTTTGGATTTTCCATGGAAAATCATGACTTTTGGTACATGGCCAAGAAGTTTGGGCCAATTTTGAGTCCTCGGGAGGTCAAAAACACCCAAGAAATGACCTCTCTGCCCCTAGTTTGACACACAGGAAGCAGTCTTGAGAGATTGCAGTTTTGGAGGGACAAATGGGCACCAAATTCAGAAATTTTACTTGGGTTGGAGAGTAGACAGGCAAGGATTTCCAAAAATCACACTTGGGCTCAATTTGGACTTCAGAAGATGCCTCAAAACTAGCTCCAAAGTGGCACGATGCATACAGTTTTTGGCACGGCGCATAGAGACCCAAAGCCCAAAATCACTCCCGCTTCGCGAAATTTCGATTCACAATTTTCTCCAAGTGGGCCCGCTCAGTTACAATGTATTTTTCCCGGCATCAAAGGAAAAGTTTAAAAAGCATTTTTGGCTTCTATCCAAGTGGCCAAATGAAGGTGAATAGCCACCCAAAAAATTTGCACTCATATTTGCTTTTTTCTAATTGGTCCTCATAGAAAATTGAATGTAACTGCTGATGGTTGGCTCTTCAATTCCTGGGTTGATCGACTTTCTCATGTCAAAGCTTATTTATTGTATTGAGATTCATTTTGTAAAGGGTTGGAATTTCTGGGAAACTGTGGGAGAGAAACCCAGTCACTCACTGTACATTTTGATAGAGAATTAATGAAAGATTGCAGCTCTGGTTCATGAGATTCCTGTGGCGTGAGTTTAGCAAATATATCTTATTTATGTTTCATATGTATTTTGTTATGTTTCATATTTTCATTCATATTCATTTCCAGTGAAAGCTTTCTAAGTAAAAAAGGCAGAATTCAGTGTACTGCTCTACCTTGGGATAGTTTTCACATTCTATGTTTTCTTCTATTGAAAAGGATTCATGTACTTTTGCCCTGTTCACACTCTCAAACAATCTCTCCACTTCATATTATTTCAAATCTAATTGCTAGACTTTCCACCTGTCTTGCCTCACGAAATAATCTGCATCTTTGAGTTAAATTCTCTGCTCATGCTATTCTTTGGTCCCACACATCCCAGAAAACTCAGTCACTCATCAAAATACCTCTATCACATTTATTTACCTAGCCTAAGATTAGTATTCATTTTTGAGTCCTCTCAGACCCTATTTTTTATTTTCCTGAGTGTGACCTGGAGAGAGCCCTCTCCTGTTCTGGTAGGGCTAGCTACCAGACTGAGCATGGTTTGTGGTTACCCTGAATTTTGCCTTCCTTCAACCTAAGGCAAATTTAGGTGCTAACACAGTGACAGTCAGAGTGCCATACATATTTCAAAGAACTCTGCATTTCATTCCAAGAATAAGCATATACAGCTCAAGTGCCATTTCATATGGTCAGTGTTGGAAGATGGACAGTTGAAGCTGGAAAAGATACACACTAGCCATAATCCTGTAGATATGTTAACAAAATTTGTAACCAGGGAGAAACTGAGAATCTGCTCAGCTTCAATTGGTCTTCAAGTATGATGAAGAAGATGAGAAATAGTCAGGTCCAAAGTGGATTCATTGTATAGCAAATGAAGTAGCATTGGAGTTGCTATAATCAGTCTCCAAGTGGGAGATTGTTGGGTGTGGAGCCTGATTATCTTCTGTATTCAAAGGTTTCAGTCGGATGTATACCCCAGGAAGATTGTACACCCCTCCACGTGGGGGGGTGTAGGGGGCACTTGTCCCACCCCGTGGGGATTCGGGGGGGCCCATCCCCCCCAGCTGGGGGGTCCGGGGGCCAGCGGTAAAAATAGATGTAAAATTGCCTTGTAAAAGTCTAGTAATTTCTAGTCAATCTAGGTCGTTCATTAGGCAAATGTTCTGATGGTATAAGTTATGTTTAGTTTAGGGTTTTTTTGCCCTAGAAGGCAACTCGTTCACTATATATGAGGGAATTGTATTGCATCTATGTAGATCTACATTCTGAGTGAGGAAGAGAGAGGAGATTGAGAGAGAAGAGGGAGTTACAGTAGATGTGCTGTAGGTTGTATCTCTTCAGTTTGCTAGATAATATAAAAAGAAGGACTGGCTGTTTCTCCGTGGACGTAGCCCAAACTGGGTGAACCATGTTGTTGTTGGGAAAAGTATCCAATACGGAATGACCCTATCCCACTCTAAGGGTGATAGTACCTCAGCAACAATCGAAGCAAAGCTATCTAAGATTTCTTCTTTATGAAAGTAAAATAGGAGAGAAAGAGATCCACTAACCGATGTCTTTTGCTAATGGTTGATCCAATCTTCTCTCCTTGCTGCTTGCTCCCAGCTCCTTGCTCTTTCACTGGCCCAGCTACACCAAGATCCTGCAAAATGATAAGAGAGGGAAACTACAAGAAGCATACATTCATAATTGATTCAAGGATTAGAATAAATCAAATACACAAGTATAACAATACACCATTGAGACACATGCATATAGAAGAACCTCAAATGCTTTATTAATGGAAGAAGTAAAGTTCAGGAAGTGATACAACCATAAAAGGCCCAATCCAGCATCACCTCCCAGCAGAAAGAAATCTCCTCTTCACCTCCTTCAAAGCAAATCACCCAATAGTTCTAAACTCAAACCAACAACACTTCCTTACATTCACAAGATTCCAGCCTCCCTAGACCTCATGAGAGAGCTCTATATATAGGAGTTTTGGAGAAAGGATGAGTCAGCTTGAAGCTGGCATGAAGCTGACTAGTGTCCTCTCCCACTTCAGTTATTCTTCAGTTCTTGAGTCCACTTGGAGGTTCTTGCTTCCACTTGGAGATCTAAACCCTCTTACTCATCACCAGTCGAATTCCCAGATCCAAGTGTCATTTTGGAAGCTTCCTGGGCATTGACACCTTGAGGAATGACTGTGCCACATGTCCCAACTCGCCCAGCGCAGGTAGCCTTCTTTGCAGTTGACATTCAGCGCAGGTAGACAATGGAGCAGTTGACATTCAGCGCAGATGCTCAGTGGAGCAGTTGACATGATCCAAAATTAGCTTGTTTTTGAGTGTTTTCAGGTGGAGAACTGCCATTCAGTGCTGTGGTTTGCTGACCTTGTTCCTCTAGGGGTAGGAACAACATGTTTAGGGACTTTGGATCCCTTAGATTATGGACATTTCATGCTTCATGCTGTAAGGCACAAAAATGTCTATAACAGTTGCCCCCTAAAGTATGAGGTCGTTTATCGGGTGAAATGCTTTATCAGGAGGATCCGAAGTTCATTCAATCGTTGAGAGGTGACCTGTAATAAAATACAATACAATACATTATGATTCATTCTTCTTTCATGATCTAGCTGAGGCGGGCATTCCCATGCTCAGCTTTATAAATTCATTTTGGTACATGGAACAGACGATCGTCTGATGGTAGACTGATAATTCTCTGCTGAAATTATCATCCTTTGAGTAGGATGATCATCTGCTGCAATGATGTACATGTCAAATGCCTTTATATTTCCTGAATATATATCGCAGCCCAGATGGATGAAACTAGATCCGGGGTCTTCAAACTCGTTCGATCTTCACTCTAAGTACAAGTCGATCCATGTGAGAGTTACGCTGAAGTCGAACATGGAAAGACATCGCTTGATTACCGGTCAATGATGTAAACCATTAACAAGCGCAAGAGGAATCACCGATAATGATAATGACCCTCAAGGTACAACAGTACAATCTACGTGGTGTGAATAAAGGACTTGGCGTCGAACACCATGCAAAATCTTCTGGTCGAAGGCCATTGATGTATACCTGTCGCCGGAAGTGAGAAACTTGCCATTGAGGCATGCAAGCTTCAAAGTACTGAGGGGGTTGTTCCTAGATCAACTTCTTGGATAATGAGCTGAAGTCGACAAGAAGCAATCTGTCAAAGGAGGGCCTTAATGAATCCCACATCAGTGACATGGAACGGAGCTAATGATTTTAGTGGAGGCGAAAACAATCTGTGACATATGATTCAGGGTGGCGGTCATGGATGGATGAAGGATAATGTATGGCAGTGGATGGGACATGGTTGACTCTTTCTGAACAACATCTCTTGAACATATAACGACACTGATGCGATGGATCGGTAGCATTACCCCAAATGTGGATGGTTTGGCGAGACCATGGTGATGAGACCGGTGAATGAAACAACCCAACCCGATATGATACGGAGGAAAAGTGTCATGTTCAAGAGCGACTTGCTACCACTTAAGCTTTGAGGTTCTCCCAATTTTTCCCCAGTCATTTCTGACCAGTACCTCTTTATTTTTGTCAAGCTTGAGGAGGATAACATATGCTTGTTCTATAACCTGCCCTTCGGGCAAGCCCATCACTATGTTTTAACGAGCCTAGCGATAGGGAAACTCATTCTCATCTAAAGACAAGTTTGTCGCTATTTAATCATTTTAACGAGTCTAACGACAAGGAAAACTCGGTCCTTTTCATTTTTAGAGAGTCTGAAAAGGTACGGAAAGTTAACTCCAAAATTCCTTTTTCGTCATCTAATCCCTTAAGTCCGAAAAAGTATAAAACAATACAGAAGGGATGAGTTTTCGATAATTTTAACGAACCGAATAAAACAAGCGCTCGACCTTTTTGTGCAATAATCCCTCAGGTCAAAAAAGATTAAAATCTAGAGGAGGGATAGCTCTTCCGGTACTTTTTGTTAGCGCTTGAGATTTCACCCTAGGCTGAGGAAGGTAAATCTTCAAGGCTACATCAAACCATTTCACCTCGTAGCTAGCCCTACGAGGTATGAGAAGGCTCTCTCGGGTCAGATTCGATAGATCTTTCAATATGATTAGGCTGACCAATTAATAATAAAGATTTTAGGCTAGTAAATTGATAAGGGGGGTTGATTTAATGGTTTTTGGGGTTTTTGGTGGCAATTGGTGGAAGTGCAATTCAAAGTGCGGGGATTGAGCACAGTTTTCACAGGGGGATCTAAGGGGCAAGGTAGGAATGAGTGCTGATGTCTTAATCTGAGATGGATGATCAGAGATGATAGAGGAGAAGCTAAAGAGGGCAAACACACAATTCGAATCCTCTCTAGACAGTAGAAAACATTAAAATTGAACAAACTAAAAAGCTGAGCATGTCAAAACATGAGTTCAAACTTTACCACTTCATCTGTCCAATTTAGAAGCATAAGAGAGATGTGAAACACATAAACAAACTTACAAGAACATGTAGAGAACACACCATCAACAATCAGATCCACAAGAATCCTCAAAGATGTCTGTAAAACCCTGGCTTTCCTTGCCTTCAATTGCAGAAATAGATGCACAATATACAATAAAGCTTCCTTACACAAGAGTCCAACCATGAAAATGAGAAGGAGAGAGCATAATATAGACCATCTAGACCATCTAACTCCTTTCCCCACCTCTAGGGGTCGAGCTCAGCTTCCTAGGGGCAGTTTGAACTAATTCTAAATCAAGCACTAGATAATAGGCAGTCCAACAACTTGCCTCTATTACTTAGCTAACTGATTCATGCATTAATTATTCACTTTTTACATCATGGAAGCTTCTAGAAGGGTAAAGAGAGATAAAATCTATCAAAGTGCCATGAAAATATTACATTTATCCATCATCTACAAGTAAAAATGGTCAATCATAGTCAAAACAGTGTTTTTTGACAAAAAAGGTCAATTCTGGTAAAGCTGGCTCGAATGGTTGCGCCCCCTGTTCAAATGGTCGCGCCCCTTTGCAGCTACTTTTGAGTGGGTTCCACTGATCCAAATCAGGTGCAAGATGGCTCATTGGAAAGTTTGGTCTGTCTACTTTCCATCCCAAGTGGAATTTCTGAATTTGGAGTTGTTTTGCCCCCTCAAAAACCATTTCTCCCAAGGTCACTTTCTGCAACTCAAAAAGTGGGCAGAAAGTCATTTTTTTGATGTATTTTGAGCTTTCGGAGGCTCAAATCTCAAAATCAGGCTTCTCCCAAGTATTGGTAATTTTTCTCTTTGCATGCCCTTTCCAAAAATGCCAAGTTTTCAAAATTCCGAGCAGTCCTCCAAAATGGTCTCACCCGGGGTGAGACCAAACCGTGGGCAAAACCTGTAATTTTACCAAAAATTTCCAAAATGCTCCAAAATTCTCAAAATTTTCACATTTTGATGCTAGATCAAGGCTGATCAGTACCATGATGAGTGAGAGATGCCTCAGCCAAGATGCGGAGTGGGTTTGTCCTTTTCTTCCTCTTCCGGGCCTCAGACAGCTTCCTTTGGAGAATTTTCATTTTAGCCTTGCAAACATGTAACCACTATGATGACCACCTTTGCCACCCTTACGAGGCCTCTGCTGTGTCTCAACCTCTGTAGAAGAAGACCGGTCATCACCTTGCTCATTAGTCTCAGTGGTTGACATGGTGTTATTGAGCAAGGTGGAATAAACAAGTCAAGATGACCGCTGCCCTGCCTGCAAAATGCTGTGAAGTATGCTGTTTTCAAGGGGAAACATCATGAGGGACATGTTAGGGGGGGGAATTTACATAAGGAAAGGGAAAAAATATATATAAACAACAGGGAATTTTGAAGGAAACAATCACACAATGTTAAACATGTCATTCTATCTTTCATCATTTGCAAATCAATACTTTATTAGGGAAAATGTGTTATGATCACCAAGGGAAAGGACAATGAAAATCATCATGATGGAGGGGAGGATGTCATGGGCATAGGGGAATAGGGCAGCATCATTTATAAACCATTAACAGGCTGTTCTCCTTAAATTTTGACTTTGAATGTCTTTTAAGAGCATACTCTGTTTTTTCATAGCTTTTGAAATGGTCATTGATACTAAATGGGAAACAGGATTTTGTTATTTTGATTACAAGGGGAAGAGAAGGGTTTTTATGACAATTTGAAAAGGAAATGGGAAAGGGACTGTATCAAGGGAATTAGGGAGATGGAGGGATATGGGAATTAGGGTTAGGGAGTAGGAACCCATCAACAATGCTGCCAACCATATTTCATAACAGCAGTCCTTTACAATGCTGGCAGCTTTCATACTTTTGTCATATGTGAATTAGGGTCTTCAATTACATACTTTGTCAAAAGTGAAGGGTATCAATTGCATAGGGATTTTAGGGGATTAATGAGCAATTGAATCAAGGTTTTTATGAGGGGAAAGGTAAGGGAAAACAGAGTTTAGGGATAGGGAGATAAATACCATGTCACTTTGCAAACCCTAGCACAGCAAAACTACTCTTTTGATAACTATGCAGCTGTATATTTAATGAATTTTTGTCATGAGCACCATACAGCTACTAATCTTTGACATTTACACAGCAAGAGGTCATTTTTCTTTTGTTTTTATAAGGCTATGCAAGTTACATTTTTCACTGTTTTTTGTGTGATATTCATAAGCATGCCTTGCTATCATTTTTTCTTTTTGTTTTTATATTGTTTCTTTTCATTCTGCTGTGTATTTACATATGTAAATTTGCTGTATATACTAGTGTAGGGTTTGAACATGACACATGGGGGGAAACTAGGGTTTTGAAATGGTTTAGAAGGGGTTAGGGTTTCATAGGATTGGGGGTAGGGTTTGAGCTTTTCTTGCAAATGAGATTAATGAAAATGACATGTTAACATATGTAATTTAACTTTGGGAAAATGAATGGAGGGACTAGGAAAAAGTTGCCTTGAAAAACAACAAACAGTCAAACATATGCATGCAAAACATCAAGTCAATTCAACCTATCTTCTATGGATTCTTGGCATAAAATCATCATCATAATCTTCTTTTGTAACCTCAACACCATCACACAACACGTGGAATAGGCATACCTTTAAAAATTTGAGTGAATTTGAGTGAATTTGAGCGTTTGGGAGAGTTTCAAGGCGGGCAGACTTTTTGGTCGCGCACGCCCTCAGAATGGTCGCGCCCCTTCGTTTGGTCGTGCCCGTGTTATTTAACACTGCGCTTTGGCCTCCGTTTGGTCGGGCGCACCCAGGTGGTCGCGCACCTGTCCAGAATGGTCGCGCACCACTTCTAACCTTGAAACTTGCAGAAACTTGCCCGAATTGCCTCCTTTTGCCTCTAACACAAATTTTTTGACTTTCAAATGCACAATAAGAGTGAATTGAGAGGGAAATTAGCTTTTATAGGGTCACTTTAAAAAAAATTTAACTTTAGAACCCACTTTCTAATGTTTTCAACTTGCTTTGCTTTTTAACACTGTTTAGAGTCTTTTTGTCCTGAAATGAGCTCTCTTGATGCGTTTGACTCCGTTCTTTTTGCAGGTTGACCGCCTGATGGACTGTAGTGAAGGAACCAGGGTTGTTGCCGGCACTTTTACAAATTTTTTAAAATTTCTTTATTTTTACAAATTCCTCATGACCTTGGATTTAAAAACAGGGTTTTTTAAATCCAAGGCATAAAGTGAGCTGTAGCTGAAGAAAATGATAATGAAACATATGTACAAAATTCCTTCCGGCTTGCTGGGCACTTGCTGACCATGACTCATTACCTTGAAATGATTTTGACTCAAAACCCTAGACCTAAGACCATGGGATCTCAAGACAAAAAATAAGAACAAGCATGACTCAATTACATTGTTGTATGACCTGATCCAACAAAGCCAAGAAGGGAACAAAGACCAGCTCCTCCATTCAGTGTTATGGCATGCCTAGCGGGATGCAAGACTGACACTGATGAGACACCTATAAATGCATATGCAAAGAGTTATTGATCACTGATGGAGGGCTCAAGACCGACACTAACACTTTTAACGAGCTGGAAGGCCAAAACTCGGCAAACTTTTCATACTTTACGAGTCAGTTGAAAAGAGCTCAAAGAAGACTCGTCTTTTGAGGAACGAGTGATAAACAGGGATAGCAGCAGATTCCAGGTACAGGTTGGAATTTTCCAATCACGGCAGTGTCACAAGGATGGCTAGGTGAAATCACTCTTCGCAGCTGTTCCTCAAAATGGGTAAACAATCATATGGAGGTGAATGATCGGCCAAATGACGGTGGAGGTGGCAGGTGCAAAACACAACCAAGGCTTTTTATGGCTGATAAATTTACGATCACAGCGGTTATTTACCGGGATAGGTTCATTTTTTATTTAAAAATGAGCTTAAACTCTGGAGGAAACATTGCTCACTGCTTTTATTTATTTTTTAACGAGCATGAAGACCGCGTTAAAACTGCTCGGATCTTGCGTTTATTTTTTAACGAGCATGAACTTTATGCTAAAACTGCTCGAAATACCAGTCATAAGATAAGAAATGTCCCCTGTGAGATCTCTATTTTTTAAGGAGTTTCATCTTCACTAAGCTTTACTCCATATCCTTTCTTTATGCAAGTTCGGAAACGACTAATCCAAAAAACAGATAAATAACCGCTCTTTGCTTGCACTCCAAAAGGTTTGCATGCCCCCAGGTATAAAATACAATTTCAAGGCTGCCTCTCCTCCTTCCCACCTCTGTTTTTCTTTGGGTGTTCACAGCTACTTGTCGTCTTGCCAGTCTAATGTTAACGATACTTGTCTTCTCATTATTTTTAACGGGTCTTACGCGATACTTGTCTTCTCGTCAGCCCAACTTTTAACAGATCTTTCGCAAGATCGCAAGAGAATAGCTACTTGTGACAAGAGAGCAGCTACTTGCGACAAGAGAAGAACACTACTCAAAGACAAAACATTTGTGTTATTGAGGGAGGCTTGCCTCTTTCTGGTTACCCAAAGATTGTTTCGTTAATCTTTCAAACAAAACATTTCCTCGGCACTGTCTACCGAAATAGACAAGGGTGAATGACTCTTGTCAAACACGTAACCTTGAAAAAAGAATCCTATCCTAGAACAACCCCTCTTCCATCCACGGACGGGGTACGGACTAGTCATATTCTCTCGCGGAAATTCTATCTTATACCCAAAGTTTTCTCTGCCCTAAGCAGACCAGGATGCATGCCCCCTGGGTTCCAGTCCCATCTTTCCGAATCACTCGCGCTCATCGGGAAGGAGGACTGAGGGTGGAGACATTTCTTGATTGAATAGACCATTCAGGGTTGGTATGTGACTATTTGCGATGCGTGATCCCGGAAATGAAAGTTGGTCTACGAGCTTGACCATTCTTCCTTCGTGTGGAAAACACATTACTCTAAAGAGTGAGGAGACTATTGCTCCCATGCAATATATATAGTCTCGTCCAAGGAGTAGGTTATAATCCAAGGGTCCTTGAACGACCATCACGTTCATTTGAACGGTCTTCCCTTTCAATGTAACAGGCACATTGGGGAGGATCCCTAATGGTCAACTGGTTCCTTTATCGAAACCCGAGAGATTCCTTATCTCAGGTAAAAGCGCCGGGGAACCCAGTGCTTTCCAAGCAATAGAGGAAAGGATACTCACAGATGCCCCTTCATCAATGATAGTGCCAGCCATTACCATTCTGTAAATTTGGACTATGATTCTGAATGGTATACTGGCTGGCAACCGGGGTCTGCCTAGTTGATTCCAATCAAAGGATACAACCAGGTTGCTTGGTGGTGGGACCGAATATACGGCCGGATATGACCCTGACGATGTTCCTTCCTGCAATAAAGGAATGGGCACATTGCCCTGATGCTCATCAGAGTCTATGTTGATGAAAAGAATCTGGATGGTGTCATCCTTATTCTCTTCGGTGAGGGTGTCATTTGAAGATGAATCTTCAGTGACGGTGTCATTTGACGATGAAACTTCTGAAGGAAGAACCGGGTCAACTGCTGTTTCGACCTTTGGACTTTCGTCCGGTCTGGATTCAGTAGGTTAATTTTCAATGACTGACGCTTCAGCTGACCACTTGAACGGGCCAGCTGTATTCTCAACCAACGAAGGACTTGGCACGAGTTTTTTGTATCCAGGAGGAAGTCTCAACGGTGAAACCGGACGATCTTCCAAAACTCTCTTCGCTTCGTCTAAGAAGGGACAACGGTGGATGGCGTGATCGCCTTCACACAGTCTGCAGGGGGATCTTGCTCCCCCTCTTTGCCTTGAACCTTCACTTTCGTTGGTTGACGGTAAGCATTCAACACGGCTATCAGAGGTTGATGCTCCCGAATTGTGCAACCGAGGGGACCAGTCCCTTAGTATCCGGGGAATACAGGGACAATCTCTATGGAAGTGGTCTCCTCTACATATGACACATGGTGATTTAGGCCCGGTCTGTGTTGTGTGTGGATTTTTGTCAGATGTCTTTTGCTTGCCCCCAGTCGCCTTGGGCTCCTTCTTCTTCTTCTCTCTCTTCTTCTTCTCCTTCTTCTCCATGGGAGCTTGGCTTTTGCCGGCTCTACCTTGCGAAGACGAAGGATTGGAGGAAGAGTTATAGGAAGTAGAAGGCTGGTGGGTAGCTCTAGACTGATCTAACTGTTGACTCGACTATTCAGGAACCATGGTGTTCTGAACTACATTGGTTGAGAACAGCCAAATTGGCAGGCCAATTGTCAGTCCTGGAAGCGACAATGTGGCCATGTGGGGCGCCCCAACTTCTCCCCAAGAGGAGAAAGGACTAGGATTTCCATCATGAGGAATTCCTTGGTTGGGGCGTTCCATGTTCTCAACCTATAGATCAACGCAGGAATAGGAGGTGATTATGTTCCGTTTAAAATAAATTTTATAATGACGCTTTAGACACAACTTGCTTTTTCACTTTTTAAGAGTCGAGAAAAAGCTAAAGATGACTCTAGTCTCCTTCGATGTTTTAACGAGCCCGAAGTGACAAATGCTCGGATGGACTTTTTCAGTTATAGAGTTTGAAAAAGGCCAAAAGAAACTACTCTAGAGATCTAGGCAAAGGGTGTGCCAAACTTTTCGCAAAACCACAGAATACGTTTTACGGTACGGGTGGTCGATCTTCGTGAATGTTGTGTTCACTGCATTGCGATCAGTAGGGCGGCCGACACGGCTTCCTATGGATAAAGGTTTTGTTCCTATAGGGGTCTCCCAATATATACGCGACGGTACGTGGGAGCACAATCCGTATTAGTGCCACCGACTCTCAGGAGGAATCACCCACCTTCTTTGAGATCGACAGTCACTATGTTTAACGACGCCAGAACACGTCTCTAGCTTAGACCTCTATGTGTTTGCGTTATGTTTCAAAGCGTTGTTATGTAAATTCAATTCATTTTAAGTTGATCTTGTTTAGCAGTTTGCCTTTATGGATCACCACGAGATGTATGATACAACTCCTAAATGCAGTCTAAGATGATAAGCAAGCTTTTCAATCTTTCAACTTTGAAAATCTTAACTACTGAGGGAAAAGAAAGACATCATCTTTTCACACAGATCATAGAGCACACACTAATGCACTTTTCCCTAAATCAACATGCAAACTATCAAAATGCACATGCACAATGCAGGTATTTCTTTTCTCTTCCTTAATGTTGATGTACTACAAAAAGAAAGTTGTTGTATAATTTTGAATTCAATTTCAAGTGAAAGCAAACAAGCTTTGTCCAAAATCAAAAGACACCTTAAGATTTACTTGTTTCGACACTAGAAATACATAAATTCAAACCATATGACGAAAGCAAAAGCTCAATCAGCTATGAACAACAAACAAACTAACTCTTAAGATCAAAATGACACTTATCACAGGTCTAGATCTAAGAGGCCACAGCAAGACTAGTTTACTTTCGTTATGGGAAACTGCAAATGATATAAGAAATACACAAAGAACAAATACAGTTTCTTTATACAACCGAGGCGGAATAGTGGCAAGGAAAGGTGGTTTCAGATAGGTACATTGACTGATAACAGGCTGCAAAAACAAGGATGAAAACAGGGCAATAAACAGCAGGGAACCCCAGTTGCACAAGGCAAAACTGGTTCAGCGCAGGTAGTACACTGTCAGTTTGACATTCAGCGCAGGTAGCCCCTTCGGGACCTGCGATGAAATGCAGACTGCCTTCACAATGCCTGCAATGAAGAGAGAAACTCTCGTTTCTCTTGGTTTCCGGGTTACAGATTGCTCAAAAATTCACATTTTTTGGCCAAATCAAAAGCTATCAATCAAGTACACACTAAAGGATGAAAAGGAGGATGAAAAGCTATCACTAAGAGCTGTTCAGAGTCCTTGTGGATCAGCTCTTCAAATCATAAACATGCCTAGAAACTGAGCTAGAGTAGCTGCCCTCTACTTTGCATTTGAAAGATCCAAATGCAGTTCGATTCGGTACTCCCTGTGTTTAGGAAATGAATAGCAAAAACACAAACAACCAACAAGATACGATCCCCAGCGGAGTCGCCAATTTGTTGTTGGGAAAAGTATCCAATACGGAATGACCCTATCCCACTCTAAGGGTGATAGTACCTCAGCAACAATCGAAGCAAAGCTATCTAAGATTTCTTCTTTATGAAAGTAAAATAGGAGAGAAAGAGATCCACTAACCGATGTCTTTCGCTAATGGTTGATCCAATCTTCTCTCCTTGCTGCTTGCTCCCAGCTCCTTGCTCTTTCACTGGCCCAGCTACACCAAGATCCTGCAAAATGACAAGAGAGGGAAACTACAAGAAGCATACATTCATAATTGATTCAAGGATTAGAATAAATCAAATACACAAGTATAACAATACACCATTGAGACACATGCATATAGAAGAACCTCAAACGCTTTATTAATGGAAGAAGTAAAGTTCAGGAAGTGATACAACCATAAAAGGCCCAATCCAGCATCACCTCCCAGCAGAAAGAAATCTCCTCTTCACCTCCTTCAAAGCAAATCACCCAATAGTTCTAAACTCAAACCAACAGCACTTCCTTACATTCACAAGATTCCAGCCTCCCTAGACCTCATGAGAGAGCTCTATATATAGGAGTTTTGGAGAAAGGATGAGTCAGCTTGAAGCTGGCATGAAGCTGACTAGTGTCCTCTCCCACTTCAGTTATTCTTCAGTTCTTGAGTCCACTTGGAGGTTCTTGCTTCCACTTGGAGATCTAGACCCTCTTACTCATCACCAGTCGAATTCCCAGATCCAAGTGTCATTTTGGAAGCTTCCTGGGCATTGACACCTTGAGGAATGACTGTGCCACATGTCCCAACTCGCCCAGCGCAAGTAGCCTTCTTTGCAGTTGGCATTCAGCGCAGGTAGACAGTGGAGCAGTTGACATTCAGCGCAGATGCTCAGTGGAGTAGTTGACATGATCCAGAATTAGCTTGTTTTTTAGTGTTTTCAGGTGGAGAACTGCCATTCAGTGTTGTGGTTTGCTGACCTTGTTCCTCTAGGGGTAGGAACAACATGTTTAGGGACTTTGGATCCCTTAGATTATGGACATTTCATGCTTCATGCTGTAAGGCACAAAAATGTCTATTACACATGTCTATCTGTGTCTCTCTTGTTTTATGCATTTTTTCTGTGTTTATATTTCTGCAATATTTTATGTGTCCCATTGCTCTGTAATATATAATTTTCTAACACAATCTTATTCCAACAAGGTCAATAATTGAATTTAGAATTATGAAAACAATTTTAAGTTGGAATCAACTCTCAGATTTACCTGTACTTGGTTTGTGCTTTATTTCTGCATAGGAAAACACCTAAGTAGCTATCTTGCACATACTTTGTTTCACATAATAGTTTACCTACCCTGGGTTGACAAAAAATGTTAATAAATATAGCCCGATATATTTGATGCATGAGAATTCAGCCCAACAATGTCATTATATTCTAGTAGACATAGGGGGTCTTGTGTTTGAAGGAATTTGGTTTCCGAAGAATTTAATTAATGTGAATATTTAGGCTTATGAGTGATTTTAATGAGAATAGGAATTAGTTAGATATTAAGAGGCATATTTGTGAATGTTCTCGAATGTACGAGAACATGAGAGGATTAGGATTAGTTAGGAAATAGTTTGAAGAAACTATTGAACAACTGAAAACTAACTGAGGAACAGTTCCTCAACTATAAAGAAACTGCTAATGATGTGTTGAAAAGAAAAATAGAGAAAGGTGGGAGAGGTTAGTTAGCTAGCCAGCCAGCTAGCCAGGGAGAGTGTGATTGTAAGCCTACAGGCAAGAGAGGAAGAGGCCACTAATATTGAAGATCAGGACTGAGAGACAGAGTCTCAATATGTAACCATTTGTTTTATATTTCAATACAGAGAATTCGATCCTGAGTGTAAGTGTGTGTGTTTGAGTATTGAATGATGTAATCATAGATATGCATAGTTTATGTATGCAGGCAGAGTCGAGGCAGAGCACAGTGGAGAAGATCGAGACAGAGGATTGAAATGGATCTTTGAATCCATTCGAAGGACCAAAGTAAAGTCCTGGAATGATAGTGGTTAAAGAAACCCATATAGGAAAGCTCAGGAGGGAGTTGCGCAGCAGGAGAGCAGAAGGATGAGAACTTTTTGAAGAAACCCGAGAACCACAGAAAACACTGAAAAACAACGTAAAATCTAAGTAAAAAGTAAGAACGGAGAAGTGAAGTATCGGTGCATAGCAGCCATTGGATCTTTAAGATCAATGGCTAGGATTAAGTCGCATTGGTGGAATCCTTTTGGAGATTTCGGAAAAGCCCTTTGAATCAGTGCAATCACGATCATGCGATTAAGTGTGGACCATCGGATCGAGATTCAGATCAACGGTCACGATCTAATCATTGATTGCTAATTGCAGAGGTCAAGCGCAGAGGGCAGTGGAATGCCAATGGGCGAAATGCCGATACGCCGACAGCGATAAGCGCCGATCAGCGATTGGAGATTGACTGATCGGTAATCGGAGTTTGGAGGAATAGCGCAAAGGATGAGGAGACCCGACAATCTTTATAGTCGCGGGTGTATAAAATTTGAGATCCGTTATATGTGTGTTCGGAGCAGATTTCCTAGGTGATGAGGCACATATGTAATGTGACCGCGGAAGAGCCGATACCTGATTGCGATAAAGGTGAAACCTTGAAAAACATGCAAAGGTTGTATAAAGGGTTAAAGGTGTGTTTTGCGTATAACTCCTTTGTAAATGGGTTATAAAGGAAAATAACGCCGTTGAAAGGTTTTGTGTGTAAATATATGTGTAACCAATGTTAAGAGGGGAAGGTTATATATATATATATATATATATATATATATATATATCTATATATATATATATATATATATATATATATATATATATATGGTTAAAGGGTTAGCAAAAGCTTAAAACTAAGGTTTTTAAGGGTTTTAAAGTCCCGATAGAAGGTTTAAGTGGGGTGATTGAGTTTCGATATAAAGGAACTGATGAATAGGGCCTTAACCATTGATAGCTGAAGATTTGACTCCTTAGAGAGTTAAATTCCTGGGGCAAATGTGATTATGCATTTGTATATGCATACTGTGGGTAAAGCAGGGGTAACCCTGCGTCAATATTACTTGACACCTTAATGTCATTATTACATTTTGGATATTTAGTGGAAAATAATCCCTTTTTTTAATGTTTCATAGTTCTGCAAATGAGACATTGACCACACTTAAGTTTGCTCAAAGAGAAAAATTCATTCAAAACAATGTATGTATTGAATATTTTTTCAATTTATAATACATGCTTTTTTTGTTATAATCATCTCATGCATTGTTTGATTTTGATTTAACCATCACATTTTGAATTGGTTGATATTATTAGGCCATTGTTAATGAGGATGCTTCTGGAGATGTTATGGCCTTAAACCATCTAATACAACAGTTGAAGGTCCAACTCAAATTTTTTTTATTATTGCATTTTTTATGTTCACATTGTATGTTGAAGATGGGAAAATTGTGTATGAACAATGTTTACAGGAGGAGTTAAAAGTTTTTAAATGTCAAAATGTTTCAAGATCTCTATCATTTCATTCTACAAGTTTTACAGAGACCAAATCTGGTACTAATAATGAAGTAACTCTATTGTTTCAAGTAACAATCAAGGTGTTGGGTGCAAGATTTGTGCATATTTTGGATACCTTTTTCCCCCTATCCGTGACCATTTCATCTTTGAGCCCATGGAATTTGCATCACAATTACCTTTTTCCCAGTTATAATTATTCATTTTTGTTATAAAATATTATTTTTCCATTTTTGTTGAATATGAATGAGGTGATATCCTTTTTGATGGCTAACCGAGCAAATTATGGAAAAAAGTCTCTATGGCTATGTTTCTTTCAGGTGATGCTTCCAAGACCATGGTTGAAGGATGAACAATGGATTTTGAGTACTTGTTGTTACACCCCGAGCGTTGTTGTTACACCTCAAACATTGTTGTTACACCTCAGGCATTGTTTTACACTGTGGGACATTGACTACTCCACAACCATCTAAGACTATGGGTACTATTCCAAAAGACAGCTATCGCGAAGATTTTATGATTTATGGACAGCTAAGGAATCAAGACAATTGTGATTTTGAGAAATGATGTAACAACAATAAGCCTTGTATTTAGAACTTGTTGTAATGATTTCTATTTTCTCTCGATATTGATCATCATGAGAATCATGAGATTCTCATGATTGATTTGGTTCTTATTTTAGACATGTCAATTTTATAAAGGGAACTCGGTTCCATGTAAACAACAACAAGTATCGTTATTTTTCTCCTGTAATTCACGATCCTTTCTTAATACAAGAGTAGCATTGTTGATGATTTCACAACTATGGTGTTGACGTTTTATTAATTCGTATTTCATCCCTGCGCCCTACTAGGGAGGAAGGGCCCTCCTATTTAGAAGGGATTGCAGTAGCAGTAGTAACATAGTGGTAGATCAATTATTGTTCTTTTCTGTAAGTGTGAAATTATTTATGTCATCATGTAAATTGCAGAATGGGTTTATTTCTGTTTCTAGATTTATGACATGTTGTCACATAGGATTGATTTGAACATAATACTTAGCCAGCTGGCTTAGTTAGTGGTGTGGTGTGTGGCGCACCTTTCCTTTAGTAACATGAAGTGTGGTTTCATCTCTGTATATTTTTTTTTTTTATTTATGCATGAGTGTTACTTTCTACAATTAAATTTAGCTACATTTTTTTTGCCTTTTAATTTTACTCTTGGCTGAAGTGTATCAACACAGACAATGCATACTCCTTTGAAATAAATAGACCTACCCTGGGTTGACAATTAATGGTTGTGATTCAGTCATATTCACAATTATTAAATCGTCTCAACATTTTGGCGTTGTTGTTAGGGAAGGCAGTTGACGATGAAATCAACTAAGTGTGTTTTGTTAGCAGAGTATTTCTAGTGCACAGGTTTTGGGCGGTAAGACAAGAGTTAAGAACATGCGCATCGCTCTAATATACCTGGGTGGTCTCACCCCTGTGGTCACTAGGACACTTAGGTTGTGAGAATTCTTTGATTCTTTATATGTACTCTTAACTTTATAGGTGTTGGGAAGTAAGACGAGAGGTAAGAACCTATGCATCGCTCTAATATACTTGAATGGGCTTACCAATGTATAAGATGAAAAACTTAGGGCTTGAATGAATACGCATAGGTTCCATGTGTAAAGTGTAGGAATAATAGAAATATCAAAATGAAACCACTCTAATAAATCACAGGAAAAACGGGTCATAAAAGAAATAAGAAGAGTGCAGATCTGGGGAGGAAAACATTTATTCATGAGTTGATCTCAAAAGCAGAAAAATAACAGGAAAATTCTCAAAGGGATGCAAGGAAAACTTGGCCACAAAGAGTTCTTACTCCCATAATAATAACATAAGCATCTGGTTCCTCTCTCTCTGCACCATATCATCCTAAAACTAGTGTAACCACTCCCAAAAGTAAGTATCCAAATCAGGCGCATCAGTGGAAGGCTAGTGATCAGGACTTTAGAACTGAGGGTCAAGGGGAAACTGGTGGGAACACTAAGAGCATGAGGCGGAAAATTATTCATTGACTTATCAATATCCTGATTCAGGAAGTGTAGCGGAACAGCTAGCCTCGAAGTAGCTTGAGCTATCAATTAACAAATCTTCACCCACAAGAGAGTCACCAAGACGGTCTGAGGAAGACCTGTCATAGCAAGGATCAGGAGGATACAAAATGGGGGATAAAAATGACAAAAACACTAAAACAGATGCCACGATCACCACCTTTGAGTTACCAATAGGGGATGTCAGAGGCAAGGCTCCCATGAAAAACATTCATTTGTCATCTCTTCCATCCTTTCAAGGGATGAATGTAGAAGACCCTGAAACCTTCTTGTTTGAATTTGAAGTCTTGTGCAGGAGCTATGATTATGTTTCAGATGCTCAGAATATGAAATTATTCCCTGCTACTCTAAAAGGAGCTGCATTGAAATGGTTCTTAGGATTAGGCTCTGCTACTATTCAAACTTGGAGCGACATGAAAGAAATTTTTTTATCTAAGTATGAGGGTTATTGCAAAACTAGGGACTTGAGGGATGAAATATTAAAAATGACGAAAAGGGGGAAGAAATATTGGAGCATTATGTGGAGCGATTCCATTACAATTTGCATAGATATAAACATAGCAAATTAGATAAAGAAATCTTGAAGACCATATTCATAAGGGGTATGAGAGATGACTACCTCAATCCCCTAAACCTACTAGGAAAAGGGGACATATCTCAGGAACCATTTACCAAGATAGTAAAGCTTTTTTTGAGATGATCTAGAGGGTCGTCGAAGGGGAGAAGCATGGTACGATATGCCTCTTCCCAGATACAAAAATCTGCAAACGGTGGTGTGACCAGGGTGGAAATCGGAAACTTGTTCGAGAATCTTAAAAATAATATTCTCAGTACCCTATCTGCTTAAATAACTACAACACAAGGGAAGAAAGCACAGAATGAGGCTAATGCAGCTTTAACCGTGTTCTATCCGGTATGCAAGGAAAAGCATTCCTGAAAGGAATGTAGGGTAAATAACATCGCCCTATGCAACATATGTTATCTAGAGCATTCCATAGGTCATTACCCAGAGCTTCCCAGATTGAAATTCGTGCCTAAAGAATCAAGTGAGGAGGTCCAGTCTTCCTACTTCATTGGATCCAGGAAACCATGGCAATCACGAACCCCAGGTATGCCTCAAGACTTCTCTTCTTTCAATCCAGGGAATAGTACACATAATGTTCAGCAGTTTCCATGGCAATACTCTGCCCCTCCTCTGGCACAATATCATTCACCTTGGAATCAATGGTCTTCCTCGTCACCTTTCCAATGCCCTCCATCATAGCCATATCCTTGGACTTAAAATTGGAGAGAAATTTCCCTAGGACTAGTTCCTCTTGCAATACCAGTAAAACAACAGTTGCAGTTACCACCTCTTAAAACACCTGTTGCTACACCGTCTATATGACCCCAATTACCTATGCAACCTAACCCAAACCCAAATAATAAGGTAGCCCAAAACATTGAACCTTCAACCACCTTTTAGACTTATTGTATCACTCCTGTCGGGTATTAAAATTAGTTAGAGTTAATAATGCTTAAGTTAATGATTGAAATCATGATTAGAAAGATTTGAGTTTTGAATTTATGAGCGAGTGTCATTAAATTGGTGTGAATTTGCTTATAAACTTATAAACTAATTTAATTTAGAGTTCTTTTCCATTAGATTCTTAAACCAATTTTTACCAAATAACTACAAATTTAGAAAGAGCATTTAGTTTGAAAGTGTAATTTATCTATTTGAATATGCAATCTTATTCCAACAAGGTAAATAATTGAATTTAGAATTATGAAAATAATTTTAAGCTAGAATCAACTCTAACATTTACTTGTACTTGGTTTGTGCTTTATTTTTGCATAGGAAAACACCTAGGTAGCCAGTTTGCACATATTGTGTTTCACCTCATAGTTTACCTACCCTGGGTTGACAAATAAATGTTAATAAATATAGCGCACTATATTACTTGAAATTATCGAATCATTGTTGGGGAGGTGTAAAAAATCGGTGGCTATGAATTTAGCTTATTTTTTTAGACATAGAAAACATTTGGCAATTCTCTTTACTATGCCTTAAAGTATTAAAAAATTTAATATGGGGGAGTAGGAATATAAGACAAGAGGTAATAACATGCGCCACCACCATAGTGTGCCCTACAAAGCCAATTATGTTAAATATTGTATGTAGAGGTTAATAGATAATACAGGTAGATTCATTCGAACACAAAGAGGTAGAGGAATAATTCCAACAAATTGAATTGAAAAAAATCCCCATGTACTAATATATGTGTAAAACAAGAACTATCAAGCAACAAAAAGATGTTAAAGAATTTGTTGGACAAAGAAGGGCTCATCACTACAAGGAATTTCTTGAATCCTTTGTTCAAATGTAAGAGTTATAACTAGAGATAGATTGGGTTCTTAAGAAGAGCAGAAAATCCATGAACAAATCCAGGAAGAATATCTAAAAGGCCTTACCAGTTATCCTTGCAAATATATAGAAGAAGCCCAAGAATCATGGACACTAACTAATGAAGAGAAAATGTTGGAACCTGAGATTAAAGAGTTTCTTGCTTGCTTGACACTAGATTATATCACTGAAAAGTATATTTCAAAAGATTTACTTTGCATGAAAAAGGAAGATATTGAACGAGGAAGCCAAGAAAATCAAGACTACATGGAACATTGGTTCCAAACAATCATCAGGCCACATAATTCTTCCATTCTTCAACAGTTATTGGCATTCAAATCAGGTGAGAAAATGATTCTTCAAATCCAAGTATTAAGTAAAGCATTATTTTTAGAACTGAATGTGAATACTTTAGAGACCCTCATCCATAGATGGATGCAATGGAAATATGCATACTTGAAGAAACTTTCCTATTTCAAGTAAAATGGGTTAGTATAAGGAAATAAATAAATAAACAAAAATAAACAAATAAATTCATTTAATTAATAGAACTCATTAAACTATGAGAGGAACATCTACCAAGCATAAGTTTATCTCTTTATCCAGTCTTGGTAGATTATCTATGGGAAAGGACCCCCCCTAGAGTTTTCTTTAAGTTTTTCAAAGTCTCTAAAATTGAAAACATCAGCGAGCATCAACCATATTGGGCCCAAGAAAGATCAACATGACAGTATTTGAGTCTTCTTTAAGTTTTTCAGAATCATTAAAACTGAAAACACCACTGAGCATGAACTAACCTAGGCTCGATAAAAATCCATGGGACAGTGGAAATTAGGTACAAATAATATTTTTATCTAAAAAAGATCTTATTTTCTAGTTTTTCTTCTAAAAATAAATGTCATTTTGTTCCCCCTATTCATCACTTCTATTGTTGTTTTGAAGATTTTATAAGTGTGTCATTTTCTCTAGCTTTAAAAGGGCATGACATTTAAGCACAATAGTTGTTTTCAAAGTTTTATAAGTATGCCCTTTTCTATCTTTTAAAAAAAAAGGCATTGCATAGAAACAATGTATAGTAGCCATCTCAATAGTCCTCTGTGCTTTTTTCATATTTGTGAATGTGATCCATGGATAGATTGGGTGAAGGATCTGTCTTAACCTTCTGTAATTCCAAAATTATCTTATAGTTTCAAATGCACCAAATGGCATCCTATTTCATTTGCATGAGGACATGCAAATCCTTAAGTGTGGGGGAGTGATTGTTGGGTGAATCTTCTTCTTGTTCGAAATCAACAACATCTAATCACAATAAGAAAATTGTTCTTACAAGAGTATTAAAAATTGAAGACTCAACAATAGAAATGATAAAATCAACATATACAAGAATTTCTCCATCTTTAGAAGGGCATGGCATTGAATCAAAACAGGTGATATATAGAAAATTCTTCTAAGTAAAGAGTGAATTTCCGTAATGACTTCCAAGGTTGGCATACTTTCACAACTCCATATGAAATTATGACACATTGGTTTTCTTTCTAGACCCATCAATATGGTTATGTGATGTTTATATCAAACTTAGTTGGCACACAGTCAGATCAAGCTCTTGGTGAAAGCTACAGTCAATTCTATTTTATTCATATACATAACATAAATTGATTTTCTAATATCTCATAAATCATAAATTGGATCACCATGAAATTTTGATAACAAATGCATCAAGGTATGTTGAATAAACACAAAAAATTTCAATCAATTCTGATTTATTATTTTCAAAAAATGGCCACTGTCACCTTCAACCAATTTTCATTTTTTGTAAGATATGTGCATCGAATGGCAGTGAAATTTGGTAGGGAAATGAACTATACTAAGGTGAATGAACACATAAAAATTCAATTCATATAGATTCATATTTTATAGAAAAAAATCAACCACTTTTCCCTGCAACCATTTTTCATTTTCTCAAAAAATGTGCATTTGTTGGCTGCAATTTTTTGCATGGATAAGAATATAAGTGATACCAACTACCTTGCAAAGTTTCATTGAAAACCAATTTTTGGTTTGAAAGATAATGGTAAAATAGGTTTCTAGATTCTTATAATAAAGTTTCCAAATTCATGTAGGTGGAAGTCGAGATTCCCGCAATAAAAGCTTCAAAAGCAAAGATCAGTTCAACATAGGTCAGTTTCAGTAAAATGAATCATTAATATATTCCTCCATGAAAGAGATTGATGGTGTCAACAAATCAATATTCAAATATTTCCAAAAAGGTAACATGGTATATGTTTAAATTATGTTTATTTATTAAAATTAGGAGATTTTTAAATAGTTGATTTTACGTGAAAAAAGTTGCTTGCCATGTAACATTTTCTTGAATTCCTAAATCATCATTACTTTGAGTGTTGAACTTAGACATATAATTTCATTTTTTATTTCTAACAAAATAATTATCCTTAATGCTTAAAACCAACAATTCAAGCATTTGAGGTAATAATTATCTATTTGACTAAATTTCATCATTTTGAATCCAATTACCCATTCTGATAATTATGATGTAATTTGATATTTGTACTTATGTTACAAATATCACAATCATTAAACCTAATGTCCTTTAAAACATGCCTCGCTCTATTTCACTACTATTTTGAAATCTATAAGCCAAAGAATCATGCTTTGTTCCCCTATATCACTACCAAAATTTGAGCTGAGATCTCTACGATATAGTCAACATGGTACACATGGGAGTGGTGCACAGTGAGCCAACCATAGAAGAGGATCATTCTAAACAGTGCCACCAATTTCAAGAGGAACATGGAATGTTTAAAGATCTATTGGTACATGAGGAAGGTCAACATATAGAAATAAAAGTGGAGCCCAAAAATCAACAGATAAATACCTTACTTTCTAAGTTAAATAAGAAATACAAAAAGATAAAGAAGTTGAAACAACAGGGTAGTAAAGGAAGAAAATGATAAACTAAAGGAGTAGTATGCCAAGAACAGAAAAAAGTGAAAATCACTATGGAAAACATACATAAACTTGTTTGTATAAAATAAATAATATCAAGTAGAACAAGAGGTTGACAATAATAATAAGAATTTTAAGAAAAAATAAGGTACCGATCTCCATCAAACACAAACTTAAATTTTCTTATTCAGGCAGTAGGAGTTGTATGAAGTGGCAAGTCTATATTTTTGACCAAAATTCAGGAGGAGATGAATTTTAGTTTTGATTGCATGAGGTCATGCAAAAACACCAATTTGGGGGAGATGTTGGGTACAAATTTTGGTACTTTTAACCACCTTATTCCAACCTTTTCTATCCTCAGTTTTGAACCAAAATTCTTCCCTTTTATCAATTTTGTGAGGATAATGGCATGAAAAGGTTAAAATAAAGGTAATTATCTTTCATAAGAAAAATATTCTCTTTTTAATCTATAAATATTTATTAGAAGCATTTATTCATGTACTAATTGCAAAACAACAATCTACAGGAATTCTTGTAATTACATAAAATTAGCAAAAGCAGAATTCTTGTAATTCTTCCAAGCTTTATGGGGTTCCACATCAATGAATCTAATCTTGAAACTTGGAATGCATTCAAAATTTTCATCTAATTGATAAATACTTATCTAGCCTCCTTGTAGATCATTGCAACCCTCAAGTCAATGACTAGTCAACATAGGGTGTCTACTCAACAATTCCTAGAGTCAATTCAGAAATTCTTGTAATCAGTTAGAAAAATCATCTGATTTGTCTTTGACCACTAGAATTTTAATATCGGGGCATGAGAATCAGGATTTAAAGTCAAAGAATAATAGGGAATATTATACAACACTACATCATATCCCTACTATCCATTTGAGATATTATATTTTCCTAAATAAGTTGAACTGAACCCCATTCTCGATCAAATTCAGTTCTATCATTTCAGATTGATGATTTATGTATAAATAAATCCTCATGGAGAGAGGAAGGAGTTATTCAATCATTATTTTTCAATGATTATTCTAGGAAAGGACTGTTATTTGTATTAAGGATTAAATCGTTTCTAATACAACACTTCTTTTGTGACATGGAGTCGCATTTTTTTTAAGCTTCTAAGTCATTTTCACAACATATTCCAGGAGGCCCCCCAATATGTTATGTCTATTTGATTTGAATTGATTTAGAAATGATTAATCATGTTTAAATTCACCCCATTAGTCATTTTCATCAATTAATACGCCATCTGTAAATTCTTGTAGTGATCCTGTAATTACACATAATTCCTTATAATTTTCCTGTAGTGATCAAGTAATCACATGGAACTTCTTGTAATTAATACTTTTTCTTCTTGTAGTAATAAAGCTTTGATGTCAGAACGTGGGTAAAAGACAATATTTATCATAAATTGATTACTATTGTGATTTAAAGATATTTATTAGAATTAGTTAGATTCAATAATGCTTAATTTAATGATTGAAATCATGATTAGAAAGATTTCAGTTTTGAATTTAAGATTGATTGTCATTAAATTGGTATGAACTTTCTTATAAAATTTGTAGGAATTTACAGGGTAAATTCCTCAGACGGAACACCAAAGGACACCGCTCACAAACAGATCACAGATCAATATACCAATATTTTTGACGTGGTTAAAACCCTCAAAGAGGGAAACAGTCCACGGCCTGAGCCAACGCGGCCACCTCAGGCAATTTATTAATAAAAGAATGAAAATTTACATAAGCTTCTCTCATGGACAGTTACCCTACAAATGACCCTCCATGCTCTTTAAATAGAGATCATGGACCAATCGGGTGTTAAGCCATGGATCAAGTGTCCGTAATACCGAGGAGAGAATGAACCGTCGGATCGCTACATATCATGACCGTCAGATTGTAAGTTACAAAATGTACATAGTAAAGAAACACACTTTACGTAACTCTATACTAGACCAAGTTATACTTAACTATTTCCTATGTGTCGGAATATCCTAACATCCCCCCTTAAGAACAACTTGGGATAGGATTAAAGGATTTACAAATATGACACAACAGGAGAAGGAAGGAGGCACTAGAGCCTATCCCCCCTTAGTGACAACTTCCTGAACTCCAACCATAAATTGAAGTTTAGTAAACTTCACCTCTGTGAGAGCCTTTGTAAAGATGTCTGCAACTTGATCATCTATAGAACAATATTGTACTTCAAGAACATGGTCGTGAATGAGCTTTCTGATGAAGTGCATGTGCAGTTCAATGTGTTTGTTGTGCTGATGTTGGACTGGATCTTTGCATAGTTGAATGGCACTTTGATTATCACACCAAAGTGTAGTCGGATGTTGCTGCTGAAAGCCAAACTCTGACAGGATCTGACGAAGCCACAAGGCTTCCTTACTAGCTTCTACGGCACCACGATACTCTGCTTCTGCTGAAGAAAAAGAAATGGCACCTTGTTTCTTGCAAGCCCATGTAATAGGTCCTGAACCAAGAGTGAACACATAACCTGCAGTAGACTTCCGATCATCAGGGTCACCAGCCCAGTCGGAATCAGTGAAACCAACCAATAGAGGAGCTGCTTCGGCACTATAATGAATCCCAAACTGAACTGTACCTCGAACATAACGAAGTATTCTTTTAGCTGCTTTCCAATGACTTTAATGTGGGTTTTGCATAAACCGAGCAACAAGGTCAACAACAAAGGAAAGGTCAGGACGAGTATGGGTTAGATACAAAAGTTTTCCTACAAGTTGATGGTATAAGGCAGCGTCAACTTCAGGAGAAGTACAAGTGACTGAAAGTTTGACTCCATATTGAAAGGGAGAAGGGGCTGGCTTACAGTCTTCCATGTGAAAATGGCGTAGAATATCACAGGCATACTTGGACTGGGAAAGGGAAATACCTTCCTTGGATTGCAAGACTTGAAGACCAAGAAAATAATGTAAGTGTCCTAAGTCTGTCATTTAAAACTTCCTTTTAAGGCTAGACTTCACATGGTTTATAAGGTTGGGATCACTACTAGTCAGGATAAGATCATCAACATAAAGAACAAGAATGATAAGAGACTTGCCCACTTTCTTGGTGTAGACAGTATTGTCAGAATGACACCTAGAAAAGCCAGTTTCTAAAAGAAAGTTATCCATTTTGGCATACCAAGCTCGAGGAGCTTGCTTGAGACCATAAAGGGATTTCTTAAGCCGACATACAATGCTGGAGTCTGTTTGTATAAAGCCAATAGGTTTTTCCATATAGATTTCTTCATGCAAGTCCCGATGCAAGAAGGCAGATTTAACATCCATCTGATGGACTTCCCATTTGAAAGAGGCAGCAAGGGAAAGAACAAGGTGGATAGAGTTCATTTTGGCAACAGGGGAGAAAGTTTCAGTGTAGTCAATGCCTTCAACTTGTGAAAAACCCTTAGCAACAAGACGAGCTTTATCTTTATCAACTTTCCCATCTAGTCCATACTTGGTTTTGTAAACCCATTTGCATCTAACAAGTTTTTGTCCCTTTGGTAGAGGAACAAGACCCCATGTATCATTTGCCAATAATGAATGATATTCTTCATTCATAGCTGCTTCCCAATCTGGATGGCCTGAAGCTTCTGCAAAGGTGTCAGGATCATAATGCACTGAGGGTTGAGCCAGTAAAGAAGAGGCTCTATCAAACTGAGAACGTGTACGTCGTTGATCTGTAGGATCACCAGCAAGATCACCTGCTGCATCCCGAGTAGCACGGACCCATTTTGGAAGCTGAGGAGCTGAAGGAGGATCTTGAGAAGGTGGGGGAGGATTGTCATCCTCGCTTTCATCATCTGAAGAGGAAATATTTTCAAAAGTAGAAGAGATAGGGAGAGGTGGCACATCTGCCGAACTAGGCTCGTAGGCCGATATATTTTCAGCAAACTTTACATCTCTTCTAATGATAAAATTTTTGGACTTAAGTGGAATAAGTCTATATCCTTTGACATCTTCAGAATATCCAACAAAAATACATTTTTCACTCTTAGGTTCTAAAGCTTTATGTTTCTCATCTGGAATATGGGCCCATGCTTCACTTCCAAAAACACGAAAGTGACTTACATCTGGTTTAATTGAGCTCCATGCTTCTTCTGGAGTGATATTATTTAAAACCTTAGAAGGAGTGCGATTTATTATGTAATTTGCACAGTTAATTGCTTCTGCCCAAAAATTAAGACCAAGTCCTTTAGATTGATGCATACAATTAGCCATTTCCTTTAAGGTGTGATTCTTCCTTTCAGCTACACCATTTTGTTGAGGAGTATATGGAACAATATGTTGCATTTGAATTCCATTCTCAGTGCAAAAGTTGATGAATTTGTTGTTAACATATTCTCCGCCATTATCAGATCTTAGATTAAGAATTTGATGTCCAGATTTTTTTTCAACAAAGGTCTTAAAGGCCAAGAACATGTTAAATACTTCACTCTTGAGTTTTAAGAAGTATACCCAAGTGCGTCTGGAGAAATCATCAATGAAAGTTAAGAAATACTTGTAGCCAGAGAATGAAACAACTGGAAGTGGACCACATAAATCACTATGCACAAGCTGTAAAGGGGCTGAGGCATGCCAAGAGGCACATTTTTCAAAACTATCCCGATGATGTTTTCCGAGTACACATCCGGAACAAACACCATCTCTGCAAGATACCATTGGAAGACCTGTCACCATATTTTCTTTACATAGATTCTGAAGGGAGCGATAGTTTAAGTGACCAAATCGCTCATGCCAAAGTTTGCTCACTTCATTGTTATGAGCAACAAATACCATGGGAAGATTTGATGACCCAAAGTTGTGAAACTTATACAACCTTGTAGAATCATCAGCAATGCTAGTAGCTAAATTCTATCTAGGATCTCTTAGGTCCTTAATTACAACATCATGAGGTGAAAATTCAACGATTTTACCTCACCTGAATGAGTTATCTGATATACAGATAGAAGGTTGCAGGATAAGTTTGGAACACATAATACATCATTAAATTGACCATTGTCTATATGAACAGTTCCAGTCCCTACAACACTAAGAGATTTATCATCACCAACATATATATTTTTGGTGTTACAATCATTTAAAGAAGAAAACATGGCTTTGTTTTTGGCCATGTGATAAGAAGCTCCAGAATCAATGAGCCACTCATGAGAATGAGAAGAAGAAGATACATTTAGTGCATAGCCAGACCAAGATGCTTGACAACCACATGCAGAAAGTGCTATTCCTGAAGATGAAGTTGAAGTTGAAGAGTGCTCCAAATGGATGTTATGCTTCTTCATTGCTGCTTCCAAGGCTTCCATCTTCTTAAAGAATTTGGATTCTAAGTGGCCATCTCGATTACAAAAGTTGCAATGTCTATCAGTCTTCTTCCCTTTGTTTTTATTTGTCTTATCATTTTGTTGAAATGATTTTTCATTTTGAGGCTGAAATTGCTTAGGACCCTTGTTTGGTTTAGGACCATTCCTTTTAGGATACAACTTCTTAGGATTCTTTGAATTTGGTTGCTGCTGGGCGGCTAACGCTTTCTTAGAAGAGTTTCCAAGATTAAGAAGACCAAGGTGTAAGAGTTTTTCTTGTTCTCTTATTAAAGAATCACAAAAGGAATCAAAGGAAGGTGACTTGTAGGCTTGTCCTTGAGAAATGAAGGCTTCTCTTGTAGAATGGAAGGTGGAAACAAACACAGAATAGGCTGGTCCCAACTTAGTAAGAATGGAATAGATAAGGTTACTATCTTCTTTCTTAACCTTAACACCTTCCAAGAGAAGTCTAAGGGTCTTGAACTTGGACAAAAAATATTCAATGCAAGAAAAATTATTGGGGTCCAATGTAAGCAACCCATTTTCGAGTTGATGGGCTTTAAGTTCATTTTTAATTCCAAAAACTTTAGTGATCTGTTTCATTGCCTCCTCAGGAGTATCAAGTTCTGCAATATGGAATCTAATATCTAGAGAAATAGACATCCCTATCAACCCTCATGCTTGATCTTGCATATTTTCCCATTTAGTTTCCTTATCTTCATCTTTCGGTTTGGTTTCTTGGCCTGAGGCTATTCTGTAGAGACCTTTACTTCTAAGTAAATCCACAATGTAGGACCACCATTGGAAGTAGTTGGTGCTGTCAAGAATAACTTGGCATGGACTTTCCATTTTAACAGAAATTGAATCTATAGATTCTAAAACTAAGTGTTACAATGGAAAGATCTTGAAAAATTAGGCTGGTTCAAAAAAAACGGATCTGAAAACGGCTTCTGGATGAAGAAGTTATGGCTTTTTGAAGAAAATTTGCGGGAATGTGCGGAAATGAATGATAATGTTATAAAAAAATCAGCCCCCTTTCCAAACTTAATCTAATTAGCTCAAAAAAAAGAAGACTTGAACTCAAGACCTCTACTCTCATAAAGTAGCTTTGGACCAAGTGAGCTAAACTAAAAGTTTAGTAACTTTTGGAAAAGAGGAAGGGTTTTTTTTTTTTTAGTCGATGAAGCTTTGGGCTGCGTGCTTACTTTGAGAAAGCTCTTTTTCCTTACAAAACAAAAAACACAAAACCCAACACGGACATACAAAAAAAATGAACCTTACGGCTCGAAGTTAGCTTTAGCTGGAAACTAAATATTTTCCTCAATGTTTCTGATTTTCTGAGATCACACTAAGGCGCGGCGGAAAAGAGCATACGCATGAGAAAAATCCTTCCTCTCTGTTTTTGATTTACCCAGATCGCACAGAGTCGCGGGGAAAATAGCATACGCAGACATGAAAGGTATAGATCCGGTGATAAAAAAGGAGCTAAATAAACCAAAATAATAGATAGAGAGAAAATAACTAGAAACTGCAAAAAAAACACTGTATACCTCCATATCATAAAAATGACGTACCTAGGGCTACCAAAAACCTTTTCGCATGAAACGAAAGGGGTTCCTCATAGGAACAGATGCTCCTAACACAACAGAGCAACCCTCTCGGCCTGAAAGCAGTCAGAAACAGTAGATCTAGGAAACGGTAGTCGGATGCAATTCTACCGACTTCAGATTTGGATCACCAACGGACGCGGCCCTCAAATAACTCTGATACCATGTAGGAATTTACAGGGTAAATTCCTCAGACAGAACACCAAAGGACATCGCTCACAAACAGATCACAGATCAATACACCAGTATTATTGACGTGGTTAAAACCCTCAAAGAGGGAAACAGTCCATGGCCTGAGCCAACGCGGCCACTTCAGGTAATTTATTAATAAAAGAATGAAAATTTACATAAGCTTCTCTCATGGACAATTACCCTACAAATGACCCTCCATGCTCTTTAAATAGAGATCATGGACCAATCGGGTGTTAAGCCACGGATCAAGTGTCGGTAATACCGAGGAGAGAATGAACCGTCGGATCACTACATATTGTGACCGTCGGATTGTAAGTTACAGAATGTACATAGTAAAGAAACACACTTTACCTAACTCTATACTAGACCAAGTTATACTTAACTATTTCCTATGTGTCGGAATATCCTAACAAAATTAGAACACTAATTTCATTTAGAGTTCTTTTTCATTACATTCTCAAACCAATTTTGACCAAATAACAATGATTTTAGAAAGAGCATTTAGTGTGAAAGTGTAATGTCTCTTTCTGAATATGCAATCTTATTCCAACAAGGTCAATAATTGAATTTAGAATTATGAAAACAATTTTAAGTTGGAATCAACTCTCAAGTTTACCTGTACTTGGTTTGTGCTTTATTTATGCATAGGAAAACACCTAAGTAGTTATCTTGCACATACGATGTTTCACATAATAGTTTACCTACCCTGGGTTGACAAAAATTGTTAATAAATATAGCCCACTATATTACTTGACACCTTAATGTCATTATTACATTTTGGATATTTAGTGGAAAATAATCCTTTTTTTAATGTTTCATAGTTCTGCAAATGAGACATTGACCACACTTAAGTTTGCTCAAAGAGAAAAATTCATTCAAAACAATGTATGTATTGAATATTTTTTCAATTTATAAATACATGCTTTTTTTGTTATAATCATCTCATGCATTGTTTGGTTTTGATTTAACCATCACATTTTGAATTGGTTGATATTATTAGGCCATTGTCAATGAGGATGCTTCTGGAGATGTTATGGCCTTAAAAGTCTAATACAACAGTTGAAGGTCCAACTCAAATTTTTTTTATTATTGCATTTTTTATGTTCACATTGTATGTTGAAGATGGGAAAATTGTGTATGAACAATGTTTATAGGAGGAGTTAAAAGTTTTTAAATGTCAAAATGTTTCAAGATCTCTATCATTTCATTCTACAAGTTTTACAGAGACCAAATCTGGTACTAATAATGAAGTATCTCTATTGTTTCTAGTAACAATCAAGGTGTTGGGTGCAGGATTTGTGCATATTTTGGATACCTTTTCCCCCTATCCTTGACCATTTCACCTTTGAGCCCATGGAATTTACATCACAATTACCTTTTTCCAAGTTATAATTATTCATTTTGTTATGACATATTATATTTCCATTTTTGTTAAATATGAATGAGGTGATATCCTTTTTGATGGCTAACTGAGGAAATTATGGACAAAAGTCTCTATGGATATGTTTCTTTCAGGTGATGCTTCCAAGACCATGGCTGAAGGATGAACAATGGATTCTAAGTACTTGTTGTTACACCTCGGGCGTTGTTGTTACACCTCAAACATTGTTGTTACACCTCAGGCATTGTTTTTACATCGTGGGACATTGACTACTCCACAACCGTCTAAAACTGTGGGTACTATTCCAAAGGACAGCTATTGTGAAGATTTTATGATTTATGGATGGCTACGGAATCAAGACAATTGTGATTTTGAGAAATGATGTAACAACAATAAGCCTTATATTTAGAACTTGTTGTAATGATTTCTATTTTCTCTCGATATTGATCATCATGAGAATCATGAGATTCTCATGACTGATCTGGTTCTTATTTTAGACATGTCAATTTTATAAAGGGAACTCAGTCCCATGTAAATAACAACAAGTATCGTTATTTTTCTCCTGTAATTCACGATCCTTTCTTAATACAAGAGTAGCGTTGTTGATGTTTTCACAACTATGGTGTTGATGTTTTATTAATTTGTCTTTCATCACTACGCCCTGCTAGGGAAGAAGGGCCCTCCTATTTAGAAGGGATTGCAGTAGTAGCAGTAACATAGTGGTAGATCAATTATTTTTCTTTTCTGTAAGTGTGAAATTATTTATGTCATCATGTAAATTGCAGAATGGGTTTATTTCTGTTTCCAGATTTATGACATGTTGTCACATAGGATTGATTTGAACATAATACTTAGCCAGCTGGTTTAGTTAGTGGTGTGGTGTGTGGCGCACCTTTCCTTTGGTAACATGAAGTGTAGTTTCATCTTTGTAGATTTTCTTTTTTGATTTTTGCATGAGTGTTGCATTCTCCAATTAAATTCAGCTACATTTTTTTTGCCTTTTAATTTTACTCTTGGCTGAAGTGTATCGACACAAACAATGCATACTCCTTTGAAATAAATAGACCTACCCTGGGTTGACAATTAATGGTTGTGATTCATTCATATTCACAGTGATTAAATTGGTTCAACATTTTGGCGTCGTTGCTGGGGAAGGCGGTTGACGATGCAATCAATTAAGTGTGTTTTGTTAGCAGAGTATTTCTAGTGCACAAGTGTTGGGTGGTAAGACAAGAGGTAAGAACCTGCGCATCGCTCTAATATACCTGGGTGAGCTCACCCCTGTGATCAC
The DNA here is from genome assembly GCA_031772625.1 of Pinus tabuliformis. NCBI lineage: Eukaryota > Viridiplantae > Streptophyta > Pinopsida > Pinales > Pinaceae > Pinus > Pinus tabuliformis. Next base: position 1,311,753,112 of record CM062809.1, read on the forward strand.
TAGGACACTTAGGTTGTGTGAATTCCTTGATTCTTTAGATGTACTCTTAGCTTTACAAGTGTTGGGCGATAAGACGAGAGGTAAGAACTTGCACATTGCTCTAATATACTTGAATGGGCTCACCACTGTATAAGATGAAAAACTTAGGGCTTGAATGAATACACATAGTTCCATGTGTAAAGTGTAGGAATAATAGAAATCTCAAAATGAAACCACTCTAATAAATCACAAGAAAAACGTGTCATAAAAGAAATAAGAAGAGCGCAGATCTGGGGAGGAAAACATTTATTCATGAGTTGATCTCAAAAGTAGGAAAATAATAGGCAAATTCTCAGAGGGACGCAAGGAAAACTTAGCCACAAAGAGTTCTTACTCCCATAATAAGAGCATAAGAATCTGGTTCCTCTGTCTCTGAACCATATCATCCTAAACTAGTGTAACCACTCCCAAACGTAAGTATCCAAATCAGGCACATCAGTGGAAGTCTAGTGATCAGGACTTTAGAACTAAGGGTCAAGGGGAAACCGGTGGGGAACACTAGGAGCATGAGGCAGAAAATTATTCATTGACTTATCAATATCTCGATTCGGGTAGTGCAACGAAACAGCCAGCCCCGAAGCAACTTAAGCTATCAATTAACAAATCTTCAGCCACAAGACAGTCACCAAGACGGTCTGAAGAAGACCTGTCATAACAAGGATCAGGAGGATCAAAAATGGGGGATAAAAATGACAAAAACACTAAAATGGATGCCACCATCACCACCTTTGAGTTTCCAATAGCTGATATTAGAGGTGAGGCTCCCATCTGTTAACACCCAGGTTGTTCCCTTTGACTCCCAAGGGAATACGGCCGGGGTAACCACTAACCAATCTTTGGATTACAGCTTCTAGCCAAACTGTAATCAGAGAGGGCTCTCTCTTTAAGGTTTGTCTCTGTTTTGAGAAGAATTTTAGGCTAGCTATGATGCTCAAGGTTTGTTTTTGGACTTGGTTGGGTGATGATTTCAATCAAGATATATATGTGCTCACTAGTATGTTCTAGGCCATTGGGCATGGAGTCAGTGGTCCTTTAGTAGTTTGGTGTGCTGTGTTGATACAGTAGTGATGCTGCAGAGCTGGATAAATGTCTGAGAAACAATGCTTTGAAACTGTGATTAAGTGTGATGTATACAGTTCATGAAAGGCAATTAAGAATCTTCCAATAAACTGATATGCAAAGGAAGTGAGAATATTATTTAGAAGCAGTGAAGAATTTCTAGACAACATTCACATTTATAGTATTAATGAAAAACATGAGCATTTAAGAATTCATGTCCATAGTTAATTCTGAAGAAAACGTTTACAACAATAAAAGATTGAGCACAGAGTGTAACCAAACATATCCTGCACTATCCCTTTTCTCTATTGCTAGATTTAGTGAAACATGAGCATTAGTTAATAACATAAGAAGACAAAACAGAGATTAAGAAAACTTATTATTCCATCAGACAGCACAAGAATTCTGCAACAGCACGCATGTCATCAGCAAGACATCAAATTTTCAGGAAATCACTGAGCTGGTCCAGCCCTTTGTATTAGATAATCTGAAAGTGTACAATACATTTGCCTCAGAGTGAAAATCACCAACCCCTTATGCGTTGCTAAGGGGGGTATATATACAAAATTTACATAAGAAAAATATCAAGGAAATGAGTTAATGGCTCATTGATGTTCTGCCAACTCCTGGAGCCTTGTAGCTGAGAAAGTTAATGCTGTAATAACTCTTCAGTGCTTTAGCTGTCCAAAATAGTCAGAAACTGTTGACTTGGTGGCTGTTGGAGTCGGTTGAGCGTACGCTGTCCAAAATTTACATATCTTCTTATCCTTTGGGCTAGCTGTCGTTCTCCATGTGCTTAGTCACCTTTCAGCTACCTTAAATGCTAACTTTATTCTGCTATTTGTCTTCTATTGAGTTGGAGCTGGCAATGACCGAGCAACTGGAGCTATCGTGGCAGAATTTGAAGCATTTCCTGCCACCAATCCTCCTTGGGCAGCTGATGTCTTCTAATTTTTACTAGAGTTTCATCGGCTTCTGTATATCTGTAAAAATTTGGAGGAATTTCAAAAAGGTGCTTTACCTCATTTTCAATAAAAAACAAGCCTTCAAGTTTATTGTATAAGCTTTGTCCTGTTGGAGGCCCTGCTTCCTCAGAAGTACTGCCAAATGCAGTGATTTGATTTTCAATGTAAGTTGCCATTCTGTTGGCATACTGCTCTCTGGAGATCAGTCTTCCTGCACCGCTTAGTAGGCTGGGCAGTCCTTTTGCTTGCAGTGCTGCCATTTTGTGTTGGTATTCATCCACCTCTTCCTGTATTTCATAGCACTTTCTCTCCACAGTTTGTACATAATTCTTGAGAGTGAGTACCTTCCTAGCTGTGAGGACAGCCTCTGTTCTGTTGACTATGCCAACGGCTGCCAGTTCCTCCTGTTCCTGCCTGTTCAAAAAATCTATCATTCTATTGGCCTGGTCAGGCCTGTTTCCCAGCGCTGTCTTGGCCCTTTGAATCTCTGTCTGTGCCTGGCCGATTAAATCCATCTGCTCATGTATGGTTTTAATTGACTTCCATTGCTTAGTGATGGATTGGTCAATTTTGGCCCATAGAATCCTTTTTATTTGAGCCATGGTGCTTTCCAGATTCAGCTCTTTCTCCAAGGCCTTTATCTTTTCCTTTAGGGCCTTTATTTCTCTGCCTTGTTCTGCCACAATTATTTTTGATTTATCATACTTGGCATCTAATTCTGCCAATTTTTCCTTGGCCTGTTTTATTTCATTTGCCTGGAGCTCCATTTCTTTAACGGCCTTAGTCAATTCTTCCACGCTTGTGCTGGAATCTGGAGCTGTTGTTGTTGCTGCTGCTTCTGTTGTGGGGGCCACTGCTGCCTCTGTAGTTGTTGCAGTGGTTGAAGTAGTTGGAGGAGCTTGGGATGTAGATTCTCCCTGTTTATCTTGTAATGCCCCTTCAAGCTCTTTCTCCAAATCGAGGACCTTCTGGTTTAGCTGCATTATGAGGTCCAGTTGCTCATCAGCCTACTTTTCCTTTTGTAGCTCTGCTGTTTGAGGGTGCTCTCTGGGTAGCAGCTTTAACCTCTTCTTTAACGCATTGAGGTCATCCTCCTTTTTCTTCATAAGGGCCCTTACACCCTTAGGATCCTTAGGATCATGTCCTAGGTCGATGATAATGTCCTCAAGTGATTTTATTCTGTTGTCTTTGGCTAGGGAGGACATTCTTTCAAAATCCAACTGAGTGTTGGTATTTTTTAGTGACTCTTTCAGCTCATGGGCCATGGTTTCCCTGTCTACCAAGGTTGCATAGACCATTTCTCCAGTCTGCTTGTGGAGTTCAATTTGGTCCATGGGATGGATGTCTTTGGCTAGGACCTCCACCCTTGTCTTCACATAATCTGCCGCTGATTTTGGATTGGGCACTGTAGGTTTGAAATGGCTGAGGAGAAATTTCTCCTCTTGAATGTCATATACAGACATTAGCCTTTCTTTCTGAGCTGGTGTAGCATTTAGAAATTGCTTGTAGATTTCCACCCTCAGCAAGTCATTATGTGCCTTAATTTGCTTGAAAGAAGCCTTAGTACTTTTGGGCTTCTTGCTCTGCTGAGAGGAGGAGGACACCTCCAAACCCAGTTGTAATCCTTGCTCCTGCTGAAAGGAGCTTGTACCTGTATGCTAGCTGCCCTCGCTGTCTTTCCTTGAACTGTCAAGGATTTCTTCAGTGATGTCTTCTACCTCTGGGGAGTCAGCCCTTGGCCTTTTGGTCTGGGGTTGTTGGGAGAATTCACTAGCAGGAGTGGACTCTTCTCTGTCTCTTTTCGTACCCCTCTCCTCTTGTGCTGGGGTTTGCAAAATTGGAGCTGTTTGTTGCTCCGTTTGTGGAGGGGGAGTCTGCTCTTGTTGCTGCTCTGGTTGCTGCCCTGGTTGCTGCTCACTTTGCTGCTCACTTGAAGGGGCAGGCTTTTCTTTCACGGTTTCTTCTTCAGCACCCATTATTCCTTTCCCTTTGTCTGTACATGGTGCTACTGTAGAAGGTGCCTGTGTGGCTGGTGCAGTCCTTGAGGTCGAGGTCCCTTCTCCTGCTGAATGCGGTCGTTTGAAGGATACCTGCTGCACAGAATCTAGGTCAAGAGTCTTTTCCAGTTCCTTGACATTCTTTAGCATTGTCTCTTCTTCAGTTAATTTTTCAATTAAAGTATCTTGCTGCCATTCTTGCTGGTTGGCATATTTTTCAATGTGTGGATATTTGCAATGCTTATAACATAGTAGCTTGTGCTTGACTCTTCTAGCAGTAATGAAGCCTTCAGGGTCATAAGGGACCCACCGGAAACTATGTGATAGCTTGTATTTGTCTTTGAGGATTAGGTCAGCATCTTCCCATCCTTCTTTTTTATTCATGATGAAGGGGCCCACCTGGTGCTTGAACTTGAGATGGGCTTTCTTTTTGGAGCTGTGAAAGTGAGTGAGGTGAGAGTGAATTAACTGCCTATAATACTCCAAGGCAAATATCCTTATAGGCACATATTTTGGGAGCTTGTATGGACAGAGCTCAGAGCCATAGACTCTGATGACTATATGATCCTCATATAGGTACCAATCACCTATTTTGTAATTCTTGGAGAGCTGCAGGACTTTCTGTATTTCAGTTGATATTCTGGGAGGAGGGGACCTCATCAATAAGCAAGAGACAGGGTATACAAATTGGTCAATAAATTCACAATAGGAATAGGGTGAATTTTGGACTTTGTGATAGACAGATGTCCAGAAGATAACAGATCTTCTTTCCCCTTTATAATCCAGCTTTTTGATGTAGCATGGAAAAACCTCGGACTGATAGTACATGAAAAGGTGGTAGATATAGGATGAGTACTTGAAGACACCCTGTCTGTCTACTTTTCACAGCTGATCATGAATCTTGTTAGCTATGAACTTGGCAAAGTTATATTTGCACGCAGGGGGTTGGCCTGGGCTATAAGCAGCTAGCAATACCACCATTGTTTCATCCACATGCTCGCTGGTTCTGTATCCCAATACATAAGCAATCATGTCCAGCAATAGTCTGCCTACCTCAGTAAAATAGACATACAAGTAGGGAGGTGGCCCTATGGGCTGGCATTCAGGTCTCATAAATGTCCTGGTGATCTTCTGAATATCCTCACTGGTCATCTTGGCACTAGTGTCCAGCAGATAATTCATGGAAAATGGGAACAGCATCTCAGTTTGATCAAAGTAGAGCATCTTATTGATGGATTCAGGATTAATGTGAAAGAGGATGCTCCCAGATGGAGACTTAATAGCTCTTTGTTGCACATCATAGTTTTCAGCACATAGGCGAATAATCTCAGGAAAAACATTGACAGAGGGGAGACAGTAGTATGGCAGATTTGACTCCCATATCCCATATGTATCCTGACCATTCAGGTAGTCATTTCTTAATTGCCTGAAGGTCTGCAAAAAGTCCCTGTTACCCACAAAGTCTTCAATGAGGTAGTCCCTGTCAGCAAGAGGCAGGGTTCCAGGTCTTTATTTGGTGCATTTAAAGGAGCAACACTGAGGGCTGAGGGTGCAGGAGCAGCCATTGTGCAATCTGATTTTGAACAAGGTGAGTACAATGGTTTGCAAGGTTCCTCAGAGCTTAAGTGACAGGTTTGCTGTAGATAATGCTTGGAATTTTCTTCAAAGTGGGATAAGCAGGCTTGGCAGACTTGTCTCTGCTGTTTTTTGGTAAATTCACAGGGATTGTGAATTGGTCAAGATGATTGCAGAGGGTGTGCGGGCTTTAATTTGGTGACATGCAGACTTGAGCCTCCACCCGGCAAAAGGGAACAATGCCGGGCAACTCGGGGCTAAATATGTAAATTTCAAGCCGTGAATTATGGTTTGAATGTCAAATTCTAGGAGCTGGGGCAATGCAGGTTGATTTAATTGTAAATTCAGTAGTGGACAGTGTGCAATTTAGGATTAGACCGATGCTTATTGGAGAATTCGTTTAGAAATGGCATGCATAGGGGCGAAACAAGGAACTTGCGGTGAATACCTGGAAAAACAGCACTGAATGTCTTCGGGCCGAGCAGGGGGAGCTCACTGCAGCTGGATTGACAAGTGATGGCGGCCGCGACTTCGAATTTGATGGCTCGGAGGCAATTTCGCGGTAAACGGGTCAGCAGTGGCTGCGTCCTTTTCGCTTGAAAATGACCACAAACGGCTAGTTTGGCTGTTTTTAACGACAAATTTGGGCAAAAAGGGTCATTGGCACTTTTTCCGCCAATGACGTCAGCATGATGTCATGGCGGGCCCGGGGTACGGAGGGTGACGTGGACGCTGAGCTGGAGGCCAGCGTGGACGGACACGGTGGCGGGCGGAGAACAGTGGCAGGGCGACGTGGAGGGCCACGGGGCGCCGGGGCGGGCGGAGGAGGCACGACGTCATGATGACGTGTGAGTGACGTGGTGCCGCAGGGGTGGTATTAGGGAGGTGGTAAGCGGTCTCCCCGCACCACCTTTGGCGATAGGCGGTATCGGGGAGGGGGGCTCCGAACAACCCCAGCGCATGCCACGCGTCCTGGGTACGGCCCCCATTACCGCCCTCTCCCCGGACGTTAAAGGGAGGCAGGTCGGGATCCGATATTGACCGCCCACCGTTAGATCTGGGGTGGCGGAAGATCAACGGTTGGCGGGCGCCGTAGTTTGTCATGCAACTATGGGTGGGGACCTGCCCGGCAATAAAATATTCACTTTAATATTTTGAGCGCGAAACTTTGGGTTTGAGAGTTTCTATGGGTTTTTTGAGTTTTTGAATTAATCTGTCGGGGGAATAAGGGTTATGTTTAGGTTTGAGTGAATGGAGAGGGGCTCTTTGATGAAATTATTTAGGAAAAGAGGGGGATGATGGATTGGGGGGAGGTTATTATTCCAACCAGAGGCTAGAGTAATCCCATGACAGGGTTGACCATAGTCCCAGGTGGACTAATGTCTCCCTTAAACAAATTTATTTAGCTATAGTGCTAACAAGGGGGGGATATTTATACATGTTTAGGGGTTTATACACCATGGTGTTAAAATAGTAGGGAAAAGGGGAACATGGGGATTTAGATAATAAGAAGTTAGGGGTTAATATGAAGGGGGGGAAGGGGGTGAGAGGGTGAAATACTATGTTTATATGAAAACAACTTAGTTTAGAGAGTAGATCAAAATAAAAAGAATTTTTAGACAAGAAATGTGGCTCTTAAAGAACCAAGAACCAACATAAGACCTTGAATTCTTTCATGAAGGCAACTGGTGTGGGGATGTTAGTAATGAATGTGAAGGGGGGGAAGCAGGAAGTTAGACATGCTCCTTTGCCTTGCTGCAACATGATGGAGAAGAGAAGCTTCTCTATGCCTTGATGTTTCTTTCATGTTAGACCAGCAAGATTCAGTTGAAATGAATGATATTTCTGCAACCCCATCTACCTACCCATCTACTTGCCTAGCATTTTTTGTTTCTTCATGGAGGGTGCACTTAGGCTTGCAGACCCTTATGTGCCTTTTTCTTTTGCTTTGGCTTTTCTTTTGATTTTCTATCTAAGGCTACCCTTATTGCTTCCAAGGCCCCAGATTAAACAGTTGGGAACCTTCTTTCCCTACCTAACTACTTTGTCTGCCAAGATTGAACTGTTTGGACAGACTTCTTTCTCTAATCTATAACAAAAAATTGAAACATGGCCTGACCCAGCTTAAGCTGTTGGATCACCCATTGGGAGATAGGGCAGCATCAACCAAATGTAAATGTGTGTCTTCCATCAGAATATGAGATCTTTGCATTCCCAAAGTAGATCATATTGGCACTTCCCATGCCAATCATGAAAAATGAAACCTATTGGTATAGGTAGCTAACAGTGGCTCCACTTGGGGATGGTTTTTCTTCTTGAAAGACCAAGAACAGCAGGTCAGAATGCCTTGGCTCTTGATCTGTTCTTACCAAAATTTGAAAATTCTCTCTTTGTACTTCAAAACTGGAGGCTATTACCTCTGTGGAATTCCTGGCATATATAGCCCCTTTATGCTTATTTGTAGTAGCTTCTCAAACTGAACTATTTATGTGCTGAAAGAAAATATATACAGCTGGTTATATACAGATGGGGAAACTCTGTTATATACATGGAAAGTAGTCGAAATAGTGCTTCAACATCCTGCCGTTTACAGGACCTTCACCTAAGTCAGTGCCATCCAAATTTTCCAGAAAATAAGTGTTATTTCCCTGTAGTGCTTGTATGACAAAAGGTCCTCTCCAAAGGGAGTCAAATTTTCCATGCTTACCCTTGTCTTCTCTTCTTGAATCCCACTTAAGCACTTTGTCCCCTATGAAGAAATCTTCAGCCTTAGTTCTTCTGTCAAAGGCTTTCTTCAGCTTTTCTTGTAGGATTTGAACTCTGCTATACACTTGATCTCTGGTTTGCTGCAGACATATTATCTGATTGATCCTTCTCTGTATGTCATTTGGCTCAGCTTGACTTTCTTGGAGTAACTTCATGACCGGTGCCCCTAGTGATGAAGGAAATTTGGCTTCTAGTCCATAAACTAACTCATATGGGTTGACCCCAATGGACCTCTTGGTTGTTAGTCTATCTGCCCATAAGGCATTCACAAGCTTCTTATGCCAATTCTTCTTATTTTCTTCCAACATCTTCTTTATGATGTTCACAAGGCTTTTATTTGATGATTCAGCTAGGCCATTTCCTTGGGGATAGTATGCAGTAGAATGGCCCAAGGTAATGTGAAATTTGTGGCAGAAATTCACCATCTTCTTAGATCTGAAAGCAGCAGCATTGTCTGTTATTATCTTATCAGGACAACCAAATCTAGAAAGGATATTGGTCTCAAGGAACTGAATGATAGTGGCATCGTTTGCTTGTCTACATGGGATGGCCTCAATCCATTTGGTGAAGTAGTCTGTGGCTGTGAGGATCCATTTATGTTGGCCTGAAGATGAGGGATGAATTTCCCCAATGAAATCCAAGCCCCACTGCTGAAACGGTCTCTCTGTTGCAATAGGCCTCAAAGGGAGTGGCAGTAACTTTCTCTTTCCCTCAAATATTTGACATTTGTGGCATGAGGTAGTAAATTTTTTAACATCAGAGAAGACAGTGGGCCAATAATAACCAGCCCTCAGTATCTTATCCACAGTGGACTTCCAATACAAGTGTCCACCACAATCACCTGCATGAAATTCTTCCATGATTTTGTTAGTCTCATTCTCAATTAAGCAGTTTAACAATATACCTTCATGGTTTTTCCAAAGCAAGTTGCCACCCATGACACAAAATTTTGAAGCTTTCATTTTTAGGAACCTACATTTAGTTCTGGACAATCCTGGGGGAGCACACAGGTTTTGTAACACATAACATATATCAGAATACCAAGGGGATTGTTCAAAGGCTACGTTGATCTTTGGAGTCGCCAGCTCCGGTTCACTGTCCAGTTGGTTAATGTCTAAGGCTTGAAAGTTTGCTTCTGTCATTAGTTTGGCCAAACCTTGCCCTTTTATCAGTTTTGTAGGTTTTATTTCAATATCAAATTCCAAGATGTTGGCAATCCATTTTCCTCTTCTGCCCTCTAAATTCTCTTGAGTAAGTATGTCTTTCACAATGGGACTTGGTACATAAGCTATAACATGGGAATATAGGATGTAAATCCTGAAGTCTTTGATGGCTTTGACCAAAGCATAAGCTTGTTTCTCCATGATTTGATATTTCAGAGGTGCATCTCTAAGAGCTCTACTAAAGAAAGCAATGGGTTTCTCATTTCCTTGGTCATCTTTCTGTAATAAGACAACAGCAATAGTATGCTGGGAGGCAAAAGAGAAAATAATGAATTCTCTATCAAATTGAGGGTTTGTTAAGACTGGTGTTTGGGTAAGGGCCAACTTTATGCCTTCAAAAGCTTGATTTGCTTCTACCGTCCATTTCACTTTTGAATCCTTCTTTAGCATGTTATTCAGTAATCTGATCAATTCTGCTAAGTTAGGGATAAACCTCCTTAAAAAGTTAATCTTTCCCAAGAAGGCTTGCAATTCTTTGATGTTTCTAGGGTGGGGCATTTGTAAGATAGCTTGTATCCTGTCTGGGTCAATTCTAATGCCATCCTTTGAAATGATATGCCCTAACAGCTTACCTTCTTCTAAACCAAACAGGGATTTCTTGGGATTTAAAGAAATTCCATACTTCCTACAGGTTATGAATATTTGCCTTAGATGTTTCAAATGTTCTTGGTCAGATTTTGAGAAAGGTGTGAGATCATCTAAATAAATGACAAGGAAGTCATGAATCTCTTTGGCAAAAGCAATATCCATTGCTCTTTGAAATGTAGCCCCTGCATTCTTCAATCCAAAAGTCATTTTTACATATTTGAAGGTTCCCCATGGGGTTGTAAATGTTGTTTTGTCCTGATCATCAGGATGAACTAGGATCTGGTTGAAACCTGAGAATCCATCCAGTAAAGAAATTCTTGAGGCCCCCACTACTCTTTGTAAGATGTGATCCATCTTGGGTAAGGGGTAATTATCTTTCAAGGACACTTGATTCAAGTTCCTTAGATCAACACAAAGCCTTATTTCACCAGTTTTCTTTCTGGTAGGAACCAAGTTTGAAATCCAATCTGAAAATCTAATTGGTGCTATGATGCCAGCCTTAAACATTTTCTGTACCTCTTGCTCCATTGCTGGGAGAAGCATAGGATTGATTCTCCTCAATTTTTGCTTAAAGGGTTTTTGATTTGGCTTGAGAGGGATAGTGTGTTGAATTACAGAGGTGTCATAGGATTTTAAATCCTCATAACTCCATGCAAAGACATCTTGGAATTCTTTAAAGAGGTCAATGTATTTAGGCTTTTGATCAGGTGGTAAAGATGCAGACAATTTAATTATCTTGGGTTGTTCTGCAGTTCCAATGTTACACTCTTCTATGGTAGTATTGAGGGGCTGCAATTTTGGCTTCCTGAGAATATCATTTGAGTCGAAAATGTCTTCCAAGGGAGTAAGGCATGTTGGGAGGAAGTTGTCTTTCAGTGGTATAATTTCAGCTTCATTATCAGCTATCTCCTCACAACTGATTTATTTAAGTTCTTGTAGATTTTCTTTGTTGAAAATGGTTGGATGTAACATTTGGTTTGCTGTTTTGGGTGAAATACTTGTTTGGTGCTGTTCACCTAGTGTTTGTGAATCACTTGCAGCCTCCATATCAATGTTTAGCCCTGAAAATTCTTGCTGCAAAGTCAAAAATTGATTTATATGGGTATCATCCTCAAACACTTGCCAGTCTTTGACATTGTTTGGGACAGAAGGTCTGTGTTTTACCTCGGCTGTAAAGCAATTCTGGGGTTCAAAAGGAAGTTTACAAGTGCTTGCAAATGTAGCCAAGCTATGGGCATGCAGGTTATGGGTTCTAGGAATTTTGGTAATTTGAAATTCAATGAAGGACTGTAGTAGTTCAGTAGCAGCAGATCTGTAAGATCTCATTCTTTTGTCATTGGTGACAAAATTACCCTTTACTTGTTGGATAACTAGGTCTGAGTCTCCTAGGATTGAAACCTTTATGGCTTGTAAGGATTTTACTAGCTTGAGGCCTAGTAAGAGAGCTTCATATTCTGCCATATTGTTGGTGCACCTGAAGTTTAACCTATAGGCTCGGCCTTCTGCATGACTGTTTTGTTTATTATGTATCCAAACCCCTGCTCCTACCCCTAATTTGTTGACTGACCCATCAAATTCAAGAAACCAGAGGACTTCTTGGTTAAGGGAAGAATTGTCAACTGTTGTGGGAGTTAGCATCAACAACTTGGAATCTTGGCTCACATTTGGTCTTTCTTCTTGAACTGCTTTGTTAATTGATTTCTCAATCATTATGTCTTGAACAGCAGTTTCTTCATTTATATGTTGATCTTGCTTGAGTGTTGGGTTTTCTTCATCATTTGTGGGACCTGTATTATCATTGAAGAGAATATAGGAGTCTATGTCAAAATGGACAGCATATATGGGAAAGTTTTGAGGTTTTTCTTCACTGCTGACCATGTATTTCATAAGTGACTCTCTGTATAACCTCTTGGGTTGACCAAAGACTGAGATGGTGGCATATGGCATGTCTAATTGTAGGGAACCTTGGAGTTTAGCTCCCCATGATCTTGATAAGAGCATCCCATATTTGGGTGGGATATCAGCAACTACAACATCCATTAGAATTGTTTTATTTGGGTACTGAACAAGGGACACACATAAGTCTTTTATCAAGCCTAAACACTTAAATTGGCTAGAGTCAAATGAGAATAGGTCCTTATATGGTCTTGTAATATCTAGATTCAATCTCTCCATGACTGATTTAGGCATCAGGTTGTGAGAGGCACCTGAGTCAAACATTGCATTGTGTAGTATCTTATCATGAACATGTAGGCTGACATAGAAAGGAAAGATCCCCGTGACTGCTGTCTTTCCATCAAATTCTGGACCGAAAAGCAATTCTGGGGTGTCATTCAATACATTGACATTAACTTTATTACGAGTAAGTTGTAGGGACTTCTTGATTTGTTGTTTATAAATGTCATTCTTGGCTAGTTCTGAGAGAGGGATAGCTACCTTCAATTTGCCAATTTCAGCTTCTAAGTCAAAAGGTCTTTCAGATTGGATCTTGGTGTTGTGGGTGACAGCCTTTTCCTTGTTCACTAGGTTTTCTTCTTGATTCTTATCTTGATCTTGAGGCTTTTCCTTCTTACTCATCTCTTGAGAAGCGTTACTTGGATTGGGCTGCAAGGGTGATGTAGCCATAGGCTGTTGTTTTGAAGGCAATGGTTCAGTGACTTCTTGAACGATTATTTCATTTGTAACTGAATCAGTTGTGTCATTTGGTTCTGTGACTATGGCTCTTTTGGGCTGCTGGCTATCCTTTGTTTTTTCAGGCTGTGTTACATTTATAGTTCTGCTTCTTAGCTTATATTGCTTATGAACTTCATAAACAGCTGTGTCATAGCCTTGTTTAAAGTCAAATGACTCACCTGACCTGGTTTGGAATTGCTGAATGTCATCATCCTTATGATCCTCTTGACTCAGAAAAACTTGCTGCTCATCATTCAGGCCCATCAGGTTAATGTGGGTGTCATCTGTTTGCTCATTCGAAGTGGATGCCTCAGTATAGTTTTCCTGAAAAGGAGGTCTTATGTCTGGATCAGAACCGGCCTTGCCAACGTTTGGGTTTTGATTTCTCCTAAAATTGGGATTCCTGATAGGGTTATTTTGTGGTGCTTCCCATGATGACTTTCTCTCAACTGATTCTACTCTATCCCCCAATCTCTTCATACCAATGAGTATTGCATCCAGTTTTTGATCAAAGGCTGAGGGTTCTTCTTTGAAGGTGGTTCCTTTTTCCAATCTTGCCCTGTTTCTTTTGGCAATCAGGTTAGCCTCTACTGTGACAGCAACCTTTTGGGCATCTTCAAGGGTTTCAGGAGCTCTTTCCTTCAACTGATATGCCATATCAGGGTCAAAACCATCCGGAAATTTGTACAATGCTAAATCAGGAGGAGGTCTTAAATTCTGTGGTATTGCGTTATATACATTGTTGAATCTTGCACAATACTCCAAAACGGTCTCTTGAGGACCTCGTTTGATTGTATCATATTCACCAAGTATGTGCAGGGGATCTTTCTTTTTCTCCCATCTGTTAGTAAAGGCTTGATAAAGCTCATCAGGGGTTGTGATGGTATTTATAGCCAGTGATCTAAACCAAGTTCTTACATCCCCTGTGAGGCTCTGAACAAAGATTCTCATTCTCACACTGTCATCATCTATTTCATAGTTCTCAAAATGGTCTTGCATCCTTCTGGCATGCTGAATTGCTGTGAAAGGGCCAGTGGAGTCAAAATATGAGATCTTGGATTGGTAGTCCTGGGGTAGAGCTGCAGCATTAGCAGGCAACTGCAGGGGTGCATATCTATTAGCCATATTTGCAGGATTTATAGGATTGACAGGGATAACTGGGATAGCATGAACGACTGGTACAACAGGGGTATTGGGAACGGTAGAAACTAGAGTGTTGGTCAAGGGAATATGTGCAGTGGATGGAGGTGTGAAAGGAGGGCTTTGAGATGTGGATGGTGAACTGGGGGAATCAAGGGTAGACCGAAATAGAACCTTGATTGGAGTTGGAACAGGGTTTGGATGAGCTGTCTCAGGACTTGAATCAGCAAGAGTTTCCTGTCCCTACTGCTTCCTAATGATCTTAGGGATTGTATTAGGATTTTCAAAAACAGTTGGAGGATTGGGGTCAGGATTTGACCTTGTATATCGTGGATTCTTCTTGGGAGCCAGCTTCTGAACTTGTTTTTGAGTTATGTTTTTTGGAATATTTTTGTGTCTACAAGGGCCAGACAAGATTTTGGAATGACTGTGTATATCTTAAAGCTAGCATGAAAATTGACTGAAGCAGCTTTAAGAAATATACAGGAATTAGAATATCCTGAGGAAGTCCCCAGTGGAGTCGCCAATTATGTTAACACCCAGGTTGTTCCCTTTGACTCCCAAGGGAATACGGCCGGGGTAACCACTAACCAATCTTTGGATTACAGCTTCTAGCCAAACTGTAATCAGAGAGGGCTCTCTCTTTAAGGTTTGTCTCTGTTTTGAGAAGAATTTTAGGCTAGCTATGATGCTCAAGGTTTGTTTTTGGACTTGGTTGGGTGATGATTTCAATCAAGATATATATGTGCTCACTAGTATGTTCTAGGCCATTGGGCATGGAGTCAGTGGTCCTTTAGTAGTTTGGTGTGCTGTGTTGATACAGTAGTGATGCTGCAGAGCTGGATAAGTGTCTGAGAAACAATGCTTTGAAATTGTGATTAAGTGTGATGTATACAGTTCATGAAAGGCAGTTAAGAATCTTCCAATAAACTGATATGCAAAGGAAGTGAGAATATTATTTAGAAGCAGTGAAGAATTTCTAGACAACATTCACATTTATAGAATTAATGAAAAACATGAGCATTTAAGAATTCATGTCCATAGTTAATTCTGAAGAAAACATTTACAGCAATAAAAGATTGAGCACAGAGTGTAACCAAACATATCCTGCACTATCCCTTTTCTCTATTGCTAGATTTAGTGAAACATGAGCATTAGTTAATAACATAAGAAGACAAAACAGAGATTAAGAAAACTTATTATTCCATCAGACAGCACAAGAATTCTGCAACAGCACGCATGTCATCAGCAAGACATCAAATTTTCAGGAAATCACTGAGCTGGTCCAGCCCTTTGTATTAGATAATCTGAAAGTGTACAATACATTTGCCTCAGAGTGAAAATCACCAACCCCTTATGCGTTGCTAAGGGGGGTATATATACAAAATTTACATAAGAAAAATATCAAGGAAATGAGTTAATGGCTCATTGATGTTATGCCAACTCCTGGAGCCTTGTAGCTGAGAAAGTTAATGCTGCAATAACTCTTCAGTGCTTTAGCTGTCCAAAATAGTCAGAAACTGTTGACTTGGTGGCTGTTGGAGTCGGTTGAGGGTACGCTGTCCAAAATTTGCGTATCTTCTTATCCTTTGGGCTAGCTGTCGTTCTCCATGTGCTTAGTCACCTTTCAGCTGCCTTAAATGCTAACTTTATTCTGTTGTTTGTCTTCTAGTGAGTTGGAGCTGGCAATGACCGAGCAACTGGAGCTATCGTGGCAGAATTTGAAGCATTGCCTGCCACCAATCCTCCTTGGGCAGCTGATGTCTTCTAATTTTTACTAGAGTTTCATCGGCTTCTGTATATCTGTAAAAATTTGGAGGAATTTCAAAAAGGTGCTTTACCTCATTTTCAATAAAAAACAGGCCTTCAAGTTTATTGTATAAGCTCTGTCCTGTTGGAGGCCCTGTTTCCTCAGAAGTACTGCCAGATGCAGTGATTTGATTTTCAATGTAAGTTGCCATTCTGTTGGCATACTGCTCTCTGGAGATCAGTCTTCCTGCACCGCTTAGTAGGCTGGGCAGTCCTTTTGCTTGCAGTGCTGCCATTTTGTGTTGGTATTCATCCACCTCAGCCTGTATTTCATAGCACTTTCTCTCCACAGTTTGTACATAATTCCTGAGAGTGAGTACCTTCCTAGCTGTGAGGACAGCCTCTGTTCTGTTGACTATGCCAATGGCTGCCAGTTCCTCCTTTTCCTGCCTGTTCAAAAAGTCTATCATTCTATTGGCCTGGTCAGGCTTGTTTCCCAGTGTTGTCTTGGCCCTTTGAATCTCTGTCTGTGCCTGGCCGATTAAATCCATCTGCTCATGTATGGTTTTAATTGACTTCCATTGCTTAGTGATGGATTGGTCAATTTTGGCCCATAGAATCCTTTTTATTTGAGCCATGGTGCTTTCCAGATTCAGCTCTTTCTCCAAGGCCTTTATCTTTTCCTTTAGGGCCTTTATTTCTCTGCCTTGTTCTGCCACAGTTATTTTTGATTTATCATACTTGGCATCTAATTCTGCCAATTTTTCCTTGGCCTATTTTATTTCATTTGCCTGGAGCTCCATTTCTTTAATGCCCTTAGTCAATTCTTCCACGCTTGTGCTGGAATCTGGAGTTGTTGTTGTTGTTGTTGCTTCTGTTGTGGGGGCCACTGTTGCCTCTGTAGTTGTTGCAGTGGTTGAAGTAGTTGGAGGAGCTTGGGATGTAGATTCTCCCTGTTTATCTTGTAATGCCCCTTCAAGCTCTTTCTCCAAATCGAGGACCTTCTGGTTTAGCTGCATTATGAGGTCCAGTTGCTCATCAGCCTGCTTTTCCTTTTGTAGCTCTGTTGTTTGAGGGTGCTCTGTGGGTAGCAGCTTTAACCTCTTCTTTAACGCATTGAGGTCATCCTCCTTTTTCTTCATAAGGGCCCTTACACCCTTAGGATCCTTAGGATCATGTCCTAGGTCGATGATAATGTCCTCAAGTGATTTTATTCTGTTGTCTTTGGCTAGGGAGGACATTCTTTCAAAATCCAACTGAGTGTTGGTATTTTTTAGTGACTCTTTCAGCTCATGGGCCATGGTTGCCCTGTCTACCAAGGTTGCATAGACCATTTCTCCAGTCTGCTTGTGGAGTTCAATTTGGTCCATGGGATGGATGTCTTTGGCTAGGACCTCCACCCTTGTCTTCACATAATCTGCCGCTGATTTTGGATTGGGCACTGTAGGTTTGAAATGGCTGAGGAGCAATTTCTCCTCTTGAATGTCATATACAGACATTAGCCTTTCTTTCTGGGCTGGTGTAGCATTTAGAAATTGTTTGTAGACTTCCACCCTCAGCAAGTCATTCTGTGCCTTAATTTGCTTGAAAGAAGCCTTAGTACTTTTGGGCTTCTTGCTCTGCTGAGAGGAGGAGGACACCTCCAAACCAAGTTGTAATCCTTGCTCCTGCTGAAAGGAGCTTGTACCTGTATGCTGGCTGCCCTCCCTGTCTTTCCTTGAACTGTCAAGGATTTCTTCAGTGATGTCTTCTACCTCTGGGGAGTCAGCCCTTGGCCTTTTGGTCTGGGGTTGTTGGGAGGATCCACTAGCAGGAGTGGACTCTTCTCTGTCTCTTTTCGTACCCCTCTCCTCCTGTGCTGGGGTTTGCAAAATTGGAGCTGTTTGTGGCTCCGTTTGTGGAGGGGGAGTCTGCTCTTGTTGCTGCTCTGGTTGCTGCCCTGGTTGCTGCTCACTTGAAGGGGCAGGCTTTTCTTTCACGGTTTCTTCTTCAGCACCCATTATTCCTTTCCCTTTGTCTGTACCTGGTGCTGCTGTAGAAGGTGCCTGTGTGGCTGGTGCAGTCCTTGAGGCCGAGGTCCCTTCTCCTGCTGAGTGCGGTCGTTTGAAGGGTACCTGCTGCACAGAATCTAGGTCAAGAGTCTTTTCCAGTTCCTTGACATTCTTTAGCATTGTCTCTTCTTCAGTTAATTTTTCAATTAAAGTATCCTGCTGCCATTCTTGCTGGTTGGCATATTTTTCAATGTGTGGATATTTGCAATGCTTATAACCTAGTAGCCTGTACTTGACTCTTCTAGCAGTAATGAAGCCTTCAGGGTCATAAGGGACCCACCGGAAACTATGTGATAGCTTGTATTTGTCTTTGAGGATTAGGTCAGCATCTTCCCATCCTTCTTTTTTATTCATGATGAAGGGGCCCACCTGGTGCTTGAACTTGAGATGGGCTTTCTTTTTGGAGCTGTGAAAGTGAGTGAGGTCAGAGTGAATTAACTGGCTATAATACTCCAAGGCAAATATCCTCATAGGCACATATTTTGGGAGCCTGTATGGACAGAGCTCACAGCCATAGACTCTGATGACTGTATGATCCTCATATAGGTACCAATCACCTATTTTGTAATTCTTGGAGAGCTGCAGGACTTTCTGTATTTCAGTTGATATTCTGGGAGGAGGGGACCTCATCAATAAGCAAGAGACAGGGTATACAAATTGGTCAATAAATTCACAATAGGAATAGGGTGAATTTTGGACTTTGTGATAGACAGATGTCCAGAAGATAACAGATCTTCTTTCCCCTTTATAATCCAGCTTTTTGATGTAGCATGGAAAAACCTCGGACTGATAGTACATGAAAAGGTGGTAGATATAGGATGAGTACTTGAAGACACCCTGTCTGTCTACTTTGCACAGCTGATCATGAATCTTGTTAGCTATGAACTTGGCAAAGTTATATTTGCGGGCAGGGGGTTGGCCTGGGCTGTAAGCAGCTAGCAATACCAGCATTGTTTCATCCACATGCTCGCTGGTTCTGTATCCCAATACATAAGCAATCATGTCCAGCAATAGTCTGCCTACCTCAGTAAAATAGACATCCAAGTAGGGAGGTGGCCCTGTGGGCTGGCATTCAGGTCTCATAAATGTCCTGGTGATCTTCTGAATATCCTCACTGGTCATCTTGGCACCAGTGTCCAGCAGATAATTCATGGAAAATGGGAACAGCAGCTCAGTTTGATCAAAGTGGAGCATCTTATTGATGGATTCAGGATTAATGTGAAAGAGGATGCTCCCAGATGGAGACTTAATAGCTCTTTGCTGCACATCATAGTTTTCAGCACATAGGCGAATAATCTCAGGAAAAACATTGACAGAGGGGAGACAGTAGTATGGCAGATTTGACTCCCATATCCCATATGTATCCTGACCATTCAGGTAGTCATCTCTTAATTGCCTGAAGGTCTGCAAAAAGTCCCTGTTACCCACAAAGTCTTCAATGAGGTAGTCCCTGTCAGCAAGAGGCAAGGACTCCAGGTCTTTATTTGGTGCATTTAAAGGAGCAACACTGAGGGCTGAGGGTGCAGGAGCAGCCATTGTGCAATCTGATTTTGAACAAGGTGAGTGCAATGGCTTGCAAGGTTCCTCAGAGCTTAAGTGACAGGCTTGCTGTAGATAATGCTTGGAATTTTCTTCAAAGTGGGATAAGCAGGCTTGGCAGACTTGTCTCTGCTGTTTTTTGGTAAATTCACAGGGATTGTGAATTGGTCAGGATGATTGCAGAGGGTGTGCGGGCTTTAATTTGGTGACATGCAGACTTGAGCCTCCACCCGACAAAAGGGAACAATGCCGGGCAACTCGGGGCTAAATATGTAAATTTCAAGCCGTGAATTATGGTTTGAATGTCAAATTCTAGGAGTTGGGGCAATGCAGGTTGATTTAATTGTAAATTCAGTAGTGGACAGTGTGCAATTTAGGATTAGACCGATGCTTATTGGAGAATTCGTTTAGAAATGGCATGCATAGGGGCGAAACAAGGAACTTGCGGTGAATACCTGGAAAAACAGCACTAAATGTCTTCGGGCCGAGCCGGGGGAGCTCATTGCAGCTGGATTGAAAAGTGATGGCGGCCGCGACTTCGAATTTGATGGCTCGGAGGCAATTTTGCGGTAAACGAGTCAGCAGTGGCTGCGTCCTTTTCGCTTGAAAATGACCACAAACGGCTAGTTTGGCTGTTTTTAATGACAAATTTGGGCAAAAAGGGTCATTGGCGCTTTTTCCGCCAATGACGTCAGCATGACGTCATGGCGGGCCCGGGGTACGGAGGGTGACGTGGACGCTGAGCTGGAGGCCAGCGTGGACGGACACGGTGGCGGGCGGAGAACAGTGGCAGGGCGACGTGGAGGGCCACGGGGCGCCGGGGCGGGCGGAGGAGGCACGACGTCATGATGACGTGTGAGTGACGTGGTGCCGCAGGGGTGGTATTAGGGAGGTGGTAAGCGGTCTCCCCGCACCACCTTTGGTGATAGGCGGTATCGGGGAGGGGGGCTCCGAACAACCCCAGCGCATGCCACGCGTCCTGGGTACGGCCCCCAATACCGCCGTCTCCCCGGACGTTAAAGGGAGGCAGGTCGGGATCCGATATTGACCGCCCACCGTTAGATCTGGGGTGGCAGAAGATCAACGGTTGGCGGGCGCCGTAGATTGTCGTGCAGCTATGGGTGGGGACCCGCCCGGCAATAAAATATTCACTTTAATATTTTGGGCGCGGAACTTTGGGTTTGAGGGTTTCTATGGGTTTTTTGAGTTTTTGAATTAATCTGTCGGGGGAATAAGGGTTATGGTTAGGTTTGAGTGAAGGGAGAGGGGCTCTTTGATGAAATTCTTTAGGAAAAGAGGGGGATGATGGATTGGGGGGAGGTTATTATTCCAACCAGAGGCTAGAGTAATCCCATGACAGGGTTGACCATAGTCCCAGGTGGACTAATGTCTCCCTTAAACAAATTTATTTAGCTATAGTGCTAACAAGGGGGGGATATTTATACATGTTTAGGGGTTTATACACCATGGTGTTACAATAGTAGGGAAAAGGGGAACATAGGGGATTTAGATAATAAGAAGTTAGGGGTTAATATGAAGGGGGGGAAGGGGGTGAGAGGGTGAAACACTAAGTTTATATGAAAACAACTTAGTTTAGAGAGTAGATCAAAATAAAAAGAATTTTTAGACAAGAAATGTGGCTCTTAAAGAACCAAGAACCAACATAAGACCTTGAATTCTTTCATGAAGGCAACTGGTGTGGGGATGTTAGTAATGAATGTGAAGGGGGGGAAACAGGAAGTTAGACATGCTCCTTTGCCTTGCTGCAACATGATGGAGAAGAGAAGCTTCTCTATGCCTTGATGTTTCTTTCATGTTAGACCAGCAAGATTCAGTTGAAATGAATGATATTTCTGCAACCCCATCTACCTACCCATCTACTTGCCTAGCATTTTTTGTTTCTTCATGGAGGGTGCACTTAGGCTTGCAGACCCTTATGTGCCTTTTTCTTTTGCTTTGGCTTTTCTTTTGATTTTCTATCTAAGGCTACCCTTATTGCTTCCAAGGCCCCAGATTAAACAGTTGGGAACCTTCTTTCCCTACCTAACTACTTTTTCTGCCAAGATTGAATTGTTTGGACAGACTTCTTTCTCTAATCTATAACAAAAAATTGAAACATGGCCTGACCCAGCTTAAGCTATTGGATCACCCATTGGGTGATAGGGCAGCATCAACCAAATGTAAATGTGTGTCTTCCATCAGAATATGAGATCTTTGCATTCCCAAAGTAGATCATATTGGCACTTCCCATGCCAATCATGAAAAATGAAACCTATTGGTATAGGTAGCTAACACCATCAAAAACATTCATTTGTCATCTCTTCCATCCTTTCAAGGGATCACTGTAGAAGACCCTGAAACCTTCTTGTTTGAATTTGATGTCTTGTGCAGGAGCTATGATTATGTTTCAGATGCTCGGAATATGAAACTATTCCCTGCTACTCTAAAAGGAGCTGCATTGAAATGGTTCTTAGGATTAGGCTCAGCTACTATTCGAACATGGAGAGACATGAAAGAAACATTTTTATCTAAGTATGAGGATTATTACAGAACTAGGGACTTGAGGGAAGAAATATTAAAAATGACGCAAAAGGAAGAAGAAATCTTGGAGGATTATCTGGAGTGGTTCCATTATAATTTGCAGAGATATAAACATAGAGACTTAGATAAAGAAATCTTGAAGACCATATTCATAAGGGGTATGAGAGATGACTGCTTCGATACCTTGAACCTACTAGGAAAAGGTGACATATCTCAAGAACCATTTCCCGAGATAGTAAAGCTTTGTTTGAGATGATCTAGAGGATCATCGACTGCATCAGCGTCGTTCTGTGCTTTCTTCACTTGTGTTGTAGTTATTTGAGCAGATAGGGTACTTAGAAGATCAGTTTTAAGATTCTCGAACAAGTTTTCGTTTTCCACCCTGGTCACACCACAGTTTGTAGATTTTTGTATTCGGGAAGAGGCATATCGTACCATGCTTCTCCTATCTTAACAAATATAAACCAAAAGATTACAGATCTGGAAAATGTGGCTGAAAGTGCTGCAGAAACTTAGATTTCTCACTCAACTAAATTCCTCCTAGAAAGGTGGAAGTTTACTAGAAGCCCTAGGGGAGGCTAAATTCGACTTCAATGAATAAATCAGAGTGGATGAAGGCCTAAGCAAGATGAGATAGAGGTCAGACACCCAGCAAACAGAAAAACCTAGAAATAGATCTGAGAAAAACCCTAAAACGTAGAATTCGCAGGTACTGACCTGTTTTCTGTTGAAGTCACACTTTTTGGGCTGAAAGGTGCATTCCGAAGAACATATCACACTTTTTGGGCTGAAAACTGTGATTTTTGTTTCGAGGATCCTGGTATGCAAACGTAAAAAAAAAAGTGTCACCTTTGTCGCGGATGGTTCCTGTGACCTGCAGAAACGACCAGAAAGCTTGCGGAAGTTAGAAATTTATCAAATCTAGGGTTAAAAAACTAGGAAACATTCAGAGAATTGGAAAAAAAAAAAAAAAAAAACCTAAGTTGAAAACCAAAGGTCACCCAGGTTTCTGGATCTGAAGTATAAAACCCAATGGAGTCACCAATTTGTTGTAGTGTTTTCTTCTCAATGATGTACGAAAAGAACCCACTTAAGATTGTGGATGACAAACAATCTCAACAATGTAAATGTTGCTAAACATTGTAGATCTGCAGCTATTGACAGAAACAAAACCTGCCAAAATTTTGATCTATGCTACGATCATAGTTAAACAGCGAAAGAAAGAGTAATAACCCCAATTATCCAATGGAAACTAGATATGTAAAGAATAATTTTATAATAGCACCCGTGAAGAGAACAGATAAATGTTACCAGTCCCCCTCTATGGGATGGGTTCTTGGATATCCTCAAACATCTTCAGCTTCTGCAGAGTTTCTCTCCTCTATAATACATAAACCCAACAAAAATATGGTGTGCGAAAATGAAAATAATCAGTTACAACAGTGAGTGTAACAATGAAAATAATCAAAAGTGAATAATGAATGGAAAACCCTTCTATTTATAACAAAATATTGAGTTATCCTTGAATAATGAGCAATAATAAAATATTATTGATCCCATTCTTGGAATAACCACTTGGAATATTTTATTATATTTGTTTAGGAGGGAAAAAGTATTTAAACTTTTATTTATAAATAATAAATAAATAAATGAGTTATTTATCATCTCAATGAATTAGTTAAGGAATAATAAACAAATAAGGACTTATTTAATTATTCTTAAGGGATTTAGTCAAAGTTAACAAAGAATAATAATTAATTAGTGATTAATTAATTATTCGTAGAGAAAAATAAGAAAAATAATGATTTATCTGTTTATTTTTCATGATTGGGTCAAATTTGACAAGGAACAATAATAAAATAGTGGTTAAATTAATTATTCCTAGAAGAAAATCAAATAAATAATTATTTATTTTATTATTCTTCATGGGTTTAACTATAAATTACTTAATAAAGGTGTTTTATTAGGTAATTTCTCACAGTGAAAGCAATTTTACTACGTTAAAATTGGCTTTAAATGGTATACTTCGATCCATCTAGTAAATTAGGCTAGGCTAGATGATCAATTTTTTGGTGATAACAAATTTATTTTCAGTTGAATATGTAGGCATTGCTTCAACCCATTTGGTTAAGTAATCCACGACAGCGATAATATAACCATGCCCCTCGGTCGAACAAGGGTTACATGTCATAAAATCAATGCCCCATTTGGCAAAGGGACCAACAGTAATAACGGGGTGAAGGAGAGCAGGTGGGGTGCACATTTTCTGCTGATAAATCTAGCACTGGTGGCATTTGCGGATAACAAGAATGCAATCCTTAAAGATGGAGGGCTAGAAATAGCTAACGCGGAGGATCTTTTGAGTAGTGGCATAGCCAGAAAAATGACCACCACATGTGCCAGAATGGTAGTCATTTAAGACTCTTTCAGCCTCATCGAGAGTTAAACATCGACGAAGAACCGAATCAACACCAACGCGGTATAAAGTATCCCCAATGATGCAGTAAGGTTGGGATTGATGCCAAATGCGTCAGCAATCATCCTTGGACAACGCAGACTGGAAGGTAGAATTTTGGAGATGCACGATGATATCACCATACCAAGGATCAAGAGTGCCAATCAGAAAGAGAGTCTCATCAGGGAGCTTCTCATCAGCACCAATAGGAAGAGAAGTAGAGGGAAAATAGCAAATCAACTCAGTGAATACAAGTGATTTCTTCGATTTGGTAGTAGTGAACACCAAATCAAATTCTTGGAGGATGACAATCCACTTGGAATATTTTCCCCTAAGTAACTGACGAGTCAGAATATAAGTCATGGGGTTGCAATCAGAAATCACGGTTGTAGTGCAGAGGAAAATATAATGCCAAAAGTGTTGAACAACATGAATAACAACCAAAGCCAATTTCTTGACATAAGCATAACAGGTCTCAGCATCAAGGAGATTGTGACTAAGGTAATAAATGACATGTTCATGACCTTTGTCGTCACCTTGCACCAGGACCATAGCAATAGTGCTAGAAGTTGCAGCTAGATAGAGGAAATAATCACAATGATAGTTCGAAGGGTGCAATAAAGGGGCATTAATGAGCATAGCTTTCAAGCTATCAAAATAATTTTGGGTAGTCTCATCCCAATGAAATGGAGTTCATTTCTTAACCAATCGGGTGAACCCTGAAGCTATCTCAACATAGTTAGGCACAAAGCGACGAAGGAAATTCGCTTTCCCTTGTAGACTCTGTAATGGATGCAACGAAGAGGGACAATAGCCTTGACTTTAAGAGGATCAAGATGAATACCATCCTTCAGAACGATAAAATCGAGAAGTCGTCTGGACTCAATGCAGAAGACACACTTATGGGGGTTAAGCCGAAAGTTATAGTATCTACAACAAAGAAATATTTGTCGAAGGTGATCGGGATGGTCATGGTGCTTATGTGAATGAGCAGGAAGATCATCCAAATAATGTTGAACGATGTTTTTAATGTCATGAAAAGAATAAGACATTGCCCTTTGGAATCTAGCCCCAATATTATTAAGGCCAAAAGGGAGATTTTTATGTGTAAATGTCCCCCACGAACAGATAAAGGTGGTCTTGTGTTGATCAACGAGTACAATGTTTATCTGGTTATAGCCAGAAAAACCGTCCATAAAGGAGAAAACCTCACTCCCAGCACATTCATCTATAATCTGGTCTATAAAAGGAGTGGGATAATTGTCCTTAGGACATCGATGATTAATGTCATGGTAATCGACACAGACCCAAATGGTGCCTTGTTTCTTAGTCACCGGTATGATATTTGACACCCAATTTGTTAGAGGAATGGGATAAATAAATCCAGCTTTAATAATGTTTTCAACCTCTCCTTTGATGTCGGTCACTTTTCTTGGGTGCACAGGATGAATCCATTGATGAGCAGGCTTCGCATTAGGATAAGTCGGAATTTTGTGCACGACTATACTTGGGTCAATTCCAGGCATTTCTGAATACAAACATACAAAGCCATCTCAAAACTCTTGAAAAAGATGAGTATAAAGCTTGATCTCATCAGGAGAACAAGTTACCCCAATATGAACGTTTTCAATGATACCAGGCTTAACAGAAATGTCAATAGGCATCGTTTGGGTAATATTACCCATGTTCCCTTCCAACCAAACTTCATGGGTCATGATAGGCATATGAAGTGGTTGGGTCGGGAAACGAAAAGAGAGCTTCTCAAGACAGGTAGAAATGACTTCTTGGCCAGATAAGAATGAGAAAGGATGATGAGTATCATTCCATGGTGTTTCCTCAATAGACATAGTGCCGAAAGACTAGATGGGGTTCTGGTATAACAACGAGGCACTAGGAGTGCCCGAAACCAACTGAGCTAGAGAGGTATAACCATGTGGAAATAAGGACTCACTAAATTGAGGATAAACGCTAGATGGGATGCTTCCTGTACAAGGGAAACCTTTCAAAGGGAACTCATATGCCTACTCATCACCCACTTGAGGAGTGTGAGTAGCTAAAACTTCGACTGACTTGGAGAAGAGACTGGAATTTCGCCTTCTGACTCCATAGAAAACAACTGGCAACGAGCCGAAGATGAACGAGGAGACAACTCCAACGGAACACCAGGATGATCGTACGGACTATAAGGATGCTATGTAGATACCACAAAAGGGTCTGTAACTAGTCCTTGTGGACTATCAAAAGTCTGCGAACTCTCGGGAGTCTAGATAGGATTATCAGGGGATTTCGAGCCAAATTCGTAAGGTGACCTAGTATCTGACAGAGGCAGATGACAAGACAAAGGTTGAATACATAGCACAATTCCAAGTTCAACACCTTGTTCCTCAAGTGACTGCGGAAGTTCAAGGAAAGTTTCTCCAGATGACCTTCCAGATGGAGGAGAGGAAGAGGAACAAGGAGAACCTGATGGTGCAACCACAATGACTTTGTCTCAAATAAAAGAGAAGAGATATTAACTTCCAAGCTTTTAAAATATATTAGGGATATACTCACGATGTGGTCCAGAATTAAACTATCAAGATTGTGATGTAATCGTAGCCAAAAAAAATTAAGACACTGAAACAAACTGATGCCTTTTCATATTTTAAGAGTCGAGAAAAAGGAAAAGATGACTCTAGTCACTTTCAGTTTGAACAAGATCGAAAGAGTCAAAAAGACCAAAATGATTGCTCAGGATAATCTAGGCAAAAGGGATTACCAGGTAACTATGAACTGTAGAATACCTCTCGGTGAACTGAGAACTACGGGCAGTCAATCTCCCCGAATGTTGTGTTCGTTTTATCACGTTTACAAGGTGGCACACTCGACTTCCTGTGGATAAAGGATTGCAAACCTAGTGGGGTCTCCCTTTATATGCACGACATTACGGGGAGCACAAGTCCGTACTAGCATTGTCTAATGCCGAAGCAAACGACAACTGCTAGGTTTAAAGACGCCAGAACACGTCTCTAGCCTAGACCTCTAAATGTGAGTGTTTAGTTTCAAATGCGCCTTAGGTTAATTGAATATATTTTAAAAGTTTATCTTGAAATTCAATCTCATTTTTAGGCCCTATCGATGTCACCTGAAAAACTCTTATGTGAATCTATATGAGAAAAACCCTTTCAATTCGATGAATGCTTACACTAATTGAGAGAAGAGAAAACAATCAATGCAACAAAGAAGCAACTGAAAGTAAGATGACTCTTCACTACTTCGCTTTTCAAAACAAAATAATGAAAATTATTTCCACTTCCTACTCTTCCTATCAAATTCAAATCAACTAGTCCTTTTAATAGTAAAAGAAGTTCATTTCATTTCAAATGCTCAAGATGATGTAATTCTAGTTTTCAATGATGCTACTCAATGCAACATATCAATTAAACAAACTAGAATGATGTATTTTTTAAATGGAATGCTAAAATGAATCTTTCACATAAACATTTCAATGAATATTTCCAAACACCCAAACATCAATCAAATGCAAAGCCCAATATAAAAAAAAAAACTCCTTTCAAACCAAATGCAAAGGTTCAACTAAAACAAACTAAGCAATATGATCAATGCTTAGAAAAGAGATGTTCAACAAGACAAGAGAAAATGAAACTTTTTCACTTGTTCAATTGAAACCAAAGCAAGATAGATGCAAGGACTAAAAGACAAAATGCATGAAGGAGCAAACCAACAACTTGACGTGATGAGAAGAAAAACAAATGAATGGACAATGACCTAGATGCCCTAGGAACACAAACCATCCAAAAACTCAAAAAATCAAGTAAAGAAATCTTAAACCAATCAAGAAAACAAATCAAGCTAACAAATCATTCTATCTAGAGAGAATAAAGGAAAACAAGCCAAGAATCAGAATCTATGAGGGCAAGGCACACTAGAAATGATTTAAGAGAAACCCCAATTTTAACCTACAGGCATCAGTGTGACTGTATAACTAGAAACATGTGCCAGAAGGGGTCGTGGCGCAACTGTTCAAGAGGAACTCGTGGTGGTCGGTGCTACTGTTAGAAAATTAATAGCACTAATCAAGGGATTCAAATAAAAAGGAAAATTTCCACAAACCAAAACTAGACCTGTCACTCTAAATTCAAGAATCAAAGTAGTAGATGACCTTAATTACATATCACAAAAGAGAAAGAGTGAAATGATAAAAGTTGTCACAAATCATGAAATGAAAAAAAATCTAAAGAGGGATGGATCCCCAGTATGGTTGCCAATTTGTGGAGTAGGAAGATTCTCTCTGTGGACAGAGACAATCCCTCTAGCCTAGGGGAGAGGGTCTAGCCACAAACAAGACAATCTAATATAAGTTCCCTTAGATTGAGAATGGATAAGATCCTACCTCTTGTATTGCTAATCCTTGTTTGATGAAGTCCTTGTGTCTTTTCTCCAGCGATCAACTCCTTAATGTCAAGCAAGCACCTAAAACAAGTAGACAAGCAACAAAAGCACACATGATAGCATACAATATATTCAACCTACTTAAGAGGCTAAGGAGTCTTAAGCTACCAACTAACATATGCAATTGATATAGGAAACAAAATATCAGTTGTATTATTATGACAAAAAGGAAAGTACAACCTTCGCCTTAGCATTGCAAGTTTCCTTTGACGTGTCTAGGTTCCAGTACCATTGTTAGCATCTCATGATTCACCCTCAAATAATGGAAATTAAAGGCTTCTTCCTCTTTGCTCCAGACCAAACAAAACTACAAGTTTATTCTCCCTTTACAAACACAAACTAGAAGGCTAAGCCTCTCAAGAGTTGTCTTGGCTATCAAGATTTTGAAGATTATTCTAGCACTTTCATTAGATAGTTGAGGTTAGAAAAGGAGGAGTTTATATAGCTTGAGAGAGGGGAAATGGATCCTCTTATTATGGGAGAGGCCTTGTCACTTTTGTTTTGTTCCATCTTAATAGGGGAAAGAAGCCCAAACAGTCTCTCTTAGCTCTATCTCGACTTAACCATATACTAAACCTGGAAGCTTCGACTCCATTTTTTTAAACTTTCCAAAAGAGAGTCGGCATGGGTCATGAATGGATTACCAACACCATTCAGCCCTAGGCCCAGTGTTAGGCTCTGCAAATTGCCACAAGGAAGAAACTTAGTGATAGCGTCGGTCTTGAAAATTGAGTTTGAAGGAATATTCCTGGGAAATGATGTAAGAGGTAAATGTTCTGCAAATGAAGACGGATGTAAGGACATGTTCTTCATGACAATAAAACACATGAGGATCACTGTAGAGGTCCTCTGGGATTGAGGAATAGGGAGTACAGGGACAATGACAAAATGTTGTGTAACAAGAATAACCTCAATCAATGTTCATCAAGGCAACATATATTTTCATACATCAACTGACATATGTGAGAACCAAGCATATCATCATAAAGAAAGATAGGGAAAAGTAGCATCATTCCTTAACATCATCAACATGTGAATAAGGATGCCATGTCTCCAAGTATCATTTAGCAGATGTATTCATAAAACCTACAGTAACATCATTCTCTTGGCCCATTTTCTTTATGCAAGAAGAATTATTAGACCAACACCACTTCATCAATATGAAACTTAACTAATCATCCATAAAGACAACCCATAACCGTAGCAAAGCATGATGCATCATTCAAAAACTTAAACAACATGAGCATCATTAATATAAGCATCATTATGTAACAAGAAATTCTCAAGCAAACATAATGCCAACAATGCATTATTAGAAGCATAGCAAATGCTCCCCCTAAACCTATGCCAACTCTTCATTGTCAGATCTGATCATATCATCTCATATATCAGTAAGGAAATAAAATTATCTTCATCAATTAGTTATCCATCAAGGCATCAACAACTTATAAAAATCCAAAACCACTTCTAAATAGCATCAACAGAATGTAATCATCAATCATCAGAACAAGAAAACCAAATAATAATTTTCTGAAGCATATCAGAGCCTTTCCCAAGCCTACCCCACTGTTTCGTCATCATAGAAAAACATACGCGACTGTTCATCTTAGAACTCGTGTATATACTTGACTTGTCTTTATAGGATACACATATAAAAAGTAAAATACTAAAATTTTATAACCACAGCTCCCCCTAAGCCTGTTCTGTTTGTACCTTTTCACTGTTACTACACCAGATGCATTGTCAATAATATAAGAAACATGAATATCAAAACAATCATGGCAATCATCATCAAGATAAACCATATATTTTTCCCCCTGAGATTATACATCACTGATCTTGAGGACCTGATAATCATTTTTTTCTCTTATGAGGTCATGTACCTCTCATCACTTTTGCAGTCATTGTGAGAAGTATTCTTTTAAGAATAGTGGACTACAATGGGAACCTCTGAATCTAAATCTTCCTCATATCTGCGAGAATTTCGTTCTTCAAGCACATATAATTTGTCTAGTTTTATATATCCTCTTGCTATGAATTTTCCAGTTTCTTCATTCATAACCTTGCATTTGGTTGATGTAAACACAATTATATTTCCTTTATCTGCCATTTGACCTACACTTATAATATTCTACTTTAGCCCTTGAACTAATAAAGTATCAGTTTCTCCTCTATGTTTATTAATTCTAGATCTACCCTTTCCCAAAACTTTTGCTAGAGCATTATTTCCAAGAATAACCTTACCATATTGGTTTTTCTTGAGAGACTCCATCTTACTCTTATCTCCAGTCATGTGATGAGAGCATCCACTATCTATGTACCATTCATCTTCTTCTTCAAATGAGCAGAGAGCAAGACCACACCTTATCTGTTCTTCTTCTTTCTGCTTATTATGAGAAATGTTGGTGGATCCATCTTTTTCAAGTCTTTTGACATCAATATTCTTATCTGATTGCTTGCCATGTTGTCTGAGGTGATCCATAGATTTGTTCCTGCATTATTTTGCTACATGCCCAAACTTGTTACAAGTATAACATCTTATATGAGCAGAGGAATCATAATATTTCTGCTTCATATTTTTTCTATTGCAATCAATAGCTTTTTCACCAAATATATTGCAAGAAAAACAATATCCTTTAATGAAGCCTGAGTACGTGAAAGCTGATGATCTTCTATGAAGCGATTATTTACTTGTGATTGAAAAAGTCTACTTCTACAGTTAGCTGCAACACGTCCATAATTATGACATATAAAACATTCAACATTATTGATTAGAGGAGAGAATAGATTAGCATTAGGAGTAAATGATTTTCTTTGAAGATTCACTTTCCTTAATTTTTGATCAGGTTGACTTCCAAGCATTTCAGGTTTTGCATTATTCCCCTTTAAATTCCTTGCCTCAACTTGTGAACTAGATTCTCCTTTAATAGTTTAATGAAAACCAAGAACAGATTTGATGGTAGGAGATCTTTGACTACTCTGAATATCATCCGAAATCTTAGTACTATCTTGAAATCACAAATGTTTTTATTTTTCTTCTAGTTTACCTTTTAGGATGTTTACCTTAACCTCCATTCTTTGATATTGATTTTCCTTTTCTAGATACTGCTTCTTCATACCTTCTTCAACCCTTCTTCCTTCTTCCCTCTTCCACTTGCTCCTTTAATTTTAGAATTTCATCTTTCAACCCATTTTCTTGTTCTTCAAATTCTTGAAGTAGTTCTTCTTTATTCTTATCTAATTTTTCAAGATATGCTCTTATAGAGACGATCTAAGCTTCAAGACATTCAAAATATTGTTTAGATTCGACAACAACATTTTCTGATTTAATATGATCCTTGTTATCATATGCCTACAACTTATATTTAAGATTAACAATATTTTTCAAAGCAAGATCAAGTTTTGTTCTAAGATCAAAAAATTCTTCTAACCTATCTTCTTCTGAATCAACAATTTCATCTGACATAACAAAGGTTTTTTTTTTTATCATGTTCATTTGTTGACACATTGTTAGAGATAGGATTACCTAGTAGTTCCCTTGATGAGGAACCTTCCTTTGGGATTTCTTCTTGGATTTCTTGTAGCTTATCCCACACTTTCTTTTCAGTTGTATAATTCATAACCTTGTTTAATGTTGAATCGAGTATGCTACAAAATATGTAACTCAAAGCATTATTGTTCTTTTGCACTTCCTCGTCACATGGAGGAATCTTGGTGTAGCCATTGCATACTAGATACCAAACATCAAGATTCATTATATTAGACTTCATCTTCTCTTTCCATTGTTGATAATTATCTTTGCTTAGCATAGGCCCATTAGCATTGTCTATTTTTTATTACTTGCCTTGATATTTTGCTTCTAGAGGCATCATTTTTTAATCTATTTGATCTTCAGAGTGCTTACTTTCACTTTTACCCATGATTGCAAGTTCAGTTGTTTCACTATCATCACAACTATCATTATTGCATAGACAAGGAAATGAATTGCAATTAGAACAAAAACCCTTTCCTGATAACTCTACGTTACTGTCTTCTTCATTCTTGATTAATAGAAAGCAGGGTGCTCCCAAACTTGAATATTTGTTGACATATGTAACTGTCACTGCATTTGACATATCATTGTCAAAGGTTTCAATAAAAATGTCCTTTTCTTCTAGGTCATTAGACTCATTAATACCTCTATCTTCAAATGCCATAAGTAATTGACATTCTTGATCAGACTCGCCTTCTTTGCCATTTGAAAGACCATCATTATATTCATGTGTATAAACAATTCTCTTTTTTTCAAACTTTCTCATATTTATTTTTGCATCTTCTTTCCCTTTCTCATGATTTTCTCTAAAGGAACACTTAGCATCGTAATGAAAAACTCTACCACAAGCAAAACATTTGAAGGGAAGTTTACCTCTGAATCTTCCAGTACCCACTTGAAGTTTCTTTACGAAGTTTGCCTCTTCTTCTTCTGATACATAACTTGATTCTTCATTTTCTTTTCCTTTCACAGCAGCTTTGAATGTAGCTTCTCTGATATCTGAGGGACCCACTTTTCTCATTGCATAGGCTGTTAGAATCCCATGAAGTTGTACAATAATAATATTCTTCAAGTCCTGCATTTCTTCTATGCCAAAAATTTTTGAATCGAATTTAGGAGTTACCTGCATATACACTGGTATTAAGGCAAACCTGCATATACACTGTTTTGAATTACCAAACCAGCGTGTATACGCGCCTTTGCTATGCTGAACCTTCGTACAGATCTGTAAAAAATAATTTACCCTTTTCAACTATTCAGACATCAGTTATACCCAAATCATCAGATTTACGAATCAATTCATACGCCAAATATAATAGATCAAAATCACACAAAGATACTTCTCTTCAAGCCTTAAGATCTTGACCCATGAATAGAACTTATTCATCTTCTAGCGCTCTGGTTCCTCCTTGATTCAGATCAAGTTATGCACCTTAACCCAATCACCAATATTCTAGATCTTGCTCTTCATTAGATATTCAATTCTTGAGTGCCTTTGCCTAATGATCTCCTTCCCTTTTTATAGTCTTAGGCCATACTCAATACCATGGTCCAAAACTACTTAGAACCAATACCTGGGTCCAAATACCTGGGTTCATCACGTTAGACGAGATACCATGGTCCAAAACCATAGGTCCAAATACCAAGGAACAAAAACCAAGATTACCAAACTATACGCCCTTTTCTTTGCATGAAAGTGCGTGCATGTGCATACGCGCCTTTTGATCGGTGATCCCACGTGTATACACGGCTTGGTCAGCGGGAACCTTCGTATACCTTATTTTCTTTTATTCTAAGAGCCTATGAGCCCGAACTGTCATCTGAATGATTTTCCGAGTGAGTTGCCATCAAGGACAATACATGTGCCATAGTGCCAAACCTGTGTCATAATGCCAACAGCTTCCTAATAGAGCATTAACAACCTTTGCATTGGTCTCATATTTCTTCTTTTCTCTTCATCTGTGGGAATGGAGGATGGATATTGATAGTCTCCTTCATCGATTCCCCATACATCTATTCCAAGACACTGTAAGTAAGCTCTTGTTCTTACCTTCCAAAAAATTAGATTAGTTTTGTTAACAATGGTAGTCGGATAGATGTTGTCCCTTCTTGATTGCTCATCTTGATGAAACTTCCTTCAAGCGATAAAGATTCTTCTAAAGGACCTTATTTGATACCAATTTTTGGGAAAAATACTGAGAGGTGGTGGGGGGGATCATTATTTTAAAACTCACTTAAAATTTTATTTTCTTACTCATATTTCTGTAAACAACTTTACTGAAAGAAAAATGCATATTTACGCGACTGTTATGTAGACAACTAATGTATATCTAGTAAACTTACTTTGAAAATAATTCATCATATGTTTAAATTGAACCAATGTATCAGTACATCATTTAGCATTAATTAAACAGTAACGATGTGTAGTAAAAATAAAATAAACCATCACACATAAGCAATGCACATGAACACCTGGATTTTAGGTGGAAAACCAATGTGGGAAAAAACCCACCGATGTTTCCATCTCTTTCTTATTTTATTATTAAGAAAACTTCTTACAATCGTGTATAGGTGTAGACTCGTACTAGCACGCAGGCACCCACCTGCAGAAGGATACAACCTTCTCTCATTCTCCAACACCTACTAGAAGGGAGCTCCAACCCATGATCTCATTTACCAACACCCACCGAAAGGGAGCTCCAACCCCCTGATCTCGTTTACCAACACCCATCAAAAGGGATCTCCAACCCCATGATCTGATTTATCAGCTACTACGGGAAGGAAGCTTCGACTTCCTCACTCAAGGCTCCAACCCTCAACACCTTCGTGGACCACGCTTCATAAATTTTCACACTGGATCCACCTGTTACAAAACATCACAACTTGTAGACCACTTTTCATCAAATTTTCAGATTGGACCCGCTACCATCATTTAAGCCCAATCAAAACTTAAAATGGTCACTGCAACAAATCATTCAATCATTGAACCAATTGAGACCCAAATGAATCAACTTATTCTCAAACAACCAAGGCAGTTAGATCACTGTAACTAGAATATCAATATTGAAC
The DNA here is from genome assembly GCA_031772625.1 of Pinus tabuliformis. NCBI lineage: Eukaryota > Viridiplantae > Streptophyta > Pinopsida > Pinales > Pinaceae > Pinus > Pinus tabuliformis. Next base: position 1,311,788,525 of record CM062809.1, read on the forward strand.
ACAAATACTGCATCGTCTTACTGAACCAATTGAAAACCCTGATCAATAAAATGTCAAAATATATATGCCACTTGAATTTAGAAAAATTTCATGTATATGTGACTTCCTTGATGCATACCCACGTACAGATCACAAAACATTGAACCCTAAAAATAAATCATTGTCATTCTGAAATAAATTTTGAGTCACACACAGAACCACTGAATCATTCTAAAATAATCACAAAACCATCATTGATCTTCAATCACATACAACTATTAGCATCATCACTCTTCAACATATCAATTCTCAATCAATTCATCTTCAAACATCATTATTAAGCCCAGATCATCAAGTAAGACTTCATTGACAGAGAATAGAAACACAACAAGACTGATTAGAATGATCAAACATTTCTTTTAGCAAAACCCTAGCATATATACGCGCTTTGCTCAAAACATTTTCGCGTGTATACATGATTTTCAGGAATCAAACCCGTGTACAGATCTGAATCGATACGTGACTTACAAACATTAAACCTGTGCATGTACGTGTATTTCAGGTTATCATACTCGTGTACAGATCTATAATTATTGACACAAACCTTTGCTGCACAATAGAACTTCAGACATACCTATATCTCGACATACACAGAATAATCACACATCAAAACATTATTATCACAGATCAAATTAACCCATAAGAAAATTGTTCAATACGTAGTCATTTAAGATCTACTGGATTTGATCCATCATCAAATTCCCAGGTTCATACGTAATTTCAGACCAAACAAATCATTAATAACCTATTACATGCACACTTCCTTCAAATCTAAATATTCATGAAATATTCATTACTTGCACACCCAAGTAATTTGATCTTCATCTCCTTATATATCTTAGCCCTTATCCAATAACAAGGGTAAAAACAACACTAATGTCGATGGTATTCTTTGATGGGATCAAATAACCATTGTTGGGCTCAATACCATGGGTCAATACTATGGTAAAGGCCCTTGGTATTTAGAATAAAATGGTGCATAAACTACACCTTTTCTTATTCATACCTGCATATGTACGCGACTTTGCTTCACAGAACCCATGTATAGTTCTTCAAACCTCATCTTTATCATTCCTCTGTCTCTGAACTACTATGCCTTTGACCAAACTCTCTATCACATGTAGACACCTGATGTTTTCATATTCATTAAGTAGGTTTCCATCAAAAGACAAATCGTCAAGAAGGTTTCGATCAAGGACAACACATTAGTCATAATGTGAGCAAATTACCCTGATATTCAATTTTTGGAAGTCCTCAATGTTCTTTTCTATTGAACCCTTTCGTTTGAGATTTATCAATTGGCTAAAGAATGTGTTGCTCTTGGTATCCTCATAATGTGCAATCATTTCCTCTGTAAATTTTACCAAGTGACAAGTGGTTTACAAGAACAAATCCATGAATACTGTACAAACAAATTGGGTTCTAAATATAAAGTCGCAATGTGTACCTTTTGTGTGTGTTTCACATCATGGAGATCAAAATATTATTCCATTTGTAGTATCCATGTTACCAGATCCTTGCCATCAAACCTCCTCATATCGATTTTTGGAATGCTGTGGTTCTTAAAACCAATATTGGAGTCTCTAAAATCATAATTCATATTCCTTGTCCTCATCATGAGTTTCCTGGATTACCTTATCACCACTGGGAAGCCTTTCTTCTAGCAACTTTGTCAAACCTTCCTTCAACCCCTCTATATTGACATTCATCATTGCTTATGTTAGTGTCAGTCAGTTCTTCCTATCACCAGTGATGAAATATGCTCCTACAAGGTTTTTCTAGGTGTCTCAAAGTCAAATTTTAATAATTTCATTAGGTTTTCAGAATAAAATTTGGTCATTAGCTAGTGTGTCCAGGTCTATCATTTCTCCTTCAAAATTTTCATGTTCCAGTCACTGCCATCACTCAGTTGGATGTGCCATCATTGAAAAGGCCTCATTATCATCTCATTCATATCACCATGGTCTTCATTCAGCTCAATGTCACCATTAGGTCATTTGGGTTAGAGTCATCACACTGTCATGTCATTCATAAAACCAGCGAATGAAGGAGTAGTGATAGGGTCCTACTCAAAAGGTTTTGTTCCAAAGTGTAATTTATTCAAATGATGTAATAAGTTCAATGTTCTAAAGCCGCATATGAAAGTTCCAAAGTTACAAATTTTCCAAAAGCAGAGTGAAAATATATGGTGGGCCACCCTACCATTAAGAATTTATTTCTACAAGTTATAATAACCATCTCATTCTATTTCTCTCTTTCATATTCATTGCTAAAGAGATCTCATTCACCAACAAGTCATTTCCTCAGAAATTTCACAAGAAGAAATACTCCAAAAGGTCATCCAAATAGCTTCATTGTGTTTTCTTAGGATTTCGTTGCGCTTTCTAGAAATTCGCTATGTTTTCCAGGGTTTCGCTGCGTTTTCTCTCCACAAGGCCCTAAAACTTGATTTCAACAGTTTTCAACAGCAGTTCAAGTCTTCATATGCTTTCTACAAGTAAGTTTAAGTCTCTTCACCTCTCCATAGGTCTATTTCCCTTGTTTTCATATTGCAAAACCTCTATTACTCCCTACGCTGTGTTTTCACTGTTTTCTTAGTGGACTGTGTAGAAATTCCCTAGACCAGACCCTCTACCCATTTCCTCCCATTCCACTTCCCAAAGGTCCCTAACACCCCTACCCATCTCCCTAAATTTTCCTACCCTCTTTCCCCTTCCCTAAACCCTCCATCCTATCCCCTCATCCAAATCCCCTGTTTTTCTAATTAGGGTTTTACTTGCACACAATCAAGATGGAGGAAAGGAAATCCTATAACAAAGGAGGTCAAATCTTAATATATGACCCACTAAAAACTGAGGAGATGGTGCCTTCCCCACTTTCCAACCAGTTCTTTGATAATGTAGAGTGCTTAGGTTTTTGTGAGTTAGTTCGAAGGGCCAAATACCATGACAAATTGACTAGTTTGTTTGCCACTAATTTGAGGAGAGATAAGGTCACTATTGCAGGTGTTACTTTCACTATTTCAACTGAAATCATAGCAGAAGCCACAGGGATACCAAAAAACGGAGAAAAATGGTTTAAGAACTTAGATTTGGGTCTGCAAAACTATCAACCTTTCATCAAAGGCCACTACAAACACATCATTAAGAAGATTTTTCCCTTTGCACAACTCCTTGAGAAATGTTCTCCATTGATGAGGGTTATAATGAAAAACTTTATATGTGAAGGTAGATTCTCAAGATTGTACAAATACCATGTCATAATTCTCATGTATTTCATAGGGGTAAAGCCACTAAACCTACCCTACTACCTCTACAAAATTTTGGCTAAGATGGCAGAGAAGGTGCAACATAGATAGAGTGACCATGAAAAAATACTTTTTCACCATTCCCTCATCAAGATTATTGTATTGCATCATATTTCTCAAAAGAAAGTCACTTGGGAAACATTTATTCAGTCGAATGTCTTGTTGTCTTCTGTTGGTCAATCCACAAGCTCAAGTACATCATCAACACCACCTAAGCATGTGAAGAGTGGCTTATCTAGAAGACCTACAGTTGAGAGGATACCTAGGCCTGAAGTGACTCAAAAATATCATAAAGGAAGGAGGCTTGTGTTTACACCACATTGTGTGGAAGGGGCCAAGCTTACATCAGCAACATCAACAAAGCAGGGATCACAATCACAGTGTGAAGTGCCATTGCAAGATGAGGAACCATTTCATCTTGAAATTGTCATGGTTGACTTGAAGGTTAATGAGGAGCATAAGACAATGGAGAAGGTCATCATGGAGAAAGATGCTGAGATAGAAAATCTCAAGGACAATTTATCAAAGGAAAACTTCATGATTTCATTCCTAGAGCAGGAGAATCAATAATTGAAGGTAAAGAAGCTACTTTTGGAAAAGTATGAGGTTGATGTTGGTGTTATAGCTCCAAATCTCACTCCTATGGTTTGTGATGCTATACTTATGGCCTAGGGCAACCCCTCCTTCCAGACCTGGTCCTAAAATTTAAAAAACTGTGTTTTATCCCTTATACGCGACATTTCCCTGAGTTAAACGCGTGTATACGCGGGTCTATGTATACCCAACCCACGTGTATGTATTAAAACACTTAAAAAAATATAAAATTCCTCATTTTCTGGTGGAGATCGCGGGTTTTACCTGCTAATCACCTGTTAGTGCCCGTGGCCCAACTGTTCCCAATCAACTCCCAACTAAAAAACTACTTTGGGAGAGGTATAAAAAGACCTCAAAGGGAAGGCCAAGGGGAGGAGAGAAGAGAGAGAAAGGTTATTATGCTAAGAATTTTCCCTTGACCAGGCCTGAAGTCCCTTGTGCCTTCTGCACTTCCCCCGTTTTGTACTGGAAACATTTGTTTCCTTGTGTGTTGATGTTCATCCACCATTTATGACATCATGGAGAGATTCATGGAAGGAGTTTGTTAGAGGCTTGAGGCTGGAACGGATCCGGAAGGAAGCTTTGCTTGGAGCCTGCTGAAGGTGACTCAGGTGAAAATATTCCTTTTCTATGTACTTTATTTGTGTATAATAAAAGAAACACATGTCTTGGTTCCCGAAATGAATCTTCTTTATGTTAATGATATTCATGTTTAGAATTCATATGTAAATGGTTGTTTGGATTTCATAACTAACTACCTTTCTTTATAACATGAAGATGGTTTCTTTATAAGTTTTTGTCCACATACTGCTGTGTTCTTTGAATTGGTTGTTTTTCAAGACAAAAGAGAAAAAGGGAACTCCAAGAAGGGTTTGGACCCTAAGGGCCTTCTCAAACGTAGGACCAAAGGTATGTACCCTTATCATAGAATTTGCTTATAATAGCATAATGGCTGTATGAATGCATGTTTCTTTGAATAGACAACTTTCAGTCTGCTAGGGTTTCAACCCAAAAAGCCCTAGGGGAGCAATTCCCTCCAACAGAATTGGCGACTCCACTGGGGACAACACTCTTGTTGTTCCTAGTTTGGGTATTTTTCAAGCCAATCAGGGCTCAGCTGCCTTGTCTGCTTGCTGTTACTGTCTGGTCTGTTCTTGAACTTTAAGCTTTGCCAGTTTCTTCAGTTTGTTTTTTATTTTTCTTGAAGCTTTTCATATACGTTGTTTTTCTTAGTTACAGAGGTGTATGTACGCATGTTTCTTTAAGTGAACTTGCGTATACGCAGGTATCCTTAGTTACAGTAGCGTATACACGCATTCTATACATAAGTACAGTCGCGTATATCTTTCAATTTTCAAGATTTGTAAATCTTTGTGTCTCTGAAGGTTTTTCTGGTAGTTTGAGTCAGTCTAAAATAGTCACTTTCCAGTATCAGTCTTTGTTTTTACAGCAAGCATCTTGTTTCGAATTCTCTCTGATTATAAGGAGTATTGGTCTTGTTTTTTGTTGATTTCAAGCGTCATCGTTTTTTGCTAAAGCACGCAATATTTCTTGCTAGGAATCTTGGCTGCTCTGATTCATCAGGGTAGGAAGATTGATCTCAATCTTTGTGTTAACCTTGCTTTTGGTGACTTTTTGTTTGCTTGACAAAAATCGCTTTTTGTGACCATCCACTTCTTTGTTTCATGAAAGTTGTTGTTTGACACTTTCTTGGAATTTGTCTTTTTGATCTTTTTGGTTTTCATTGCCAAAGCTTTCATTGCTGCTTTTGATTGTTAAGAGTGATTTTAAACACATTTATTTTTGTTGAGTTTTCATCCATTGAGTGGTGTCGACTCGCAAAAGTGTTTGATTGCCTATTCTTCAATCACAAGTTTCAGTGTTGTTGAGAGCATTTTTTGAAAAGACTCTTTTTGTTGTTGGTTTTGAAGAAAATCTTTGTGAAAATCTTAGTTTTGCTTTCTTGAACTTGGTTTTCATTTGGTTTCCTTTTAGTGAGTGAAAGTGCTTTATGTTTGTCTTAGAACTTGTTTTTAGTGTTTAGACGAAATGAATTGTAGCATCTTATATTCCATCTAGACATTTTAAGTGGCAAGATAAAGATTGATAAGCAAGCAACTTTCATTTTTTGTTTTTAGAGTAGTTTTAAAATCTTGCATCCGCATATATTTGTTGCATTAGGATAGATTTGCATATCTTTTTAGGCATACATAGCTTTGTTAGCTTTCGTGAGTGTGAAGCGTGAATTAACGAAAAGAAAAGAAATTTTGTTTTATTAGAAGTTCCTCTAAACCCTATAAAAATTGCTCCTCATCGAAAAACGAAAAAGTGCATGTGCATGTAGTTAAGTTTTTATTAATTTCTTTTGCGTCAAAAAACACCACTAGTTTCACTTCCGTTACCTTGTGACTTAAAGAATAGCCTAATTTAAAATCAAGCGCTAACTAAAATTCACTAGAACCTTTTTGTTTTAGTCAGTTACACCAACAAGTTTAGGATTTTAGGGCCTTGGATTAGGCGAGTGGAGAGTTAACTCTCCAAGGCCATATAAGCGTCAAACGTAGGAGTCTGAATAACGAGAGAAAATACAATAGCGTTAGGAAGACCAGGAAAGCTCTGAATTTGGGAGTTAAGCACGAGGGTCTGTGAAGACAGGGAAGAGAGATACCCCCTCTCCTACTTGTCCGAACTTACCTCACGACTGTTCCGCCTAGCTTCTGCGATGAGTTGGTATCCATAGTTGCTACTCCTAGGGATCTACACAGGTGGCTACGGAGGGGAATCCCATGGCACCTGAGGTTGACGTTGCATCACTCTCGACAGTACTACTGGAGGGCACCCTTGCGAAGCTTGGGGGCTTGCACCGGCGCAGGCTGTTGTTAGGAGGTCAGCGTAACTTCCTATGATACCTTCGCTAATAGGACTAGGCCCTCATCATCCCAGACTATCTTCGGAAGGCCCCTTAATTTACTTTCTCGTATTTTGGTGTCCGGTCCTAATCACCCGGAGCAGAAATACTTGAAAGTTGTTTGACTGGTTGTATCTTTAGGGACTTTATAGTGTGTGCTTTGTGCTCTTAGTTGGCCTAGCTTTCAAATTTTTGAGTCTTTAGTTAGATCATAACAAAAAATTCAAAGTGGCTGACCGATCTCCTAGACGATCTCGAAGACTTCGTGGTCTTTCACCAACAAGTTTAGAGCCTTCTCCTAGAAGGCGCAGAGGTAATACTATTGGTGGGTTTCGTCCCACAGATGTTGACGCATCGGGGATTGATCCTCCTCTCGGGGGCATTAGTGGCCAAGCAAGGCCTAGCACTTCTGAACAAGAGAGGGACACTCCAGTCCTTTCTCGAGTTCTCTTTCAAGCGAAGAATAGCATAGAGGTAGAAGAACTCTCAGAGTCGTTAGCGGCTCCGAATTCTCCACTACCATCTAGTCATCCGGACGTATTGCAATACGTTGGGACTCCGACGCATAGACCGTCAAGTCCAGGTTACACTACACGCTAACCATCGATGACCACTACTGGAAGCATGGCTTCTACAAGTGCTACGACTATGCAAACTCCAACATCGGTGCAAGGAGGAGGAACGATTTCCATCTCCTCTGCTTCCTTGTTTGGATCTTTTTCTAGCACATCTTTAGTTGGGTCTACCTCCATTCCATCCACAACTGGAAATGCCCAAACCAATGCTTTTGGTACTGGATTCTTCCCATTTGGCACCCACTCACAGGGTATTCCATCGGTTCCGTTTAGTGCCGCTACGTCCATGATGGGCGAATCGGCCTCATTCCAGGGTTTTCCTTTCGGAAGTGGTCATATACCACATTCCAACCCAATGATAGGATCCATGCCTTTTTCTTCTGTAGGACAAAGCAACAATCCTTTCCAAGCTTGGAATAACCCTGGGGTTAGTAGCGCGGGAACTGGGAATCCGTTTTTCAGCCAACAAGGGAATAGGCCGTACTCCACGGTTAGTTCGTTTCAAAATATTCCTCCCCTAGCTTCAGCTTGGAATCCTTATCAGGGGTTATCAACTCCTTACAATCCTTTAGGAGGAAAATTTGCTGGTTATGGAGGCTATACGGCCGGAGTTGGTCAAACTCCAAATTTTGCGGGATCACAAGGCTTGCCTTTTGGTTTAGCTTGTTCTACTGGTTACTTTGGGTAGCCTGGTGCCTCCCAAATTCCAGGACAATCTTTTCAGAACTTTGGGAGTTCTGCCGAGTCTGGGTGGAATCCCCAAGGTCCTCCTAGGCTTCCGTTTCTGGAAACGTTGAACTTGCCAGATCTCACTAAGTTAACAAATGACCCAATCAAGTACAATCCAGCCTGGCCTCTGGTCCCAACCAAACTCCCTTCGGACATTCCAAAATTCGAAGGGAAGAGCGGTGAAAACCCAAGCGACCATGTAACCACATTCCATTTGTGGTGCTCATCTAAATCCCTTATCGACGACTCGATTAGGTTGAGACTATTTCAGCGCACCTTGACTGGCAATGCAGCCAAATGGTATATAGAGTTTCCAGGGGCAGCTTTACATCTTTCGCTGACTTAGCCAATATTTTCTTAAATCATTTCCAGTTTCCTGTCCGCTATGATGCCGGAACTGAACTTCTGGCCACTTTTCGTCAGGATAAGGCAACCCACATTTCTGACCATATTCAGGAATGGAGACGGAGAAAGAGGCTCATTAAAGCCGAAATCCCTCCGGAGTACCGTCTCGAGTGGTTTTTGAAATCTTTACAACCTGAGATCTCCAAGGATGTCTCCATGTCTGGGGTCTATTCTAAGGAGCAAGCCATTTTTAGGGCCCAACAATTAGAATTGATCTACTCTCAGTCTGGGATCCTACAAAAATACTTGCCAGATGCTCCTGGGTCTAAGGTTGATGTTGCTAAGTCGAAGCCAGGTCCCCACGCAGATGGTATCGTTGGGTCGGTAGACACAACTACCGTGAACTTGTTGAATCAATTGCAGCAGTTGTCCTTACAAACTGCTTCTAACAACCAAGTCACATCGTCTAATCCCCCGGCTTCCCAAACTTCTTCAATTAATGTCGTCCAATTTGATAACCCCAAAGGAAATCAAAATTCCAATGGGAAAAAGAAAGGATGAGGTAAGAAAAAGAACCATGATGGGAAGCCTGATGCAAATAAATCTGGCAACAACGCTGGTCGTGGTAGAAATGAGCCGAGAAAGAAAGTCAAGTTTCCATGCAAGTTGTGCAGTGGAGACCACTTAACTCATCTTTGCCCTAAGATTGAAGACGCTCAGTGCTTGTTAGGACAGCAATGGACTCCTAGTTCTCAAGCTATGTTAACTAACCCGTTTCCCCAAGGGCAGCAACTTCTTGCTGGCGCGAGTTCAAACCCTGGAACCTCCCTAGGGGGCAACCAGGGAGGGGAAAATCATCGAATGTTTTCATGATGGGTTCTAACGTCCATGTGGCTACTCGGTCACGTGATTATGGTGAAGCCGAAACTTCCAAGGACAAGACTGTTCTCGAAAGTACTGACCTTCATATTGAGCGACCCCCTGTCGAGACTATACCACGAATATCGAAAGGTTCCGCTAAACGCGCGACGATTAATCCTAATGCTAGGGCCACCCAGAATTACTCCATTGTGGAGGATCTGGCTCAGAGTCCGTGCGCCATGTCCACTTTAGAGGTTCTCCAGTCGTGTCTGGCTCAGAGAAGTGCTTTACTTTCCGCGATTGGAGCAGTCGATCCAGCTAATTCTTTAGTTCTCACTTTTGACATGTTAAATGTCAAAAAGCGACTCCCTCATCATATGGATTTCCAGATAAAGTCTACATACCGGAAAATCAATATTTTTCGCACCATTATAGATGAAGGAGCTTCCACATGCGTCATGTCGATGTCATGCTGGAAGGCCATTGGATCACCTTTAGCTGTTCCTTCACTCACCGTCTTGACTGCATTTGATGGTCATTCTCATAAGCCGCATGGGATTATCCCGGCCTTTCCTATATGTGTTGGAGGGAAGGTCGTCAATATCGAAGTAGAGGTCATAGATGCTAACCTAGACTATAATCTCCTATTAGGAAGGAATTGGGTATACGAAATGGACGCTGTTGTTTCGACTCTATTTCATGTCATTTGCTTTCCTCATGAGGGGAAAATCGTTAAGGTTGATCAATTGGACTATTGTCCAGTAGATCCTCAAGCAAGCTCTGACTCTACTGTTCCTTTAGTGGATAACCCTCGCCCTCCTACTGAGAATTTAGGAGTGGGAATGTATTCCTCATTGATGGGTACCTTTGATCTTCCCTCTCCTTTCACTAAAATCAATGCCATTTCATCATCTAAGGAGTCCCCTCGAGAAGAGTTCTTTCGAACTCGTTATTTTTTAGATCCTTGGACCTTGTCTTCACCTACGACCACATTAGTTGAAGGGAAAGTAAATGGAATGGCATTCCCTATATCTGCAACTGAGCTTAGATATCAGTTTATCGTAGACTCTGCAGATATCCACTTTGCTCCTTTTTCCGAAGAGGAGTTAGATGGTGATGTGGCCCCGGCTTGGAGCCTTGATTCTACCTCTGCCTTGGACTGCTTAGATACAGTTTTACCTTCTGAAGAAGCAATCCTCGAAGCAATGATGGGTATAGATCGACCTTGGGAAGACTTACACCATCGTTCGTACTTTCTTCCTCCATTGCAGGAAGTAGAATCTAGATTCTCCGAGCTCTTTACTAGTGATGTTTGTACGGTGTCAAACCCTTTGGCTCCAGCACACATTCGTGCCGAAGGAAATATGTCGGTGATTTCAAAAACGATACCTATAAACATCTCTAGGGACCCTAACGTCGTCGAGAATCTCTTCATCGGAATTGAGTGTTCCCCTGAAGAAATTCAAATTTACACCGACCTATTTAAGGAATTTCGAGATGTATTTGCTTGGTCTTATGAGGAAATGCCTGGCATTGATCCTTCTATAGTTCAGCATGAGATCAAGACGTATGAAAACGCCAAACTGGTTCGTCAAAGGCTTCGGCCGGTTAACCCTAGGAAAGAAGCAGCTATCAAAGCTGAAGTTGAGAAGCTGCTAAAGGCGGGTTTTATATACCCTGTTCCTCTTACTAATTGGGTTTCTAATCCAGTCCCTGTGGATAAAAAGCAAGGAACAATCCGAGTATGCATCGATTTTAGGGACCTAAACAAGGCTTGTCCGAAAGATAATTACCCCACGCCATTCATTGATCAGATTATCGATGAGTGTGTGGGTAATGAGATTTTTTCCTTCATGGATGGTTTTTTGGGTTATAATCAAATTTCTATCCGTCCTGAAGATCAACATAAGACAGCCTTTATATGTCCCTGGGGTACCTTTGCATATAGAAAGATGCCTTTTGGTCTTAAAAATGCTGGAGCCACTTTTCAGCGGGCCATGTCATATGCTTTCCATGACATCAAACATGTCATCGAAGCATACTTGGATGATCTCGCTGCTCGTTCTCGAAAGAGAACTAATCAGCCTAGTCATCTTCGATTGGTTTTCGAGCGATGTCGTTTTTATAAAATCTGGTTTAATCCCAACAAGTGCGTTTTCGCGGTTACGTCCAGTCGGTTGTTAGGGTTCATCGTGTCCAATGAAGGGATTCGGGTTGATCCCTTCAAGGTTGAGGCAATAGTTCAGTTGCCTCCCCCATCCTCTATTTGTCAACTTCAAAGTCTTCAAGGGAAGGCTAATTTCTTAAGACGGTTTATATCAAACTATGTCGTGATCACTAAAGGGTTCATGTGTTTGCTACGGAAAGGAGTTCCATTTGTGTGGGATGACTTTCCACAACGGTCGTTTGATGCTTTGTAAAAGGCATTAGTCTCTGCCCCGCTTTTGAGTCCACCGGATTATGGTAGAGACTTCATTTTATATCTCGCGGTAGCAAAATCAACCATTGGTATGGTTCTCGTTCAGGAAGATGATGCTCTCACCGAGCATGTGATTTATTATTTGAGTAGAGGCTTAATAGGTCCTGAACTTCGCTATTCTCCGGTTGAGAAGTTGGCCTTAGCAGCTGTCCATGCTATCCAGCGGCTCCATCATTATATTCTGCTATGCAAAACTTTTGTCTTAGCGGCAGTCAATCCATTTCAATTTGTCCTCAGTAAGCGAGTGATTGGGGGCAAATATAATCGATGGATAGTCATTTTGCAAGAATTCGATCTCGAGTTCTTGTCTGCCAAGTCTAAGAAATCCATGGTTTTCGCGGAGCTAATTTCTGAGCTACCTTGTGGAGAGCATACTGTTTATGAGGAAAGTTTTCCCAATGAACATTTATTCCTCATCTCTTCACTCGACCCTTGGTATGGAGATATCATTGTCTATCTCCAGACTTCGAAGTTTCCCTCTACTTTCTCCAAGGATGAACGTCAAAAATTACGTCACTTGGCTAAAACTATGTTATCATTGGTGACACATTATACCGTCGAGGGGTTGATTCAATCCTTCAACGGTGTTTAACCTTAGAGGAAGCAGAGTCAGTGCTAAATGACTGCCACAGTGGAGCTTGTGGTGGTCATCTATCAGGGCTTGCTACAGCCCAGCGCATCTTACGTGCCAGCTCTTTTTGGCCTTCACTCTTTAAAGACTGTGTGGAAGCGGTCAAATGCTGTCACGCGTGTCAAATTTTTACTCGCAAGATTCACGCGCATCCAGATCCTCCTTTTCCCGTTGTCACTGTCAGTCCCTTTACTAAGTGGGGTATTGATTTTACAACTTGTAATCCGCCTTCAGCGGCGAATCACAGGTACATTATCGTGGCCGTAGACTACTTTACGAAGTGGGCTGAGGCCATGCCTACTTATAAGAACGATAGTGACATGGCAGCATTGTTTCTTTTCAATCAGGTCATCTCAAGATTCGGTATCCCAAGAGAGATTGTCACTGACCATGGCAGTCATTTTCATAATCAACTGATGTCCGAATTGGCTCTCAAATTGGGTTTCCGCCAAGAGCACTCGTCTCCTTATTATCCTCAGGCCAATGGACAGGTCAAGGCAGTCAATAAAACTCTTAAGACGATACTCCAATGGACAATCGATAAAAATCGGTCCAATTGGCACATTATGTTGTATTCGGCTCTTTGGGCATACCGAACCTCTGTCAAAACAGCTACTGGTTTTACACCTTTTCAGTTGGTTTATGGGATGGAATCTATCTTTCCGGTTGAATGTGAAATTCCATCTCTTAAGTTAGCTGTTGAGCTCCTCCCTGAGACTTCGAGTCTCGAAGAGCGCCTAGTTCACTTGGAACATCTCGATGAGCAGCGTCGAGATGCCGCCACAATGAATGAGGCTCATAAGAAAAGGGTTAAAATGCAGTATGATAAGTTTGTCCGTCCTCGAGTCTTTTCTAAAGGTTACCTTATCTTGGTCTATGACCAAGATAAAGACACCTTGGGGGCAGGCAAATTTAAGCCTATGTGGTACGGTCCTTTCATTATTAAACGAGTTTTAGAAAAAGGGTTGTATGAGTTAATTGACTTTGAAGGAAACAAGTTGGCGGAGCCCCGAAACGGGCTCTACTTAAAGAAGTACTTTGCTTAGTTTTGGCCAAGCAATGGCTTCTTTGTACTTTATGTATATTTGTACATATATGTCGAGAGTTTTCTGATATCAGCGCTTTTTGGTCTGCTGTGGCAGGTGTTGATGGATGACTTGGTCTATTTTGGGTTCGCCGATGGTGCTAGTCGGCACACTCGGAATCTCGCTTCCGCAACTTGGGTACTCTATTATCCAATTGGTCAATTGATGGCATCAAGAGGTGTGTGTATCGGTCCTGCTTCAAATAATATGGCTGAGTATACTGCCGTTATTAATTTGTTATCCGAGGCAATCTCTCATGGGATTGACTCGTTGGTAGTGTATCTTGATTCTCAATTGATAGTGTCTCAATTAAATAACATTTATCGGGTATGGGATCCATTTTTATATCGTCAGTATTTAAGGGTGAGGTTGTTGCAAAGATCATTTACTTATATTAATTATTTGCACATTCCAAGATCTCATAATTGGTTAGCTGATTCTATTGCTAATCAGGCATTAGACTGGCACATCAATCATTCATCATAATAAAATCAAGCATCAAAAAGTCAAACTGTATATATATATATATATATATATATATATATATATCATAAAGCGTCTCGAGTGTACATATGTGTGTCCAAAAATATACAAAATTGGGACTCAAATGCCCATAATCATGTCCGGCATATCTAATGCCTCGGCTCAGGATGAGCGTCTAAGTATGCAACTATCGCAGTGGCCACACGCCGAAAAGTGCGAACCCAGTCACGTGGCATGCCAACCACATGACGCTGCATATCCTCAGGAAGGTCCTCTATGACGGCCATCGGTACTCGGCAGCTCAGTCTCGCCAAGTGTCGTTGGACGTTGTTTAGAGTCCGTTCTGTATTAGCAGCCACCTCTTCGGCTCCTCGGTCGCGCCGTCCATGCCGCGGGAACCCATCTGGTCGTACTGGCACAACGTCTGGAATATGATCATCATATCAGTCATTTGAATCTCATCAAAAAACATTTTTCAAAATTCATCATTATATTTGAAAAATCCAAAAAAATCATAAAATCAAAAATCTTACCAATCTCGCCCCATGCTGCATTTGGTGGTAACGCTAGATCAGGATCTCCTCGGAAATCCAGCCCAGCATAGGGGCAGTCATCCACGGCGATGATCTGCTGATCCGATCAGGTGAAGAAGTCATCATCAAAGGCAGTCCTTGGGACCTCCCCACCCCCCAAATGTTTCATCAAATCAGCCCACAGGCCCATGCGTGGATCGCGTGGGGTGCTGATGGAAACTGCTACCCTGGGGCGGAGTGCGGGAACCTTCTCGAAAAAGAAAGTACACAAGATAGTCCCATATCCAAAGTTCTTGGTCTATCCCCTCTGGATAGAAGTGAGCTGGCTCTTCATGTTGGCCAGAAGAGGAGTACACCAGTCGAACACAGTAGTGAGACAGTCAACTGCCACGCTCATGTTTAGCCGTGACACCTGATGCAGCAAGGATGATCCGTTCACTCAAGCCATGGTGAACAAGATTATCCTAAGTGATAAACTCGCCACATGTGTGATATAAATCTGGCTCCCAACCTTCTTGGGATGTCCCGGGCAGTATATCTATGCATAGTCCTCTATCATGAGGCTACTCCGTGTTCTGCCCCGGGACTGTACTACCTCTCCCCTTCGGGAAAGGCCCGTGATAAAATAGATATCCTCCACTTCTACCCTGAGCGGCATCTGATCGATCATAATGGCTTCCTCCTCGACGTCCCAATAATCGATGAGCATCTCAAGCAGACTCGTGTTCGCTTTCATATTTGGAAATTTGAAAAATTTAAGCAAACCGCATCCCCGTAGTGCGTCTAAAGCTTCTGGACTGTTCATAACTTCATTGTCAACTGCTGCATGCTCTCTTTCACGCCACGTGACAGGCATCCTGAGGAAAAATCGATTTAAAACTGTTAGTTTTTGTTTAAAAATGGTTCGCAGCGTATACGCGGGTCCCTGTGCACACAGTCGCGTATAGGGCCCACGTGTACGCGGGTTCAATATTACCAACCCACGTATACGTCGCGGGGAAATTTTTGACAAAAGTTCAACGGTGAAACATCAATCAAAAATCTTAAAACTTGTCACAATCAATTGCAAGCTAAGTATAAGAGTTACCTGGAGGATTTTGACGAATTTGAACGGTTGAATCTGGTTGTGGGAAGTTTTCTCCTTTTGCTCCAAAACCTTTGCTCTCAAACTCAAATGGTAAAAATGGTGAGTCCAAAATGCTTTTTATAAGTTTTGGAAATGTAAAATTTTTTCAAAATTTTATTTTGTTTGGCCTCATGTGACTTTTAACTTGGCAGCTTGGAATGTCGAGAATGGTTTGTTTTTTAGGACATTTTGGACGTTTTTCAGTTTCGAGATGATTCCATGACTGCTGACCCGTCATGGCAGGTATCGTTTTCTCACTAGCATATAGGTTAGGGACACCATTTTTTCCGTTGCATTATGCATACTAGCCTCCATTTGCCGATACATCTGCCATAGGGTCGATCCCATCGTGTTATGGTTCGTAAGCCATTTTCACTTGCCGATTCTTTAAATCATGACACGATGGTAGAGCCATCCTTTACATGGGCATCGTAGTTAGCACCTCACTGACATTTGTTGCCCATGCTGCTCCATTGAGTAGGCTCGGGAGTCCTCTGTAGTCCCGCCATGACTTATGCGTTGAAGACTCATTCCTCTTAGCTTCTCCGCTTTGTTCTGGCCTTATACCCTAGAGGCTCCTTTGTGTTGAGTTGTACTACTGCATTGCATGTTGACCACTTGCACCTTTTGGCCTAGAGCCGGCTTCACTTGGACTCGTGTTTAAGCCAACTTTTGACCATGACGACTGCAAGATCAAACTTGCATACCTTTGACTTCTGCAGCTTGACACACCTTGACCCATGGAAGGAACAGACCTTTGAGTGTCACTAACCAGTTTTCACCTCCCTGCATTGAGCATAGGAATGTTCCATTCCCAGGAACTAGATCATCTGTTTCACCGACACTCGTTCTTTCCACTGTACCATAGCATTCTTTTATTCTTTTTCCGGCTTAAGAGAAAAAGAAAAAAAAATTAAATATTCCAAAAAGAGCGGGAACGAGACAGTATTTCCATTTATTGTTGGCAGCTAGAGTCAGTCGTGTCGCCCTTGAACAAAGCACTCACAAAAAAGTCTCCTCTGCATGGGTGGGATTTAGTTTGACTTAGGTACACCATAACCTTGTTATTGAGTTAGTTCTCCCCTGATTGGTTATCTCTTCCAATCATATGGAGGGTTCGTTCGTGCCTCCTGCATGGCGAACTTATACAGAGTCATCATATGCTGCCACATAGTCACATTGAGTCGTGCTTTTGTTCAAGGGAAGTTAGCCTGAGTCGGCCTCTCTGCGGTGTCTCTTGACTCATTTTTCAGTCGGCCATCCCTGGTTGTCAGTGTCATGTCTATCATCACATCAGCTATATTGGTCCTTTACTCGTGCCGGTTTGAGAAGGTCCCCATTGACTTCTTGCTGGCGGGTCTTGTCCTTATCGACGACGACATCTTGCTCTGAGGACAGGCCTAGAGCTGCACCCTGGCCCTATTTTCATTATTGATAGGTCACCTTGTGCTCAACATCGATTAGTATCATGGGTCTTTGACTGAGTGGTTTCCCTTGTGTTCGACATCAGCTTACATTATCACACATTGGGATTCATGCAGTACCTTGGTTTCCATTTGACCCTATTGACAGATACCTCGCCTCTGTGTCAGCTTTCATTATTGGTTGGTTCAGAGGGTTTCTATCGTGCGCTAGCCACATCTTGTGTACGCCGTAAACGTACTTCGGTTGGGTTACTACATCTTTTTTCATCCGATTCCTTCCACATTATTGGCCTACGGGTTACACTCGCGCTAGATTGATGAAGGATGCCTTAATGCCTTCCTTCTAGCGGATCTTTCCCTATCGAATCCAACTCATTACTTTGGGGCAAAGATCTAGAGTCCATTTGGCAGTACCTTGGGGTTTGCAGTCATTAGTGGCAGATCCTTCGCTATCGACAGTGGGAAACCACCATTGTCTCCTGATTGATAGATTCTTACAGGTGTTCAACTCCAGCTCATCTATTCACACTTGTTAGATCGTACTGGGTACCTTGACACTCATTATCATTATCGGTGAGTAGTCTCGCGTTTGTTAACGGTATACATCAATGACCGCTAATCAAACGATTTCTCACATGGTCGACTTCAGATCATTTATTCCCATGGTGTAGAAATGTACCACGGCGGTCGATGAAGACCTCAGGTTGTATCAGCATTCATTGGTTCACTTGACAGTTGCTCCTGTTGCTGCTAGTTGATACCACTCCACTTTATATGTTGCAGTTAGTCATGGCGACATTCTATATGCTGGCACCTGAGTTTGCAGTGTAGTACCATCCTATTCCATCATGTTCAGTTGGTACCTTTTGGGATCAGTCTTTGATATCAGTGATCTGTTGCATCTTTCAGCATCATTGACAGTCTTATATGTGATATTCAGACATGTACTTGCTCATCATGATCAGATGATCCATTATGTATTTTTCAGTCATTTATACTTGTATACTTAGTGGATCTGCTTGTACTTGATATGTAGACATACTTTACTTTTTCTGAGCATGGGTATGCCCGCCTCAGACAATGTTTCTTTCTGATCTCCTTTGGTGGCTTGGCAGGCTGAATTCTGGTGAAGTCCTCCTCAGTTTTTGACAGACTTCCTTTCCATGTACTTTCATAATATATTTCGGCCATCATGTACCCCTTCTGACCTCATATATTAGGGGGCATCTGTTATAGCTCCAAATCTCACTCCTATGGTTTGTGATGCTGTACTTATGGCCTAGGGCAACCCCTCCTTCCAGACCTGTTCCTAAAATTTAAAAAACAGTGTTTTATCCCTTATACGCGACATTTCCCTGAGTTAAATGCGTGTATACGTAGGTCTGTGTATACCCAACCCACGTGTATGTATTAAAACACTTAAAAAATATAAAATTCCTCATTTTCGGGCGGAGATCGCGGGTTTTAACTTCTGATCACCTGTTAGTGCTCGTGCCCCAATTGTTCCCAATCAACTCCCAACTAAAAAACTACTTTGGGAGAGGTATAAAAAGACCTCAAAGGGAAGGCCAAGGGGAGGAGAGAAGAGAGAGAAAGGTTATTATGCTGAGATTTTTCCCTTGACCAGGTCTGAAGTCCCTTGTGCCTTCTGCACTTCCCCCATTTTGTATTGGAAACCTTTGTTTCCTTGTGTGTTGATGTTCATCCACCATTTATGACATCATGGAGAGAGTCATGGAAGGAGTTTGTTAGAGGCTTGAGGCTGGAACGGATCCGGAAGGAAGCTTTGCTTGGAGCCTGCTGAAGGTGACTCAGGTGAAAATATTCCTTTTTTATGTACTTTATTTGTCTATAATAAAAGAAACACATGTCTTGGTTCCCGAAATGAATCTTCTTTATGTTAATGATATTCATGTTTAGAATTCATATGTAAATGGTTGTTTGGATTTCATAACTAACTACCTTTCTTTATAACATGAAGATGGTTTCTTTATAAGTTTTTGTCCACATACTGTTGTGTTCTTTGAATTGGTTGTTTTGCAGGACAAAAGAGAAAAAGGGAGCTACAAGAAGGGTTTGGACCCTAAGGGCCTTCTCAAACGTAGGACCAAAGGTACGTACCCTTATCATAGAATTTTCTTATAATAGCATAATGGTTGTATGAATGCATGTTTCTTTGAATAGACAACTTTCAGTCAGATAGGGTTTCAACCCAAAAAGCCCTAGGGGAGCAATTCCCTCCAACAGTTGGAAAAGAGGATATAAAGGGAAAAGTAGTGATGGATGCAGAGGATCCATATGAACATCACGAGTAGGTGACAAGGAAAAGGCCAAGGACTAGAGGCCTCAAAAGAGCACTTTAGCAACAAAGAGAGCAAATGACTTCAGTTGACCTAATTGTAATAGAAATCAATGAGAATAGAGAATTTTGGATTGAAAAGGTGAATTGTCATTTGGATAAGCTTCTTAAGAGGGCTAACAGAGACAACAGGCTACAAAGACACATGGCCATGCATTATTACACAAGGAATCAAGTTTCTAGGGTTAAGATCAAGCAGTTGAAGGAGAAACTCAATGAAACCCTAATCAAGCAAAAAGGGAAGGTAAAGTTGGATTTGATTGTTGATGCCTCCCTCATAGCATATTATGGTACCTGAGGACTTCATAAACCAATTTTGAGAATTTTTGGAGAAATTTTGTTTTTTATGAATTTTTGCACATTTTGACACAGTCATGGAGACAAAAATGCAATGTGCTCCACGCTGCACTTTTTTTAGGGAGATCCAAATCACTTTTTGTTTACATATATGAATTTGGCATGGTTTATACATCACATTTGTCCTAAGGGAAGCATACTTTCAAAGGGTTTTGACAGGTGAAAATGCCCAAAAACCACATAAAAACCACCTTTATGCCACCCTGTTGAAGACCACGTTGTGTTTCTGAAAGTAACTGCATGAGAATACAATTTTGAGGGGTTATAAGTGACCTTTTTTAGCTCCTGAAGAGTCCATCATGTAGCAGACATCCACAACTTTCCAATGAGCCATCAAGATCAAAATTTGGACTTTAAGAAGGCCTTCAAAAACTAGTTCTCCCAAATTCGTTACGTTTTCTCCAAGCTCACTACAATTTTGGTTGATTTCACTGCGTTTTTTCCTGTGACAGCTTTTCTTCAGTTTTATCAGTTGGATTTGACTTTTTATGGTGTAATTGATTAACCTTTATGTAACTATGATGCAATTATGGGTAAATAGTTTTGTTAAAGTTGTTTTTTTTTTTTTTTTCCGAGGAAAAAAGACGAACTTTTTTATTAGGCATAAAAAAGTTACATAGTATATGAGTTAACATTCTGCAAAAAACTGCATGGTCAAGAGCAAAAACTCCTCTGAGTAAGTGCATCAGCATATCTACAGAAATCTATAAAGACTCCTGTACCCGGCCTAAACAGCCATACCAAAAACGAAAATGAAAAAACCAATGTGTCTCCTGGATCTCCTTTCATGAGGAAAACAACCCAGGAAAAACACATACAGTAACCATAGTTTAACATCCCGCTCTATCAAGACAGAGCCTCATAGTATATAAAAAGATACAGTTTTTATATGCCACCATTTTCAAAATAAAAACACTGGTAAAACTGGTGCATATGAGTAAAAACCAAAACACAAAAACATTATATGTTTGGAGGGAGATCCGACACACGGATCTGATCCTGAAGCTGTTCTGTTACTCTCCATGCGCCCACAGCTTGTTGCATACCTTCTTTAGAAAGCCGGTCGGCCTCTTCATTGCTGTCCCTGTAGATGTGATCAATTGAAAAAACATTAAACTGCATTTTTAAAGATTGGATTTCCTCTAATAAAGGCAACAACATGTAATGCTGACATCTGTATTTCCCAATGACCCAATTAACAACATTCATCGAATCTCCAAAAATCTGAACTGCAAGGATATTTCTGTGAATGAGCCAACAAAGGAGAAGCTCTAAGGCTGAAAGTTCTGCAAAGTTGTTTGTTCCCATCCCAAGTCCCACTGAGGCTTTTAACGAGTGGACGGCACTAAGGTGAATACAGATCCTAGCTCCTGTGATATTATTTTGGGCTGGCCCCATCGAAAAAAGCCCACGGAATCCCATCTCTAAGATGCAACTCTTTCCGCTGAACATTTTTTACAGGTCCATCCAGCTTAGGAATGCTGGCGAGGATGGCATTGCTTTGAATAGCAATAGCTGCCACTGGGGTCGAAATGTCTTTAAAGATACTTCGGTTTCTGGCAATCCATATGCCCCAGCAGATGATGGGAGGCAAGTTTCTCAGATTCTTTTCGTGAAAATGGTTCCACCAATAATCCCAGGCAGTAGATAATACCTCCCCCTCCCACCTAACCTTTGCGTTTAAGAGCTTTTCCGCTTCACTCTAGACTTGCTTTGTGAAGGGACAGGCGAGGAACAAGTGTGAGATGGATTCTGATTCTGCTAAACATAGCGGGCATCTACCAGGCCCCTGTTTAAACCGGGATTGAAGGACATCCCAAGTAGGAATTTTGTTTTTTAAAGCACACCAGAAAAAGATCCTAGCTTTTTTAGGACACTTCAGTTTAAACAGAGGCTTTGCCCACCAAACAGGAGGCTCCCAACCCTTTTTCTTCATCAAAAAATTGTACCCAGCCTTTGGAGAATATCGCCCTGTCTCAGCATGAGCCCAAACCAAGGAATCCGGCCTGTCTTTAATTCTGACATTTGATCTTTTAAGCTCCTGAAGAAAGAGCTGCCATTCATTTCTCCAAATGAAATCTAAGCCTAAATCATCTGCAGACTTCCAAGCCTGCCCCCAAATAGATGACTGCTCCAAATTTGTTATCTGGTTTAGGCATTTTATTCCTTTTTCCTCCAAATGATTTAGCAGTTCAAGAGATAGGGCGAATCCTTCACTGCATCCAACCCACGGGTCCCTGCCAATCCTCAAACATTCACCATTCCCTACCTGCCAAGCCAGACCTTGTTCAATTACCTTAAAAGCCTCTGTGGTGGATTTCCAAATAACAGAACAGTTCCTTCCTTTTTTGATTGGGCACCTAATCCAATCTTCAAGAGGAGTAGGATCAATGTACTTCCTCTTTACCACCCTAGTCCAGAGGTTCTCCGAAGAAATGATTCTCCATCCCGATTTAGCAGCCAAGGATTGACTAAAGTCAATAGGGCTTTTCAGACCCCACCCGCCCCAATCTTTTGGCCTGGCGATCTTATCCCAAGCCACCCACGGTTTGTTAAAGTTGTTTTATGTAAAGTTAGGTTTCATTAATGAGAGTGATTTGAGTCAAAGTTTAATTGGGGGAATTGTTTTAACCTCCCTAGACATCAGGGTTTGGTTGGAACACCTCATGTGGTAGTTCCTAGACTCATGGATTTGACTCCTGAGAGTAGGGAGGTGTTTTTTTGGTCTATATGTATCATTTTCTCAGTTAGAGAATAGGTTGGACATCAGAGAAGAGAACACTTGTAGCTTGTACTTGGACATTTTATTCAGGAAATTAAATGAGAGTTGCAACTATTATCTAGGAATTCATCTGCAGTGAGTTTTTGATGATGTATTTTCTTTGTTTTAGTTTTATTTGAATGGTATACATCTCTCCTTTTCATATCTTGTTTCTTCAGTGGTTTTCCTTAAATTTTATAAACAAAATTATTTGCATAAAGCTTTGTTTTTATGCGAATATTATTTTGTGTAATTTTCATCCTTTCTTAATGAATTCATGGTGCCACATGCTCATTAAGACCCTTTTCTTCTTTCAAACACTACACTACACTGACAAACCCTAAAGCCATCACAAAAGCATTACTACCTTGCTCCTCTATATCTTTGTTGTTGTAACCCTTTGATCCTTTGACCTAGCTACCTATTTTTCATTCCTTGTCCAACATCAAAACCCAAAACTCAAAATCCTACCTAAGCCTAACATACCTATCCTAAAATCATTTCCCATTCCAGTCATCATTAGCTGTGAATTCATAGAGAGATCCCTCTCTAGTTTAGCAGGGCTAGTTGCTGAACCACAAGCGGTTTGAGGTTACCTCCTTCAATTTCCCTTCTTAACCTTGGGATAATGTGGAGGATAACAACTTCCATGTCTGCTTTTAAATCATCATTGAAAAATCCCATGTCCCTTTTTATACCATCTATCTTAACATTCATCATGAGTTCCAATTCATTTTTTTTTACTTTTTGCGAGAGAAAAATTTGTTGTAGTTGGTTTTGTAAATTTGATATATAATGTTGCATTTCATCCTCTTCTTCATGCGTCATAGAAGATCTTTGTGGTTGCTTACTAGGTGTGTTCATTTATTTTTTTGAGGAATTTTGGAATTAAACAATGATATTTATGCTTCACTATGCCCCTTGAATCACTTCAAAAATAATTTTTCAGACAAAAGTTATGCAAATTAAAAAAATGTACACACCTTTTTTGCTTTTTTTTGGAGTTAGATATTAGAACTAGTGTATATTTGTAATTTTGGCTCTCCAAGATCTAAAATTTGTTCCTGCAGTATTCCTCTGAGTCTTATTTCAAATGCCACAATTTAGACCAAATTTGGGTTCTTCAAGATAAATTTATGCCCACAATGACCTGATTATGGATTGGTTCAGTAGAGCGAACTTTTATGGAGTTCCACATGTTTCTACCTTTGGCCTTGAAAACGATACAAATGAAAATAGAGTCCGTGCACTTTTAGTCATTTTTTATGAAATTCAAATCCGATGCTCGGAGAGAAAGTTATGACAATTTTCCATAGGTCACCTTTTTGAGATTGAATTATGGAGCTTGCAAAAACCCTAACTTCGTTGGACCATATCTCTGAAAATATAGTGAACCCAAATATAAAATTTTTATAGGAAGCTCATTAGGATTTCAGGTCCACGTGGTACAAATTTAAACTTTTGAACCTTCAAAGAAAAGTGTTAGAGCGAAAATGCTAATATGACTTGTTTGCAGTAGCAAAACCCTAGAATCCAAAGCTCTGATACCAAATGTTATGTAACCAAATCACAAGAAAGACACATCAACGACTTCAAAATTAACCTCCTCGAGGGGTAACCTCATTCACATGACATAAATGAATAATTCTTGAATGATACAATTAGCAAGGCCTCCTTTCTATATATCAGAGCCTACATAACAATAATAATGTAAGGGCACAACAATAACAATAGTGGGCTTCTATGGGGCACAATAATAACAATCTAGGGACTATATGGGCACAACAATAAAAAAAAAGGGCTACACTATTATTATAGGGACCTAACCTTAGATAAAAGAAAATGGGAAGTTGAAAGGAAGGTCTGCTTAAAGAGTCAGTTGATGCTCATTATAAGATTTCTGATAAGGAAAATGAGCTCTCATCTTTGTGTATTATGTTCATTGATGCTAAGTTGATTGTTGCTGAAAAAACCAATGAGGCTGCTATTGTGTTTAGGAAGTTTGAGGAACTTATGAATTTATGAATTTTTGGTTATTTAGGAATGTCATCCATTGTATTCAATTGGTCGTTGACATACTCAGGTTGACAAACCATTAATATATCCATTAAGGTTTTTCTTACTTGCAAATGACATGAGCTCAATAACGATGAGGTGGGATGCAAAGTCATTGGAAATTTTGTTGGAAATTGGAATAGTTACCCCTCAAGCCTGGTAAATAATCCAAAGAAAGTGCTCCCTGAATTCCTTCTAACAAAAACTATTGTCCATTGTATTGTGAATTAAAGGTGATATGAGATTACTTACGTTATGAAATTTTGATTTAAATCATTTACTTGTAAGAGTTGGGAATGGTGCAATTCCTAAATCTTAATGAAAAGCATTTTCATAAATCCTTTGGAGTTAAGGTGTTGTGCATTACCTTCATTTTGAACATACTCTAGAATAATGGTCTGGTTGGAATCTCCTTGAACTATGTTAAACTGTGAAAATCTATGTACTCGAATGTTGCTTTTAACATTAATCTTGACATTTCACTTTGTTGATAAGGTGTTTGTAAAGTGCAATATTTGTCTTAAGGATTCTATGTTGAAGACTTTAGTGATTACATATTTCTTTCAATTTGTGGCTTGGGCTTCTAACTATAATGTTTCTAATGATTTCAATGCGGACCTCTCAGCATTCAGTTCCATTTTCCCTTCCATTTACCTATTGGTGGCACCATGGCAACAATGTGCCCCTGTACCACAACAGAACACACACCAATACTGGTTTTTGTAGTTGGTAGGTACATACTAGAGACATTCTGAAGAAGCACACATTATCAGTGAACATACTTATGAAAAGAAGATATTGATGAGATTCCTCAAACTACCATCCTTCTTAACTATTGTAGCTCAATTTTGCAAAGTTTAAATTTCAAAGTTTTTCTCAGACAAATGCTAGTAAATAAACAAAATTGCATAAAAAATTTACTTCTTTCTTCTATGCTACTCTTTCCTATGCTACCACCTTACGACGTTTCTTTTGCAACATGTGGTGTAATCGCTAATTGATTAATAAACGAAAAAATTATAACTTTGTTTCCATAATTTAAAATTGATAAAAAAAAATGATAATACCTATGTTGTAATAAGAAAGTGATACATAGATTTCCAATTAGAAGCAACTTTGTTACTTTTGAAGCTAAAAACATAAAGTAAAAATATTAAAATGTCACGAAAATGGAGAATCTACTTAAATGGTGGCAGGAGCTTAAGTATCTTGTTTAAAATTTCAAAATTCTATGGAAACTATCTTCTTGGCTATTATAAAAACTTTGCCATCCAATTACCTTCTTTAAAATTTGAAAAGTCTAAGGCAACTATCTTCTTGGCTATTGTAAAAACTTTGTCATCCAACTATATTTTTTAGAATTTGAAAAGTCTAAAGCAACTATCTTCTTAACTATTGTAAAAACATTGCCATCCAATTTTCTAAATTGCCTTTAAACCTCATTTATACAAAGAATTTTTTGTTTGTCGAACTACAAACCTCGCAACAAAAAAAACATATTTATAATTTCCAATTTTCAATAAATATCAATTATTTGCATATAAAGAATTCGCTAAGAATAGATTTTACCAATTTCAAAGATCCAAGTATAAACATCTTCTTGAATGTTTACATAAAAATTACTATAAACATCTTCTTAAATGTTTGCATAAAAATTAACTTTTATTTCAATGTGACCTCATTCTCAACTGGTCAAATTTCTCTAAAAATTTCTATGAAAAAAATCAAGATTAATAATAATATATAATAATAATAATAATACTGTAATATTATAATAATATAAACATAATTTTAGGGATGAGAAGTTATGTTTTTCCACCGTAAATTTAAGTTTTAAAATCTTTTAGAGTATAAACTTGGATATACAACTTTTGGCAAGTCTTTCTACTTAAAAAAAATTACTTATTTTTTTATCCATCAAACCTCTATACCCATCAAATCGAACATACAAATAAATGTAACATTTATAAATTAAATAATAAATATAATAATAATTTTTAAACATTTTAACGAATTATTGTTCGATTTGGAATAATGAAAGATTAATCCCATTAATATGGAAGCCAATTGAAAAGGTGCATAACATTAAACCTCAAAAATTTTGTTATTTTTACATTGAAGGTGTTTCTTTTTGAATCAGTTAGCTGCTCATCATCGTCTACTCTTTTATTTTACATCGTTGGATCTGTCAAAAATTTCCATTGTTGGATCAGCACGCTGCCACACACTGCACACTGACCATGCTCCGTCTGGTCATGGTTTGTTCGGTCAGCAATAAATGGCCATGGTTTCTTCGGTGGCCCATAAATGGAAACCGGTCACCTGCAACAAGGATCTCTGGGAAGCCATCTGCACACACTATTGGCTATCCACTGCCTGGCTTTAGAATGGGGAGTTGAAATCCATGGTCCTGGGCCTCGGCGGATTAAGGTGCCTCTATGTCTATTGCCTACACCCTCTTCTCTCCGGAAACAATAGCAGTCACAAGAATTCGAAATCTTTATTCGAAGCAAAAGTGGAGCAAGGAAGAGGTCTATCTTTCCTTCTCACTCTTTTCCATCGATTGCTACTAGAAAACATCCTCCGTGCATCTGGATTCAGCTAGCATGGACGGAATTGCATGGAATCCTGTTCAAAGTTCAAACATATAGCCTCCGCTTCGACAGCCTTCTGGAAGGGTGGAGAGTCAAATGCAGCTTTCACCATCTAACGCCAATAACAACACTACCCCTCATCTTTCATCCAGAAAGATCGTCATGAAGGCTAAAGATGCAAACTATTGATGGTGATGCATGGATTCAGGATCGTCTTCCAAATAACTCTGGCATACAGAGAGCATTTAAGGTAACAATTACATGTTTCAGAAGACTTGACTATCTTCAGTTCTGTAATATTAGCGTTACTGTCGATTACTTTCTAAATCTTTTAATTACATAGATATATGAGACAAAGTTTCCTTCTCATAGGTCATGGTATTTATATTAAATTCACTGCCTATCAAAATGAAATATAATTAATTTATTGGGGTTGTTACAGGTTTTAACCTCAAGATATGTATTACAACTTTCAAATCTTAGTGAAGAAGCCTGGAGAAAATAATGATACCAGTAGAAGATTGTGAATAATAATTACGTTGATATATTACTTATTGCTTACGCCAGGTTTAGGTTTAATTGTTTGCATAAAATTCAATTAACTCAGGATTTGGAAAAAAAAATGGCTAAGCACAGCAAGCCAAATAGCAACTTGAACGGTTCTTCACAAATTCGAGAACTGACAATTTAAATTTGAAGCCCAGGGAAATTTTAAATGATTAAAGAAAAATTACAAAAATAAAATACAATGCAAAATTTATCAAATAATATTTCAATATTAAGATATTTAATTATGGTATAATTATTTTAAATTATGGTATAATTATTATATGTTATTTTTAGGAAATTTTAATTATGGTATAATTATTATATGTTTTCTTCAGATACATTGTATGTCAAAATTCTCTTTAACTAACATGTATCGACGGGTATTGCACAATTTTCTGTATATTTTAATTTGTAAATTAAAACTATTATGACATGTAATTCAGATACATTGTATTTCAATATTCTCTTTAAGTAACATGTATTGACGAGTATTGCACAATTACCAATTTGAATTGTGAATTAATCTAAAAAAAAGTGCTTGCATTTCAATAAAACGTTAAATATGGTATGTAATTAAACTACTTAAAATTAGAATATAAAATAAATATATATATATATATATATATATATACCCAGCTATATTTTTATATATATATATACCCAGCTAGGTAATATAAAATAAATCCTCAAACACAAATTATTTTAACATCCAAAAACTTCGATATAACTGAAATCTTTAAAATATTTACTATCTTTTTGATTGAGTTCATTTCACTGGAATGAATGTATGCACTAAGACATCGATAGTAGTCATACACTACCAGTCACATTCCATAAGATCGGTCAGCTAAAAAGCCAAACTAATTATGAAAGTTGTTCATTATTTTATCGATACCTATATCAAAGGTAATTTTTTAATATGTTTAACAATAATTTTAACTATTATAATTTCTATAATTTTAATTATCAATGTATTTTTTATTTTTATATATTATATTATATTGTTGTGTATTTAATTTATTAACATTATTAAATATAATCATATTTTTATAATTAAATATCTCTCTAACATGTTGATTGTTAGGGAGAAGGCAAAAAATAATAAAATATATGAGACTATTAGCTCATGGACTCGAAGCAAACAAACCCCCCTATATTGTTGTTGATATTGGGTTCCAAATTTAAAAACCTTTTAACTCTTAATATATGCTCAATATATTATGTTCCATACTTTGTTCCATTGGCTGGGAGCCTCTTCCTTTGTTCCATACTTGAACTTGTCCACAACTATCTCGTGCATCTCTTTCTCAACATTGTTGAGCTTTACCTCATCCTTTTTGTAGGGCATTGTCCTATTGCATGTGCCTCTTGAGTCCCATTGGCCATTTTCAAAATGGTCTACTATGAAATATTGCAGGAAGGCAGTGCCTTTGAATCCTGACAATAAGGGGAACCCATTAAGTGCATCTTGAATAACATATTTGAAGGGAAAATAGAAGTCCAACTGCTTGGTTTTAATTTCATGACACTTGTGACAACCCACCACCTCATATTTCATAATGTAGACACCTGATATTAGAAACTAATGGCCAGATGATAGAATGATAACATCTGTATTTGGTAGCACAGTCACCCACTATGGGTCTAAAACATCAAAATGAAGCTTGATTACTGCTTTAAGGGCGCCCTTAAACTCTGTCTCTATGTTTTTTACTAGATATGGTGACCAAAGTACCATCAATGTAAAGTTATATGATGCAAAATATCAATGCACATTTACATTAGCTTCATTTTTATGTATGGTTTTAAGATGTTCTACATGCACACATTGAATACATTTGCAATTGGACATCAAAGCTAATAAAACCATATGAATATAAAGACAACAACCTACCTTCCTGTTTTGTAATGGGTTTTTTTTTATGTTCAAACAGACACGAGAAAGTATACACAGTAGAGATTGCATCTGATTATGATTTGCCTCTTCTTAGTCTACACAAGAATCATTTTGATGGAGTCCCTAAAAATCAAAAGAAACACACACAAAAAGTGTGAGAGATTTAATAATCACGTGCGCAACCATAGATGTGATCAAATTTGTTACTTGATTCACCACACTACGGTGGCAACATGGAATTGCCAAATGACACAAGAAACCACACAAGAAATTGTACCATTTCCCCAAAAACTGCAAGCTAGAAAATAAGTAGAAATAGACCTCACATTTGAAAGCCAAACAATAAGTAGAAATAGACCCCACAAATTGCAAGCCTTCAAACTATGGGTCCAAGGATAACATGTAAACTTTCACTATTATTTTTATCTAAAGAAAATTGTAAGTATCAACTTTTGGACTTTTCTTAGCCTGGAAATATTTACTTAAATATCATCAAATTCATGGCATAGCTCAGATAAATTATCTGCTACTAATTACATGGCAAACTAAATACAATTTTGGATGGACTCAGGTGATGACAGGGCAACAACACTCTCTACAAGACCATTTTAGGGGAACCACCAATAAACAACCTATTCATGTCCTCACAGTCACATGATTGTTTTAGCCAATTTCCAATAGTTTCATGATTAACATGGCTTTTATAATTCTTTTGTAACGCTCATATTTCATTTTCTGTTGGCCCTACATGGTCGTCATCAAAATGTGCAGTGGCAATTTTTTGGGGTACCGCACTCCCAATCCTTAAATTTGGGACAGTTGTTGCAGCTGCACACACAATTCACATATTTTGGTGCTAATTCATTCAGGATGTTGTATGCATAACTATAAGACAAATCTTCCCAAATCTTCCACATCTTCGGTGTATATTTGCACCTTTAGGGGCAATTGCTAGTATTATTATATTATTATCTCGTTGTTGTTCCCTTTTTCCTGGCCATGTTTTGGGAAAACTTGTTCATAACAATGCATGACCCATGAAACCATGTAACATAATATACTCTCATATGTATTTGATTGTTTTGGTAATGATACGTTAGAAGGTTTATGAAATAGTCTCTACACTAATTAATGTATGCAAAGGTATAAAAGCTTTGCTAAAAGTACAATCCGAAGTAAGTTAGCAAACCAATGGAAAATGACAAGAAGTTTAATTTTTTCGATCTAAAATGTGTAAATGTATATCAAGTACAATGTGGATCATTGCTATTCGAAACCCACGGTTTGGCACTCTAAATGGGCTACTTTTGCTAGTGTTATAGACAACATAAGGAACTAAAAGGGATGATTTAAACTAAAAGGGTGTTATTCAAACGATAATGTCGATCTCTGACTTGCTTTCAGTAGGAGCCACAAAATAAATATGTGTGTATAGTTATGCATGTTTACAATTGATGTAGGGTTACCCCCGCACATACCCACAGTATGCATAAATATGCACAAACACATCTGTCCCAGGTAATTGACTCTCAAAGGAGTCAAATCTTCATAATATTCATGGTTAAGGCCCCTTATCATTGGTTCCTTTGTATCGAAACTCAATCACCCCGCCAAAACCTCCTGTCAGGACTTTAAAACCCCTTCAAAACCTTCGTTAGTCCTTAAGGCCACATATATATAACCTTTTCCCTCTTTAAACCTTCTCATCAGCCCTATTTCCCTTTATAACCCTTTACAAAGGAAAAACCCATTTACAAAGGATTAACCCTGCAAAAATACCTTTCTGCCTTTGTACGCCTCTGCACACTTTCTGAGATTAACTTTATTGTTGATCGCAATCGGGGCTTCCCGCGGTCACATTAACACACATCTCCTCCGCATCCCCGATGTGCGATAACCTTCCAGAACTCAAATATTATACAGCTGCACTTATAAACCTTCTCGGGTCCACTTCTTTTCCATATGTCTTATCGCAATTCCTTATAATTCAGAACCACAACACTTTATTACAATACAAAGGATTGCCCGCTCCAAACCATAAAACTGGACTTCAAACCTTATAAACTCTCGTTCATAAAGATCGTCGGGTCCGCTCATCGGCCCTTCGCATTATCGCAAGTCGCTTTCCCTTCACTCTTCTCCGATCAAACAACTTGCATATTAATCTTTCGTCGTCAATCTACACTTAGTAGATCCGACGGTTCGCTCTGACTTCGGATGAACCACAAGTATGGGGGTTAACCACCCGATAAAGTGGTTTACCCTCTCCGCTTTGCTAACACGCGTCGTGATATGTATGGAATCGGAAGGCTAACCTTCAATACCATTTACCACCTCTTTGCCGCCCGAAATACCACTTAAGGTTATAAGCCCACTTTCCTTCGTTAATGTTCGTCGATGCGGTTTTTCAACACTACCTCATGCAACATGATTTGGACCGTTGATCTATAAGATCAAACAGTTGTTGTATACTAATACTTCACTTCTCCGTTCTTCTTTTTACTTAGAATTTACGTTGTTTCTACAGAGAAACTCTGTGATTTGGGATTTCTTCAAGGTTTCACCTTCCACCTTCATTGCTCAACTTCTCTGAGCTAAACTATTCAGTGAATTCTCACTTCGCTCCTTCTCTCCAAAGCTACAATCTGTCTCTTCACCTGGATTCAAAGATCCCTTTATGATTCCTCTGAATTATTTGCTCCTCTACACGACCTTCAGAACTCTGCCTGCAACCCTATTACAGAACCTACAAATTCATGAGTAATTAATCCATGAAATACTCGTTTCACGCATACTGACACAGTCAGGAATAAAACTCTCTCTCTCTCTCTCTCTCTCTCTCTCTCTCTCTCTCTCTCTCTCTCTATATATATATATATATATATATATATATATATATATATATATATATATATATATATATATATATATATATATAGATATAGATATAGATATAGATATAGATATCTATATATATATATATATATATATATATATATATATATATATATATATATATATATATATATATATATATATATATATATATATATATATATAAACAAGAGATTACATTCAAGACTCTGTGTCTCACACTGGCCTGATCCTCAACTATTATGGCCTCTTCCTTTGACACTGCCTGTAGGCTTACATATATGCCAGGAAGTTCTGTTGAACTTGTCCTGGTTTGACTCCTAAATCTATTGAACTGACTCCTAAATCCTCTCTATCCTCTATGTCCACTTCCAATCTCTATTTAATTTCTAAAAGCTCTCTCTCGTCCCTCAAATCATGAACTGTTCTAAGAGTCCTAATTGACTTATGACTCTTTTCATTTATTCTCCACTCATGTTCTCATTTATTTGAGAGCATTTACAACTTCCTCCATTATCTAATTAAATCACTTAAAGGCCTAAATATTGCATTAACTTGAGACTTAGGAAACTACTTCTCTAAAGCTACATGACCCCCTATGTCTACTTAATTACAATGATTTTCTCTTGGGTTGAATGTTCCTGCATTAGACTCCCAAAGTAGAAAATATTCATGATCTCCTGATCATGTGTCTTTGATCTTGGTCTTCTTGGATCCACACTTTGTTCTGTAATTTCCCAAATGCCTTGTTCCTTTGCTGTTGTTGTACTTCTGTTGTCTTCTTCTCCATTTTCTTCTCTTTGTCAATCAGGTTCAAGTTCTAATTGATCTTTCTTCCTGTTGCTACCATTTTGTTCCATTTGGACTACTTCATCATTAGTTGCCACATTTCTTCAATCTCTGTTCCAGTACGTCTTTGGACTAGCCCATTTTCTGCTTCTCACTTCTTCCTCTTCCTCTTTGCTTCAGGTTGTTATTGTTGTCCACTAGTTCTTCAGTCTGTTGTTCTTCTTCTTGTTCTGTTATTCTTGTTCCAACTTTTGCCTTGATTGCTATGCTGACTCTTATGCTGACTGCCTCCCTATCATCCTTACCCTCTTTCATGATTACTTCTTTCTGTATTGAATCATTACTGTCCAACACTCTCTCTAGCAATTCAACATCTTTGTTCCATGGATTGAATTCTTCCACTGAGTTTTCTTCTCTCACCTTTATTTGGCTGCTCATCTATGCCAAATCTCCTCCAGCATCTGCAACTAAACCTGCATTCACAACACACTTGTTAAAATAAAAAACATAAGGCTTTTGTGCCTTATCTTCCTTTGGCAACAATTCAGCTTGCTGCACTGTTTCTTCCTCCTTTGTTAGCACATCACTATGTTGATTTGAACTCTCATATGAATTCATGAGACTGTCCATTAGTCTCTCTTCCACACCATTTGTCATAATGATGTCTTCCTGCTCTTGTCCACCATAGTGAATTCCTTCTTCTGCAATCACAGTGTCATACTCTAAACTTTCCAGCAAATATTCAAGCAATGTGATTTCTCTGTGACACTTTGCAAGTGTTTCATCATCACTTATGTTTCCTACATTTATACACAAATTATTAGTTTGGAAATCATAAGGTTCAATAGTCTCAACTGTTGCTTCACATATCAGCTCTTCAGACTGAACTTCATCTCTTTCTTCCACAAGAACTTGTTCCTGTGTTGTCACATCTTCACACATCCATGCATTGTTAAGTTCCTTCTGCTGTAATAAATCATTGTTTCTCTCATTTAAGATACATTCTTCATCCTCCTTTACTTCAGAGTTTTTATCTTCTAAAAGATACTTCTTCATACCTCTGACAGCTTCAAAATATTGCTCATCCTCCGCAAAACACTCCTTTATTAGTGTTATTTCTCCCTTTGCTAAGTCTTTTGCATAGACTTCTTCCTTCTTAACCTCTTTCAGTAGATGTCCTTATTTCTTACTGACTGTCTCAACAGCTTCCATGGCTATTTCCACTGTTCCTATCATCATGGTGAATTGATGATCTTTTACTATGTTTTCAACTAACATGGTCTCTTCTTCAAGTTTGCCTTTAATCTCTTGTTGTTTATCTTCTTCAAGTGCTATCCTTGTCTCACCATCTGCATTATCATTCTCCTGTGTTTGTTTTGCATCCATAAACAAAATATTAGTCTTAAAAACATAAGACCCTATGGTCCCACTTGATAGTTCAGCCATCATATCTCCTTGTTGTTCTAAATCCTTCATGTGATTCAGAAATTCTTCGATGGTTTCCTCTTCAATCTCCTCAAGCCCTTCACTTGGTTGCTTGTTATCTTTCCCCAATTGCATATGAGACCTATCTATCTCATCTTCTTCCAGAACAGAATTTAGATTCTGCTTGTCTTCTTTCTCCTTTATGATAATATCAACAAATTGTCCTTTACCTGTTTCACTTGCAAACATACACAAATTGTCAGATTTAAAACCATGTGACCCTTTGGCCTCAATTGAAGTTTCAGTCTTCAAGTCTTCATCTTCAGTCAATATCTTCTCATGTTGTTTTGAACTATCCCAACAGTCCATGAGATCTTCACTTGATCTCCATTTTTTAGCTTCAGTGTAGCCTTCAATTTCTCCCAGAATTTCTCCCTGTTCTGGTTCACGAATGGACTCTTCCATTTCCAAATCAAATTCCTTGAGTTTTTCCCTCAGCCACTTTACTTGCTTTTGTTGTAGTCTTCTTTGCATCTTATGCCACTTCACTGGCTTCTTCCTCAAGACCCAACCTAGTCTCTGGCTTCCCTCTAGTAACCTCCTTAATGCATCGAGCTGTTCTTTTAACTATGCAATCTCTTTGTCAATTTCCTCTTGACTCATCCCCTTGCCATTTGTCTTGGCATCCTCTTTGTTCATCTTTCTTCTGTTGTGGCTTCTCTTTGAACCTCTGCTATGACTATCAGTAGTCATCTTCTTCTCCTCTTTCTTTATGAGCTCCTTGCTCATCTACAACAGCTAGTCCTCCTCGTTGCAATCTTACCTCACTAAGCTCTCCTCACTCAGTCTTTTGGTAAGCACGGGTCCTCTATCTGGAACCTCCTTTTGAGCAACACTATTTCTCCTTCTGGGCTTCTACAATCTCTCACTCTCCCTTGAGAACACTTCAATTGTCCTCTCTGTCCAATCTCTTGTTGGATTCTCCAGGTTCACTGCCACTTATCTATCAGAGTGTTTTCCTTACTCTGTCTTCAAGAACACATCCGGTTCTCCTCTCACAACTTCTCTTGCTGTCACTTGTGCATTAGTGTAAAAATACACATTCTCAATTTAAAACAGAACATATTACCTCACTTTCAAGATCGCAGCATGATCTTGTTTCACCATTCCACCTGTACTTTGAATGGCTTGTCCTCTGTTTCTTTCATCTGCAAGTTCTGCTACACATCACCTCTGTGTGCCTTCCTTCTGTCATATTAGAATTTGATCCTTACTTGCCTGCATAAACACCTTAACACATAACTTTGCTCTCAATTCTTTCTCATAGAATTTCTTTGTTATGTTTTAACCAATTGTTTCAACTTCAATTACAACCTGCTCTGATACCACTATGATGCAGGGTTACCCCCACACATACCCACAGTATGCATAAATATGCACAAACACATCTGTCCCAGGTAATTGACTCTCAAAGGAGTCAAATCTTCATAATATTCATGGTTAAGGCCCCTTATCATTGGTTCCTTTGTATCGAAACTCAATCACCCCGCCAAAACCTCCTGTCGGGACTTTAAAACCCCTTCAAAACCTTCGTTAACCCTTAAGGCCACATATATATAACCTTTTTCCTCTTTAAACCTTCTCATCGGCCCTATTTCCCTTTATAACCCTTTACAAAGGAAAAACCCATTTACAAAGGATTAACTCCACTGATCCGGATTTAAACAGGAACACAATAAAATACAGAGATAACCATAAAGACAAATATGCAGCGGAAATAATACTTCATTTCATTACTGTAAAATACTGAAATATGCTTACAAATAGAAATGGAAATAACCCAGCTAGGGCGATGATAGCTTATCTATGAGAAGAGATGTGTCGGCTACATGCCTCTGAACTGTTCTCTAAAAACTGTGTTACAATGAGGCTTGAGGGCTTATTTATTGTTGAGAAACAATGGAAAACCCTTCACATTCCAAACCTAACCCTAGAAGATGAAACGCCAAATTGTGGGCCCCGTTTTTGGGTAAGTTGGTACATCAACTTCCCGGGGTCGCGAATTGGTCGTACTATCTCCATTTGACGCGCATGATAGCCCGTTGGAAAGATCTCTCCAAGGACTAGGTGGATTTTCCAAAAAACATCGTTTAGGGCCTCAAAACGGCTCTGGAAGTTTAGGACCCGAAAAACTGCTAAAAATAGTAAACTGTGCTATAATTAAGGAAACAGAAAAACTGAAAGAGACAGTTGTGGGGGTCTAAATGGGATAGGTGGGTGGCCACCGACATCCACCTGGATCATCCACAAACATACCTTTTTTCCTTTGTACACCTCTGCACACTTTCTGAGATTAACTTTATTGTTGATCGCAATCGGGGCTTCCCGCGGTCACATTAACACACATCTCCTCCGCATCCCCGATGTGCGATAACCTTCCAGAACTCAAATATTATACAGCTACACTTATAAACCTTCTCGGGTCCACTTCTTTTTCATATGTCTTATCGCAATTCCTTATAATTCAGAACCACAACAATTTATTACAATACAAAGGATTGCCCGCTCCAAACCATAAAATTGGACTTCAAACCTTATAGACTCTCGTTCATAAAGATTGCCGGGTCCGCTCATCGTCCCTTCGCATTATCGCAAGTCGCTTTCCCTTCACTCTTCTCCGATCAAACAACTTGCATATTAATCTTTCGTCGTCAATCTACACTTAGTAGATCTGATGGTTCGCTCTGACTTCGGATGAACCACGAGTACGGGGGTTAACCACCCGATAAAGTGGTTTACCCTCTCCACTTTGCTAACACGCGTCGTGATATGTATGGAATCGGAAGGCTAACCTTCGATACCATTTACCACCTCTTTGCCGCCCGAAATACCACTTAAGGTTATAAGCCCGCTTTCCTTCGTTAATGTTCGCCGATGTGGTTTTTCAACACTAACTCATGCGACATGATTTGGACTATTGATCTATAAGATCCAACGGTTGCTTTATACTAATACTTCACTTCTTTGTTCTTCTTTTTACTTAGAATTTATGCTATTTTTTCAGCGTTTCTCTGTGATTTGGGATTTCTTCAAGGTTTCACCTTCCGCCTTCATTGCTCAACTTCTCTGAGCTTAACTCTTCAGCGAATTCTCACTTCGCTCCTTCTCTCCAGAGCTACACTCTGTCTCTTCGCTTGGATTCAAAGATCCCTTTATGATTCCTCTGAATCATTTGCTCCTCTGCGCGACCTTCAGAACTCTGCCTGCAACCCTGTTACAGAACCTACGAATTCATGAGTAATTCATCCATGAAATACTCGTTTCACGCATACTGACACAGTCAGGAATAAAACTATATATATATATATATATATATATATATATATATATATATATATATATATATATATATATATATATATATATATATATATATATATATATATATATATATATATAAACAAGAGATTACATTCGAGACTCTGTGTCTCGCACTGGCCTGATCCTCAACTATTGTGGCCTCTTCCTTTAACACTACCCGTAGGCTTACATATATGCCAGGAAGTTCTGTTGAACTCATCCTAGTTTGACTCATATATCTGTTGAACTGACTCCTAAATCCTCTCTATCCTCTATGTCCACTTCCAATCTCTATTTAATTCCAAAAATCTCTCTCTTGTCCCTCAAATCATGAACTATTCTAAGAGTCCTAATTGACTTCTGACTCTTGTCATTTATTCACCACTCATGTTCTCATTTATTTGAGAGCATTTACAACTTCCTCCATTATCTAATTAAATCACTTAAAGGCCTAAATATTGCATTAACTTGAGACTTAGGAAACTGCTTCTCTAAAGCTACATGACCCCCTATGTCACTTAATTACAATGATTTTCTCTTGGTTTGAATGCTCCTGCATCAACAATGGCCACCTCCGACCTTATAGTCAGTCCGACTTCCATCTTGCTTCTACGTAGGCCTATAAAACAAACATATGTGTCTATAATTTATTATTTTGTTTCTTCACATAACATATTATTTAATAAATGTAATTTAAAATACTTTATTCTTTTATCAACAAAGAAATAAATTCAAAAAAATATTATAAGACATTTATTTAAAACAATTTTACAAAAAGATTATTATTCTTTCTATCTAAAAGTTTAAGATAACAAATCCAAAAATTACGTAAAAATTAAAACAAAATTAGTATTAAAATGTTTAAAAGATATGAACTCGTCAACCCTTGACTAAAGAATAAAAAAATATGAATATGGTTCATAAATTACAAAAGCAGAAAACAACTAACTTAAATGTCAGTTGCAACTTCAAGACTGTTCAAAGCTCAGCCTTTGCCAAGATGCTTCGGAGCTCGGCCTTTTCCTTATGATTTTTATCCAAAGACACGCAGATTGCCTGATCGCGAAGTCAGTCCCAACTTTAACTACGGGTTTCCTCCGACTCCAAAAAAACCCCAAAAATTGAAATGGAGAGAGATGCCCCGATTCTAAATTTGATTTTTTTTAAACGTACTCCCACAACCGTGGCTCAAACATGTTTCTCTATGCATAAAATTTAGGAAGAATGTACAATAGAAAATCTCACCGTTGGAAACTCAGAAAACTAGTAACATTGGTCTCAAAAGTTCTCCAATATCGTTGAAATTTGAATTTTGTTGTCAATTCTTTTATGTTTTTGTTTCTCTAGTTTGAACTATCTGAGACTGTAACCTCTCATCGCTTAAAAGTATAACTTTTATTCCAAGAAATTTAGTGTTTTGAAAAACAAATTAATAGAAGCAATGTGCCCTATGTCAATGGACTGAACATAAAAGGCATAAGAAAACTCGCATACACGAATCTGTTAAAACGGAAACATGCGTAAACTTTCGACATCGCAATGCGCCACGCGTGAATGAGATTGGAGTTATTTTCTTCCCGAGCTAGATGTTTATGTCAATATAACTCTGAGCCCATGACTATCTAAAACAACACGATGTGCAGTCAGAGCCGTCGCCTTGCTCACGAACCTTCTGAAAATGCAAAGCTCCCAACTTCGCAAGTTTTAGAGTAAATTCTAGGAAATCTTCGTCGTAACCGCTACCAAAAATCATGGAATTGGGGTTGGTAGACAATTTAAAACCAAAACATATGGAATCAGGGTCAACACCTTGCCCACGGAAATTCCGCAAATGCAAAGATGGGTGTCCCTGACCTAGCTTTGGTCAGTCAATATTGGTTTATCCCTACAACATTGCATCCAAACCATCGAAACTTGAGCCGAAAATGTATTTAACACTTCTGACCCATTAAATCAGATTTTTCTCATAGAGAGTACACTCAAAAACTTACTAGGTTTCCGTCGCTAGAACCCAATAATCCACTTACCCGAACAACTCTTATGTTTTAAATTCTAAAGTCTCACCTACAAATTCTGCGAAACGGTGAAAATTAGAACTCCGAATTATGCACAACGACCATTAAACCATAAAATAATGTTCATACATTTACCTGTCAAATCGTCGTTGAGGAGGTTGGAAAACCCACGTCCTGCCACATAACCAAACACCTTCAACGATCTGCACAAAAATTATATTGCTTGCATTCGCCAAAGTAAAAAATAAATCACTTGATAACAACGAAAACTTCACAACGAGGAGTTATGCCGCACAAAAGACACACACAAAAACAAGAAATCCAACCTCAATGAGCGTCACAAAGAAAAAAATAAAATAGCGACTTTGAACATCGAAAACAACTAAATCTGCTTCTCGATAATCTATTAACCATAATAATAAATTCTCCACCAACACTCTTAAAACGAAATTAACACCACTAGAGCTCAAAGCAACCCAAGTTAACTCCGAGTTGTACGAAGGATCGTCTTTTCGTGTACATACATTGTACAATATAATTTTCTATGCATGGCAAGATGATGTCGACCCTCGAAATCCAGAGCCAGGAATGCGGAGGCTTACGTCTCGTAAAAATTTCAACCAAAAACCTAACGTAATAAAAAAATTTATATATTAAAATTTACAATTTTAACGAATTATTATTAAATTTCTAATAATGAAAGATTAATTCCAATATGGAAGCAAATTGAAAAAGTGTATAACATTAAACATCAAATATTTTGTGATTTTATTATACTATTATTTCGGTGTGGTTCTCCTTTTTCCAACCTTGTTTTGGGCAAACTTGTTCATAACAATGCATGATTCATGAAACTATGTAACAGAATATACTTTTATATGTATTTGATTGTTTTGGTAATTGAGCAAGAAAGATTCATTCTACAATCTAGTATAATGTGTAACCTTGTGTATAAATTATTGAAGTTGAAATTTTATTCATATTAACTAAGAAAAAAAAAATTTAAAAAAAAAAAAATAAAAAATTATACAAAACATTTAAATAATATCCACCCCTGTACAGTGAACAAATTAGATTTTATGAAATATTTTCATTAAGGTGAACAAATTAGATTTTATGAAATAGTTTCTTTACTGATTAATGTAGGCAAAAGGAGTAAAAGCTTTGCTAAAGGTACAATCCGAATAAGCCAGACTTCAATTATGGATGATGCAAGTCAACAAACCAACGGAAAATGATAATCTCGTGCAATTGGGATAGGATCAGATCAGATCACTGCTGTTCGAAACCCCCTGCTTCGCCCTTTCAATGGGCTAGTAAATCTGGTGTTATAAACACAAGAAGCGACTAATTTGGATTTGTACACTTCGACGCCGGAAGAATGATCAAAAGTTTGGGCATGGAACTTCATATAATCAGGAAACTTCGACAATCGTATCGAGCTTCGTCGTCCACTGTTTTCTGGGAGACCGCGCAGACTTCGAGATATTTCGACATTGAGATGATGAATGCAGCTGCTCTGATCTCAATTTCATTTTCTCTTCTTCGGCGCCGGGGGATCTTTCTCCAATTTGCGAGTTTACGTAGAAACTGGGCCGAATATAATCTCCGATCCCGTATTTGGTACAGATCTTTTGCAGTGCAGAATTAGCCTTGTAAAGCAAACAAGCCATATCTGACTCGGAAACCACAAACTGCAGCTTCTTTCGCGGAAGTAGAAAGTAGATTTGACCAACCTCTAACTCCTGGCCGGGGAGAATCTCCCGCATCTTTTGGCCGATGTAAAGGCAATCGGAGTTACAAATAAAATGGTCCGGACTTTCTCTTAACATCTGTTCCGCCTTAACAGGACGAGAAAATTGGTAATAGCTGCCGTCCATTAATATAACAATGGCTGCAGGTGCTCCTCTACCTCCTCCTCCCAATGCCGCGTAAGGGAGCTCTCCTGTTGACATGCAGATTCCCATCTTTATGAATTTTTTTGAACCGAAGAAATTGCGTTCAGAGCAACTCTCAGAAGTGCCAAACTTTCTTAGTCAATATCAATCTTCTCATCTATAGACTGTTGATGATGCGGAGTGGAATGGAGAGAAGATATAAAGAAGAAATGGAATATATGGTCCAAAGAAAACAACAACTGCAGATCTGCTGAACTGGCATTGATAGTAAACTAATAATGGTTGCTACCCTTGAAGGAGGCAGCACTCGTGTATGAATATTCTTTATTTAGAGAAGGAAAAATCAAGCACGGAGCTGCGAGTGTGAGAGCAGCTTCCTCCTCTTGTTTTAGTAGAATATTCGGGGATGGATTGGGGATATTGTGCATGATAATGCTTGTATTGATGGGCCGGGAGACATGGAGTCCATGCTTGAGGTTATGTATTAGATACGCCGGAAGATATGGAGTCCATGCTTGAAGTTATGTATTAGATACGCTGGGAGATATGGAGTCCTGGGAGATACAGGGTTGGTTGGATCTTGTGAGATTGAGTCGGTGCGTGTGAAGTATGATAAAAAGCCACGGCAAGCACAGGCTGGCAAAACTGCAGCGGTTGTCCAGTCATCTAATAGGAAAATAAGACGGAGCTTCCCGAAAGCGCAAAATAAGTAAAATAAAAGTATGTATTACATGGAGAAGTGTCTTTTTTTAAACA
Organism: Pinus tabuliformis; assembly: GCA_031772625.1. Classification (NCBI taxonomy): domain Eukaryota; kingdom Viridiplantae; phylum Streptophyta; class Pinopsida; order Pinales; family Pinaceae; genus Pinus; species Pinus tabuliformis. Next base: position 1,311,831,333 of record CM062809.1, read on the forward strand.
AGACCTTGAATTGGTCGTTTCTAGACAATTTAATTTAATGGTCCATCTACTCGAACCTCCATATCTATGAAGATTTTAACCTCCAACCATCTATCGAGAACCTAACATTCATAATTAATTAGCTCACCTTGTGAATGAGTGGCCATGCATGTAATCATTGCTTCCCTTAGCTCACCTTGTGAATTAGTGGCCATGCATTCCCTTAGCTCATTCTATGGATTGATCACTTATAAGTGGCCATGCATGTAATCGTTGCTTCCCTTAGCTCACCTTGTGAATTAGTGGCCATGCATTCCCTTAGCTCATTCTATGGATTGATCACTTATAATTTCCTTCGAAAATGATTTTTTTCAAAATCCCAAGTAAAATGGCAATTGCAAACTACATGTTGTTGTTTTAATTCAACATGATTATGTAATTATAGGCCATTTAAGTTGATAAAGGCACATAGAATATTTTCAAAAAGGTGCAAAAGAGTTCAGAGTGAAGCTCATGCAATTCCTAGATGTAAAATGACTAAGAATATATATATATATATATAATTCAAGAGGAGGTTAAGTTTTTCCAAGTTGGGGCTTGGATTTGAGATCAAGGTGATCATTATGGATACTGAAAGGGAGAAGACGCACATAATACAATTCCTACCTTGAACAATGAGAGAAAATGCAGACAAATTAAATAAATGTAATTACAATAATAAACAACATAAAAACATACAACCATTAGACAACAATTCCCTAGGCAAAACCCTTCCAGAAGAAAAACCCCATGCTCTAAATCACACTCAATGTATTATTAACAAATAAGTGGTTACAATGCATTATAGAATCTCTATGCTCCCAACGAGTGTGTTCAATTGTAGCTGTTGGAAGATAATTCTTCCATGTATAATTTAGAATTAGTTGCAGATTTGTAGGTGGATGTTGAGAGAATATCTCAACCTCTCTATTTATATATGGAATTGGTTGGTCTCACAAGCACCATAAATATTGTTGTATCTGTGTGATTTATGTAATATAATAAATTGTTCTTTTGTGTGTCTATACCTATGTTTCTAACACGGTATCAGAGCCCATATGGGTCTAACCCCATCTGGGGAGGGCCCAGGAAAATGTGAAAACTATGATAGTCAATTCCTTGTAAATATGTAGGTGTGTGAGATCAATTTTTAATTTTATTTTATTTTTTCCTTGTGAGTTTTATTTTCCTGTGTGTTTAGTTACAAATATTTGTGAGCGGTTCGAACCTCTTTAGGTGTTAAATCAATATGTTGGAAATAATACTGAGAGGGGGATGAATCAGTATTATCAGAATAATAATTTTATTTCCCAAACATATTTGTATACGCTACTTCAGTGAAGTGAACTAGCGTGTACACGGGATTGTGCTTAAAGAAAGTAGTGTATATGCAAAGAACTTGTGATTTAGAGAGTTTATCATATGTTGAGCTTAAACCAGTATATCAAAGATTTATTAGACAGTGCAATAAAAGCAGAATAAAGCATCACACATAAGCAACACACATGAACACCAAGATTTAAGGTGGAAACCCAATGTGGGTAGAAACCACCTGTTGTTGTCGTCTCTGTCTTTTTTTAATAATAAGAAAATCTATTTACAATCTTGTACTGGTGTAGACTCATACCAGCTGAGATTTATTAGACAGTGCAGTAAAAGCATAATAAAGCATCACACATAAGCAACACACATGAACACCAAGATTTAAGGTGGAAACCCAATGTGGGTAAAAACCACCTACTGTTGTCGTCTCTGTCTTCTTTTAATAATAAGAAAATATGTTTACAATCTTGTACTGATGCAGATTCATACCAGTACACAGGCTTCTACCTGAAGAAGGTTACAACCGTCTCTCTTTTTCCAGCTTCTACTGGAAGGGAGCTACAACCCCCTAGCTCTTGTACTAGCCAATATGTTTACTAGTATGTAGGTGCCAGCCTACAGAAAACTCCACTCTTCCACCAGGGACCACGTTTCATGAATTTTTAGATTGAATACTCCTGGATCACAACACCACAAGCTGAAGGCCAAGTTTCATAAAATTTTCATACTAGACCCATCAAAGCCTTTTAAACTTAAACCACATCAACCAATATTTAGATAATCCAAACAATCACATTACTAACACCAATACACTGTGCTGAACCTAGAACCTCGCATCATCATTCAAAACTAGCAGTAACCTCAAAAATCATGCATTAAAGTGTATACGCTACTTGGTTGAACCCAACCTGCATGTATACGCTACTTCCTTTAACCCAACCTACGTATATATCTAAAGATACTGAATCATAAAGTTCTGAACCACAGACTGTTCCAATCAGTGATATTCTGAAGATCTATTGTCATATTACAGAGTTCAAATAGATAGCAACAAGGATCACCCTTCCTTCTCAATCAATCAATCAATCAAACTCAATTTCCTTATACAGCAGTTCTACGTTCAGATCTAAGAAGACTTCATTGACAGACAACAATAAAACAACAGAATTTGATCAGAAAGGTTAGTTAGATTTGAAAAGAAGCTTTTCTTTTTGTATACGCTACTTGAAAGAGTCGAACCTGCATGCACATACCCTTTGGCCGAGACGAACCTACGTACAGATTTGGAAATTTTGACTCTAAACTTTGTTGCAATTCCAGACTTCAGACAAACCCAGATCATGATAGATAACAAATAAAGCAAGCGCAAAACATTAGATCTAGTCTCAACCAATATCAGATCATTCAAGAATAAGTCATTTCAAGTCTCATGATTCCTAATCCAATGTTGAACTCAAGGTGCACATGAATATTTCAGATCCAGTCCCAAACATAACCCTGCAACATAATATATACTTCAGATAGAAGTATTCCTTAGAATCTCATTGCTTGCACACATTGGCCTAATGATCTTCTCCTCCTTATATACTCTTAGGCCTTTCTCAATACCTTGGACCAAAACCACTTAGGACCAATACCTTGGACCCAATACCTAGGGTCAATACCTTGGACCAAATGCCTCAGACCAATTACCTTGGACCAAAAACCTGGTTTTCCAACATGTACACGCTTTTCCTCCTGTGAAAGTACATGTATACGTTACACTGCTTTTGTTCTGTTAAACCGCGTGTATACGTGCCTTGGACAAAGTGAACCAGCGTATACCTCTCTTGCCTTGGACAAAGTGAACCAGCGTATACCTCTCTTTCTTCATTTTTTGGAGTCTGATCTGTAATCCTTTGCTGTTGACCTGCTGCACTGTGATCTTTCATCTGAGTGAGTTGCCATCAAGGACAACACCTGTATCATAATGCCAACACAGTAGCAGCAATGTGGCCCAATGAGATCAACATCAAAGTGTCTTTAATTTCGATGCCCACAAAAATGATAAGTTTTGTGAACAGGAATGTAATCTACCTCAGGAAAGATCTGAGACACACACACACCCTCAACGATTTCGTAGCTCAAGCTTTTGGCTATTGGCTTTCATGGCGTTATGCGCTTGCATTGCGATACGTCACCTCGTCGCTACTTGGAAAGCCGGTGCCACCATCATGGATTATCCTTGCAATTTGCGAGCACATGGGAAATAGACCCTTACGACTGGAGAAATAGGTATGGGTTAAAACAGGATGTCTTCCTGACTTGGTGGTGTCTGCTCTAGTGGCCTCTGTGATCCCCGCCCTTGTCATGGCCCGAGGTCACAGGATTGAACATGTCCTAGCTATCTGAATACAATGGGCATGCGACATGGTTCATATGATAAATTGGAATATTGCAAAGTACCCTTTATTTTTATTGTGCAAAGTAAATTTAAGCAATTTAACAGTAATGGTTGTTTGATATTTTAATGTTTAGAAAAACAAAAATTGAAGAGCTTAAACAAGAATATGAGCATTAAATAAGAATATTTTACTCGGTGTAATTGTTCCCTAAGAGTCTTCATGTATATTATTTTGTAAACCATTGACAACTCTATAAAGGGTTCTGCCTCATTCGAAGATGGTCAATTCGGATCTGGTAAGGATTGTAAATTCTGATGAAATCTAATCTGTTGAGAAACCCAGCAACAAAGAAATTAAGTGAAAGTTGTTGAAGATACAGGATATTTGTTTCAATTAATTTTCACCAATGAACCAGTTTTGAAGAGCTTTGTTCACATTATGCAGGGTGGAATAGAGGAGAGTAGTTATGGAATGTAATTGGTTTTTTTGTCTTCTTTGTTAAGCAGTTTATTTGTGAGTTATATTTGGTGTAGAACCAACTATTGAACAGTGTTGCATAATTCAAATTAGTGGTTCTTAGCGCTCAAAAACCCTTGAACAACAGCTACAGGTTACAATATGAGATCCATGTGTGTGAAGCAGGTCAAGTTGTTAGATCAACTCTTGAACACATTCAATATTCAAACCATTTGCCTAGCCACTAATGGATAACTGAAAGAGAAATATCTGACAGATGGTGATTGGTCCATAGGATGGTTCATCACTTGACAACTCTTATCGCGGAAGCCTCGACAAGCCGAGTCGTCAATATTGTTGATCTTGCAAAGTTCATCATCGATGGTCAGAAGCAGGTGTACTTTAAATGAGTCGTAAGGTAAGCTCAAAGATGTGGAGAAAGAAAGAGAAGAGTCTAGATGATTGCAAAGTGGGTAGAGTTGTTGATGAAGACCAGTGAGACAAAGATTATTTTTATTGTTATAATATGTGTTGTAATTGTGCATGTAAGAATTAAGGGGGAGTGTTGGAAGATAATTCTTCCATGTATAATTTAGAATTAGTTGCAGATTTGTAGGTGGATGTTGAGAGAATATCTCAACCTCCCTATTTATATTTGGAATTGGTTGGATCTCACAAGCACCATAAATATGTGTTGTATCCATGTGATTTATGTAATATAATAAAATTGTTCTTTTGTGTGTGTATACCTCTATTTCTAATAGTAACATAATGATTTTGGAGAGGTTTTACTAGCATAATAGTAACATAACTCTTTTTTTCTTCTGAAACCATAGAATTCAATAGATTTATAAAACCATAAAATGTTTATGGTCTTCCAACTCTACAAGCTAAAAACCACCAACAATTTATTAACCAATCAGCATTTCTTAACATTCATTTGCTGCAAGTAATGTATATTTATTCTCTACCACTAATCACATTTTATTCCCTAATGTACCTTGCATTTTGTCCATGCCACTACTCTACATTTACTCCCTATAATACCTACTATATATTTTCCATTATTTCCTACTCCATTGAAGGAATACAAGGTGTATGACACTCTTATCCTAACATTCTACCACTTCTTATAGATCTTCATAGGGTGTAAGAGACAATACATCAAACTACAAGCTAATTTCTAGGAGTGACAAAGACCACAATGTCACACCACCACTTGAATTTACCTATGTTGACTAGTTTCATTACTGCATTGACAAAAAATTTCTAGGTGTCAACTTCCTCTAGTATCACCTTCCCATCCTCTACCACGTTATTAAAAAAAATTTGATGGATATCTACATATGCTTTCTCTTCAAATGAAAGGTAGGGTTTCCGGCCAAACAATTAGCATTGTTACTATCATGTTGAAATATAATAGATATTTGACCTAGCCCTATGTTTGAACATAGTTTCCGAAGACAAATGATATCCTTATAGGTATGGTTAATTGTCATATACTTCTCCTCTGTAGTAAATAATGTGAGTTGTTGAGGACTCAACAAACCCTGCAATTCAATTGGTTTGGGGGACCTTCTAAAAAAAATTAAAATCAAATCTTTTAATTTCCTCATTTATTGATCATGTTCACATGGTCTTTAATTATTGGTCATTTTCTATTTGAATGTGCATTTCTTGTTTGGAAGACTCCTATTTTGATTCATCTCATGTTATGGTGATAATTGAGTATAGTAATAGGCTTACTCAGTTTGTTTTCATTATAAGTGGTCCTTATTGTATACTTCATATTTACGAGTTTTCTTCCTCTTGTTTCCTTGACTAACCCCAATAATGAAAGTGACATATATTGTCACCTGGGATGATTACAACCATGATGCATAAGATAGCTTTTAATTTTGTTTTAGAAATAAGTATACTCTTGCTAAGTACCTAGTGCCAAGTGTTCCAAATCTTAGTTGGTTTTTCCATAAAATAAGATCTCTTAGCTATCGATGAATAACCCTAGATTCAATAGGCATATTTAAATCCTATATAATGTGGATGCCAAAGGAAGTAACATAACTAAATTTAGTTAAAGAAGTGGCAAGAATGGAGCCCCTCCCCTATTTTAATCTTTGGCATATACATTATGTGATTTCATTTCAATTTTAAAATATTCTCAAGCTTTCCTTGATAACTTTATGCTAATTTGTCAAATCCTTTTTACCTTACAAGATTTTGAGATGACCAGTGAAAATATTGTTTCTAACTCTAAAGTTTTCTTCATAGTGCATTTTTTGAAGGAAAATTATTCTTCATGATTCAACACATTTCATGAAGAAAAAATATTCCTCACAATATAACACATTTTGCTAAGAAAAATGATCTCTTTCAATATAGCTTGTTCGCTTAAAAAAAATATTCCTTACAATACAACATGTTTCACCAAGAAAATTTATTTTACTGTAATAAAAAGGTCATTAGATTTGAATTCTACTTCATCATCACTATCATTTACTTTTACATAAGGACATTTAGAGGCATAGTGTCCTACTCTTCCATATTCAAAGAAGTTAAATGGAAGCCCACCTTTGAACTTTCCACTTCCCTTTTTAGCTTTCTTACAAATTTGGCTTCCTCATTGTCCAATTCATGACTAGAGTTTCCATGACTCCAATGCCTTCTTCCTCCCTTAACTTCTTTGAATTAGGATTCTCAGGATCCCGACCTCTCCTTTTATGTCCTTAGTTCATATGTAGTAAGAGTTGATTGTCAAAGGGTATCCATGTTTAACTTTTGAATGTCAAATAGTTCCTCAATGGTTGAAACTTTAAGATTAAACCTTGGGGGAAGAAATATTAATATATTATGAACAATATCAAATTCCTAGAATGTATCACTGATACCTTTGATTATATTGAAAGTTTTGCCTACTCGAAGAAAATATGATGCAATATTTTCATCTTCTTCCATTTCTAAACTTTCAAACTAACCTCTATAAGTTTGCAACATAGATTCCTTTTCATCCACTTCATAATATCTTTTAAGCTTGTCCCAGATATCTTTAGTTGGCTTGCAATGCGTCACTTTGATAAATTCAATGTCTGATTGACCACTTAAGATGGCATTTTTTCCATGGCATTGAATGTATAGAGAGATTTACCAGTTGCATCAATGGGAGGAGTTATAGGTACTTGGTTCCATTCGCAACATCTATCCATAAATTAGTACCTAAAGACATGATGTAGGTTTCCATTGTTATCTTCCAGAAAGCATAGTTTGTTCCATGAAACTAAAAAGACATGTCTAAAGATCCATTAAGATTGGCCATGTTCCTTGTGATCAACCTTCTAGTTTTAAACTTTTACTAAAGGAACCCACTCTCATACTGGTTGTTAGAATTATCATTACACTGAGAGAAGGGTGAATCAATGTAATGCACAATTTAACCAATTTAAACAATTTCACAATTTGTTATAATTGTAAGCATAACAATGCATTAATAAAATCAATCATCACATCAATACACACAAAAACCAAATATATGTGGAAAATTGTGTGGGAAGAAACCACAAATCTTCTTATCTTCTTCAATATTTGATTACATCAATTTGTAGGCACCAAATTTCTATAGGCACCAACCTAATGTAGGCTTCAACCTAGTGGAGGTACCCACCTTCGAAATGTGTAGGAACCAACTTGTTGAAGGATCCAACCTGATTGAGGAAACAACCTTTAAAATCAATTTGAAAGCACCAACTTGCTTTAGGTTCCAACCTGATGAGGCACCAACCTGATGTAGGCTCCAACCTGATCCAGGAACCCACCTGTAAAACCTACAAGTACCAATTTGTTGAAGGCTCCAATATGATTGAGGCACCAAACTCTAAAATAAATTTTCAAGCACCAAATTGTTGTAGGATCCAACTTGATGAGGCACCAACCACTGATGGATGCAACCACCTCCTTCACCAAAACATAGTGCACCACCTTTTACAATCTTTCAAATTGGATCCACAAGCTCAAAGCACAATAAATGCCCCTTACAAGTCTAATCATATCAATGCAACTTAACTTTTTCTTCAATCATCAATTAGTAGCACCATCTTCATTTCTCATTATGATCACTAAGAGTAAAGATGTTCATAAGCCCCATAGAATTTTGGAAAAACCAAAATAAATTTAGCCTCTTTCCCTCAAAAATATGATTTCATGACTTGACACGTCCCCCTTTCATATCACAAAAATATTCTTGCCATTTTCTCCTTTTCAAATATCTATTTGGGCCTCAAAATAACCCACAAAAAATTATAAAACATAGAAATTTAATAAATGACCCTAATGGGTCAATAGAATGTACCTTTTTTTTTTTTCTTTTTTTTTTTTTTCTTTTTTTATCTTCGGTCAAAAAAATCCACCCCACCAATTTGACATAATGCACTTCTCAGGTTCAACAAAATGCACCTCTCCATGCACTAGTTCCCAACACCAAAAACAAATTTCAACCTCAACCAATCCAATCAAACTCGAACTCATGACCACTGTAGAGAAAAACAGACCCAACGCCAACTTGGCTACAAGATATGTTTACATATCTTGGCCTTGCAAAATTTATATATGTGTTATCAAACCACATACCATGAAACATGCCTCAAGCTCAATCACATGACCATAGAATTGCAACATTACTCTCAAACCATGAAGCCACACATATGTATTTTGCAACGCAAGTGCTGAATTTATTCTTGAGTGGCAAGGACATATGGTATACATATAAGTTTTGAAACAAACCATTTGTTTGGTCAACAATGACTATTTTACTACCCTATTTCTACAAAGCCAACCCATATGATCATAATTATGCCAAGTCCATGGCTAGGAGAGCCCCAGGGGCTTTGCGGCTATACCTTCCTTTTCCATGTGACTACACCATGGAACCGAGATCTTAGTTGTCAATGAGAAACTGGATGCTAATGTAGGCTTGATGTCATTATGCCCATGTGGCACCCTTTGTGTTGTGCCACATGTCAACAAAAATTAGCCCTATTGTGTTGGCATTATGACTCTGGTTTGGTGCTATGGCACAGGTGTTGTCCTTGATGGCAACTCACTCAAGAGGCAAATCACTGTTCAGGCTCTCAAAATAATAGAAAATGAGATACCCGCAGGTGCGCCTATCAAAAGTTGCGGACCCGCAGATGCCTTGAACAAAAAGTGCGGACATACCCGCAGGTCCTCCGAACAAAAGGTGTGAACGTCAAATTCACTCACTTTCATGCAGAGAAGTGCACACACGTGGGAATTTTTATGATTGATCCATGGTATTTAGTCCGACGCGTTTGATCCTATGGTTTTGGTCCGTGGTATAGCATCTAAAATATTGAACCCCGATTTTGGGTCCCTTATATTGGCTTTGTATGGTTTTGATCCATGGTTTGTTTAAGGGCTTGCCTATAAAAAGGAAAGGAGATCATTTGGCTAGGCACTTATGTGTTGAATATCTTAAGAGGAACAAGATCTGAAATACTTGTAATCGGTTGATGAGATAAAATTAAACCTGAGCATGAGAAGGCTGATCAATTGAGGGGTCGTGATCTCTTTGGCGCATGATCAGATTTGTGGATCTGACAGTCTGGGGTACAATTGAGGACTGATAAAGTGTTTATATCTGGAGGTCTGCATGCAAGATCGGCTCAAGTGTGGAGGTCCGCAGTCCAGTAGACGGCACAGGTGCGGAGGTCCGTAGTTTAGTAAACGGCGCAGTTGCGGAGGTGCGCAGTCTAGTAGACGGTGTAGGTGCGGAGGTCTGCAGTCCAGTAGAGGGCGCAGGTGCGGAGGTGCGCAGTCTAGTACACAGAGCAGGTGCGGAGCTGCGCAGGCTAGACACAGCAGAAGTGCGGATATTCGCAGGTTTCTATTGGTGAAGTTGCGGACTTTTCTTGAAATATTTGTTGGCTGCCTTTTGTCTATTGCTGCAGTATTCTGGGTTTAGATTACTGGTACTGCTTTTCTGGTTGTTTCATTTTGAGAAGCTATTGGTTGATTCATTAGTTGATTATAAAAGGAGATTGGTTGATTCACATGTACTTGATGATTATTTGATTTCCATGGATCCAGTCTGAAAATTTATGAAACATGGTCCCCGGAAGAAAAGAAGTAGGTCAGCACCTACGTACTAGTAGCTCAGCTAGTACAAGAGCTAAGGGGGTTGTAGCTCCCTTCTAGGAGAGTCTGGAAAATGAGAGAGGGTTGTAGCTCTCTGAAGGTTGCAGCCTGCGTACTGGTAAAGGACTGCACCAGTACATAATAATTGTAAAAAGGAGTTTCTAATTAAAAGAAGATAGAGACATATTGCAGCAGGTGGTTTTCACCCACATTGGGTTTCCACCTTATATTTGGTGTTCTTTGGTGTGACTATCTGTTTTTCTTGTTCTTGTTCATTATTATATGGTACTGACATACAAATTAATGGTCAACATCTGAAGAATAAATTGAATTATAAATCTGGAAGGTATAGTGAAAAGAATTTAATAATACTGATTCACCCCCCCTCTCAGTATTATTTCCAACAATTGGTTTCAGAGCAGGTCCTTCTGAAGAAGCTTGATCGCTTGAAGGAAGATCCATCATCATGAGCAACTACGAGAGAGAAGCATCGATCAGGCCACCAATCTTTTATGGGACCAACTTCGTCTATTGCAAGGTAAGAGTCACAACATATCTTCAATCTCTTGGTATAGAAGTCTGGGATATCATAGATACAGGGTACACTTTTCCATCCACAACTCCTACAGATTTAGCTGGCAAGAAGCAATATGAAACAAATGCAAAGGCTGTCAATACTCTATTGGGATGTCTATCTCAATTAGAATTTGTCAAAGTTATGCAGTATAAATCCGTAAAAGAAATATGGGACAAGATTGTTCTGAGCTATGAAGGAGATGAACAAGTAAAACGAGCAAAACTTCAAACCCTCAGAATTCAGTATGAAAATCTCAGAATGCACAATGATGAAAGTGTGGCTAACTATTCCTTCGTGTAGATGAGATTGTTAATTGTATGAAAAACTTGGGTGAAGAAATAAAAGAGGCTGTTGTGGTTGAAAAGGTTCTAAGATCTTTGTCCCCTAGGTTTGAATCTAAAGTTTCTGCAATAGAAGAAAAAGAGAATTTACGAAACCTTACCATGTCACAGCTGCATGAAATTTTGACTGCTTATGAAATGAGGAAAGGAGGACCGTCATACAGAAGAGAAGATGCATTCAAGGCTTCAGGAAAAGGAGATTACTATGAGTCAGGACATCTATCATAAGAAGACGAAGAATCAAATTTTGTCAAGAATCTTCAATGGGGTGCTGGAAGATTCAGAGGTAAGTTACCTTTCAAATGCTTTGCTTGTGGAAGAGTCGGTCACTATGCTGCAAAGTTTCCTCATAAAGATAAGCTTGATAAAGGTAAGGAACCTGCCAGATGGAACAAGAAACAGAATGTAAATAAGAAAAGCTATTACACTCATGAAGACAGTGATGGACTTTCAAATAGTGATGAAGATGAACAAGGTAACAATTACAGACTTTTAATGGCCTTTGAAGATGATGACTTCATGGATGCTATAGATGAAGAAGGTCTGTATGAAGAGAATTCACTCACTTTCATGCAGAGAAGTGTGCGCACGTGGGAATTTTTATTATTGATCCATGGTATTTAGTCCGACGTGTTTGATCCTATGGTTTTGGTCCGCGGTATAACATCTAAAATATTGAACCCCGGTTTTGGGTCCCTTGTATTGGCTTTCTATGGTTTTGATCCATGGTTTGTGTAAGGGCTTGCCTATAAAAAGGAAAGGAGATCATTTGGCTAGGCACTTATGTGTTGAATATCTTAAGAGGAACAAGATCTGAAATACTTGTAATCGGTTGATGAGATAAAATTAAACGTGAGCATGAGAAGGCTGATCAATTGAGGGGTCGTGATCTCTTTGGCGCATGATCAGATCTATGGATCTGACAGTCTGGGGTACAATTGAGGACTGATAAAGTGTTTATATCTGGAGGTTCGCAGGCGAGATACGGCTCAGGTGTGGAGGTCCATAGTCTAGTAGATGGCGCAGGTGCGGAGGTCTGCAGTTCAGTAAACGACACAGTTGCGGAGGTGCGCAGTCTAGTAGACGACGTAGGTGCAGAGGTGCGTAGTCCAGTAGAGGGCGCAGGTGTGGAGGTGCGCAGTCCAGTACACAGAGCAGGTGCGGAGCTGCGCAGGCTAGACACAGCAGAAGTGCAGATATTCACAGGTTTCTATTGGTGAAGTTGCGGACTTTTCTTGAAATATTTGTTGGCTGCCTTTTGTCTATTGCTGCAGTATTCTGGGTTTAGATTACTGGTACTAATTTTATGGTTGCTTCATTCTGAGAAGCTATTGGTTGATTCATTAGTTGATTGTAAAAGGAGATTGGTTGATTCACATGTACTTGATGATTATTTGATGTTCATGGATCCAGTCTGAAAATTTATGAAACGTGGTCCCTAGAAGAAAAGAAGTAGGTCAGCACATACGTACTAGTAGCTCAGCTAGTACAAGAGCTAAGGGGGTTGTAGCTCCCTTCCAGGAGAGTCTGGAAAACGAGAGAGGGTTGTAGCTCTCTACAGGTTGCAGCCTGCATACTGGTAAAGGACTGCACCAGTACAGAATCATTGTAAAAAGAAGTTTCTAATTAAAAGAAAATAGAGACATATTGCAGCAGGTGGTTTTCACCCACATTGGGTTTCCACCTTATATCTGGTGTTCTTTGGTGTGACTATCTATTTTTCTTGTTCTTGTTCATTATTATATGGTACTGACATACAAATTAATGGCCAACATCTGAAGAATAAATTGAATTATAAATATGGAAGGTATTGTGAAAAGAATTTAATAATACTGATTCACCCCCCCTCTCAGTATTATTTCCAACATATTGGTTGCTAAAAAATTTCTATTTGACATGTCCACGTCCCCAAGGTGCCATATGTTAAGGTTTTGTCACATCAACCATGTTTTCTTACACCATGTGTATGGTTTTGCCATTTCAACCATCTTTTCTTATGCCAGGTGTCTAGGTTTTCCACGTCAACCATGTTTGCATACACCATGTCAACCATATCTACATACACCACATCAAAAGTGTACGATATTGGCCCTGCCATGACACATAGGTGTTACATTAGACATGCCACATAAGTGTTACATCAGACCCACCATATGATCCAGGTGGATATTGGTGGCCACCTGCCAAGTCCACCTGGACCCCCACCATTTTTTCTCTCAGCATTTTCAGTTTCCTTAATTGTAGCACAACTTACTAGTTTTAGCAGTTTTTCGAGTCCTAAACTTTCGGAGCCATTTTGAGGCCCTAAATGACGGTTTTTTGAGAAAACTGGGAGAAACATGGGTCCATGGATCGATGTTGCTCTTCCCAAAGTTGTAGTTCTCAGATAGATCTTTCTAACGAGATATTGTGAATGTTAAACGAAGATCATATGCCAAAGTTACGACCCTGGGAAGTTGATGTACCAATTTACCCAAACGGGGCCCACAGTTTGGTGTTTCATCTTCTACGATTAGGTTTTTGGATGCTTAGGGTTTTCCATTGTTTCTCAACAATAAATAGGCCTTTGAGCCTCATTGTAAGACAGTTCAGAGGCATGTAGACACCACATCTCTTCTCAGAGATAAGCTACCATTGCCCTAGATGTTTATTTCCATTTTCTGTTTGTAAGCATATCTCAGTATTTTACATTAATGAAATGAAGTATTATTTCTATTTCATCTTTGTGTTTATAGTTATCTCTATAATTTGTTGCGTTCTTGTTTAAATCCAGATCAGTGGTATCAGAGCAATCTGATTTTTCTTTGTTTTTCTTTGCATGTCCCCAATGAGGTCGGGATATAAGGAGTTAGGGCTTGAACTGGTCTAACCTTTGCAAGATTAGCCCCGCAAACCCCGACGGCCTCCCATGGCAAATGAGAAGAAAGATGAGGGGGTAGGAGATCCTATCAAAATCTTGCTCAAAGAAGCCCTCGAGCGACTAAGGAATGTGATGATGGACAACTTTTCTCAGATCCTTCAGCGGCTACGCAAAAGCGACGCATTGGCTTCCAGCAGCTACTCTGGAAATGCCACGCTCTTTAAGGTACAAGATAATTTTGAAATCCCCATATTCGAGGGTCAGATAGATGCAGATGCCATAGATAAATGGTTAAATCTACTAGAGGGTTATTTTTTTGTTCATGAATTTTCGAGTCGAGAAAAGATTGTTTTCGCTCTTCTCAAAGCAGCCCCCCACATCAAGGACTAGTGGGAAACCTACTATGAGAAGAAGGATGAAAATACCAGCTCACTATTTTCAGCCGCACCCACCTGGAATTCATTCCGAGATGCCATCAAGGAGCAGTACTACCCTGTCGGAAGCTATGAGGATCAATACATAAAGTGGACCACACTGTGGCAGGGAAGGGACCAAGACGTGCTGGAGTTCACCAATCTTTTCCATACCCTTCGCACAAAGTTGGGTATCAAGGATTTGGAGCAGAATTTGATACTCAAATACTGTGGCTGCCTGCACAAGTACATCCAGGAAGAAATAGAATTCCTAAACATCTCCTCGCTCAGCACAGCATACCAATATGCCGTCAAGGTCGAGCAGAAGTTTAAACAGAATAAGCGAGACTTTCGATATGCGAATCCGAAGCAAGGGAAAGGTGCCCCTAAACCACAAAACAAAGGACAAAGCCAAGGTGGGGTAGCCCAAGACAACCCACCAAAGCTGCAAGCAAGGAATAGTGTTGCGAAGCTGAAAAAGGACACGGGAAAATGGTGTGAGTTCCATAAGAGCTCTACTCACAACACAAGTGAGTGTCAGGCCAAGCAGTCACTGGTGGGTGAGTTAAAGGTTTCAGAATCAGATGCATGTTCTGACTCCGAGTCAGAACCCGACAAGGGAAATGACAAAAGGATGCAGATTATCAATGCGGAGCCCAACGCCACCGTTGCCACCATGAATATACAGAAGGAGGACCCCGAAGATCCAGAGGAGGAGGAGCGTCTCTTCCACTCCCAGATGTGGGTAAATGGCTCGCCGCTACAGTTCATTGTCGATAGCGGGAGTCAAAAGAACCTCATTTCGGCAGAGGTCGTGAAGTAGTTGGGCTTACTGACCACAGCACATCCACAACCGTACACCATTAGGTGGCTTCACCAAGGAAAGGATCTTCGCGTGAGCTAGCAGTGTCGCCTTCCATATAACATCAAGCCCTTCACGGATGAGGTATTGTGTGACATTTCTCTCCTTGAAGTTTGTGATGTATTATTAGGACAACCATACTTGTGGAAGCGACATGTTGTGTATGAATTAAGGCCTAGTGCTGTTATTATTACATTGGGAAATAAGTTGTACATGATACCAGAGGTAGCACTGCCTACCACCATCTCTTTGATTATTGCAAAACAATGCAGTAAGCTCATTTCCAAAACCAGGAAATTTGTTTTCCTGATGATATGCCCTCAAGGAAAGAAGAAGATGGTGGCCACAACCTCTAGACAGGGCCCCTCTGCACGACAACTACAGATGGACAAGGTCATGGAGGAGTACGAGGACATCTTCACCTCCCCCGCAAGGGTACCTCTGCACTGTCAGGTCAAGCACTCCATCAATCTGACCCCAGGTGCACCGCTACCCAATGGACTAATTTATCAGTGCTCCATTCTAGAGAATGATGAAATCAAGTGGCAGATTCAAGAGCTGCTACAGAAAGGTCACATCCATTCGAGTTCATTGCCTTGTGGGAGCCTAATCGTGTTGGTACAAAAGAAGTATGGGACTTGGAAACTCTGTATTGATTATCAGGCGCTGAACAAGATCACTATCCGTAATAGGTACCCGATCTCGCGGATTGATGACCTCCTAGACCAACTAAAGGGGGAAAAATATTTCAGCAAGATCGATCTAAAGTCAGGATATCACCACGTACCAATCAAACCCTCTGATGTGTGGAACACTACCTTCAAAGCCAAGGAGGGCCTTTTCGAATGGTTGGTTATGCCTTTCGAGTTGACGAATGCTCCTGCAACCTTCATGAGGCTAATAGATGACATCTTGCAGCCATTCACCAACTCATTTGTAGTGGTATACTTGGATGACATTTTGATCTTCAGCCAAAGTTGGGGAGAGCACCTCCACCACATCCGACAGGTTCTCCAAACACTGCGGCAACACAAGCTATGTGCCAATTTGGAGAAATTCACTTTCGGCATGACCTAGATTCATTATCTGGGATACATTATTGATGAACATGGGGTGCTTGTGGATTCAACCAAGATCCAAGTCATTCGAGATTGGCCATCTCCAACCACTCTGACAGAGCGTTGCAACTTTCTAGGTCTTGCCAACTTCTACCACAGGTTCATGTTGGGGTTTTCTCATATCACTTGGTCCTTGAGTCAAGTCACCAAGGGGGGAGCAAAAGAAAAATTCTTTTATTCTAAATCTCAACAGAAGGCATTCATAGAGTTGAAAGATCACCTCTGCACAGCACCAGTGCTCGTGTTGCCAGATTTGCAACAACCATTTGAGGTCGAGACAGATGCCTCTGACTATGCTATTGGGGCAGTCCTTACTCAACACGAGCATCTAGTGGCATATCACAGTGAAACACTTTCAGACACAGTCTGGAAGTATCCCACTTATGACAAAGAGATGTATTCCATTGTACAGGCCTGCCAACAATGGAAGCATTACATTTTTGGGAAGGAAACGGTCATCCACACAAACCACTGACCCCTGTAGTTCATACAGACCCAAGGGAAATTGCAAAATGATCACCATCAAAAGTAGTCTACATACCTGCAACAGTTCCATTTGAATATCAAGTATAACAAGGTAGCACCAATAATGTTGCAGATTGCCTCAGTTGACCACCGATCATGGCATTAACCACCGTGCTCAACTCTTTTGGGCATGAGACTTCTGATTGGCCACTTCTCTACAAAAGCGACCCAGAATTCAGCCACACATATCAGACACTCTTGGAGGGTTAGCATGTTCCAGATTTTTACCTCTAGGATGCCTTGTTATGCCACTTGGATCACCTTTGTGTTCCTTCAAGCGAGCGTGCCAAGATGATTTGCGAAGCACACTACAGTCGGGTTGTTGAGCATTTCGAGGTCGAGAAAAAGGTGGCAGTACTGCAAAAGTATTTCTATTGGTTGAATCTTCGACAGGATGTCGGGAAGTACATCAGATCATGTACTGCCTGCGCCATTGCCAAACTGACCATCAAGAAGTAAGGCCTCTACAACCTCGCTGCCTACCCCTAGTCGACCTTGGGAATCCATCTCCATGGATTACATGTCAAGCCTTCCTTCCACTAAGCATAGAAATGACTGTGTTTTTGTGGTCGTTGACAGGTTCTCGAAGATGGCCATTATGGCAGCCTGCAAGAAGAATATCACAGCAAAAGCCACTGCTAAACTCTTCTTTGAATGAGTGTGGGTGCACTTTGGGATCCCACTGTCTATCATCTCAGATCGGGACAGTCAGTTCCTCAGTACATTTTGGTCCAGTCTCTGGTCAATGCTGGACACCAAACTCACTAAGTCCACAGCCTTCCATCCTCAAAAGGTTGTCCATAGGATGATTGTACACATTCTGCGCATGTACAACTCAAAGCATCCACGCACATGGGACGAGAGCCTCCCCTATGTTCAGCACAGCTACAACTGAGCTCTTCATAGCTCGACTGGCCACAACCCTTTTCAGGTGGGCTTGGAATTCCAGCCACTATGCCCCATTGATGTGGCCATGCCACTTGCAGCTACTCACACAGATTCGACTCATGTCCAATGAGAAACAGACAAGGCAACCAGCTTCATTGAGCACATCCAACATATTCGCTAGCAGGTCCATGACATTCTGGAGAAATCAAATGCCAAATACAAGCAGCAAGATGATCAACATCGGGTGCCACACAAGTTTCAGGTGGGCGACAAATTCCGGTTGCATTTGCAAAAGGAACGCCTTACGGGAGCCTATTAGAAACTGAGACCACTCCGATATGGTCCTTACACCATTACTAAGGCTATGGGAGACAATGTATTTGAGCTCAACATTCCCCCATTCCTTGGCCTGCACCCAGTGTTCAATGTGGACCGCCTTTGGCCATACTTTCCACCATTACTAGACACATCCGACATTGCAGAACAGCTCACACCCACAGAATTAAATCCAGATTGCATGGAACAAGATGCAACTGATCGGATCATGGACACACATATCAAGAACACTCCCCAACGAAATATCCAACTGTATCGAGTTCTCAAAGTAGGCCAACTCCTTCACCATGTTAGGATATTCCGACACATAGGAAATAGTTAAGTATAACTTGGTCTAGTATAGAGTTAGGTAAAGTGTGTTTCTTTACTATGTACATTTTGTAACTTACAATCTGACGGTCATGATATGTAGTGATCTGACGGTTCATTCTCTCCTCGATATTACCGAGACCTGATCCGTGGCTTAACACCTGATTGGTCCATGATCTCTATTTAAAGAGCATGGAGTGTCATTTGTAGGGTAACTGTCCATGAGAGAAGCTTATGTAAATTTTCATTCTTTTATTAATAAATTGCCTGAAGTGGTCGCGTTGGCTTAGGCCGTGGACTGTTTCCCTCTTTGAGGGTTTTAACCACGTCAAAAGTACTAGTGTATTGATATGTGATCTGTTTGTGAGAGGTTTCCTTTGGTGTTCTGTCTAAGGAACTTACCCTGTAAATTCCTACATGGTATCAGAGCTATTTGAGGGCCACGTCCATTGGTGATCCAAATCTGAAGCCAGTAGAACTGCATCCAACTTTCGTTTCCTAGATCTACTATTTCTGACTACTTTCGAGCCAAGAGGACTGCTCTATTGTGTTGGGAGCATCTGTTCCAGTAAGGAACCCCTTTTGTTTCATGCGAAAAGGTTTCCAATAGCCCTAGCTACGTCATTTTTAAGATCTGGAGGTATACAGTGTTTATTTTCAGTTTACAGTTATTTTCTCTCTGTTTATTTTGGTTTCGGTTTATTTAGCATTTTTTATTACCGGATCTATACCTTTCATTTCTGCGTATGATCTTTGCCCCGCGACTTTGTGCGATCTGGGCAAATCAGAAACAGAAAGGAAGGATTTTTCTCATGCGTATGCTCTTTTCCACTGCGCCTTAGTGTGATCTCGGAAAATCAGAAACATTGATGAAAATATTTAGTTTCCGGCTAAAGCTAACTTCAAGCCGCAAGGTTCATTTTTTTTTTTGTATGTCCGTGTTGGGTTTTGTGTTTTTTGTTTTGTAGAGAAAAAGAGCTTTCTCAAAGCAAGCACGCAACCCAAAGCTTCAACACCCCCCCCCCCCCTCTCTCTCCAAAGCTAATTTATGAGAGTAGAGGTCTTGAGTTCAAGTCTCCCTTTTGTGGGGGCGGATTTTTCATTTCCGCACATTCCCGCACTTCGTCGGCATCTTTATCAAATTTTCTTCATAACTTCTTCATCCGGAAGCCGTTTTCAGAACCGTTTTTTTTTAAACAACCTAATTTTTCGAGATCTTTCCATTGGAACAATTATTTTTAGCATCTATAGCTTCAGTTCTATTAAAATGGAAAGTCCATGCCAAGTTATTCTTGACAGCACCAACTACTTCCAATGGTGGTCCTACATTGTGGATTTACTTAGAAGTAAAGGTCTCTACATAATAGCCTCAGGCCAAGAAACCAAACCGAAAGATGAAGATAAGGCAACTAAATGGGAAAATAGGCAAGATCAAGCACGTGGGTTGATAGGGATGTCTATTTCTCCAAATCTTAGATTCCATATTGCAAAACTTGATACTCCTGATGAAGCATTGAAACAGATTACTAAAGTTTTTGGAATAAAAAATGAACTTAGAGCCCATCAACTTGAAAATGAGTTGCTTACATTGGACCCCAATATTTTTTCTTGCATTGAAGATTTTTTGTCCAAGTTCAAGACCCTTAGACTTCTCTTGGAAGGTGTTAAGGTTAAGAAAGAAGATAGTAACCTTATCTATTCCATTCTTACTAAGTTGGGACCAGCCTACTCTGTGTTTGTTTCCACCTTCCATTCTACAAGAGAAGCCTTCATTTCTCAAGGACAAGACTACAAGTCCCCTTCCTTTGATTATTTTTGTGATTCTTTAATAAGAGAACAAGAAAAACTCTTACACCTTGGTCTTCTTAATCTTGGAAACTCTTCTAAGAAAGCGTTAGCCGCCCAGCAGCAACCAAATCCAAAGAATCCTAAGAAGTTGTATCCTAAAAGGAATGGTTCTAAACCAAACAAGGGTCCTAAGCAATTTCAGCCTCAAAATGAAAAATCATTTCAACGAAATGATAAGACAAATAAAAACAAAGGGAAGAAGACTGATAGACATTGCAACTTTTATAATCGAGATGGCCACTTAGAATCCAAATGCTTTAAGAAGATGGAAGCCTTGGAAGCAACAATGAAGAAGCATAACATCAATTTGGAGCACTCTTCAACTTCAACTTCATCTTCAGGAATGGCACTTTCTGCATGTGGTTGTCAAGCATCTCGGTCTGGCTATGCACTAAATGTATCTTCTTCTTCTCATTCTCATGAGTGGCTCATTGATTCTGGAGCTTCTTATCACATGGCCAAAAACAAAGCCATGTTTACTTCTTTAAATGATTGTAACACCAAAAATATATATGTTGGTGATGATAGATCTCTTAGTGTTGTAGGGACTGGAACTGTTTATATAGACAATGGTCAATTTAATGATGTATTATGTGTTCCAACCTTATCGTGCAATCTTCTATATGTATATCAGATAACTCATTCAAGTGAAGGTAAAATCGTTGAATTTTCACCTCACGATGTTGTAATTAAGGACCTAAGAGATCCTAGACAGATTTTAGCTACTGGCATTGCTGATGATTCTACAAGGTTGTATAAGTTTCACAACTTTGGGTCATCAAATCTTCCCTCGGTATTTGTTGCTCATAATGATGAAGTGAGCAAACTTTGGCATGAGCGATTTGGTCACTTAAACTATCGCTCTCTTCAGAATCTATGTAAAGAAAATATGGTGACAGGTCTTCCAATGGTATCTTGCAGAGATGGTGTTTGTTCCGGATGTGTACTCGGAAAACATCATCGGGACAGTTTTGAAAAACGTGCCTCTTGGCACGCCTCAGCCCCTTTACAGCTTGTGCATAGTGATTTATGTGGTCCACTTCCAGTTGTTTCATTCTTTGGCTACAAGTATTTCTTAACTTTCATTGATGATTTCTCTAGATGCACTTGGGTATACTTCTTAAAACTCAAGAGTGAAGTATTTAACATGTTCTTGGCCTTTAAGTCCTTTGTTGAAAAATAATCTGGACATCAATTTCTTAAGCTAAGATCTGATAATGGCGGAGAATATGTTAACAACAAATTCATCAACTTTTACACTGAGAATGGAATTCAAATGCAACATACTGTTCCATATACTCCACAATGAAATGGTGTAGCTGAAAGGAAGAATCACACCTTAAAGGAAATGGCTAATCGTATGCTTCAATCTAAAGGACTTAGTCTTAATTATTGGGCAGAAGCAATTAACTGTGCAAATTACATAATAAATCACACTCCTACTAAGGTTTTAAAGAATATTACTCCAGAAGAAGCATGGAGCTCAATTAAAGTAGATGTAAGTCACTTTCGTGTTTTTGGAAGTGAAGCATGGGCCCATATTCCAGATGAGAAACATAAAGCTTTAGAACCTGTTGTGCTCTACAACAACCCCCCATTTCTTATCATTTTATTCACAAAATTATCATATGAAATGGGTCCCTTTAGAGTTGATTGGTATCAATATTGCATTATTTAAAAAAGGTCCGAAAACCAAATAAAAACATTATAAAACCCTTTTCGGAAAATCCCATTTTTATCAAATAAATCAATCTTTATCATTGCGATAAAGCGATCGCAAGATCGCATATCGCAATGACATAAGGTACATAAATAAGTGGCACATTGGTCTCCGCCGATGCGATATCGCTATCGGCTATCGGCAATACTCTAAGCACATTTTAAAGCGCCTCCATGCTATTGGCCCCGATGCGATGCGATATCGGCTATTGGCGATCAGCGATATACTATACATATCTCATATGATGCCAATACTACCGATGCGATGCGATATCGCTATCGGCTATCGGGGTTCTCAAAAGATGTCAATATAAAAGGTTTAAGCTTGCCTCGATCGCCGATTGCGATAAAGCGCAGATTTCAAAAAGCCGTTGGAATAAAGGGATATCACGATTTATTCATATTAAAGGCTTGATCCGTCAAACAATGATTCACTTGCGCTCAACCGCCAAAACATCTACAGCACGATTAAATGAATCATTCGGCCGATTAATGATATAATGGGCATTTAAGATTGGCAGGTTTTAAACGGCCATTTAATGTGATCGTAAGTCCTAAAATCCTCCTGTGAATTGTATCTGCGCCCATTTTAAAAGCTAATCCCTTATCATGCATCAGTCAATATATCTCATCACTTTGAAGTTTTCATTGCCAATTCTCCATGTTACGTTTATTTTTGCCTCTGTGCAGAATTCATCCAAAGGAGAAAGCTCAAGCAAAATGGGGAAGAAATCCAAGAAGACCACAGGCGCTTCCGTTGCGCCAGCTGCAGGACAAGCTGTCGCTGACAAAAAGAAAGGATTGATTTCGGATACCACATGTTCTGGTCTCAGCAGAACTACTTGGCAGAGTACCTACAACTTGATCGAAATCGAAGAACCTAAAGTGACAACAGTAGAAGCTACTGTAGATTCTACTCGGAAATCCGAGGGTACTCTTAAGGACTTAGCTGACTCCTTCCTTCACCGGATAGCAGCCAGGGAACAAATTCTCCCATACACAGATGTAGTGCGGTGGGAAATTGAAGAAATCCCAATCCTGGATAGAACCTTCAGCACCAGAGAAGGGAGAATTTTCGGGTCATTCCAAGCGGATGATCTGAGGCAAATGTATCATTTGCCTGAGCCAGAGAAGATATACAATAAGACGTTCCTGGAGAAATTCGCAAACGAGAACGAAGCTGAATCCGAACCCATCCAGGATTGGAGACAAAATCCGGCAAAGCAGAAACATGAGTCTTCCGGTAAGTACTCAGTTGATTCCTTGGCTTCTCCTTATTGCTACGCTAGAATAATGATGTGTAGATTGTGGGGATTGCATGACTCTTCTAATTTCACTATAGAAATGGTCCCCTTAATGGAAGCTGCATGCAACAGTATAATAATGGATTGGGCCACTATTCTCTCAGATAAACTAGCCAAAGCTGTTCTTGAGTTTAGGAATAAGACTTGCATCTCTGAAAGGATAGTCCCCCCATTCTATTACAGTGCATATATTTTAGATACATTGTGTTTCAATTCTGAATTTCCCGTGCTCGGCTGGAGGTGGACGCCACAAGACCCCACGGCTATCCACATATACCATCAGAAACTATGGAAATCCTCTTACAAGCACCATCTGTACCAAGTCTGCAATGGATTTATGGTGCCTATTTATTATTCTATTTTTGATAAACCCATTCCCAAGATTTCCTACCAAGCTGGAATTGATTTAACAGCGGTAGGGAGATGGTTTGGAGAGGAGAAATTCACTTATATAAGAGTTTTCGGTAGCCAAGCCGAACCTCATGTTCTCCCTTTATACATACCGCATAAACTGTTGGCAAGAGAAATCTCTTACCAGATTATTGTTGAGAGTGTTACACAGACTCTCAAGAAAAATAAGAAGCAGGGCTGGCCCTCTTTTCCCTTGAGATGTGGTGTCTATACTCTGCATGATCTCAAACATGCAGAAAAGGAAGCCACGAAGATTAAATCATTAACTCTGGCGACTCTCCCAAATAGGCAATTTGATCCAAACAAAGTTGCCTATAATGCACTAGAACAGGCCAAATTGTCAAAGTTTGATCATAAGGAAGATATGTTTGACGACCTGTTCTCTTCAGCTGAGACAATAATGTAGGTTAAAGCATTGGCCAAAATGAAATATAATGATGAAGGGTTGACTGAATTTAATAAACTTAGAGAACAGAGGTTGCAAACTCTACCTCTAGATCTACTAGCGACAACCCCAGCGACATCGTCAAGTGAGCCTGATCGGAAACAGTCAAAGGAACCTCCAGTTATAACGAAAGAACAAGAAAAGCCACAGGAGGAAAAGCAGAGAAGAGAGAAGGAGGAAAAGCAGAGAAGAGAGAAAGAGGAAAAGCAGAGAAGAGAGAAAGAGGAAAAGCAGAGAAGAGAGCAGGAGGAAAGGCAAAAGAAAGAGAAAGAGGAAAGGAAAAAGAAAGAGCAGGAGGAAAAGCAGAAGAGAGAGCAGGAAAAAGTGCAGAAGGAGACCCAAGCTGAAAAGGAAAAACAAACCACCATTGATGTCAATGTGGATACTCATATTGACCCTAAATTGCTCCAGGAATGGAAGCAATTTGATTCCATTATCAGTGGTTTGGAATGTTCAAAGGACACAGACACTTCTAAAGTAACAGACACACAGGAAATCTCTTCACCACAGGTTCTGAGTGGAACCAGCGGCCCACCCATTTCTAAAGAGGTAGAGATAATACCAAAGGACCCCTCCGACCAAATCATTTTGCAGGTAGAAGATATTCCTCCCCTGGATGTCTTCTACAGCCCAAGGCATAAAGCGGTGGTTAAATGACAAAGGAAAAGAAGAAGGACTGATCAACCTTCCCTTTTCCCAGAGCAAACTGTCACGGGCAATGTGGTTTGGAAGGAGGAATTTGACCCCTCCGATGACCTGACAAAACTATCACAGTATGCGGGAGCTTATTCGGCAGCGACAATAGATAAGGCATCGGAGGTAAGCCTTTTACTGAAAACAAAGGATCAAGAGATTTTCTCGTTACAGGCACAGTTAACTGAAACAAAGCAGAAAGCGGAGCAGGCAGAGCAGCAATTGTTGACGCAACAACAATTAAATAGTCAACTAACTCAACAATTGCAGGCAAAAAAGTAAAGGATTGACCAGAGCGCGATCCAGAAGCAGAAAGAATTATCAGAGGCATTGGCACAATTAAAGGCAGCAAATGAGCAAATGGTGAAAACAAAAGATGAGCAAATTGCTCAATTATCATCACAGCTCGAAAAAATAAAGGGCGTTCCACAAGTGGCTGAATTTAGAGCAGAAGCATTACAAATAAATACTGCATTAATGTCCCAAATTAAGCTTCTGTGTCAACAAATCGCCCAGGAAGAGCCACTATGTGAGTTAACGGCATCCATAAATAAGCAAGTAGAAAAGGCCAGAACTGAATTGGATCAAGCCGAAGAAACAATAGCTGCATTTCTCGACTGGCAAGATTCTGATCAAGGACAAGCGGCGAATTTACCCAGGATCTTAGAACCACATAAAGATATACTCTTCACAGAATGGCAGTCCCAATTAATGAAAGCAGAGAAGGCGGCTTCAAGATGTAAATCAACTTCTAGCAATTTAGTTGAATTAGTCAATAACACTCTCTACTTATCAAACATGATTTCCCAATGCACACCAGGAAAGTTGACAACGATGAAAACATTGGAGCAATCATGTTATCCAGATCTAGAAGAAAAGGGGAGATTAATCGCTGGGATTAACAGTTTAACCTGGGACACATAATGGTTCTTCCTGTTAAAGCTGCACACACAGAGAGCCACCCTCAAGTGCCTAACAGATGCAATCAGGTATTTTATTCCCGATATTCAGGATGCCACCTATGCCGCCCAGCTCAGCTCGCGCCTCAACAAACCACCTGAAGTAGAGCCAATGATTGCGATAAGTCAGATCAGATATAAAGGCAAGTAGCCTACTTGATGAATCATGCCGCCGACTGCCAGATCGTTGAAGAGAAAATAGGATCAATATTTATTGATACCAATTAAATAGGATTTCTGTTTTATAGATAGGTAGATTAATTAAGTATTTATAGACCCTTTCATTGTTTTGGAAAGGGTCGTAAAGTTTTGTACCTGACTTAAAGACTGAAGTTGCACTATTGTGCTTCAGTCATATTCTTTTATGAAACTGGACGAGTTGTTCTTAATTTGACAAGGAAGCTTTTTATGCAATTGTACACTATTGTCTTTGTTTGAAAAGTGTTTATGCGTTGAAGGAAGAATTACAAGTAGCGATTGATATTGGGAGTGTCAATCAGCTCATATGGTATTTCTATCTATGCCTGAATTCATTCCTTTCATATAAATTGTTATTTGATTATCCTTGCTATTATTGATTATATGCATGTGCTTTAACAGCAGATCTATATTCCCTCCACTATTTGATGTTTTATGATGTGCTTTTCTTTTAATCATGTATGTGTCGATGATATAAATGATGAGTGTAGTAATATCGCTTTAATCGCTTTGCTTAACTATTTAAGCATAGTAGTCCCGAATGAAATAATTTCCATGTCTGTTAGATGGAGTCATCTATATGCCTGTTTATAGACATAGACTATCAAGCGCTACACTTTAAAGCTCAATAAGTTCCCGGGATAGGTCATAGTTCTTGTATTCTTGTTAATAGATTTAGTTATTCGCCCATCATTAGCTTAGTTAATCAATCATCCATTCATCCCGTTTATCCACTTTTGGGAAACTGGTCCCATTATCCCCAGTCGGAGCCACCATTCCAAACGGAAAAAGGAGCTGTATTAAGGTCCGGACCGGGTGGTTATCCCCAATGTTGTTGCAACGATTTTCGAGGCATCAACATTTTTGGCGCTAGAAGGAGGGCTGACTGTGAATGGCACATAAACCAAAATCTATAAGCCATTCTAAGAGTAATTCTCCCTCCGTATCCCCTCAAACTTCTCATTCGCATGCTGGTTCTCCAGTGTCCAAACAAGAAGAAGAGGAATCAACTACCACTGCTCAAACCCATCATACTCCAGAACAATTAAGTCTTGAATCACCTGAAGTCCAGTCTCTTATCCACAAACTTCAGAGCTTCTCGATTTCACCACAGAAATCTGAGGTATCACAAAGCAGTGCGACTTCGCAGTTCAATTTACCTCACCCTCTCACCAGACTTCAGAGCGAAAAGCTCGGTATTGAACCCACTGAGTTCCCTTTACGCAAAAGGAAAAAGGCGAAGAAATATACTGAAGGATCTGACAGTGAAGAGCTTTCATCCACATCCTCCATTGCATCTTCCCCTCTGCAAAGTCAACCGTCCACTCCCCCATTACATATTGTTGTTCACCAGGGATTAGGAGCTTCAACATCCCAACCTGCTCACTCTTCAACATTATTTCCTTCCCAGACATCTGGAGTCCCAACAGTAGTATCAACCACTACTGCTATTATAATGGTAGATCCATGGACCAGACCTGGTGCAGTCAATATGCCTGCACCACTGCATCCATTACCAGATGCTCCAGAAAAAATGGCTACCTAAATTTAATCCAGATGATGGGACCCAGGCTGAGGAACACATTAATAATTTCATGTTGGCAGTCAATTTGAAAGGAGTAACAGAACAAGATGTTGTTGTTAGACTTTTCCCTTACACCTTGCAAGGATCAGCAGGATCCTGGTATTTTTCTTTACCCTCTGGTTCCATTACTAGTTGGAACACTTGCCAAGAGCAGTTTCTTACCAAATATGGAGATGATAGGTCTTTGGCTACCCTAATAAACGACCTCTCCAATCTTAGGATAGAGCCTAGGGAACCAATTAAGGAATTTAATGCTCGATTCAATAAACTCCTGAACAAAATCCCGACGGCCTCCAAACCAAGTGAACAAATTCGAAGCGAATGGTATATAACCGCCCTACCCGCCAATATAGCCATTTTTGTGGATAGGGTCGGGAAACCTACCTTAGCCGAAAACATGAGGGAAGCACTTGCTGTGGAGAAACGTATCAATGCTCTAGAAAAGAAAGCTACTCTGGAAGACAGAAAAGCCAAAAAAGTCTCTTTTAAAGATGACTCAAGAAAGAAAACCTCAAAAGACCCATATGACATGGAGGGTTTGCAAAAAGTCCTAAAAACTTTATCAAATGAAATGGTTGAAATAAAGAAACAGGTAGCCGAGACCTCAACCAAAAGACCCTTTAGGACTTATAAGAAAAATGAATCAAAGCCACCGAATGTCATATCTAATGCAGATTCAGAGCAAGAAGAAGAGGAAGAGGAAACGATTTCACCAACTAGTGATGAAGAAGTAGTAGAATGTCATGGAATGTGGGATTTTATACTCCCCAACTCCGATACCGATAATGAAGAAGAAGCGTTCCCGGTCACTACTAGGAGTAAAAGTACTTCCGAACCTGTTCAGGTAACGTCAAAGAAAAGGAGTGCAGGTGCCACTACAACCAAAGAAAAAATACCTGCAAAGAAATCACCTGCAGCAGTTCCCCAAAACCAGCCTTCAACTTCTAATACTCCTTCAACATCTAAAACATTAGTGGTATCCGATTCAATGGAGTACAACATTGTTGATGACATGAAGAAAACTAAAGCAAACATTACTATGTTTGAACTTAGTAAATTAAAACATCAGCAGAAATTGCTTCTCAAAGAATTGAATGTTGTTCCTTCTACACCTCTTCCCAGTGCAAAAGCTGCTAACGATTCAGGCCAACCTCCTCCCGGTATGGTTGAAGCTACCGATTCAGTTCTGATTGGAGATAGATCAAATTCCCATACTCCACCCTTCCTTCTGACCTATGAGATCTACAACAGAAACCTGCACAACTGTTTGATTGACTTAGGGGCATCTTCTAACATAATGCCAGCCTCAGTTTGTTCCAAACTAAACATTGAACCTTAGAAGTCTGCTATTCATATTGTACAGTTGGATAGGACCAAAGTACAGGTTGTGGGAGAGATTAATTCCGTAACTACCAGGTTATCTGCTGATCCCAGAGTAGTACAAAGGATTGATATCCTGATAGCCGATATACCTGAATTTTACGGTTTAATCTTGAGTAGGGATTGGTCTGAAAAACTACATGGATATATTTCTACTGATTGGTCACATATGTGGCTTCCCTATAAGGGTAAGCCAAATCAAATAAAGATTGATCGAGAAAAACATATGACCCATACAGTTACTGAATTTGAGCAAGAAAACCAACCTATAGCATTTAATAACAATATTTTGGGGAATTATTCATCTGAGTCATTCTTTGGTAACTTTACTGCCCAGTCATCCCCTTTTTCAGTCAATCATTTTTCATCTCAGGTTGAGAATTTTTCACAAACAGATAGGTCTAGATGTTTCAATGATACTGAGAAGTCTGTAAATAAAATTGTTAATACTTCTTTATTTTGGTCATTATATTTCGATGGGTCCAAATCCAGTGAGGGCTCAGGAGCAGGATGTATTTTGGTCAGCCCACTAGGAGAAAAAACAATGTTGTCTTGTAGGCTGGAATTTGAATGCACTAACAATACAGCTGAATATGAAGCCTTAGTCCAGGGACTGTATAAAGCGATCAGCCTTAAAGTACAATATTTAAAAGTATTCGGCGATTCTGAAATTATTATCAAACAGGTGACAAATACAATTCATTGTCTTTCAAATCATCTTAAACATTATCAATTGCTAGTACAAGAACTCACTTCACACTTTTTGGCATTCAATATTTCTGCCATCCCTAGGTCTCAAAACTCGGCAGCCGACCTGCTAGCCAATGTAGCTTCCAAACTCCTACCTTCTGAAGACTACAGCTCGGATAGATTTTCAGTAGAATTGCTTTTTAGGCCTTCAATTCCTGACAATGTCACTAATTGGAGAGTGTTCAATCATGATGAGGATATTTTACAATTCTTAACTTCTGAAAAGTCCTATGATAATCAAATTATTGAGGAAAATGAGCATGACTTTCAAATGAGAAAAACACCTCAGGAAAATTCAATTCCTAAGCCTGTGGTAAAGCTGGAGGATCTTTATGATATTAAAGATAGGTTTAAACCTGTGACTAATGCAAAGCTCCAAAGCTCTACTCTAAGGTTTGAATTGATAAATCTAGGTACTGAGCAAGCTCCTCAAAATATTAATTTAGGATTAGGACTTTCCTTGGAAGAGAAAGAGGCATTCATTAAACTGTTAAAGAAAAATAAACAGGTTTTTTCTTGGAAATATGATGATTTGAAGACTTATGATACATCCATTATCCAGCATACCATTCCAGTGCTTCCCAATCAGAAACCAATTCAACAGAAGTTAAGAAAAATACATCCAAGTTTAGAGAGTCAAATAAAGACTGAACTTAACAAACTCTTGAAAGACAAGATTATTTTTCCAGTCCGACACTCAAACTGGGTCTCCAATATGGTGCCAGTCAGAAAGAAAAATGGCGACATTCGGATTTGTATTGATTTCAGAAATTTGAACAAAGCAAGCTTAAAAGACAATTTCCCATTACCTACCATGGAGCAAATACTCCAATCAGTAGCAGGCTCTGAATTAATGTCTTTTCTAGACGGTTTCTCAGGATATAACCAAGTTTTGGTCCATCCTGATGACCAGCTTAAAACCACATTCAGAACCAAATGGGGAACATATGCATATCAAAAAATGCCCTTCGGACTTATTAATGCAGGAGCAACATTCCAAAGAGCGATGGATACAGCTTTTAGAGGGATGATTAATAGAACAGTAGTCGTCTATCTAGACGATATTACTGTATTCTCTAAAAAGAAGTCCAATCATTTGCATGACCTAAATCAAATCTTTCAACGCTGCAAAAGATATGGTATTTCTCTTAACCCTAAAAAATCTTTCTTTGCTCTTGACCAAGGAAAGCTCTTAGGCTTTATTGTGTCTAAAGATGGCATTTATATTGATCCTGATCGGATCAAAGAAATCTCTGAAATCCCTTTCCCACACAATAAGAAATCCATGCAGTCATTTTTAGGCCAAATCAATTTTGTTAAAAGATTTGTTCCAGATTTTTCTCAAATTATTTTGCCACTTCAAACTATGATTAAGAAGAATTCAGTCTTTAAGTGGGGATCAGCAGAGAAAGAAGCGTTTGATTTAATCAAACAATCAATAATCGATGCCCCAGCCTTAAATACTCCCAATTTTTCTAATCATTTTACATTATACACTATCGCCTCCACCTCGTCTTATGCAGCAGTACTCACGCAGCTCAACGATCACAAATTGGAAGCACCCATTTCATTTTTTAGTTCAAATCTTCAGGGTGCTGAATTGAATTACTCCGAAGTAGAAAAACAAGCCTTTGTTGTATTTAAAGCAGTCAAACATTATAGACCCTTCCTTTTGAAAACCCACACAAAAGTTATAGTTCCTTTCCCTGCTGTTAGGCAACTATTAATCCAAAAAGAACTGGGTGAAAAGAGAGCAAACTGGGTCACAGCGCTTCAAGAATATGACTTAGAAATTAAGCCAGCAAAGATTGTTAGGGGCCAAGGTTTTTGCAGGATATTGGCAGGAGCGTCCAACATTCCAGAATCAAGTGATACAGATCAAACTGAAGAAATCAACCAGATAAGTGTTACTGATTCTGAATCTCAATATGCAGATTTAATCTTTTATTTAAAAAATGGTTATGCACCTCCAAACCTGTCTTACAAAAACAAAAGGGCCATTAGGTTAAAAGCAAAGAATTTTACAATTATTGATGATGTGCTTTTTAAGCAGAATTATGATTCCATCTTATTAAGATGCCTTGAGAAACCTGAAGCACAAAAGGTTTTGCAGGAGTTACATGATGGACCAGCAGGAGGACATTTTGGAGCTGATACAACAGCTCACAAAATTATTCATGCTGGATATTATTGGCCCACTCTGTTTAGAGATGCCCACGAGTATGTAAGGAAATGCCTCAATTGTCAAACTTCTAGTGGAAGACAACGTAAACCAGCTTTCCCTCTGCAACCAGTCAACATTGAACAACCATTTGAGCAATGGGGATTGGACATCATTGGGGAAATTACTCCACCGTCTTCCAAATAGCATAAGTATATCCTTACTGCTACCAATTATTTTACTAAGTGGGTTGAGGCAATTCCTTTGAAGACAGCAAATTCTGAAGCAATCATTGAGTTCATAGATCAATTCATCATTACCAGGTTTGGCGTCCCAAATGCTCTTGTTTTTTATAATGCATCTTATTTCTCAGGCAATGCTATGTTTGATTTCGCTATTAAAAGAGGATTTAAATTGAAATATTCTGCTAATTACTATCCCCAGGGTAATGGTTTAGCAGAGTCTACTAATAAGAATCTGATCAAAATCATTAAGCGAACTATCGAACAGAATCATAAAAACTGGCACAAATCCTTAATGTTTGCATTATGGGCTGATAGGATAACACAGAAAGCTTCTATAGGATCTTCCCCATTCAACCTTGTGTATGGAAAAGAAGCAGTACTGCCCACAAATCTTGTTCTTCCTTCTCTAGCCCTAATTCAATTCATTGAGGAAAGTCCTTCCTCTTCTATTCAGCTTAGACATGATCAAATTCTAAAATTAGAAGAGGAAAGAGAAAAAGCCAAGGTTATTCATGCCAAACATCAGCAAATCATCAAGGCAGCATTTGATTCAGTTTCATCCGGTGCAAAACAATTTCAAGTCGGTGATTTAGTTCTGAAATGGGACAAAGCCCATGAGGACAAGGGAAAACACACCAAGTTCCAGAAGATGTGGCTTGGACCATTTCAGATCTGTGAGAAGATAGGCCATTCAACCTTTATATTGCAAGATTTATCAAGTTTGAGAGATTCTCTCCCTGTTAATGGCCTTATCTTGAAGAAATTCTTTAATTGAGGAGGTAACCCCTTCTCCTTTTAGTTTGATAGAGTTTTGTAGTTTGTAGGATTTTTAGAAAATAATGTTGTAAGGTATCTTCCATTGACCTTTGCTGTGTTTGAAAACTTAATCCATAGAAGTAGTATGATATTTGCTTTTAAAATAATAGAAGTCTTAACCAAAAGGGATAATTTCTAGGAAACTAGGTATCATTGTATTCTGAAACCACACTTCAAGTTTTGTGAACACCTCTCAAAGTTTAAAAGTATTATAAATCATTTTCTGTTTTTAAATTGGTCATAAAAGGTTATCAATATCAAGATAGAAGCTAATCCAACTTCAGCATCTTCAACTCTTACCCTGTCATCCATCTACTCTTAAAAGAGAAAATTGTCCATCCCATTCACCAAAGTGTATGATTACTCAGAGTGTAATTCTAAAATTTTGATATAAAAAGATAAGAGGTCTTATTACAAGCCTGCTTACCATGATCATAGGGAAATAGTTTAACCGACATTACCAATACTGCATACCATAACAGGGTAATGGCTTAGCAATTATAAGACAAGGGGTCTCATCACGAGCCAGCTTGTTCAGTTAGATTACTACCAGTGAATGGCATTGTCAATAGCTGGCTACCAAACCAGGACAATGGCTTTTTATCTTATCAATAACAGGAAAAGAAAGAAATACAAAATATGAAAACATATTTTGAATTCATGCTGTTAATCACACTCTTAAATTGGATGGGACAATGGACAATAGCATGGTTAAAAGGTATCCCTGTCGAAACTATGAACGTTTGCTGGTAGCAGAGGCTCTACCTATGACAGACGAGTTCATTATAAAAGCTGATTTGGAAAGGTTTTCTGTTTTATCATTATAAACCAATAAAGGCTTATTTAAAACTTAGAATGTATCTGTTATCTTAAAAAAGAGAGGAAATTAACAAAATAGTTTCATTTTACTCGGAATGCATTTATACCTAGTTATATTAGATTTTCCCCTTTTGATTAGAACTCTATTTTGAAAAAGTTTAACTATTTCTATACTTTTCAGAGATAACTATTTCTTCCAGCGAATCGCCAATTGTTGTGCTCTACAACAACCCCCCATTTCTTATCATTTTATTCACAAAATTATCATATGAAATGGGTCCCTTTAGAGTTGATTGGTATCAATATTGCATTATTTAAAAAAGGTCCGAAAACCAAATAAAAACATTATAAAACCCTTTTCGGAAAATCCCATTTTTTATCAAATAAATCAATCTTTATCATTGCGATAAAGCGATCGCAAGATCGCATATCGCAATGACATAAGGTACATAAATAAGTGGCACATTGGTCTCCGCCGATGTGATATCGCTATCGGCTATCGGCAATACTCTAAGCACATTTTAAAGCGCCTCCATGCTATTGGCCCCGATGCGATGCGATATCGGCGATCGGCGATCGGCGATATACTATACATATCTCATATGATGCCAATACTCCCGATGCGATGCGATATCGCTATCGGCTATTGGGGTTTTCAAAAGATGTCAATATAAAAGGTTTAAGCTTGCCCCGATCACCGATTGTGATAAAGCGCAGATTTCAAAAAGCCGTTGGAATAAAGGGATATCACGATTTATTCATATTAAAGGCTTGATCCGTCCAACAATGATTCACCTGCGCTCAACCGCCAAAACATCTATAGCACGCTTAAATGAATCATTCGGCCGATTAATGATATAATGGGCATTTAAGATTGGCAGGTTTTAAACGGCCATTTAATGTGATCGTAAGTCCTAAAATCCTCCCGTGGATTGTATCTGCGCCCATTTTAAAACCTAATCCCTTATCACGCATCAGTCAATATATCTCATCACTTTGAAGTTTTCATTGCCAATTCTTCATGTTACGTTTATTTTCACCTCTGTGCAGAATTCATCCAAAGGAGAAAGCTCAAGCAAAATGGGGAAGAAATCCAAGAAGACCACAGGCGCTTCCGCTGCGCCAGCTGCAGGACAAGCTGTCGCTGACAAAAAGAAAGGATTGATTTCAGATACCACATGTTCTGGTCTCGGCAAAACTACTTGGCAGAGTACCTACAACTTGATTGAAATCGAAGAACCTAAAGTGACAACAGTAGAAGCTACTGAAGATTCTACTCGGAAATCTGAGGGTACTCTTAAGGACTTAGTTGACTCCTTCCTTCACCGGATAGCAGGCAGGGAACAAATTCTCCCATACACAGATGTAGTGCGGTGGGCAATTGAAGAAATCCCAAACCTGGATAGAACCTTCAGCACCAGAGACGGGAGAATTTTCGGGTCATTCCAAG
Source organism: Pinus tabuliformis (assembly GCA_031772625.1). Taxonomy (NCBI): domain Eukaryota; kingdom Viridiplantae; phylum Streptophyta; class Pinopsida; order Pinales; family Pinaceae; genus Pinus; species Pinus tabuliformis. The sequence goes on from CM062809.1 coordinate 1,311,866,673, forward strand.
CGGATGATCTGAGGCAAATGTATCATTTGCCTGAGCGAGAGAAGATATACAATAAGGCGTTCCTGGAGAAATTCGCAAACGAGAACGAAGTTGAATCCGAACCCATCCGGGATTGGAGACAAAATCCGGCAAAGCACAAACATGAGTCTTCTGGTAAGTACTCAGTTGATTCCTTGGCTTCTCCTTATTGCTACGCTGGAATAATGATGTGTAGATTGTGGGGATTGCATGACTCTTCTAATTTCACTATAGAAATGGTCCCCTTAATGGAAGCTGCATGCAATAGTATAATAATGGATTGGGCCACTATTCTCTCAGATAAACTAGCCAAAGCTGTTCTTGAGTTTAGGAATAAGACTTGCATCTCTGAAAGGATAGTCCCCCCATTCTATTACAATGCATATATTTTAGATACATTGTGTTTCAATTCTGAATTTCCCGTGCTCGGCTGGAGGTGGACGCCACAAGACCCCACAAATATCCACATATAACATCAGAAACTATGGAAATCCTCTTACAAGCACCATCTGTACCAAGTCTGCAATGGATTTATGGTGCCTATTTATTATTCTATTTTTGATAAACCCATTCCCAAGATTTCCTACCAAGCTGGAATTGATTTAACAGCGGTAGGGAGATGGTTTGGAGAGGAGAAATTCACTTATATAAGAGTTTTCGGTAGCCAAGCCGAACCTCATGTTCTCCCTTTATACATATCGGATAAACTGTTGGCAAGAGAAATCTATTACCAGATTATTGCTGAGAGTGTTACACAGACTCTCAAGAAAAATAAGAAGCAGGGCTGGCCCTCTTTTCCCTTGAGATGTGGTGTCTATACTCTGCATGATCTCAAACATGCAGAAAAGGAAGCCACGAAGATTAAATCATTAACTCTGGCAACTCTCCCAAATAGGCAATTTGATCCAAACAAAGTTGCCTATAATGCACTAGAACAAGCCAAATTGTCAAAGTTTGATCATAAGGAAGATATGTTTGACGACCTGTTCTCTTCAGCTGAGACAATAATGTAGGTTAAAGAATTGGCCAAAATGAAATATAATGATGAAGGGTTGACTGAATTTAATAAACTTAGATAACAGAGGTTGCAAACTCTGCCTCTAGATCTAATAGCGACAACCCCAGCGACATCGTCAAGCGAGCCTGATCGGCAACAGTCAAAGGAACCTCCAGTTATAACGAAAGAACAAGAAAAGCCACAGGAGGAAAAGCAGAGAAGAGAGAAGGAGGAAAAGCAGAGAAGAGAGAAAGAGGAAAAGCAGAGAAGAGAGAAACAGGAAAAGCAGAGAAGAGAGCAGGAGGAAAGGCAAAAGAAAGAGAAAGAGGAAAGGCAAAAGAAAGAGTAGGAGGAAAAGCAGAAGAGAGAGCAGGAAAAAGTGCGGAAGGAGACCCAAGCTGAAAAGGAAAAACAAACCACCATTGATGTCAATGTGGATACTCATATTGACCCTAAATTGCTCCAGGAATGGAAGCAATTTGATTCCATTATCAGTGGTTTGGAATGTTCAAAGGACACAGACACTTCTAAAGTAACAAACACACAGGAAATCACTTCACCACAGGTTCTGAGTGGAACCAGCGGCCCACCCATTTCTAAAGAGGTAGAGATAATACCGAAGGACCCCTCCGACCAAATCATTTTGCAGGTAGAAGATATTCCTCCCCTGGATGTCTTCTACAGCCCAAGGCATAAAGCGGTGGTTAAACGACAAAGGAAAAGAAGAAGGACTGATCAACCTTCCCTTTTCCCAGAGCAAACTGTCACGGGCAATGTGGTTTGGAAGGAGGAATTTGACCCCTCCGATGACCTGACAAAACTATCACAGTATGCGAGAGCTTATTCGGCAGCGACAATAGATAAGGCATCGGAGGTAAGCCTTTTACTGAAAACAAAGGATCAAGAGATATTCTCGTTACAGGCACAGTTAACTGAAACAAAGCAGAAAGCGGAGCAGGTAGAGTAGCAATTGTTGACGCAACAACAATTAAATAGTCAACTAACTCAACAATTGCAAGCAAAAAAGCAAAGGATTGACCAAAGCGCGATCCAGAAGCAGAAAGAATTATCAGAGGCATTGGCACAATTAAAGGCAGCAAATGAGCAAATGGTGAAAACAAAAGATGAGTAAATTGCTCAATTATCATCACAACTCGAAAAAATAAAGGGCGTTCCACAAGTGGCTGAATTTAGAGCAGAAGCATTACAAATAAATACTGCATTAATATCCCAAATTAAGCTTCTGTGTCAACAAATCGCCCAGGCAGAGCCACTATGTGAGTTAACGGCATCCATAAATAAGCAAGTAGAAAAGGCCAGAACTGAATTGGATCAAGCCGAAGAAACAATAGCTGCATTTCTCGACTGGCAAGATTTTGATCAAGGACAAGTGGCGAATTTACCCAGGATCTTAGAACCACATAAAGATATACTCTTCACAGAATGGCAGTCTCAGTTAATGAAATCAGAGAGGGCGGCTTCAAGATGTAAATCAACTTCTAGCAATTTAGTTGAATTAGTCAATAACACTCTCTACTTATCAAACATGATTTCCCAATGCACACCAGGAAAGTTGACAACGATGAAAACATTGGAGCAATCATGTTATCCAGATCTAGAAGAAAAGGGGAGATTAATCGCTGGGATTAACAGTTTAACCTGGGACACATATTGGTTCTTCCTGGTAAAGCCGCACACATAGAGAGCCGCCCTCAAGTGCCTAACAGATGCAATCGGGTATATTATTCCCGATATTCAGGATGCCACCTATGCCGCCCAGCTCAGCTCGCGCCTCAACAAACCACCTGAAGTAGAGCCAATGCTTGTGATAAGTCAGCTCAGATATAAAGGCAAGCAGCCTACTTGATGAATCGTGCCGCAGACTGCCAGATCGCTGAAGAGAAAATAGGATCAAGATTTATTGATACCAATTAAATAGGATTTCTGTTTTATAGATAGGTAGATTAATTAAGTATTTATAGACCCTTTCATTGTTTTGGAAAGGGTCGTAAAGTTTTGTACCTGACTTAAAGACTGAAGTTGCACTATTGTGCTTCAGTGATATTCTTTTATGAAACTGGACCAGTTGTTCTTAATTTGACAAGGAAGCTTTTTATGCAATTGTACACTATTGTCTTTGTTTGAAAAGTGTTTCTGCGTTGAAGGAAGAATTACAAGTAGCGATTGATATTGGGAGTGTCAAGCAGCTCATATGGTATTTCTATCTATGTCTGAATTCATTCCTTTCATATAAATTGTTATTTGATTATCCTTGCTATTATTGATTATATGCATGTGCTTTAACAGCAGATCTATATTCCCTCCACTATTGGATGTTTTATGATGTGCTTTTCTTTTAATCATGTATGTGTCGATGATATAAATGATGAGTGTAGTAATATCGCTTTAATCGCTTTGCTTAACTATTTAAGCATAGTAGTCCTGAATGAAATAATGTCCATGTCTGTTAGATGGAGTCATCTATATGCCTGTTTATAGACATAGACTATCAAGCGCTACACTTTAAAGCTCAATAAGTTCCCGGGATAGGTCATAGTTCTTGTATTCTTGTTAATAGATTTAGTTATTCGCCCATCATTAGCTTAGTTAATCAATCATCCATTCATCCCGTTTATCCACTTTTGGGAAACTGGTCCTATTATCCCCAGTCGGAGCCACCATTCCAAACGGAAAAGGAGCTGTACTAAGGTCCGGACCGGGTGGTTATCCCCAATGTTGTTGCAGCGATTTTCGAGGCATCAACAGAACCTAAGAGTGAAAAATGTATTTTTGTTGGATATTCTGAAGATGTCAAAGGATATAGACTTATTCCACTTAAGTCCAAAAATGTTAGCATTAGAAGAGATGTAAAGTTTGTTGAAAATATATTGGCCTACGAGCCTAGTTCGGCGGATGTGCCACCTCTTCCTATCTCTTCTAATTTTGAAAATATTTCTTCTTCAGATGATGAAAGCGAGGATGACAATCCTCCCCCACCTTCTCAGGATCCTCCTTCAGCTCCTCAGCTTCCAAAATGGGTCCGTGCTACTCAGTATGCAGCAGGTGATCTTGCCGGTGATCCTACAGATTAGCGACGTACACGTTCTCAGTTCGATAGAGCCTCTTCTTTACTGGCTCAAGCTTCAGTGAACTATGATCCTGACACCTTTGCAGAAGCTTCAGGCCATCCAGATTGGGAAGCAACTATGAATGAAGAATATCATTCATTATTGGCAAATGATACATGGGATCTTGTTCCTCTACCAAAGGGACGAAAACTTGTCAGATGCAAATGGGTTTACAGAACCAAGTATGGACCAGATGGGAAAGTTGATAAACATAAAGCTTGTCTTGTTGCTAAGGGTTTTTAACAAGTTGAAGGCATTGACTACACTGAAACCTTCTCCCCTGTTTCCAAAATGAACTCTATCAGCCTTGTTCTTTCCCTTGCTGGCTTTTTCAAATGGGAAGTCCATCAGATGGATGTTAAATCTTCCTTCTTACATGGGGACTTGCATGAAGAAATCTATATGGAACAACCTATTGGATTTATAAAAACAGACTCCAGCCTTGTATGTCGGCTTAAGAAATCCCTTTATGGTCTCAAGCAAGCTCCTCGAGCTTGGTATGCCAAAATGGATAACTTTCTTTTAGAAACTGGCTTTTCTAGGTGTCATTCTGACAATATTGTCTACACCAAGAAAGTGGGCAAGTCTCTTATCATTCTTGTTCTTTATGTTGATGATCTTATCCTGACTGGTAGTGATCCCAACCTTATAAACCATGTGAAGTCTAGCCTTAAAAGGAAGTTTGAAATGACAGACTTAGGACACTTACATTATTTTCTTGGTCTTCAAGTCTTGCAATCCAAGGAAGGTATTTCCCTTTCCCAGTCCAAGTATGCCTGTGATATTCTATGCCATTTTCACATGGAAGACTGTAAGCCATCCCCTTCTCCCTTTTAGTCTGGAGTCAAACTTTCAGTCACTTGTACTTCTCATGAAGTTGATGCTACCTTATACCATCAACTTGTAGGAAAACTTTTGTATCTAACCCATACCCGTCCTGACATTTCCTTTGTTGTTGGCCTTGTTGCTCAGTTTATGCAAAACCCCCATGAAATTCATTGGAAAGCAGCTAAAAGAATACTTCATTATGTTCGAGGTACAGTTCAGTTTGGGATTCATTACAGTGCCAAAGCAGCTCCTCTATTGGTTGGTTTCACTGATTCCGATTGGGCTGGTGACCCTGATGATTGGAAGTCTACTGCAGGTTATGTGTTCACTCTTGGTTCAGGACCTATTACATGGGCTTGCAAGAAACAAGGTTCCATTTCTCTTTCTTCAGTAGAAGCAGAGTATCGTGGTGCCGTAGAAGCTATTAAGGAAGCCTTGTGGCTTCGTCAAATCCTGTCAGAGTTTGGCTTTCAGCAGCAACATCCGACTACACTTTGGTGTGATAATCAAAGTTCCATTCAACTATGCAAAGATCTAGTCCAACATCAACGCAGCAAACACATTGAACTGCACATGCACTTCATCAGAAATCTCATCCACGACCATGTTCTTGAAGTGCAATACTGTTCAACAGATGATCAAGTTGCAAACATCTCTACAAAGGCTCTCACAGAGGCGAAGTTCACTAAACTTTGATTTATGGTTGGAGTTCAGGAAGTTGTCACTAGGGCGGGATAGGCTCTAGTGCCTCCTTCCTTCTCCTATTGTGTCATATTTGTAAATCCTTCAATCCTATCCCAAGTTGTTCTTAAGGGGGGATGTTAGGATATTTCAACACATAGGAAATGGTTAAGTATAACTTGGTCTAGTATAGAGTTAGGTAAAGTGTGTTTCTTTACCATGTACATTCTGTAACTTACAATCCTATGGTCACGATATGTAGTGATCTGACGGTTCATTCTCTCCTCGGTATTACCAACACTTGATCCGTGGCTTAACACCCGATTGGTCCATGATCTCTATTTAAAGAGCATGGAGGGTCATTTGTAGGGTAACATTCCATGAGATAAGCTTATGTAAATTTTCATTCTTTTATTAATAAATTTCCTGAAGTGGCCGCATTGGCTCAGGCCGTGGACTGATTCCCTCTTTAAGGGTTTTAACCACGTCAAAAGTACTAGTGTATTGATCTGTGATCTGTTTGTGAGTGGTGTCCTTTGGTGTTCTGTCTGAGGAACTTACCCTGTAAATTCCTACACACCAAGGCAAGTGGCTCACCAGGGACCAAGTTCAGTAGAAGTTTCCTCATCTCATGGAGGAACTCAACGCAATGGGGACCATTGCTTCCTATGGGGGAGGAATGATCCAGGTGGATATTGGTGGCCACCTTCCAAGTCCACCTAGACCCCCACCATTATTTCTCTCAGCATTTTCAGTTTCCTTAATTGTAGCACAACTTACTATTTTTAGCAGTTTTTCAGGTCCTGAACTTCTGGAGCCATTTTGAGACCCTAAACGACGTTTTTTGGGAAAACTGGGAGCAACATGGGTCCATGGACTGATGTTGCTCTTCCCAAAGTTGTAGTTCTTGGATAGATATTTCTAACAAGATATTGTGCACGTCAAACGAAGATCATATGCCAAAGTTACGACCCTGGGAAGTTGATGTACCAATTTACCCAAACAGGGCCCACAATTTGGTGTTTCATCTTCTAGGGTTAGGTTTTTGGATGTTTATGGTTTTCCATTGTTTCTCAACAATAAATAGGCCTTTTAGCCTCATTGTAAGACAATTCAGAGGCATGTAACCACCACATATCTTCTCAGAGATAAGCTACCATCACCCTAGCTGTTTATTTCCATTTTCTGTTTGTAAGCATATCTCAGTATTTTACATTAATGAAATGAAGTATTATTTCCACTGCATCTTTGTGTTTATGGTTATCTCTACAATTTTTTGTGTTCCTGTTTAAATCAGGATCACCATATCATACAAGTATTACGTAGGACATGTCACAAAGGTGTTACACTAGACTCGCCACATCTAATTTAAATGTGTTGGTGTACCAATATATGTTACATTGTTATGTGTATGGTATTCAATGTCGGATGGGGTCACACCCCTCTTAGTTCCAATATGAAACCATAACACAACCCAAATAAATGTCAATTAAAGGTCATGCAACTCCAAACATCCATCATTGTTGATCACCCAAACTCGGCACTAACGACCTGATTCATCGATAAAGATGTGCAATGGTTAACAAATTTGGGGTCCAACCCCTTTTTCTACATTGTGAACTTGCTTGAATTCAAATAAATGTTTCTCCTTATCTGATAGGAGTTTCCAAGTTCCATATATCAATGGAAATATCTTGGAGAGAATTATCTAACCAAGCCATTTGCAAACTTTTTTTATCGATATAACTCTAACTAATGCTCAATAATCTTCAGACTATCATTCCTCCTTTGAAATCACTGATGTGATAATAAATTCTTAATGATCTCAAAGGTATATTAATGTCACAACAAATTCTCAATGATATCCAAGGTATCGTAACTCCTTTGACATCAATGACATGACATTGGTTGTCATCAATGACAATGCACTATCCAATAATCTCCCCTTTTATCATTGATGGCAACACCATGATACATTGACAACCATAGATGGGAATGGACAAAAATCCCCCCTATCAGCGTGCTACAAAATATGTCCTTATGATATAGTCATTCTCTACTATCTCTCCCTTTTTGAAATCAATGGGAAAGGGAACCACTAAAATGGTTGCTCATCCAATGATGAATGTTGCATAATTACTCTTCTAAAGTTATTAGTTATTGTTGTGGAGCTACTCCCTCTATGAATGGGGATCTCCCATTGAATAACCTCTCCTCCTATAAATTCTTCTTTCCATGTGGCTACAGTCATACTCCCCCTATGAGTAGGTTAGAATTCATCCATATACTCCTTTTACATCTAAGATACAAACTTCAGTGATAAAAAATCATCTGCACAAATATTCTTATACAATACAATTGTACTAATATCCATTTTTTTGGTTCACTTCTCAACTTCCCTGGACTATTCAACTACTCTTTCTAACAATTACTCCCCCCATGTCCAAGCTCCTTCAATCTTCTATATTTTTCATACTATTGCTTCTTCAATTTTCATCTTATCTCAAAGCTACACTTACTTGAAAAACGTTCACCAACATATTAGTTCTGAGTGTTTGGATTTATTTTTGGCTCTTCCTATTTCCTTCTCCATACCTTAGTGATATTCCTTTTATCAACAAAGAAACCTTCTTCTTTTTATTTTTTAGAAAAACGTCTCATGTCAATTTTGCAACCACGAGCTATATGTCCAACATTGTGACATTTGTAGTATTTTTCACTGAACTTGAATAATGGAAAATATGGTATATGTTATATGCTATTATAAAGTTTGATTGTTTGCTCATATATTTTTTCCCTGAAGTATGATAATAACCTCTATTTATGATATAATAATTCATGGCATAATTCATACAATCCCTTTCTTTATGTCCAATATTGTACATGATAAAAAATTACCAAAAATATATTTTGATACTTGGCTTAGTGGAGTTGTCTTGATGAATCATTTATTATGAATTTGTTCCAGTTTGGAAGAGATTCATTTCTTTTCTAATCCTTAAATCCTATTCCATTTCTACTTGTAGATCCCTTGAGAGGATTAGAATGGCTTCCTAGTGTCGTAGTGCTTTTGAACTCATAGTGATTTGTTCCCTTGCTTTGGATAGTTGTATCTTGCTAATTCCCGGTTCCTTCTTGAGTGACACCTGAGCTGCCAAAATGAACATGCTTATGATTTTCATTTACTTGAATGGTGTCTTCAATTATATTATTGTTGGACCCTATGAATGTATTAGCATAGCTCTTGAATTATTCTCCATTTTGTGTCCTTGAGTGTGATTCGTCTTTGGATGCCTCACGATCTTCCTTATAATTGATGTCCATTTTGATGAGGGGAGATATCTCAGAGGCTAAGGATGTGATCCAGTGACTTAGAACCTTTAATGAGATTTAAGTTTTGATTAAGTTGTTCTGAGGTATTTTCTAATTCTTTACGTAAAAGAACAATTTCTTCTTCCAATTTTTCACAGTGTTCTTTGTTTTCTTTTAACTGCTTTGACATAATCTATCTCCTTTATCCTCTTAGTTTCTTCCAATTAAGTTTTCAAAGGGATTATAGAATTTGAATCAAAATATTTATCCTTATATTCTTGTAGTTGTTGTTCTAGTTGATCTAACTTTTTTTCTTAGAGGTTAGCTATTCCAAGGCACTTATGGGTTCTCTTTCAAAGTCTACCTCTACTTCAATCTCTTCAATATTTTGATTTATCATGGCTATGAAAAATATCTCTCCTCTTTCATCATTAGACATGCTTTCATTAATTTCACAATCACTATCTTCTTTGGAGTACAAACTTCTCTTTTTGATATTTTATCTTCTTTTATGATCATTAGATTTGAATTTTACTTCATCGTCACTATCATGTACTTGTCCCCATGGAAATTTAGAAGCATAATGTCTTACTCTACCATATTCAAACATTTAAATGGAAGCTTATCTTTAAACTTTCTAGTTCCCTTTTTTAGATTTCTTACAAATTTGGTTCCTCTTTATTTGATTCATGAATGGAGTCTTCTTGAATTCCATGCTTGCTTCCTTCCATGGCTACTTTGAATGCAACTTCTTTGGATATTTCCTTCTCCTTTTCTATCCTTAGTTCATTGTTGGGTCCTTCATTTTTTGAAGATATTTTTGGAAATTAGTTTGTAGGGTAGATGCAAAGAAAAGAATGGATAAATCGTTTGGAAGCAGACCACCAGAAAACAGAGAGCGGCGGATAAGTAACTTATGTTAGGACTCACGTAGCCGTAAAAGAAGGAAACTGCAGTCGCAAAAGAAGGAAACACAAGCTCAATTTTGAAAAGATTAATAAGGATATGGAAAAAGGCACCAAATTTCATCAAAATGGACTTGATCAAGGACAAGATGAAGGAACTTGTGTGATGACTAGATTAAGCGAGAGAGTCTATAAAAGAAGCCACATATGGTAAAATCGAGCAGCTAGAGTTAGAGTTAGTATTCAAGTCTGTTGCTAGTGTTCTACGCATTGAGAGTCTATAATACACGTAGAATCATGACATCTTTATTGTAATGATGTCCTGAATAATAAATAAGAAGTTGCGGGAATGATTTATGTTATATGGTTTGATGAATGTGTGACCCCTTTAAAATTTTAACTATGGATGTGTGATTTTTTATTGTTTAATCTATGAATGGTCGATCTGTAAATAGATATGGTTGCATTGGTTAGTAATATGTTTAAAATAAATATGTGTTGAATCTTGATGCATGTTTATGATATCTCTTCTCGATCATGAATTATTTTCCGCGCATGAGCAGAGTACCTTCAAGTCTTGTGATTTAGTAAATTTCATGAGCATTTTTTAATCTACACATTAATTTTAACAACATAACCTTAGACCATCACATTGGTATTAAATAAGTAGACATTAGATTTATCTCCATTAATCATCGTACTAGAAGTATCCATAAAACATATGAGAATGGATTTTAATGTCATTATCTCCTACAATGAAGGTTTATAAAAAAAAAATTATATCATCAACAAATTGTCGATGCGTGATTACTAGATCATGCCCAAAGAGTCGTTGACCCTTGATAATACCTAGGTGACTAGCTTCATTTAGATATCAACCTAGTTCTTTAGCAACCATGATAAAGAGGAAACGAGACATTGGGTCACCAATATGAAGGACCCCAGAGGATTGAAATTCATGGTAGGGGAACCATTCAAGAGGATAGAGTAAGAGGGGGTAGAGATGAGAGACTTAATCTAGGAAATCCTTTGAGAGGAGAATCTAAAAGCATGAAGGACGTGGAGAAGATAATCCCAGTTCAATATATCGCAAGCATTAGAGAGATCCAATTTTATAAGCATGCCTACCTTTTTCAATTTCTTTAAAGAATGGATAACCTCATGTGCTACCACAATTCTGTTGAGGATTTGGAAGCCTTCAAGAAAGCATGTCTACTTGGGAGACATAGTATTATTCATCAAAGGTTAAATCCGATTCACAATTATAGAGGAAATAATTTTATAAAAATAATTACATAAGGATCATCATCATTACTATATTTAAGAATTAAATTAATGAGTGTAGCATTAAGACCCGACCATCCCTATTGGTAGCATCTAGATTCTTTAACCAAAGTATGCACTTAAGGTCCAATGAATGACTAGCATGCTTGAATGAAGTCTAAAGTGAAACCATATGGGCTTGATGCTTTGTTTCATGGCATTTCCATAACAACATATTCAACCTAAACAAATGATATTTCTCTCATTAAGGCCTCATTCTTATCCAAATGAATAAGGTGAGGAATAAGAGTAGTAATGCGGTAAGTGGCATAACATCTATCGGAAACTCACTCTGTAAGCATGTCGTGGAAATAAGAGACCATTTTATACTCTAGATATTCATGTTGCAATAGTTGTTTTCCATCTCAATATGAGAGGACAAAATCCTATTATAGTGAAAATGCTTTATCATCACCTTATGAAAAAAATCGAGTTTTTCATAACTTGTTTTAGTCATTGAACATATGATTTTTGCTTCAAGAGGATTTCCTCTTGATTTCTCATTTGCTCAATTTTGTTAATAAATTGTCGCTCTTCCATGATAAAGGCCTCCGATCACCCCTCCAATAGGATTTGATGCTGAATTAGTTGCATTCGAGCTTCCAAGGCTTGTTTTTAAATGAATATATGGCCAAATTGTTTTTTATTCTACTACTTAAGTTTTAACTTAAATTCCTTCGATTTGAGCTAAAAAGTGTGCATACAATTCCACCCTTATACGTTTATTTCCTCCCACCAAGTCTTAGCTTTAGATAAAAATTTAGGATCTTGAATCAAAAGAGGAAATTATGAGAGCCACTTTCAAATCTAGCTCAAGAGGAATTGAGTAATGAGATGATTGTATACAAGGAAACATAGCCACTTCAACAAACAAATCTTGACCAAGTAGAAACTCTAATACAATAAATTGATCTAAACAACTAACCACGTGATGCTCCCGCCCCTACATTTCTTCCATGTAAAGACTCCATTAATGGTGTCAAGATGACAAACCCTTCTAGTCATGATTAAGATTTGTTGACACCTAATCATGGGGATTGGGTGAACAGTTGTAAATAATGTAAATAATAAATAAATGAAAAGGAAGAGTCATCGAGAGGTGAAACCAAAGAGTCACTCCATCATGTATATAACTATGAACAATCTAAATGAATAGACATAGTTCATTTGAGGAGTTACCTCCTGGCCTGACATGGTATCAGAGCCAACTCTATTTTTGGCTTCTCTACCTTTGTAACTCCCTTCTACCTATTCTACCTATGTTTTGCCTATTTCGCAGAACTGACACCTCTGTCATACTCCTAAGGCCTCTACCATACTCCTATTTTCCTGTCATTATTATCTGCTTTCTGCATCGAATAGTTTGGTTTGTGCGTACGTTGCTGTAGGCACTATAATGAAGTGAACGTTGGACTGTGCATTGATCTCTGTTGATTGTTGATGCATTGGAATGGCCCAACTGTGATATGATGTGGGGAGCGTGGATGAACCCTGGTGTGAAACTCTGCGTGGGCTTCATTGGTTTCCTAGGAGAGGGTCGTATGAAATAAAGGCAACATCCACACAAAGCACCAAGAGGAGGTACCACTACAGAACACATGCGAAGAGTTGAAAGGATGCATTGCATGGTATGTACATTTTGTGTTGGGTAATGTGCATTAAGTTTGGTTTGAATGGTTTGTGGTATACCTTACCATTGTAAAATCTATTCTGGTTACCATATTTTTACTATTGATGCATTTGGCTTAGCACCATACCACATCACATATCATCATCCCACCAAACCACCATTGCTCTTTGTCTCATGTGTTTTTTAATATATCTAACATTGTATTACATTGCCTCCTCCTCACTCTAGTTTTATAGTCTATCCAAGGTGGTATCGTTGCAGTTACACCATACCATTAGTCATAATGTATTATTTAACGTTGTCATGGCATTAAGTTGAATGTTGTCGTTGTCCCGGAATTAAGTTGAACGTTGTCTGATATGTTGTGCCTCCCCGCAGCTCCCATTCAATTGTATTCATTTAACGTTGTGTATGCATAGTTTCATGCCACTGTTGGTAAATCTGCCTCCTGCTACTTCTCCCCATGACATTACACAGTTATGTAAATGATTTAACTGCCTGAGATTCGGCCTCTAATACCACTAGTCCACAGTCGTCCTTTTTTCCATTGGATTGTCCAATTAATACCTCCCTTACATAACCCCTTCCCCATAAAACACCTCCCCCAGTAATAACTCTGATATATTCCTCATTATTTTTTTTCCAAAGTTAAACAAAGTCTACTACTAGAAGTGCATTTTTTGCCACCAGAAGTGCAGTTTTTTTACAGTACACAAATTTTAAAATTCATTCATTAAGATCTATTGTGGGAGTGGTTCTCAACGGCAAAGAGAACTATCCTGAGTGGTCTCAAAAGATCAAACACGCTCTCATTTTTAATGAGTTGTGGAAAGGAGTTTGTGTTGGAGGAGACAAAGAACCAAAAAATCCTACCTCAAACAAGGAATTCACCATTTGGGAAAATAAGAATAGCAAGGCCCATGCCTTGATTGCAGCATTTGTAAATGAAGAGGTGAGTCACCATATTTCACCATTTTCAAATTCTTTCGAAGCCTTACAAAAACTGAAGGAACTATATGACTCACACTTTGTGCTTGAAGTTGTTCAACTCATGATTAAATTGTTCAGCCTTGAATTACAAAATGATGATCCTCTTGCTCTTGCATCAAAAGTAAAATCTATTATGCAATATATCAAAGTCATTATTGTTGAACTAGACATTCCTCTTATATCTTTTTTCAATGCACTTTATCCCATTTATTCAAATTACCTTGAGTCATTGCAAGCAAACGGAAACCTCAAAGAATGTTAGGTCCCTATACTACTAGTGTAACCTCTTATTGTTATTAGTACAACCCCCTTATTATATTGTTGTTCCCATGTAGTCCCCATATTGTTATTATTGTGCCCTTACATTATTATTGTTATGTCGTCTCTGATTATATTATGACCCCTTAGAATCCTATATATAGAAAGGAGGTCTTTTCGTTTGTATCATCCAAGAATTGTTCATTTGTGTAATGTAAATGAGGTTTCCCCCTTGATGAGGTTGAATTCTAAGGTGTTTATATTTCTTTTCTATCATTTTGTTTCATAACATTTGGTATCAGAGCTTTGGATTCTAGGGTTTTGTTGCTCCAAACAGGTCATCGTGGAATTTTCACTATAACCTTTTTGCTACGAAGTTTCAGAAGCTAAAAAAAATGCCCATTTGAGAAGAGATCGATCTAAACCTTGTGTCCGAATTTTAGATCTTGTCTCGCTATATTTTTGGAGATATGATCTGAGTAAGTTATGGTTTTTGCAAGCTCCATAAATTCATCTCAAACAGGTCATCGTGGAATTTTCACTATAATATTTTTTCTACAAAGGTTCAGGCTCTAAAATTAAAACCCATTTTGATCCGACATATTGGTGAAGCTTAGGTCCAAATATCAGATCTGTTCTTGCTATATTTTCGGAGATATAATCTGAGAAAGTTAAGGTTTTGGAAGACTCCTGAATTACATTCTAAACTGGTGACCTTGGGAAACTCGTCATAACTTTCGCTCTAAGCAACAAATTGAAATTTCGTAAGAAGTTACAGAAAGAGGATAGATTGTAGTTTTCTCTGTATTTTTTTCATATCCGAAGGTTGAAACAATGACACGTGGCACGTCGTTCAAGTTCTCTCTATTGAAACACTATATAATCAAGTAATCTTAGGATATTGGGCATAACTATTTCTTGGAGAATCAAATTCTGATCAAACTTGCGGGGTTAGAAAGAGGACTCAGAGGGCTACTACAGGAAGCAATGTGAGAACTTGGAGATCTGAAATTACCGAATTACATTCGTTTCAAGATCAATTTCCTAAAATCAAGAAAAGGTGATATGAGGAAGTTTGATGGCAAGGATCCGGTAAATTGGATACCACAGATGGAGCAATATTTTGATCTACATGAGGTTCAACTATTACAAAAGGTAATATTACATCTTTATAATTAGAACCAAATCAATTTTTATGGTATAAAGGGCTTTTTTCTCGTAAAGCACTTGTCACTTGGTCAATTTCCACGGAAGAAATGATAGCAGATTATGAGGATACAAAGAGTAACACCTTCTTTAGCCAATTGATAAATCTCAAACAAAATATTTCAATGGTAGAGCACATTGAGGACTTTCAAAAATTGAATATAAGGGTAAATGATATTCCATAGAAGCAAATGATTGATGTCTTCATAGGGACTTTAAAGGATAACATTCAACATGAGGTTCGTCTTTGGGAACCTGATTCATTGGAGAAGGCATTCAGGTTGGCAAGAAAAATTGAAAGCAAATTTATGGAAACAAGGAATCCCACCACTCATGACTACTATTATGGAAGTGTTTTTTCTCCTAGCCTTCCACAACCTACAAGGTTTACACGACAACAATTGGAAGAAAAAAGAGAAAAAGGGCTTTCTTATAATTATGATAGAAAATACAATAAAGGTCATAAGTGTGCTAAGAAGAAATTATTTTACATAGATTATGAAGAGGAGGAGGAAAAGGATCAAGAAACATCAAAAGAAGAGGATATTCACTAGGAACCAACCCCAGAGAAAGAAGAAATGAATACGACCACGTCTTGTAAAGCATTGGCAAGAATTACCACTCCTCAAACTCGCAAGATAGAAGGACATATCAAAAAGAAAAAGGTTCAAGAAGTGAAAGATCACATCAAGAAAGAAGAAATGAGTTCGACCGTATCTTGTAATGCATTGGCCGGAATTACCACTCCTCAAACTATCAAGATAGAAGGACATATCATGAAGAAAAATTCTCAAGAAGTGAAAGATCACATCGAGCATCAAGAAATGAATCCAACCATATCTTGTAATGCATTGGAAGAAATTACCACTCCTCAAACTCTCAAGATAGAAGGACAAATCAAGAAGAAAAAGATTCAAGTAGTGAAAGATCACATCGAGCACCAACAACAAGTTCTCCAACTTTTAAAGGATAACGTCACTTTGGTGCAAAATCAAATGAAACAACAGGCAGATCAACATCACAGTGAAAGAAGTTTTAATGTAGGTGATTGGTATTTTTACGGCTACATCTCAAACAAGCTATTTATGATAAGGAAATGTTGGCAATACTACATGCACTTAAGAAATGGCGACCTTGCCTAATGGGAAGACAATTCAAGGTAAAAATGGATCATGATAGTCTTAAATACTTTTTAGAACAAAGATTATATTTAGAAGAACAGAAAAAGCGGGTCACAAATATGTTGGGTTATGACTTTGAAATCATCTACAAAAAAGGGAAGCAAAATGTTGTTGCAGATGCACTCTCAAGAAAGGATGAGGATGTGGAAGCATTGTTTTGTGTTATTTCTATTATCCAACTAGATTAGATAAATGAAAAAAGGGATGAATGGAAGAAGAATGAAGAAGTGTGGCCACTCATTCAAAAGTTGCAGAAGATCCCAGTTCAAAAAATATTGCCAGAACTTGACGAGGAAGGAAAAATCATATTGGAACCTGGAGAAGTCACAGAAACAAGAACTCGACAGCTACGAAATCGATCAATTTCAGAGTATCTCATCAAGTGGAAGAACTTACCCATTGAAGATTCCACATGGGAGGAGAAGAATTTTATACAGAAGCATCATGAACTACTCAAGTGTTGAGGACAACACTTTTTGAAGGAGAGGGGCATGTTAGGTCCCTATACTACTATTGTAACCTCTTATTGTTATTAGTACAACCCCCTTATTATATTGTTGTGCCCATGTAGTCCCCATATTGTTATTATTGTGCCCTTACATTATTATTGTTATTCTAGCTCTGATTATATTATGACCCCTTAGACTCCTATATATAGAAAGGAGGTCTTTTCATTTGTATCATCCAAGAATTGTTCATTTGCGTAACGTAAAGGAGGTTGCCCCCCTCAAAGAGGCTGAATTCTAAGGCGTTTATCTTTCTTTTGTATCTTTTTGTGAGTTGGTTTCATAACAAATAAATTACCTTTGACTCCCTTGTGAATAAATTTGCTGAGAGAGAGAAAGATTTTTGGAAGAAGACAGCTCCTCAGTCTTCTGAAGAGGTTGTGTGTCTTGCACATAGAGAGAATAATCTTGCTCAAGATTCTTCCAGAGGAAGAGGTGGTTGAAGAAGAGGAATAAGAAATTTTAGAGGCAGGGGGGGCAGACACTCTCAGGGAGAAAAGTTAGATTTGCATTGCATATGTTGCAATAGAGATGGATCATATGATGCATCCACATGCAAGTTGCCATGGGACAAAATTCAGTAGGAAAGAAATCAAGCCAAAGGTAAAACTAATGACAAAGAGAAAGTTAAAGCACCTGAATCTGCTCACTATGTTGTGGCACATTGTAATATTGGAGTAAATGAAGACTTGTTTAATGCTTCACTTGCTTCTTGGAAAAATGATTGGTTGCTTGATTCAGGAGAAACTTCCACATGACTTCTAGAAGATATTTTTTTGAAGAATTTACTGACAATGTTGATGGAGCATTTTACTTTGCAGACAAATCAAAACTCAAGCCATCAGGGCTTGGCACAATCAGGCTCAAATTGCCTGGTATTCCAGATTTTCTTCTGCATGATGTTTTATATCTCCCACAACTGAGGAGAAACTTGTTGTCATTGGTCCACATCCTCCAGTAAAGACACTCCATTCATATGTTTGATGGAAAATTTGAGGTGAGAAAAGAATCAAATCACTCACTTGTCATGACGAGGATAGAAGAAGAAAGGCTTCTGAAGCTGCAAGGTACCTATGCTCGTGTACAAAATTTCTCATACAATTCTCATTATGATGAAGGTACATTTCCATCAAGTCTATTATGGCATGCTATATTTGGACACTTGAACTATGACAACCTTCACTTGTTGAAGAAAAATGGTGTTACTGGTTTGCCTACAATTCCTAGGAAACTTAAGCAATGTGATGTTTGCATTCTAGGAAAGCATAGAAAATAGTATTTTCATGATTCACATTCCAGAGCACATAGAAAACTTGAACTCATTCATTCAAATTTATGCGGTAAAATTCTTGTTCCTTTTGCAAACGGAAATAAATATATGATGACATTTATTGATGACTACACCAGAATGTGTTGGGTTTATTTATTGAAGAACAAATCTCATGCTTTTCAAACATTCAAGAACTTTCATACATGGATTGAAAATGATGCACAATCTCATATTGGCTCTATTCACACTAATAATGGAAAAGAATACACTTCAAATGAATTTGAAAACTATCTTCGTCGACATGGGATCAAACATCAAAAAATTGTGCCTTATAATCCCCAACAGAATGCAGTAGCTAAAAGAATGAATAGGACAATATTAAATATGGTACATTCCATGATCTTTTTCAAGAATGTAAAATTGATGTTTTGGGCTGAAGAAGTTCTATGTGTTGTATATGTAAAGAATAGATGTCCATCTAATGCTATTAGAAACAAGACTCCTTATGAAATGTGGTATGGCCACATTCCTTCAGTAAAGCATATCAGGGTCTTTGGTTCCACCCGTTATGCCTTGATACCAAAGGTACATAGAAACAAACTTGGTGAAAGGAGTCGTAAGTGTATCTTCTTGGGGTATTCAAACACCTCCAAAGCATACTGTCTCTATGATGAAGTTAATAAAAAGTTTTTTGTATCTAGAGATGTAATCTTTCTTGAATCTTCGAAGGCTGACAATGTTGTTGAGCGGAAACTTGATCACTTGGATAGATTCGGAAATGAAAAATCATTTCAAGAATTTGATAATTGAAGGAAATTAAATAAATATAAAATAAAATATCAGAGAAATAAAAAAACCAGACATGGCGGAAAAGGCCTCATCCTTGATGTATTCCTCACATTCCCATAATATAATTTTCAAATAATGGTAATAGTACAAATAAATACATGAGGAAGTTTGTCTCAAGATAGTATGTCTATCTTGGACACTATGGTTTAGCAAATCTCTCAACCAAATGCTAATCTAGGAGCCTAACTAGTTGGAGAGAATCTCTCAACCAACTAGGCCTAAACTAACTCTTAACCATGAGGGCAAAGTCAATCTAGAAAGGTAGGATTAAATCCAACTTTCTTGATTTTAATTAATTTAATTATTTTGGACTTAGAATTGTTTTCATCACATGAGAGTGAGGCTAAAAATAATCAAATTCCACATATTGAAGGGGGGATTCCTATACTGGATCAATCTGTGGAATCTTCTTCTGAAGCACTCTCTCCCCCACATGAAACTACAACCACTGATGATACTTTGAGTGATGTGATTGACAGAATTGGGAGACTCAATCTTGATTCAGTCCCAACTCAATCAATTGCACATCCTGGACCATCTCAGAAAGGTACCCCAAAGTGGCTGACAAAGACACTTGAAAGTGTTCATCTTGATGAAGTTGGAAAGACAGGAACAAGAAATTCAACCAGGAAAAATGGAAGTGATGTAGATGATTCTGATTCACCTGTTGATATGGACATTTCTTATGATTGTGAATTGAATTTGTCTACAGATTTTGAACCAAATCCCTTCAATGAAGCCTCTTCTCATGATGAATGGAAAGAAGCGATGCAAAAGGAGTATGATGCCTTGATAAAGAATGGCACTTGGAAGCTGGTTGATCCTCCATTGGGAACCAAACCAATTAGCTGCAAGTGGGTCTACAACAACAAGTATAAAGATGATGGCTCACTTGACAAGCACAAAGCCAGGCTTGTGGAAAAAGCTTTTGCATAGAAGGAACTGGTCGATTATGAGGAGACTTTTGCCCCCACAGCAAAAATGGGCTACCATCCGGACACTCTTTACCCTAGCATCTCAGAACGGTTGGAAAGTCCATCAAATGGAGGTAAAAACTTCTTTCTTAAATCGAGATCTAAAAGAGAATGTTTTTATTTCCTAGCCTAAAGGATTTGCTATGAAAGGACATGAACATAAAGTATGCAAACTTGTGAAATCCTTGTATGGCCTCAAGAAAGCACCGCGAGCCTAGTATGAAAAGTTAACTAAGCATCTTCTAAAACTCCATTTCGAACATTATGATCTTGATGATGCAACTTTGTTTGTCAAGAAAGTTGGTAAAATAGTTGTATATATTGTGGTATATGTAGATGATCTTTTGATGACAAGGAACAATGAGAGCTACATTGCATCCATAAAGAAGTAATTGAGGAAAGGTTTTGAAATGACTGATTTGGGCTATGTTCATTACTATCTTGGTATTTAAGTAACTCAACATCCGAAGTCTATATTCCTTTCTCAAAAGAAGTACATTGGAGATCTCTTGAACAAGTTTGGCATGGCTGAGTGAAATCCTCTAACTACTCCAATGGAACAAAACTTAAATCTCACATCCGCTAAAGGAAAATAATTTGAGGATGCAACAAAGTATAGACAGCTTGTAGGAAGTCTCAACTAGCTAACTATTACCAGATCAAACATTTCGTTTGTTGTTGGAATCCTCTACATGTTTGTGAAAAAGCCTTATGAGGTACATTGGTCTGTTGCAAAAAGAGTTCTAAAGTACTTGAAGGGAACTCAAGACTTTGGACTCAAGTATACACAGGTGTGCGACTTCAGCTTGATTGGATACTTTGATTCAAACTTCGATGGAGACAAAGAAACTGGGGTATCTACTTATGGTTATGATATGAGTCTTGGATCAAGAGTTGTCTCCTGGAGATCATGCAAACAATCAGTTCCAGCATATTCCACAACATAGGCAAAATATGTGCCAGCAACTGAGGCAAAAAAATAAATTGTGTGGTTCATGAAAATTTTGGAAGATTTGCAGGTAAAACAAGTACATTCAACTCCACTCATGATTGACAACACCTATACAATAAAGTTGGCCAAGAACCCAAAGTTCTATGATCGAATGAAACACATCAATACAAAATACCATTTGGTTCGACATCATGTTGAGGCCAAGAAAATCCATCTATGCCATTGTTCCGCTAATGAGAAGATTGCAGACATCTTCACCAAAGCGCTTGGAAGAGAAAAGCTTGAAAGATTCAGAACGATGCTTGGACTCACCAACATCCCTTCAGATTAAGGGGGGGAATTTTGAAACCTAATCATGGGGATTGGGTGAACAGTTGTAAATAATGTAAATAATAAATAAAGGAAAAGGAAGAGTCATTGAGAGGTGAAACCCAAGAGTCACTCCCTCATGTATATAACTATGAACAATGTAAATGAATAGACACAGTTCATTTGAGGAGTTACCTTCTGGCTTGAAAACATAAAAAAATTGATGAGTCTCAAGATCAAGCCTCATGATTCCTCCATTCCTTTCCTCCAATGAATTAATGAGATTAAAATCTCCATCAATAATCCAAATTTGTTCTTGATGCAAGGATCTAATTGCTCGAAGGTCTAATAAAAATCCCACCTTCTCTATTAGAAGATGAGGACCATATATAGTTGTCAAGCAAACCAACTCCTTAGTGACAATATATGAAAATATTCTAGAAACAATGTGTGGGCAGGTAATCTAGTCCTTGGAGGTCACTTCAAGGGGGTTCCAAAGGATAGTGAGGCCTTCGATGCTATTTTGAATCTAATGATATTGATTCACATCCTTTCCAACATCAATTTGTGATCCCCTACACTTTGTCACTTGAAACCTTTGTCTCTTATAACATTATAATTGCAGGGTGTTCGTTGCTTATTTTATGTCGAAGATAACTTTGCTTATATCTATTGTTGAGGCCACATCTATTCCAATTGATAATATTAATTGGGTAAAGTGTTTGTAGGAGGAAAACACCTCTGATATTGTGATCACTTGACCTATATTCGCTAGATGTTCACCGGTAATAGAGATTAATTCTTTGGTTGTTCTATGCCCTCTCATTCTTCTTTCCTTTATTATTTAGCGTTTTCCTTTACCCTTTTTGAGTTTGAACACCTAACATTGTCTCTTGTCATTCCATTCTTCTTGTCTCTTATCAATCCTTTGTCATGCAATTTAGTATAGACTTGGTGAAACTGAAATTTACGTTGCTAAGGAATATATCTTGTGTCCATATCTTTCAACTCTGTAAGATGATTTGCCAGGAACCGTTCTTCATTGTTGGGAGCCATCATAATTCTCCTCCACATCCATTCTAGCCACTTCATTCATGGATATATCCTCCCAATCCATATTTATTAATGAGGTTTTTGAGGTTTTTCTCTTCAAGGAAGATTTCACCAATGGAGTCTCCTCGATCTATTCTGAGTTCATTATGTCTTTAGGAAACTCTATGTTATCTTCCATATTTGAGAGCGTTGAAATTTTATATCAACAAGGATGAAATTTTTCCTTATTTGGACCAATTGAACTTTACAGTTTCACTTCTTATTAACTAGTTTATGAAACCCTTCAGAGTTATATTTTGGTGTTTCTTCCTACATTTTACCTCTCCTAACTAGATAGTCGTCAAATAAGTGTCCTTACTCGTGACATCACCAACAATGAAATGGAACATGCTTATAATCCAGAGTTTGGCACCATACATCATTGTGATAAGAAATTTCAATAAACTTTGGAAGGGTTTGGGAAATGTTCATGTACAAATAAATTCTAGCAAAGGGAGGTATAGTGTCACCTCCTTGTAACCTCTGAGATCTTAACAAAGGTTCTAATGGAGTCACCAATTCCTTCAAGAATCTCTAGATCCAAAAATTCCTCAGGTAGTGAAAAAAGTCTCACCGAAACTAGAGTTGCAAAGAATTTCTCCCTCTTTGTATGATAACATTCCTCCCAAAATCTCATGAAAATAACAACATTGTTAAAGAAATAAGACCCATTTTCAAATACCGAGGCCTTATCTTCAAGAATAGAAAATATCACTAAAAAACCTTTGGCCCCGAGTTTCAAATCGATTTGGCCTTTGAGTTACCACTTGCTATGAATCCATTTCACAATATCCTTCTCATTTGGCCAAATCCCTATGAATTTGCAAATGAGAGCATGATCTTTCATATATTATCGGTACCCTTCCAAGTTGATCAATTGAACCACATATTTAGGGTTTATCATTGCTTTAGGTAGACATCTTCTCTTGAAGTGAGATTGCCATTGTGCTTCAAGGATTGGATTATCCCATATATTTTTGTTACCTTTGGTAACTCCTAATCCACCTGAATTAGACTGGATCACAAGTCACCATTTCTTTGTAGGATTACACTAGATCACAAGTCACCAATGTTTTGTAGGAGGGGCTCACACCCCTTCCCACATGACCAAAAATTAAATCAATAAGAGACACCATTACTTTGTGAGATTACACGGGATCACAAGTCACCATTATTTTGTAAAAAAAGCTCATGCCCCTCCCACATGACCACTAATTAAATCAATCAGAAATAATTGTTATAATACTAACCAAACTAAACTAAAAAAATCTAATTAGAAAACCAACCCTCACCATCAATGAGAATCTGATAATTTAAAAAAAATTAGAGCCAAACACTAGCAAAACTCTAAAAAATGCTAATAGCCCTTCATTATTATAATTTATAGATTAAATACTAAATATAATAACGATCTCTATTGACAAATTCAACGACTTCATATTCGATTTCGAATAACATGGGAGCCTGAGAGCATCTTCCTCCTCTCGTTTTACTAGAACGTTCAGGGATGGAATGGGGATATTGTACATGATAATGCTTGAAGTTATGTATTGATGGGCCGGGAGACATGGAGTCCATGCTTGAAGTTATGTAGTAGATACGCCGGGCGATTTGGAGTCCATGCTTGAAGTTATGTATTAGATACGCTGGGAGATATGGAGTCCGGTGACAGGGTTGGTTGGATCTCGTGAGATTTGAGTCGGTGAATGTGCGTGTGAAGTATTATAAAAAGCCACGGCAAGCACAGGTTGGCAAAACTGCAGCGACTGTCTAGTGAGCTAATAGGAAAATAAGATGGAGCTTCCATGAAGCGCAAAATTCTAAGATGCCACGTTATGATGGGTGTCCATCGTATATGTCAGTTATGAGGGCATAATATATGCCGCTGCAATAATTCTGAATTGTTATTATTAACTTTGTTTTAAAAAGAAGAATAAGAAAACGTAAATGCTTAATATTTTATTTCCCAGAATTTTATATATTATTATTATTATTATTATTGAGTTATTAATTTGGAATGAGAAGACTTACTGCTACTTTTTAGTAATGGAAAAAATCATATTATTTAAAATAATTTAGTAATGGTTTTGAAGGTAAAAGACTCTTATTATCGATAAATTTATTTGGTATTGTGTTGTTAACTTAATTTTTTATGTTTTGAGAAAGTTGATTTTTCGAATTTAAGATCTTAGTCTATAACTGAAAGATGATTTCTTTTTTGGTATGCAACCAAAAATTATTTCAATTAAGATATTATTCTCAAGAATGCTATTATCTTTTATGGTTATCTCTTACACTATCTCTATTAAAATTAAGTGTTTTCAAGTAACATTTAACCTTAGTCTTATATACATGAACATTTAACATTTATTGTGAAAGTTTAAATACTTTATATTTATTCATATGTTATTTTATTGATAAATAAGTAAAATAAAAGTATTTATTACATGGAGAGGTGTCCTTTTTTTATAAGACCTTGAATGGGTTGTCTCTAGACACAATTTAATGTTCCATCTATTCAGACATCTTAACGTCCATAACAGTGAAGATTTTAACCTCCATCCATCTATCTAGAACCTAACATTCATCATCAATTAGCTCACCTTGTGAATTAGTGGCCATGCATGTAATCATTGCTTCCCTTAGCTCATTATAGACAGGGTAATTTTTAGGGACTAATATTCGCAGGTGGGCTAATTTTCTATACATTTTCTAAAAAAATATTAATCAAATTACATTTTTCATAAATATAATTTGCCCAAGTTTTATAGTATGAAATTATTTTACCTTAAAAATTGCCAAGATCTTAAAGAGACTAATATAATATAATCAAAACTTTAGATATTTTACAAAAATATCATCAAATGTTTTACATTTTTCTATTATAGATTAATAAGATTCGCCAAGGTTTCTAAACTTTCAAATAGATATCCATCCTTAAAATTTTCCCTGATTATGGATTGATCACCTATAATTTACTTCAAAAATGTTTTTTTTCAAAAGCCCAAGTAAAATGGAAATTGCAAACTACATCTTGTTTTCTTAATATAACATGATTATGTAATTATAGGACATTTAAGTTGATAAAGGCACATAGAATATTTATAAAAAGGTACAAAAGAGTTCATAGTGAAGCTCATGCAATTCTTAGATGTAAAATGACTAAGAAAACACATATATAGAGTTCACGAGGAGGTTAGTTTTTGCAAGTTGGGGCTTTGATTTGAGATCAAGGTGATCATTATGAATAATGAAAGGGAGAAGATGTGCATAATACGCTTCCTACCTTGAACAATGAGAGAAAATACATAAAAAATAAAAAAATGTAATTACAACAATAAACAACATAGAAACGTACAACCATTATATAAAAATTTATGTTGGGTGTGGAGCCTGATTATCTTCTATATTCAAAGGTATCGCCACACTGGACCCCAGTTCGAAATGGGGCGACAACGCCACCCGTAAAATATTCGCTGCAAGGGGGTCCAAGTGGGGGCAGCTGCGACCTTTGGGGAGCCCCCCCCTGGCGGGGGGTTTCAGGGGCAACACCCCTGAAGCTAAAAGCAGATGTAAAATTGCCTTGTAAAAGCATAGTAATTTCTAGTCAATCTAGGCCATTCATTAGGCAGATGATCTGATGGTAGAACTTATGTTTAGTTTAGGGTTTTTTGCCCTAGAAGACAACCCCTCTCTTTGTATGAAGGCATTGTATTGAGTCTGTGTAATATATGTGTATTCTCCGAGCAAGAAGCGGAGAGGTGAGACTGTGAGAGAAAACAGAGGATATTACAGCGGATCTGCTGTAGGTTGTGTCTCTTCATTTTGCTGGATAATAGAAAGGAAGGACTAGCTGTTCGGGGTGGACATAGCCCAAACTAGGTCAACCACGTATATCTGTGTCTCTCTTGTTTTATGTGTTTTCTGTGTTTATATCTCTGCAATATTTTATGTGTTCCATTGCTCCGTAATATATAATTTTCTAACAATTTCCTAGGGAAAACCCTTCCAGAAGAAAAACCCCATTCTCTAGATCACACTGAATGTATTATCAACAAATAAATGGTTACAATGCATTATAGAGTCTTTATGCACCCAACAAGTGTGTATAGCAGTAGCATAATGATTTTGGATAGGTTTTAGTGGCATAATAGTAACATAAAACTCACACTCTTTTTTCTTCTGAAACCATAAAATTCAATAGGTAAGTATAACAAAAACGATAAAATGTTTATGTTTTTCCAACTCTACGAGTTAGAAATCACCAACAACTAACTAATCAATCATCATTGCTTAGCATTCATTGCCTGCAAGTGATGTACATTTATTATCTACCACTACTCTACATTTTATTCCCTAATGTACCTTGTATTTTGTCTATGCCACTACTTTGCATTTATTCCCTATCGTACGTACTCTAGATTTTCCATTATTTCCCATTGAAGGACTACAAGGTGTATGACACTCTTATCCTAACATACTCCCACTTCTCATAGATCTTGATAGGGCATAAAAAAGAATACATTAAACTATAAGCTAATTTATAGGAGTGACAAAGACCACAATGCCACACCACCACTTGAATTTACTTATCTGGCTAGTTTTAGAAATGCATTGACAACATTTTTCTAGATGTCAACTTCCTCTAGTATCACCTTTCTATCCTCTACCATGTTCTTAAAAAAATTCTAATGGATATCTGTATATGCCAAAGGTAGGGTCTCGAGCCAAACCATTAGCATTATTACTATCATGTTGAACTATAATAGATCTTTGACTCAGATCTACTTTTGAACATAGTTTCCAAAGACAAATGATCTCCTTATAGGTATGATTAATTGTCATATAGTTTTCCTCTACAATAAATAATGTGAGTTTTTGAGGACTCAACAAACCCTACAATTCCATTGGTTTGGGGGCCCTTCTAAAAAAAATACAAATCAAATCTTTTAATTTCATCATTTATTGATCATTCTCACATGGCCTTTAATTATTGGTCATTTGCTTGTTGAATGTGCAGTTCTTATTTGGATGACTCCTATTTTGATTCATGTCATGTTATGGTGATAATTGAGTATAGTAATAGTCTTACACAGTTTGTTTGCATTATAAGTGGTCCTTATTATCTATGCCATATTTACATGTTCTTTCTTCCTCTTGTTTCCTTTACTAACCCCAATAATGGAAGTGACATATGTTGTCACCTGGGATGATTGCAACCATGAGGCATATGATAACTTTGAATTTTCTTTTAGAAAAATGTATACTCTTGCTAAGTACCTAGTGCCAAGTGTTCCAAATCTCAAGTTTTTTCCATAGAATAAGATCTCTTATCTACCAATGAATAACCCTAGATTCAATAGACATATTTAAATCCTATATAATGTGGATGCCAAATGAAGTAACATAACTAAATTTGGTTAAAGAAGTGGCAACCTCTATAACGTTGTAACACAACTTCCTTTATTTTTTCATCCACTTCATAATATATTTTAAGCTTGTCCCACATATCTTTAGCTCGCTTGCAATGCGTCACTTTGAAAAATTCAATATATGATTGACCACTTAAGATGGAATTTTTTTCCATGGCATTGAATGTATATAGAGATTTACCAGTTGCATCAGTGGGAGGAGTTATAGGTACTTGGTGCCATTCTCAACATCTATCCATAAATTAGTACGTAAAGACAAGATGTAGGTTTCCGTTATTATGTTCTAGAAAACATACTTTGTTCCATCAAACTAAGGAGCCCTGCATAAAGATCCATTAAGATTGGCCATGTTCCTTGTGATCAACCTTCCAGTTTTTAACTTTTCCTAAAGGAAGCCTCTCTCATACCAGTTATTCGAATTATGATTACACCGAGAGTGGGGTGAATCAGTGTAATAGGAAATTTAACCAGTTTAAACAGTTTCACAATTTGTTATAATTGTACGCATAACATTGTATTAATAAAATCAACCATCACATAAATACACACGAAAACCAAACATATGTGGAAAACCTTGTGGGTAAAAACCACAAATCTTCGTATCTTCTTCAATCTTTGATTACATCAATTTGTAGGCACCAACTCGTTGTACGCTTCATCCTAATGTAGGCTTCAACCTGGTGGAGGCACCCACCTTCGAAATATGAAAGAAGCAACTTGTTGAAGGATCCAACGTGACTGAGGAAACAACCTCTAAAATCAATTTGAAGAACCAACTTATTTTAGGTTCCAACTTGATGAGGCACCAACCTGATATAGGCTCCAACTTGATGCAGGAAACCACCTCTAAAATCTACAAGTACCAATTTTTTGAAGGCTCCAATATGATTGAGACACCAACCTCTAAAATCAATTTTCAAGCACCAAAATGTTGTAGGATCTAACTTGATGAGGCACCAACCACTGATGGATGCACCCACCTCCTTCACTAAAACATAGTGCACCAATCTCTCAAACTGGATCAACAAGCTCAAAGCACAATAAATTCCCCTTACAAGTTTGATCATATCAATGCAACTTCAACTTGTTCTTTGATCATTAATTAGTAGCATCTTCTTCATTTCTCATTATGATCACTAAGACTAAAGATGTTCATAAACCCCATAGCAGTTTGAAAAAAAAATAAAAATTGTAGCCTCTTTCCCTCAAAAATATGCCTTCGTGACATTTCACTTCCCCATTTCAGATCACAAAATATTCTTGCCATTTTCTCCTTTTCAAAAATCTATTTGGGCCTTAAAGTAACCCGCAGAAAATTATTAAAATTAGAAATTTGATAAATGACCCTAATGGGCTGATAGAATGTACCTATTTTATCTTCGGTCATCAGAATGCACCCTATCGATTTGACATAATTCATTTAGGTTCAACAAAATGCACTTCTCCGTGCACTAGTTCCAAACACCAAAAATAAATTTCAACTTAAACCAATCCAATCAAACTTGAACTCGTGATTATCGTACAGTGAAATAGGCCCAATACCAACTTGGCTATGAGCTATATTCACATAGTGTTAGGATATTCCTACACATAGGAAATAATTAAGTACAACTTGGTCTAGTGTATAGTTAGGTAAAGTGTGTTTATTTAGTATGTACTTTTTGTAACTTACCATATGACGACCACGATATTTTCTAGACATGAAGTGATCCTACAGTTCATTGTCTCCTCGGTATTACCAACACTTGATCTGTGGCTTAACACCTGATTGGTCCATGATCTCTATTTAAATAGCATGGAGGGTAATTTGTTAGGGGACCGTTCATGAGAGAAGATTATGTAAATTTTCTTTGTTTTACATTAATAAATTGCCTGAAGTGGTCGTGTTGGCTCAGGTCATGGATTGTTTCCCTCTTTGAGGGTTTTAACCACGTCAAGAATATTGGTGTACTGATCTATGATCTATTTGTGAGCGGTTTCTTTTGATTTTCTATCTAAGGAACTTACCCTGTAAATTCCTACATGGTATCAGAGCTATTCTAGGGCCACATTCATTGGTGATCCAAATCTGAAGCCGGTACAACTGCATCTGACTGTCATTTCCTAGATCTACTGCTTCTAACTGCTTTCAGGCTGAAATAACTTCTCTATTGTGTTAGGATCATATGTTCCAATGAGGAATCCCATTTATTTCATGCGAAAAATGTTTCTGGTAGCCCTAGCTACATCATTTTTAAGATCTGTAGGTATACAGTCTTTATTTGCAGTTCTAGTTATTTATTTCTCTACTTTTTAGCTGATTTGGGAGGCGCATTATAGTTAGGTCACAAGACACTTTGGTGTGGAGAAAATTTTGGTTGTACTACAAAATTACTTTTATTGGCCCAAACTCCAACTGGATGTTGGGAAATATATCAGATCCTACACTGCCTTCACCATCACCAAGCCAACCATCAAGAAGCAAGGCTTGTACACTCCTTTTCCTACTCCCATCCAGTCATGGGAATCCATATCCATGAACTATATGTCTAGCCTCCCTTATACCAAGCATGGTAATGAATGGGTATTTGTGGTCATGGACATATTTTCTAAGATCACTATATTGGCAGCCTGCAAGAAAAGTATCATCACAGAGGACACTGCCAAACTCTTCTTTGAACAAGTATGGGTACATTTTGGGATCCTGCAGAATATTATATCATATCAAGATAGAAGGTTCATTCACACATTCTGGTTAAGCCTATGGACACTATTGGACACCAATCTCACCAAGTCGACTGCCTTCCATCGCTAAACTAATGGCCAGATGAAGGTTGTCAATAGGATGATAGTGCACATAAACATCCTCGAACCTGGGATGAGAGTCTTCCATATGTGAAGCATAGTTATAATAGAGCTCTCCATAGCTCGATTGGTCGTAGTCCCTTTCAAGTGGGTCTAGGATTTCAACCATTGTGTCTGATTGATGTTGTCATGCCTCACGCGACTACACAGACATAATCCACACATGTATTGTTTAACGCTGGTAAATCAACCAGATTTATTGAATGCATCAAACACGTCCACCAGTAGGTTCATGACATCCTAGAGAAGTCAAATGCCAAGTACAAGCAACGACATGATCAACATCGGGTGCCACACAAGTTTCAGGTTGGCGACAAAGTTTGGGTTGAATTTGCAGAAAGAATGCCTTACCAAAATCCCATCAGAAGCCCAGAACACTCCGATATGGTCCTTACACCATTACCAAGGTTGTGGGAGACAATTATTTTGAGCTCAGCATTCCCCCATTCCTTAGCCTACACCCAATGTTCAATGTGGAACTCCTTCAACCATACTTCCCACCATTATTGGACACATCATTCAGTGCATAACAACTCACACCAACAAAGTTAAACCTAGCTTACATGGACCAGGACACATTTAATTGGATTATAGACACACAGGTCAAGAACACTCACCAGCAGAAGATCCAACTATATCGGGTTGTCAAAGTTGGCCAACTCCTGCACCAAGGCAAGTGGCTCACTAGGGACTAGGTTCAACAAAAATTTCCTCACCTCATGGAGGCTCTGCATGCAATGGGGACCATTGCTTCCTAAGGGGGGAGGAATGATCCAGGTGGATATTGGTGGCCACCCACCTATTCCACTTAGACCTCTAGTCAGTTTCATTTGTTTCCTTGTTTATTTCAACATTTACTATTTTTAGCATTTTTTTGGGTCGTGAACTTCTAGAGCAGTTTTGACCCCCTAAACAGTGTTTTTTTGAGGTCTGATGCAGGCCCATAGCCATAGGAAAGGGCTTGCGCTAAATCTTACAGTACTCAGAGAGACCTTTTCAAAAAGTTATCGTACGTGCCAAACGAAGATAATATGATTGGGTTATGACCCTGGGAAGTTCGCTGCCCAACTAACCCCAATGGGGCCCACAAACTCTTGGTGTTACATATTTTGGGGTTAGGATTTTGGTTTTTTAGGGTTTTCTCATGTTTTTAAATAATAAATATGCCCTTGAGCCTCATTGTAATATAGTTCAGAGGCATGTAGCCACCACATCGCTTCTCAGAGATAAGCTACCATCACCCGAGCTAGTCTTATTTCCATTCTATTTGTAGGCATATTTCAATACTCGATATTAATGAAATGAAGTGTTATTTTTGTTGCATATCTATATCTATGGTTATATTTGTAATTTGTTCTGTTACTGTTACACAGTAATTTGTCACCATTGGTCACCGTCCCTATTACCCCTGTTTCCGTACTTTGGAGGACTCATTCCGGGACCTGTGAGCAGTGACATAACCTGAAAACACTTGCATTATGTTCCCCTAAGTATGTACTTCATGTTCCCTGAAGACACCTCCTGCAAAATATCCCTGAAAAGTGCCCTTTTTCCATTAGCGCGGGTACACAATGTACTACCCGCGCCAATCAATGAGATCCTCAAAAGAGGGTGCGACCATTGGCACTCTGTCTTAGAACAACACCCGCACCAACCAAGTTTGGTAAAGATTTTTGACAAACGCGCGCCTAGATGTTTTTTCCCTTCAAGTCATGAAGTATTTTGAGGATAAAGCTCATATTCTAGATGTCGAGAGTCATCATCTATCCTTGACATCTATCCATAGCGGCTTTTTGGAGATAATGCCAATCCACAATGGGTGTCCTGATGCATTGTATCTTCTTCCCCTACTCCATATATAAAAGTCTGTCCTCATGCATTTGACAAGTTAGTTTTTGGGAGTAATGCTAGTTGTGATAACGCTTGTCTTGAGTCATAGTAAGAGTCTTGAAGCGTAGGGAGGTTATGCTGCCGGAAGTCTGAGAGAGAGAAGGTGTATTGCAAGACATAAATAGCTGCTCGCCTAGCCAGAGGAGAGATTCATCGTCAGATCTTTGGTTGTATCTTTCTCTGTTGATTATTCATTAATAAACGACTATCATTATGGTTCCGATCTTATTGTTCACTATGATAATGTTTGATCTATATCTTGTCTGACTGATATATAGTTGTATTTAGTGGATTTTATGCTTGTATTCGCTTCGTTCTTTGCATGTGCAGGTATCCATTCGCAGAGATCGTGAGGATTGTGACCTGCCGAAGCAAGGGAACGGGAGTATCAACTCTTCTACGACATTAGCGTTGGAATCCAGGTTGGTTCTCATAATCCACTTTCAGTATGCAACTAGGAACTTGCATGGTAGCGTGAATTGATTGTTGCTAGACCCATTTTGGGCTAGTGGGATCGCCTCTGTCCGCAGAGGGGATTTACCTCTCCAACAATTTGGCGACTCCACTGGGGAGGAGCTATTTGTTGTTTGATTCATAAACCTTGGACGGAGTCTGAAGCACAGCCAGGCAGCCTTTGAAACGATATTGATTTGCATTAGCGGAGTAGATCAACGCCACTTCAGTCAATCTCCAGTTTGGTTTATGAACCGAACAACTTGGAGTTTGTCTTGCATGTTATTTTTCTCTTGCCTGCTTGCGTAAATGAGCTTTCTGGGTTAGTTTTAAAGTTGTTTCTTGATGTTGGATCTGTCTGAGTACTGTTGACCAGACCCTGGGCTGCTTTATTTATTTTTTACGCCAGCAAACTTTGTTGGCGCGTTTTTCTACCTGACAGTCGCGCCAATTGGCGCATGTTGCACAACAGCATCTCGCGCCAATTCCTTAATAGCGCAAGTTGCAGGCTGACAGTCGCTCCAGTCCTGTGAATTTTGCCAGTGTGTTTGTTGGAAGCTCTTTAAACTCAGATTTTTGTCTTTTTACATCCTCTACAGCTTCTGGAAGTGTGTTGGAACTCTGTTTGACTGGTTTTTTACCTTTATCCTTCAGGTGTTTGCCTATTTCCATCGATTTTATATCCCAGCCCTAGAGCATATCGAGCCTTCTGTGGGAGTTTTGGTTCTGTGATTGTCCAGTCAACTTTTTGGTGGTTTTCCGCACTTGTCTAGTGGTTGTTAAAGCTTGTTATTCTGTGCTTCGAGCAATTCACCTCTAGCTCGCTTGGATTTTGCTTGACTTCGTTTGAGCTTAGATCACATGGTTCATTGAGGTCTTTGTCATTTTCCTTGTTTTGACAGTTTATCTTGGTGTTTCAGATTTGGTTCTATTTGCATTGGGTGAACTTTGTCTATTTATGCTTGTTAATATCTCTCGAGATTTGTTAAGTGCATTATGCCATTTTAAAAGAGAAAAAACAAATGATCTTTTTGCATTATATTAGTTAGCATTTATTGTTCTTGGCAATTAGTCACTTTTAAAAAAGAAAAAGAAAAAGTTTCATTTCTTGCTATTAGTTGCATTAGGATCTTTGTTGATTGTTTGGTGTTCATTTTGTTTGTTTGAAAATCTCAACTCTCCTGTAGTTAGCATTCATTGAACGAAATGATATAATTTTGGCATATAGTTTGCATTTAGGAAGTTTTGAGAGATCACATACGGTAGGACCTAAAAACTGAAACTTAATTGAAGATCAACTGTAAAATAAACCGAATGAATCTAACAACGCATTGGAACCTAACGCACATATTCTAGAGGTCTAGGCTAGAGACGTGTTCCGACGTCGTTAAACCTAGTCACTATTGTTTCACATTACAGTTGGGTGATTCCTCCTCTTGTGACTCGATAGTGGTCTAGCACGGACTGAGCTCCCACGTACCGTCGCGTATATAAGGGAGACCCCACCAGGTTATCATCCTTTATCCACAGGAAGCCGTGTCTGCCGCCTTACAAGCCGTAATGCACTAAACATAGCATTCGGGAAGATTGACTGCCGTACGGGAAGTCCTTGGTTTTCATCTGATTGCCAAGGTGTATAAGCAGTTTTACGGATTGTTTGGTAAACCCTTTGCCTAGAGTCTCCAGAGTAGTCGCTTTTGATCCTTTTCAGACTCCTTAAAAGAAAAGGTGCCAGTGAGCGTCTTGTCACTTCGTGCTCATTAAACATTCGAAGGAGACTAGAGTCATCTTTTTGTCCTTTTCTCGACTCTTAAAACATGAAAAGGTCAAGTTGTGTATTTGCGTCTTAAAATTTATTCGGCCACGATAACATTTACCCGGTTAGACTTTGTTTGCATTAGTTTGAGTAGGGTTTTTGTCTCGTTAGATTCCCTAAGTTTTGTGAAGTTTCATCCTGGCGGAATTACCAATTTCGTCTTCTTCCGAGATACCGGTTGTGAGTGAAACTCTTCATGTGGTTCTGAGTATACAACCGATTAGTTCTCGTGCTCCAGGCGACGAGACTTATGAGTTTCATTGGAACCCTGTTTGGGAACCTTCTGAGGACAGTGTCCCTTTTTGGGACTACACTTCTCCTCATGTTTCAGTCCCACCTTCTTCCTCTGACATGGAGGACTTGTCCCCTACTTCGACTGATGAGTCTGTTGCGACGAGCGGTGAAATTCCCACCGCGACGGACCCTACACTTGTCAGTAGCACTCCCACTACTGCAAACCTACCACTAGGCTATAAAGCATTAAGGGATACTATGCCCTCTGGAACTCCTTTCATGGGTTCTATTTGGTCACCACTCGCTTTTCCCACCACGGAGCCTTTTACTCCACAAAGTCGCAGTACGTCTGTTACCTCAATCACAACCGCTCCAACGGTATGTGCAGCTTCTTCGACTCCTATTTTTAGTCGTCCTTCGGCTTCTTTATTCGGAGTCTTTGATCCTACATCAAACGTCCCAGCAGAGGGGCCATACGATCGATATTTGCCATCTCAACCGATGGTTGAGATTTCAGTTATGTTGTCAATTGATTGGGGCTCCACCTCTTTTCATGGTGGCCAAGTATCGTCTGGACAACCTCCTCAAGACCAACAAGGGCAATCCTTCCATGGAAACCCTTTTGCCTCTGGTGGTCTGTTTTTCCCCTCTTATGTTCAACCTTCTGGTAACTCAGGTCAATCTTCTGTTCAACAAGCCCAACCTAGTATCCAGCAAGGTTATCCTACTGGACAAATTGGTCAATCATATGTTAACCCAAACCAATCCAATGTCCAGTATGGTCCGATATCTAGACAAGTTGCTCAACCACATGGTCAGCCCACCGTCTAGTATAGTCAACCTTCTGGGCAAGTCGGTCAGCCTCAAATCCAATCAGGCCAACCAAATGCCCAGCCCACTCAGCCATCTGGTCCGTTAGGACAACCTTCAGTTGTGCAACAACAACAACTCCATTCCCAGCAGGTACAACCTTCTGGGCAGGGAGGCCAACCTCCATATCAGCAAGGTTATCCTTTCGGCCAGATAGCCCAACCTACAGGACATCCTTCTGGCACTGCTCAACCTGGTTTTTTGCCCCAGGCTGGACCCCAGACCCCATCCGGTTTTCAAATGCAAGCTGGAGTTCAATCTCAACAAACCTATCAAACTCAGCCTGTTTCTCAAACTCAGTTCGGAGTCCAGCCACTGTATGGTCACCAGCAACCTCAAGGGCAACCTTTGTTTGCCCCATATCAAAATTATCAACAACTGCAGATGAATCCTTATCAGAATTATCCGCAACCATATGGTGCTCCTGCAGGACCGTTTGGTAATCCATGGAACGCTGGGGGGCAGAACCCAAATCCCTACGGAAAAAACCCTATGGGGCCAAATCCGTCTGGACCAAGCCCTTGGGGGCAACCGCCAGTTGGTTGGAACCCTGGTGCTCCATCCCACCAACAGCCCCAGATGTCCTTTGATCCTCAATTACCTTTCTTAGCGACTTTAGAATTACCAGATGTGTCTAAATTGACCAATGATCTTATTCTCCACAACCCATATTGGCCTCCGGTTCCAACGAAAATTCCCGGTGATTGTCCAAAATTCGATGGTAAAGCTAATGAAGATCCACAAGCCCATGTCATGACTTATCACCTCTGGTGCTCATCCAATTCATGGCTTGATGATTCAATTCGGCTTCGCCTTTTTCAAAGGACTCTCACTGGCTCTGCAGCTAAGTGGTATATTGAGCTCAATCGCAGATCCTTTCAGGATTTCAACTCGTTGGCTATGGCATTTCTCACGCATTTTCAGTTACCCATTCGATATGAAACGGGTACACACCTCCTCACATCCTTAAGACAAACAATGGCTACGCATATCTCTGATCATATCCATGAATGGAGACGGCGTAGACGTATGATTAAATTTTGGATTCCCGACCAGCTTCTTACCGATTGGTTTACGACTTCGTTCGTTCCTCCAATAGCTCGGGACATTGCCATGGGGGCGTGTGTCACTGAAGAGCAAGCTATCGCGCGCGCTCAGTACCTTGACTTGGTTTACTCTCAGTCAGGTACATTGTATGATTATCTGCCTGATGCCCCGAGACCAGGAACATCCAAAGCCCCGCCAACACCAACTGTTGACGGTATTATTGGTTCTGTTAGTTCATCCTCGAAGAAAAATTCCGCGAACCCTGGGAAGCAAAAATCAACTGCTTCGAATGAACAGACTTCTCAGGTAACACCCATTTCGAATGTTACTTCCGAGGTCAATGCCGTCCAATCCACCACGGCAGACAAAGCCTCGAAAGGAAAGAAGAAAGGGAAAGCGAAGAATAAACCAGATCAACCTAAACAGGACTCCCCTAAACCTCCACCCGAGGACGGTGCTAAGCGTAAACCCAAGTATCCTTGTCTTATCTGTGATGAAGATCACTATACCAAGGACTGCCCGAGGTGGTCCGAAGTTAGTCGTTTGTTGAAAGGCGCTCCCGGGACTCCTGCGGTGCTCAAAGAACCCTTTCCCTCAGAACAAACTCAAAAAACTCAAATGGTGGCTGACCCTTCCCAGCCTCCCTCTTCCTTCGGTTCTCAAGTGTTTATGGCTGGAACGATACCTGTCAATATTACTACTCGAACAAAAGATTATCCGCCATCTGCCGAGAAAGAGCCTGAGATCCCCTCTAGTGCTCCACCGTTCAGTTCAGGTCCGCTCCACATTGAGAGACCTACTACTGAAACGCCTCTTCGACCCCCTCCAAAAGGAGTACTCCGGAAATCTTCTTACAACCCAAATGCTCGTGCTGCACAGCACTACAATATCGTTGAGGACTTAGCGCAGACTCCGTTGGCTATGTCTGCTTTAGAAGTTCTCCAGAGCTGCCCTTCTCAGAGGAAGTCCTTGCTATCCGCTATTGGTGGCATAGACCCGGCTGACTCGGATTTAATTACTTTTGACTTAGAACGCCATACGCAGAGACTGCCTCCCCAAATCACATTCCTCATACAGGTTATTATTGATTCCAAAACGATTCATCATACAGTCATTGATGAAGGTGCTTCAACTTGCATCATGTCTGTCGCCTGTTGGAAAGCTATTGGATCTCCTACGCTGAGCCAGTCTCCCACGACTTTGGAAGCTTTTGATGGAAGAGCATCTCGTCCTTATGGTATACTCCAACGTTTGCCCATCTCTTTGGAAGGGAAGACGGTCGAAATGGAAGTTGAAGTCGTTGATGCTACTCTTACCTGCAACCTCCTTCTCGGACGTAGCCGGATCTACGCAATGAAAGTTGTAGCTTCATCTTTGTTTCGTATCATCCGTTTCCCTCATCAAGGGAAGATTGTTACCGTAGACCAGCTATCATTTTTCGCTTCCTCTTCTGAAGGCAACATCCCTTTTGTGGAGCATACCTCGAAATTATCTGAGAGTCTGGGAGCCGGACTTTTCAAAGATCCCGCTCTTATGGGTGTTTTTCCGCTCCCACCTCCTAACGCCGCTTCTGTTAATATGATTACTACTTGTTCTGATCCGTGTATCATTCCTCCCACCGACCAAGTAGATTCTTGGGGCGACCAGATGCCATTGAGTCCTGCCGAACTCAACTATGTTGAAATTATCGCTGCATCGGCTCCTTCTTCTGAACTTGCTCCTATGAGCAAGGTTCTCCACTCATTCGCTTCATCCTCAGGGCTTGTAGGTGAGACTTCTTCGGATCCTTTAAAAGAAACATTCTCTTCTAACGAAGCCATTATTGAGACTATGTCTCTCGAGGAACTTCCTTGGCATGATTCTCACCATCGTTCCTCGTTTCTCCCTGCCCCTCAGGATATTCTCACTTGCCTTGAGCGGTTTGCTCCTTGTCTCCCATTACAAACACCTATTCAGATTTATCAGGTGTCTTCTGAAGGGAATATGGCAAACATTACGCAAACCCAGCCTATCGACATCTCTGTGAAACCAGGGATTGTCGAGCATCTTCACATTGGAGTCACTTGTACTCCGGAGGAGATTCAACTTTATTCCAATCTTTTTCGCGAATTTCGTGATGTCTTCGCATGGTCCTATGAAGAAATGCCCGACATTGATCCTAGCATAGTGGTGCATGAGATCATCACGTACCCAGGAGCTAAGCCTGTTCGTCAACGTTTACGACCTGTACACCCCCGAAAGGCTGCAGCTATTAAGGCTGAGGTCGAAAAGCTTCTTAAAGCCGGTTTTATTTATCCTATCCCACTCACAGATTGGGTTTCTAATATCGTACCTGTGAATAAAAAACAGGGTACAATTCGTGTTTGTGTTGATTATCGTGATATAAATCGAGCCTGTCCTAAAGACAATTTTCCCACACCATTCATTGATCAAATTATTGACGAGTGTGCCGGAAGTGAAATGTACTCTTTCATGGACGGTTTTTCTGGCTATAACCAGATCAATATTGCTCCCGCTGATCAACACAAAACTGCCTTTATCTGTCCATGGGGCACTTTTGCCTATAAGAAGCTCCCTTTCGGTCTTAAAAATGTCGGTGCTACCTTCCAGCGTGCAATGTCCTATGCGTTCCATGACATTCGACACATTGTACAGCCTTACCTGGATGATCTCCCTGCTCATTCAGCCAAACGTCAGGACCACCCTAAACACCTTCGCGAAATCTTTCTTCGCTGTCGATACTACCGAATCAGGCTTAATCCTCACAAATGTGTCTTCTGCGTTGAATCTGGCCGACTTCTCGGGTTTGTCGTTTCCCGAGAGGGCATCCGTTTGGATCCCCTTAAAGTCGAGGCTATAGTGAATCTTCCTCCCCCTGCTTCTTTACAGCAATTGCAGAGCTTGCAGGGTAAAGCAAATTTTTTACGTCGTTTCGTTCCAAACTATGCCGAGGTGGCCAAAGGTTTTACACGATTACTAAAGCGCGATGTCCCTTTTCATTGGGATACCATTGCTCAGGAATCTTTTGAGCGTCTCAAGGGTCTCCTTGTTTCTGCTCCATTGCTCCGTCCTCCGAATTATTATCGTGACTACACTCTATATTTGGTCGCCGCCGACACCACTGTCGGCATGGCTCTTGT
Source organism: Pinus tabuliformis (assembly GCA_031772625.1). NCBI lineage: Eukaryota > Viridiplantae > Streptophyta > Pinopsida > Pinales > Pinaceae > Pinus > Pinus tabuliformis. The sequence goes on from CM062809.1 coordinate 1,311,906,808, forward strand.
TCAAACTGACGATGATGACACTGAGCATGTTATCTATTATCTCAGCCGCAACCTTTTAGACACGGAAACTCGATATGCTTATGTCGAGAAACTGGCTTTGGCCGTCGTTTGTGCTGTCCAACGTTTCCGTCATTATATTCTGCTGCGTACTACTACCGTGATTTCTGATTGCAACCCCATGACGTATATTTTGTCACGCCAGTTGCTGGGGGGCAAGTACTCAAAGTGGATTGTTATCCTCCAAGAGTTTGACTTGGAATTTACCACTGCCAAGTCCAAGAAATCCCTTGTATTTGCTGAGTTAATTTGCTCTTTGCCATCTTCTTCCCTGACCTCTCACGTAGAGGATCAAATTCTGGATGAGACCTTATTTCTCATTAGCACCCTCGATCCATGGTACGGAGATATCATTATATATCTGCAAACGTCCTCCTTTCGCCCTGGCATGTCCAAAGACGCTCGGCGAAGGATTCGTCATCAATCACAACCATACCGTATCATTGGGGATACACTATATCGCCTCGGTGCCGACTCTGTTCTCCGCCGATGTTTAACTCTCGAGGAAGCTGAGCGTGTCTTGAATGACTGTCACTCAGGTGCCTGTGGAGGTCATATGTCCGGATATGCCACTGCCCAAAAAATCCTCCGTGCTGGCTACTTTTGGCCCTCTATCTTCAAGGATTGCATTCTTGCCATCCACTCTTGTCATGAGTGCCATATACCAATGGAAGATGCGAGCACCTCCTGCTCCATTGCACCCTGTTGTCACCGTCGGCCCTTTTGCAAAATGGGGCATTGATTATATGACCTGTAACCCTCGCTCGGCCGGGGGGCATGGGTTTATTATCGTTGCCGTCGATTATTTTACTAAATGGGCCGAGGCGATGCCTACATTAACTGAAGACGGTCACACAACGGCGCAATTTTTATTTAATCATGTTATTTCGCGATTCGGCGTCCCTCAAGCCATCGTCACTGATCATGGGAAGCATTTCCGTAATCATATGATGTCGGAATTAACAACCCAGCTAGGCTTGCAGCACGATAGTTCAACTCCATACTACCCTCAGTCCAATGGCCAAGTTGAAGCTATCAATAAGGTTTTGGTTACAATGCTTCAACGTACCGTTGGCATGCATAAGTCTAACTGGAATTTGATGTTGTTCCCTGCCTTGCGGGCCTACCGAACCTCTGTGAAGGATGCCACTGGTTTCACTCCATTTCAACTAGTTTATGGACTAGAGGCTACCCTTCCAATCGAATGTGAAATCCCTTCATTAAAGTTGGCTGTCGAGCTACTTTCCAACACCACTCCGTTAGAAGAACGCCATCTTTACCTGGAACGGCTAGATGAGACTCGTCGCCTGGCCTCTTTGGCCATCAAAACACAAAAGAAGCGAGTCAAGACTCACTTCAATCAGACCGTACGTCCACGTTCTTTTGTTGAGGGAGATTTAGTCCTGCTCTACGATCAGGCAAAAGATAAACTAGGAGCAGGAAAGCTCGAGTCTATGTGGCTAGGCCCTTACATTGTCAAGAAAGTTTTGCAGAAAGGGGCCTACGAGCTAATTGATTATGAAGGGAACCCTCTTGGGAAGCCCCGAAACAGGCTATATTTGAAAAAGTACTATGCGTGATGCTGGTACATTTTATTTTGTACATACATGTACTCTAGCAAGTGTGTTGTGTGTATGTGTGTCAGTTTTAAAGGCGTAACTGCCACTTATTGTGTTTTTCTCTTCTTGTGCAGATGTATGATGCACCTTATGTTGGTTTCGCTGATGGTGCCTGCCGCAGTACTCGCAACTTGTCCTCTGCGGCGTGGGTGATCTATGATCCTCATGGCGAGCTGATAGATTTTCAGGGTGTGTGTTTGGGTTGTACCACTAACAATTTCGCCGAATACTGTGTTGTAATCGAGCTACTTGCTGAAGAAATTAATCTCGGCATTCGTGCATTGGTAGTGAACCTGGACTCTCAACTTGTCGTCCACCAGCTCAACGGGCAATATTCCATCAGAGACCATCGCATTCTAAGGTTGTATTTATGTGTGAGATTGTTAGAAAGGAACTTTGATTTTATCACATATCAACATATTCCACGACAATTAAACACATTATCTGATGCATTGGCTAATCATGTATTAGATAGGCATTTGCGTAATTTGTAACCAAAACATTATACAAGCAAGCACATGAAAACACAATAATAAACCATAGGCATATGTATATATATACGTGTGTGACATAATGTTTGCGCCACGCGCATTACATAATCCAAAAAATAATACATGTCCGAATCTCATATGGCCGCAGACAACATGTCTCTCAAAAATATGCAAAAATGAAACCTAGGCGTCTAATCACGGTGATGCTCATGATAGCATGTCACCACTCGCACCAAACGTCTCAGTAGACGATGGACGCGAGTAGGTACTCCCACTGTGTGCCTCTGGTACGCAAAGGGCACATCTGCCAATCTGGCGTAGTCTGGAATCCCTCGAGTGAGTGCCTCAAGGTTCTGTACTAGCTCGTCACCTGCACCACCCTCTACCTGAGGGTCGGCTGCAGGTTGTGCCCTCTGTGCTATGTGAGACAAATCAGCTGGTCGCTCTGCACCAACATCTGCATACATATATATAGCTGTTGTCAGAGACAGGCATGTATTACAAAAAAAAAAAACTTAAATACATAAAAAACATCAAAAACACAAAGAGTTCTTACCAAGCTCCTCATCCCAGTCTTCTCCCGCAGGCAATGGGAGATCTGGGTCTCCAGTAAAATCAGTGCCCGCATAGGGCCAGTCCTCTATAACGATCATCTGGTGACGGAGCCATATGAAGAACTCGGGCCTCCAGGCCATCTGCTGGCCCCCTCCTCCTCTAGGCATGAGTGCTACCCATCGAGTCAACCTCGGCTCCCGTGGCACTAGATCTGCCACTATACCTCCCTAAATCCGGAATATTGGCAGTCACTCCAGGAAGAAAGAAACCACAATGTATCCATACCCGAACTGTTTGTTGCCATCACGCTTACACTTGGTAAGCTGCCTCTTGATGTTTATAGTCACTGTCGTGGCCCAGTCAAACAGTGTAGGTTGGAGACACTCGGTTGCCAGCAGTAAATGATTCTTGCTGGCCTCGTGGGGCGCCTGTACCCCAGCCGTCCATGTAATAGTGAACAGTATCACTCGTAGCACTAGGTCTGGGACTGTAATAATATCTACCTTGGCACTGTTTGATCCAAACTGTGCCCCAGGACAAACCCGTTCCATCACCTCCCCCATCTTTTCCCCGAAGGGCCTACTACCAGTCAAGATGGGTCGTGCACCTCTCCGCGATAGTCCAGTGATAAAGTAGACATCGAAAACATCTAGCTCCAATGTCTGATCTTTCAGGCGGAATACCTGATCCTCTGTAACCCAAGCATCCATGATGAATCGTAGTAGCTCCGGTTGTGCACGCAAATAAGAGGTGAGGAAGAATTTCTTCAAGCCGCAGTCCCTCAAAGCATCCATGCAGGCTTCATCCTCTAATGCCATAGCATCTACGGCATCATGCTCTCTTTCTCTCCATTCTACAGCCATTCTGACAAATCCCTGCAACCATAAAGTCGAAAATATCATCATTAGATCATTGATGAAACCAAAATTAAAGGAAAATTGCAAAATTAACGGTCAAATCTATGGGAAAATTAGGTCGCGTGGTTGGCGCGACTATTTTCAAAACAGTCGCGCCCCCTTTGGGAAAAAAATCCCATTGGCGCGATCCGGAGCGGGAAACTCGCGCCAATGGCGCAGCCCTAAAATTTTGCAATTCCTCTTGCAGGGGACCCATCTATGGATGAAAAACTGGAAAAATGGAATGAAAATAAAGCTAAGGACAAGGCCTCTTACCTGCTTCAGACGGCGGCTCGATTGCTCTCCTGGATTGATCGCAATCAACAGTTGAAGTTTGCACCCAAAACCCTCCAATGGTAAACTCACAAGGTGAAAAGTAAAAAGTAAATTTGTTTTTTACCATTTCACTATTTATAACAATTTTTGACCTAAAAATACATTAAAAATAATATTTTTTGGGTATTTTTGGAATATATTTATGTCGAAGTGGGTTTTACGCTGTTTTTTGTATGATGACAGGGGTTGGTGCAACTCAAGCAATGAAACGAGCTCCTTTTTCTACTTTTTCAAGCTCGGTAAAACATGAGAAAAGGTTATTTTAAGGTCCGCTTTCAGCTCTTTTCTGACCGTTTAAAGAGGAAAAGATTGCCGAGTTACTCCTCTTGACTCGTTAAACGTTAATAAGGGGCGGTCGTTTTAAGTTCTCTTTGTCGAACGTTAAAACATAAAAAGATTACCGGGTTTTTGTCGTTTCAAACTCATTAATGGTTACGAAACGACGTGGTTTTGACCACTTTTTTACTTTTTCGGGTCGAAATCACTATTTATGAAAAGTACTCCTCGATTGTAATGGTCGGGCGGTTCTTTCGAGCATTGTTTTATACTTTTTCAGGCTCGCGAGACACAACTTTACGAAAAAGGACACCCCTGAAGTTTCCTTTTCTGTTGTCTTTTCAAACTCTCTAAACATGAAAAGACACCGAGTTCTTCCTTTGTCAGACTCGTTAAAACCTGATAACATCGGATTTTGTCGAAATGACACACCACAAGCATATATTATCCCCATCAAGCTTGTTAAAAATAATTGGGGTACTCACCAGAAATGGCGGGGGAAAAAAAGGAACCATAATTATTGTCGTGTCAGCAGTATGTCACTCTTGAACATGGCACTTGTCTGCTTTCGTGTCTGGGTGGGGATATCTCATCTCATTTTTCACTTGCCTCCGTGGACTTGGGTAATCCTGTTTGACCTCTCATCTGCTCATTGCCTCGTCACCATGACCTCTGATCCATTGATGTCAAATACTGCCAATTCCACTATCGTGCCGCCGATGTGTTCAAGAGAAGTTGACCTCTGCAAAGAAACAACCTCCGTCTGATAGTTCACATAATTTTGATTCACAACATTATCTCTCTGTCTCGTGTCGATGATGTGGGAAACATTATGGCCCACCTTTGATCAAGGTCACTTCCTGTTGACTTCAGCTCATTATCCAAGAAGTTGATCTAGAGACTCCCTTCCGGTGCCTTGGAGCCTGCATGCCTCAATGGCAGGTTCTTCATGTTCGACGTGAGGTTTTCATCATTGGCCTCCGATCGAATGATTCTACGGGTGTTCGACGTCAGATCACTAATTCGCACGCCGTAGATTGTACCTATAGTACCTTGAGGGCCATTGTCATTATTGGTGGTACCTCTCGCGTTTGTTAACAGTTTTCAATATTGACTGGTAATCAGACGATGTTCATGCATGTTCGACTTCAGCTCATATATTCGCATGCTTGAACTTGTACTTTTGTTCGGGTCGAGATGGAGCGCAAGACCCTGGATTGTGTCTGTTGTAATCCAGGCGTGATTCTTGATACATGGCTCATTCACTGGATGGCTGCGACCATACCTGAGTCGATTCATTGATCCTAACCAGATGGCTGCGTCCATACTATGGATCTAGATTATTATGTACTCTCTTATGGATGGCTGCGACCATACCACATACATCATGTACTTGAGCTATCAGTTGTATCTCTCAATGCAGATTCTCGGCGACAGCTACATGTGTTCTTGTAAAGCATTTCACCCCTCTCTCTCTCTCGGGCCTCATGCTTTAGGGGGCATCTGTTACACAATAATTTGTCACCATTGGTCACTGTCCCTATTACCCCTGTTTCCATACTTTGGAGGACTCATTCCGGAACCTGTGAGCAGTGACATAACCTGAAAACACTTGCATTATGTTCCCCTAAGTATGTACTTCATGTTCCCTGAAGACACCTCCTGCAAAATATCCCTGAAAAGTGCCCTTTTTCCATTAGCGCGGGTACACAATGTACAACCCGCGCCAATCAATGAGATCCTCAAAAGAGGGTGCGACCATTGGCGCTCTGTCTTAGAACAACACCCGCGCCAACCAAGTTTGGTAAAGATTTTTGACAAACGCGAGCCTAGATGTTTTTTCCCTTCAAGTCATGAAGTCTTTTGAGGATAAAGCTCATCTTCTAGATGTCGAGAGTCATCATCTATCCTTGACATCTATCCATAGCGGCTTTTTGGAGATAATGCCAATCCACAATGGGTGTCCTGATGCATTGTATCTTCTTCCCCTACTCCATCTATAAAAGTTTGTCCTCATGCATTTGACAAGTTAGTTTTTGGGAGTAATGCTAGTTGTGATAACGCTTGTCTTGAGTGATAGTAAGAGTCTTGAAGCGTAGGGAGGTTATGCTGCCAGAAGTCTGAGAGAGAGAAGGTCTATTGCAAGACATACATAGCTGCTCGCCCAGCCAGAGGAGAGATTCATCATCAGATCTTTGGTTGTATCTTTCTCTGTTGATTATTCATTAATAAATGACTATCATTATGGTTCTGATCTTATTGTTCACTATGATAATGTTTGATCTATATCTTGTCTAACTGATATATAGTTGTATTTAGTGGATTTTATGCTTGTATTCGCTTCGTTCTTTGCATGTGCAGGTATCCATTCGCGAAGATCGTGAGGATTGTGACCTGCTGAAGCAAGGGAACGGGAGTATCAACTCTTCTACGACATTAGCGTTGGACTCCAGGTTGGTTCTCATAATCCACTTTCAGTATGCAACTAGGAACTTGCATGGTAGCGTGAATTGATTGTTGCTAGACCCATTTTGGGCTAGTGGGATCGCCTCTGTCCGCAGATGGGATTTACCTCTCCAACAGTTACTATTTAAGTTCAGATCAATGTTACATTAGATCCACCATATCATACAAGTATTATGTTGGACATGTCACGTAGGTGTTACACTAGACCCGCCGCATATAATAATGTGTTACTGTACCAATATATGTTACCTCGTTATGTGTATGGTATTCAATGTGGGATGGGGTCATACCCCTCTTAGTTCCAATGTGGAACCATAACAAAACCCAAATAAACTATCAATTAAAGGTCATACAACTTCAAACATCCACCATTATTGATCACCCAAACTAGGCACTAACAACCTGATTCATTGATAAATATGTGCAATGGTTAACAAATTTGGGCTTCAATCCCTTTTTTCTCCACTGTGAACTTACTTGACTTCCAATCAATGTTTCCCCTTATCTAATGGCAGTTTCCAAGTTCCATATATCAACAGAAATCTTTTGGAGAGAATTATCTAACCAAGCCATTTGCAAACTTTTTTTGATTGATATAACTATAACAAATTCTCGATAATCTTCAGATTATCATACCTCCTTTTACATAACTGGTGTGAAAACAAATTCTCAATGATCTCAAAGGTATATTGATGTGAAAACAAATTCTCAATGATATCCAATGTATCGTACCTTATTTGACATCAATGACATGAAATTGGTTGTCATTAATGACAACACACTATCCAAAAATCTCCCCCTTCGTCATTGATGGCAACACCACCAGACATTGACGACCATTGATGGGAATGGGAAGAACTCCCCCCTATCATCCTGCTACAAAATATGTCCTTATGATATAGTCATTCTCTACTATCTCTCCCCTTTTGAAATCAATGGGAAAGGGACCCACTAATAATGGTTGCTCATCCAATGACCAATGTTGCATAGTTACTCTTCTAAAGTTACTAGTTATTCTTGTGGACCTACTCCCTCTATGAATGGGATCTCCCCTTGAATAAACTATCCTTCTGTAAATGCGTTGTTATGCAACCAACTCACAAAATAGAAGAAAAGAGAGATAAACGACTTGAAAAATAGCCTCTTCGAGGGGGAAACCTCCTTTATATCACATAAATGAACATTTCTTGGATGATTCAAATGAAAAAACCTATTTTCTGTATATAAGAGTCTAAGGGGTCACAATATAATAAGAGCCTACATGACAATAATAATGTAAAGGCACAATAATAATAATAGTGGGCTTCTATGAGGCACAATAATAACAATATGGGGACTACATGGGAACAACAATAATAATAAGGGGGCTACACTAACAATAACAATGAGGGGCTACACTAATATTAAAGGGGCCTAACATGCCCCTCTCCTTCAAAAAAGTGTTGTCCTCAATGCTTGAGTAGTTCTAGATGCTTTTGTATAAAACTCTCATCCTCCTATGTTGAATCTTTAATGGGTAAGTTCTTCCACTTGATGAGATACTCTAAAATTGATCGATTTCGTAGTTGTCGAGTTCTTATTTCCATGACTACTCTAGGTTCCAATACAATTTCTCCTTCCTCCTCAGGTTCTAGCAATATTCTTTGAACAGGGAGCTTGTCACCTATAACCTTCTTTAAGCATGAAACATGGAAAATTGGGTGCACTCAAGAAGATGCAAGAAGCTCCAAGTTGTACGCCATAGTACCAATATTTTACAACACCTTATAAGGACCTTAGTACTTTGGTGATAATTTATTATCCTTTTTAGCTTGCTTGAGGGGAATTTGTTTGTATGGTTGTAGTCATAAAAATACCCAGTCACCTACATAAAAACATATTTGGTTGTAATGCTGATATGCCTATTTTTTCATTCGATTCTGCACCAAAGTGAGGTTATCCTTTAAGAGTTGGAGAACTTGTTGTTGATGCTTGATGTGATATTCCACTACTTGAACCTTAGAATTTCTATTAAAGATGATGTGATGGACAGTGGATGATATCCATAAAGTGCCATAAATGGGGTTATTTTTGCTGCATTATGGAAGGAAGTGTTATACCACCATTCAGCTAGAGGTAACCACTTGACCCATTATGTTTTTTATTAGATACAAAGCAACGAAGATATCCTTCCAAACACTTGTTCACTATCTCTGTTTTCCCATTATATTGAGGATAAGAAGATGAGCTATGAGCTAATTGAGTACCCATACAAGAAAATAATTTCATCCAAAAATTTCCAGTGAAAATGGGATCTCTGTTACTTACAATAATCTTTGGGTCTCCATGTAGATTTTGAATTGTTTCCATAAATGCAGTAGCAACTATATTACCTTTAAATGGATGAGATAATGCAAAAAAGTGTGCATACTTGGTAATTCTATCAAGCACCACCATGATCAAACTCTTTCCTTCAGACTTGGGTAAACCTATGATAAAATCCATTGAAACCTCCTCCCAACGTTGACTTGGAATGGATAAAGGTTGTTATAGAAGCGAGGTATTAATTATCTCAACTTTCTTTTGTTGGCAAACCAAACATTCTGTCACAAAATTTTGAATATGAGATTTAAGGCCATCCCAAAAAACTTCCTTCTTGACCCTGTGGTAAGTTTTTAAAAATCTTGAGTGCCCTCCTAAGGGAGAGGTTTGAAATTCCAAAAGAATTGTTTGTTTGAGTTGGGAATTCTTACAAAGATATAAGCAATCTTTGTACCATAACGAATCATTTTTCCAGCTAAATGTGTCAAATGTACTGAGATCTTGCTGCAACTTTTGAATCAGTGTCCACACTTCTTTGTCACTCTTCCATTCATCCCTTGCTTTGGTTATCTAATGTGGTTGGATAATAGAAATGGCACCAAGCAATGCTTCCACCTTCTCATCCTTCCTTGAGAGTGCATCTGCAACATCATTTTTCTTCCCTTTTTTTGTAGATGATTTCAAATTCATAACCCAACATCTTTGTGACCCATTTTTGTTGCTCTTCTGAAGATAATATTTGTTCCAAAAAGTATTTAAGACTATCATGATCTGTTTTTACCTTGAATTGTCTTCCCATTAGGTAAGGTCTTCAGTGCTTTAGTGCATGTAGTATTGCCAACATTTTATTCTCATAAATAGGTTTATGTAAATGCTTTCCTTTGATTGGACGACTTAAAAAATCAATGGGTCTTCCTTCTTGCATTAAAACAACACCAATTCCATTTCCTAAGGCATCACATTCCACAGTAAAGGTTTTTGTGAATTTTGGCATAGCTAAGACTGGTGCTTGGAACATTTACTCTTTAAGATGTTGAAAGGTCTTAGTTGCTTCTAGAGTCCAAGAAAATTCATCTTTCTTCAGTAATGTTGTTAGAGGTGTTGTTATTCTCCCATAATTCTTAACAAACTTGCGATAATACCCTGTCAACCCGAGAAATCCTTGCACATTATTTATGGTTGTGGGGATTTTCCATTCCTTAATGGATTTAATTTTGTTAGGGTTTACCTTAACACCCTCATGAGATACAATATGACCCAGATATTCCACCTCTTGCACTGCAAAGAAACATTTGGAGTTTTTCCCATATAATTGTTTCTCCTCTAATAGTTTGAGCACTCTGTCAACATGTTGAACATGATCCTTCCAAGAGTTGTTGTAGATTAGTATATCATCAAAAAATACTAACACAAATTTTCTAAGGAAGGGTTTGAAAAAGAAATTCATCAAACTTTGAAATGTAGAAGGTGCATTGGTAAGGCAAAAAGGCATGACCAAAAATTCATAATGAACCTCATCAGTTCTAAATGTTTCTTTCAGAATGTCTTCAGTCTTCATTCTAATTTGATGATATCCTAAATGGAGATCTAACTTGGTGAAGTAAATTGCTACATGTAATTCATCCAATAATTCATCAATAACATGAATGGGAAATTTATCTTTAATAGTGAGCTTGTTGAGCTCCCTATAATCCAAGCACATGCTCCATGATCCATCCTTCTTGTGCACCAATACTACTAGAGTAGAGAAAGAATTTTGACTAGGCTGAATTATACTGACCTCTAGCATTTCTACAACCATACGTTCAATTTCAATATTTTGGGAATATGGATATCTGTAAGGCCGGATGTTTGGAGGAACACTACCTTGAATCAAATGAATAGCATGATCATGATCACGAATAGGTGGGAGGCCTTTGGGAGTCTCAAATACCTTGGAATGATTTTCCAAGAGTTTTTAGAGATCTGGAGAAATAGATGATTTCGATGTTTGAACCTCTAGTGAGCTTAATTGTACAATTACGCCCCATTTTTATATCTTTAGAAGCTTTGGTATGCCATTAGAGTTTATTATATTTCTTGGTTTCCTTGCAATACCCCTTAATTCAACTTGCTTTCCTTCCCAAAATAATTCAAGAAAAGTTCTTGAAAATTAAAAGCTATCATACCCAAATATTGTAACCATTGGAATCCTAGTACAACATCAACACCACACATTGGAATAGAAAACATTGGAATATTCAATACATATTCCCCCATGGTTAGGTTGATATTATGGCACTTTCCAGAGCAATTTATAGTTCCTCCATTTTCAACCATCACTTAAAACTTTGGTGTTGCATATAGGAAGAAATTCAATTCCTTGGCTATCTTATAATGAATAAAATTATGGGTACTACCTGAATCAATCAACACTATTACCTTTTTCTTCTTGATATGTTCTTCTATCTTGAGAGTTTAAGGAGTGGTAATTTCTGCCAATGCATTAAAAGATATGGTTGGATTCATTTCTTATTTCTCTAAGGTTGGTTCCTGGTGTATATCCTCTTATTTTGAAGTTTCTTGTTCCTTTTCTTCCTCCTCTTCACAATCTATGTAAAATAATTTCTTCTCAACACACTTATGACCTTTAGTGTATTTTCTATCACAACTGTAACAAATTCCTTTCTCTATTTTTTCTTCCAATTTTTTTGGTGTCAACCTTGTCAGTTGTGGAAGGCTAGGAGTAGCAACACTTCCATCTTTATAGTTGTGAGTGGCAGGCTTCCTTGTTGCCATAATTTTGATTTCAATTTTTCCTGCCAACTTGAAGGCCTTCTCCAATGAATCAGGTTCCCGAAGGTTAACCTCACGTTGGATGTTATCCTTTAAAGTACCTATGAAGAATTCAATCCTATTCTCCTCTAGGATATTATTTACCCTTATATTCAATTTTTTGAAGTCCTCAATGTGCTCCGCCATGGAACCCTTTTGTTTGAGATTTATCAATTGGTTAAAGAAGGTGTTTTTCTTTTTGTCCTCATAATGTGCTATCATTTCCTCCATAAAAATTGACCAAGTGACAAGTGGTTTAAGAGAACAAAGGCACCAATACCATACAAGCTAATTGGGTTCTAAATACAAAGTTGCAATGTGTACCTTTTATGTGTGTTGCATATTATGGAGATCAAAATATTGCTCCTTCCATAGTATCCATGTTACCGGATCCTTTCGATCAAAATTCCTCATATCGATCTTTGGAATATGGTGGGTCTTCAATCCAATGTTAGAGTCTATGAAATCATGATTAAAATTTCTTTTATTCTCATCATGAGTTTCATCTAATACCTTTTCACCATTAGGAAGCATTTCTTGTAGCAACTTTGTCAAAACTTCCTCCAAACCTTCTATGTTTGCTTTTAAATCATTCTTCAAATCTTCCATGTCTGATTTAAAAACATTCTTCAAACCATCCATCTTATCTTCCATTTCATTTTTTGTTACTCTTCTCGAGAGCAAAATTTGTTGCACTTGGCCTCGTAATTGTAATATATCATGTTGCATTTCTTCCTCTTCTTCATGGGTCATAGAAGAGATTTATGGTTTCTTACTAGGGGTGTCCATTTATTTTTTGTTTCAAGGAATTTTGAAATAAAAAAATGATATCTATGCTTCACTATGCCCTTTGAATCACTTCAAACTGATTTTTCAAACAAAAGTTATGCAAAATTTAAAAAATACACACCTTTTTCTTGCTTTTTAGGAGCTAGATATTGTAGTTGTTGTATCTATGTAATTGTGAATCTTCAAGATCTAAAATTATGTCCTATAGTATCTCTATGAGTCTTATTTACAAACCAATAAGTCAGACCAATATTAGATTCTTCAAGAAAGAGTTATGCCCAATCTCCCACGATGACCTGATTATAACCTGGTTTAGTAGAGCTAACTTGTAAGGAGTTCCACATGTCACTGATTTGACATTCGGCCCTAAAAATGGTACCAAAAAAACTACACTCCGTCCTCTTTCTATCACTTCTTACGAAATTCAAATCCGATGCTCAGAGATAAATTTATGACGATTTTACCTAGGTCACTTGTTTGAGATGGAATTCTAGAGCTTGCAAAAACCCTAAATGCCTTTAATCATATCTATGTATTATAGTGAGACAAAATATGAAATTCGTACAAGAAGTTCACCAATATTCCAACTCCATGTGGTTGTAATTTCAACTTTTGAAGCTTCTTGTAAACAAATTTATAGCGAAAATTCCTAGATGACCTGTTTGAAGCAGCGAAACCCTAGAATCGAAAGCACTGATACCAAATGTTATGCAACCAGCTCACAAAATAGAAGAAAAGATGGATAGAGGACTTGAAAAATAGCCTCTTCTAGGGGGAAGACTCCTTTAAATCACATAAATGAAAAATTATTGGATGATTCAAGTGACAAAACCTCATTTCTATATATAGGAGTCTAAGGGGTCACAATATAATTAGAGCCTACATAACAATAATAATGTAAGGGCACAATAATAACAATAGTGGGCTTCTATGGGGAACACTAATAACAATATGGGGACTACATGGGCACAAAAATAACAATAAAGGGGTTACACTAACAATAACAATAAGGGGCTACACTAGTATTGTAGGGACCTAACATGGTTCTTGCCATGTGGCTACAGTCATACTCCCCCTATGAGTAGGTTAGAAGTCATCCCTATACTTATTTTACATCTAAGATACAATATTCAAGTTATCATAAAATTATTTATATAAATATCTTGATATAATAGAAGTGTACTAATATACATTTTGTTGGTTCACTTCTCAACTCCCCTAGACTATTCAACTACTCTTTCTGATAACTACTCCCCCCATGTCCCAACTCCTTCAATCTTCTATATTTATTTTGCATACTATTACTTCTTCAACTTTCATCTCATCTCAAACCTACACTTACTTGAAAAAGCATTATCCAATAGATTAGTTATGAATGTTTGGATTTATTTTTGGCTCTTTCTATTTCCTTCTCCATACCTTAGTGATCTTCCTTGTATTAACAAAGAAACCTTCTTATTTTGATTTTTTAGAAAAATGTTTCATGCCAATTCTGTAACCACAAGCTATATGTCCAACATTGTGACATTTGTAGTATTTATTGTTAAACTTGAATAATGGAAAAAATGGTTTATGTTATATGCTATTATAAATTTTGATTTTTTTTCTCATATATTTTTCCCTGAAGTCTAATAATAACATTTATCTATGATATAATAATTCATGGCATAAGTCCTACAATCCCTTTCTTTATGTCCAAATATTGTACATGATAAAAAATGACCAAAAATATATTTTGATACTTGGCTCAGTGGAGTTGCCTTGATGAATCGTTTCTTCTGAATTTGTTCCGCTTTGGAAGAGATTCATCTCTTTTTGATCCTTAAATCCGATTCCATTTCTATTTGTAGATCCCTTGAGAGGATTAGAATGTCTTCCTAGTATAGTAGTTCTTTTAAACTCATCGTGATTTATTCCCTTGCTTTGGCTAGTTGTATCTTGCTAATTTCTAGTTCCTTCTTGAGTGACACCTAAGCTGCTAAAATGAACACTTTTATGGTTGTCCTTTACTTGAATAGTGCCTTTAATTGTATTGTTGTTGGACCGTATGAATGTATTGGCATAAATCTTGAGTTGTTCTCCATTTTGTGTCCTTGAGTGTGATTCATCTTTGGATGCCTCATGATCTTCCTTATAACTGATGTCCATTTTGATTAGGGGAGATCTCTTAGAGGCTAAGGATGTGATCTAGTGAATTAGAACCCTTAATGAGATTCTAGTTTTGATTAAGTTGTTCTAAGGTATTTTCTAATTCTTTTCTTTAAATAAAAAAATATTCTTCCAATTTTTCCGAGTGTTCTTTCTTTTCTTTTAACTGCTTTGATAGAATCTCCTTTATCCTCTTGGTTTCTTCCAATTAAATTTTCAAAGGGATTATATAATATGCTTCAAAATATTTATCCTCATATTCTTGTATTTGTTGCTCTAGTTGATCTAACTTTTTTCTTAGAGGCTGTAGCTATTCCAAGGCACTTATGGGTTCTCTTTCAAAGTCCACTTCTACTTCAATCTCTTCAATATTTTGATTTCTCATGGATATGAACAATATCTCTCCTCTTTCATCACTAGACATGCTTTCATTACTTTCACAATCACTATCTTCTTTGGAGTACAAATGTACCTTTTTGATATGTTGTCTTCTTTTATGGTCATTAGATGTGAATTTTACTTCATTACCAGTATCATTTATTTTTCCACATGGAAATTTAGAAGCATAATGTCTTACTCTTCCACATTCAAAACATTTAAATGGAAGCTTACCTTTAAACTTTCTAGTTCCCTTTTTTATATTTCTTAGAAAATTGGTTCCTCTTTATTTGATTCATGAATGGAGCCTTCTTATATCCCATGCTTGCTTGCTTCTATGGTTTCTTTGAACGCAATTTCTTTGGATCTTTCCTTCTCCTTTTTTATCCATAGTTCATTGTTGGGTCCTTCATTTTTTGAAGATATTTTGGGAAACAAGTTTGTAGGGAAGTTGTAGAGAAAAGAATGGATAGATTGTCTGGAAGCAGACCACCAAAAAATGAAAAGCGACAGATAAGTAACTTATTTTGGGACTCATGCAGTCGTAAAAGAAGGAAAGTGCGGCCACAAAAGAAGGATTTACAGGCTTAATTTGAAAATATCAAGAAGGATAGGGACAAAGGCACCAGATTTCCTCAAAGTGGACCTAATCAAGGACATGATCAAGTAACTTGCACAATGACCAGATCAAGCGAGAGAGTCTATAAAAGAAGCCACAGATGGTAAAATCGAGCAGCTAGAGTTAGAGCTAATATTTGGGTTTGTTGCTAGTGTTCTATGTGTTGAGAGTTTGTAACCCACGTAGAATCATGGCATCTTTATTGTAATGATTTCTTGAATACTAAATAAGGATTTGCGATAATGATTTGTGTTATATGGTTTGATGAATGTGTGACCCCTTTAAAATTGTAACTATGGATGTGTGATTCTTTATCATTTAATCTATGAATGGTCGATCTATATATAGATCTAGTTGCATTGGTTAGTAATAAGTCTAAAATGAATGAATAATGTGATGGTATTTTAGATAATAGAGGAATAACCTATTTATAGAGTTTATTTAACCCAACGTTTCGGACTTCCAAGTGAGTCTGTCCTCAAAGGATACGCCAAAAGATTAAGAGGAGATTAATGATGTATCATAGAGCTAATCTTAAGTGTATATATATAGTTTATGAAGAGGATCAATATGAGTGATTTAGTCAGCCAGGGTTATTAGTTATCTTGAATTACATATTCTTAAATAGTTTATTAATATATTAATAGAATTGAGGTTTAGATCATTAGTGATTTAATTAAAAATGAGGATTTTATTATAAGTGATATTTTAATATTACTGCCCACTATAATATATTGATTTAATATAAAATTAGGGTTAATTAGTTATTAGGGTTGTTATGTTTCATTTCCATTTATTTAAATTATGAATCTTATTACAATCTTTAGTTTTAAATCAATGGATTTCTTATAAGATTATAATTAATAATATACAATTAGTATGTAAAAAAAATTTATTAAGCTTCATTGTATTGAGGTATTTAAGGAGATTATTAGATTAATTCAATAATTGCATCTATGAATTAGGATTAAATTATTTAATAAAAAATGGGGATACTATTATAAGTGATTTAATTAAAAATGGGGATTCTATTATAAGTGATATTTTAATTAGATTTAATATTACTAACCAATATAATATATTGATTTAATATAAAATTAAGGTTAATTAGTTATTAGGGTTGTTATGTTTCTTTTTTCATTTATTTAAATTATGAATCCTATTACAATCATTTAATTTTTAAATCAAATGATTTCTTATGAGGTTATAAGATTATAATTAATAATAACTAGTAAAAAGATTTTTTTAAGCTTTAATGTATTGAGTTGTTAATTTAGAGGTATTATGATTGATTTATATATATTGTACTTTTTTATAAAATTAAAGGAATGACCCTTTAGGATGAGCAAGTTTTGTGGAGATTGTTAGATTAATTCAGTAAATTATTTTTATATTATATGATTGAGAATGGACCTGAAAGTAAATGCACAATAATGGAGTTAATTTATAGGAACTAGAAATGATATGGGACTTAAATTATTTCTAAGGGACCTATATAATGAGAGTTAATTATTGGTTTTTTAGGACTTCAAGTAATGGTTTCCAAGTATTGCTTAGTTTTAATCCATCATCTTAATTCAAGTTGTTTTTTCTTTTTTCTATTTTAATGGCTTCTTTGATTTTTGTTTTAAGATAATGGTTCTCCTTTTTAATTAGTTTGGCTTCTTCCATGCAGATGTAGTGTGACGAAGAATGAACATGTTCCACTAAGGCATATTTTGAGGTCCTTTCTCTTCATAAGCCAGTGATGTGCTCTTTGATTATGATGTTAAAAAAGTTTCCCATGTCACCTATATATTATTTACCGCATGAACAAGGTATAATATAAACAACTTTTTGATGGTTAAGGTTTATGGAGTCTTTAACAGAGTTAAATAATTGTTTGATGGTGTTAGGGGGAGTGAAAGCTACATTAATATTATGTTTCTTAAGAATTTTTGTAATTTTGTCAGTGGTACCTTTTATATAAGGAAGGGAGATTTTAGGAGTGATTGAAGATTTTTGTTCTTTATCTTTGTTATTATTGTTATTCTTGCTTAGGGATTGGTGCATGGCTTTACTAATGGTGTTCTTATTGTAACCATTTAGTTCAAATACTTTGTGAAGATGGTTAAGTTTAAATTTTAGATGGTGAGGGTTAGATATTCTAGCAGCCCTAGTGGTTAAGGTCCTTATGATTCCAATTTTCTGTTTAGGGTGGTGATGGGAATTTGCGTGCAAATATCTCTCAGTGTGATTTTTCTTTCTAAAGACTTGGAAACCAAGTTTTCCTTCTTTTTTAGTTAGAAGGATATCCAAAAAGGGAAGTTTATTGTTAGCTTCGATTTCGATAGTGAATTTTATATGATCAGAGAGACTATTTATGTGATTGAGGAATAGGTTTATCTTTTCTTTCCCATGACTCCATTTGGAAAATATGTCGTCCACAAACCTTTTCCATTCTTTAGGGGTGTAGGGAAAGGAATTGAGGGCTTTCTGTTCAAAGTGTTCCATATAGATGTTCGCAATTATGGGGGATAGAGGAGAGCCCATAGCTACTCCATGGGTTTGTTCATATATTTTTCCTTTAAAACTGAAGTATGAGGATTTTAAGAAAATCTTCAGAAGGTCCATAGTTTCTTTATCAGTGATTTCACTCATGATATTAATAACTTCATCAATAGGAATCATTGTATAAAGTGATACAATATCGAAACTTACCATGAGGTCTTCATCTTTCATTTCTAGGTTTTTAATCCATTGAACAAAGGAAGAGGAATATTTAATGTAAGAGGAGGTATTTCCAAACAGGGATCTGAGTTTTTTGGCAAGGTATTTCACAAGAAGATATGTAGGGGAACCTATAGTGATGGTAATTTCTATTTTCTGCCACTCATCTAGATCCCTCTTATCATTCTTTGTTTCGGCACGCCTCGGGTGAGATGCTTCTTTTCTCCAAAGGGAGTGAAAATGTCAGCAAGAAGCTAGAATACGACAATATCTTTATTTGAAACCTTAGGTTGAACCCTAGTTATACAAATGTCCCAAAAATTTTCGCTAACAAATGGTTTCATTGCCAGGACCTTACAATTTCAAAAGGGGTCTAGATCACAGTATCTAGAATTATTGGTAGAAGTATTCAGAACTGGTGGCATGAAAATATTGATTATTCTATTATACAATAGGATCAATTGAGATAGAAGATTTTGGATTGGGTCAAACAAGAAGTTATGTATTTTGAACTTGCTTTTGACCAATATGATATCTTTCAGTGCGAGTTCCCCGAAGAATTGTAGAATTGGTTGAGATAATTGCAAGTTAAAGAAAGAGTTGGAAGTCGCCTTAGGCTCTGTAGAGACTGGTATGCAAATGATTTGGCTGAACTTCACTAATTAGATATAGATCTAACATGGGTTTTTTACTTCTGGGTGAATGCAACTTTAGAAGGTTATATTCTTGAGTTTGCAGCCGACAAACATCAGTTATTTTCTAGAGCAAAAGTAGTATTTAAGTACGGGCTATGAGGAAGAATGTTGAAAGAGATCCCACTTTGGATCAAAGTCTTGATGGTTGAAGAAAATATTCTACCATTCCAAGAATATCGAATGGATTCTTAAAACCTCTAGTGCTAGGGGTCATATCTAGGGGGAGGAATGTTTTGTAGTTGTGAAAAATAAGGGGTTGTTACGATGAATCAAGAAGAGATGTGTAAGGTGCAAGATTTAAGAGCGTTATAGAGGGCACATATAAGAGAAAAGTGAGAAGAAAGAAAGTTGCAGGAGATTAGGCTTAGAAGAAGGGATTTACAGAGGATAGGAGAAGCGGTGAAGGGTTCAGCATCGCGAAGGAATAAAATGGGTAGTCCGGAGTTGCAAGGAAAAGGAGAGAGTGAGGGATATTATTGATCCAGATTTATACAGGAACGCAAAAAATTACAGATATAACCACACATATAGAGATGCAACAGAAATAATATTTCATTTCATTACTGTAAAATATTGAAATATGCTTACAAACATAAATGGAAATAAACTAGCTAGGGCGATGGTAGCTTATATCTGAGAAGAGATGTGGCAGCTACATGCCTCTAAATTGTGTTACAATGAGGCTCTAAGGCCTATTTATTGTTGAGAAACAATGGAAAACCCTAAACATCCAAAAACCTAACCCTAGAAGATGAAACACCAAACTGTGAGCCCCGTTTGAGTAAATTGGTACATCAACTTCCCAAGGTCGTAACTCTGGCATACGATCTCCATTTGACACATACAATAGCTTGTTAGAAAGATCTATCTGAGCACTACAACTTTGGGAAAAAAAAATCAGTCCATGGACCCATGTTGCTCCCATATTTCCAAAAAAACAATGTTTAGGGCCTCAAAATGGCTCCGGAAGTTCAAGACCCGAAAAACTGCTAAAAATAGTAAATTGTGCTACAATTAAGGAAACTAAAAAACTGAAAGAGACAGTTGTGGTGGTCGAAGTGGGATAGGTGGGTGGCCACCAACATCCACTAGATCATTCCTCCCCTCTTAGGAAGCAATGGTCCCCATTGTGTTGAGTTCCTTCGTCTGCTGAACTTGGTCCTTAGCGAGCTATTCTACAATCTTTGATGTGTCCCGTAATGGTGGGAAGCATGGTAGAGGGCGGTCCACATTGAACACTCGGTGCAAGTGAAGGAATGGGGAAATGTTGTACTCCAAAGCATTGTTACCCATAGCCTTGGTACTGATGTAAGGACCATGTTGCTTCTTGTACTTGTCATTTTTCAGAATGGAGTGGTGACAAATCAGCGTATTAGGTAGAGGTGCTCTGGGATTCAGATCAAATGAATGCTTAACCTAACAATGCAATGGTGTCCTTGTGGGTGAGGAGGAGATGTTCCTATCTGCTTTCATGACTGTATCCATCTGTTGATGCTGCTACGTAGAGGAACACTTCGCGAGAGTCATGGATGTGGCGATGATCTTCCCCTTACTTTGGGAGCGAACCAGACAAAAAATGGATTTCCTGGTCTAGGAGATGAGCTTGCTGCATTTCTTAGCAGTGATCAAAGAAGTGGCGGTAGGTGGGGATACCTCCGGTATCCTGTATAATGAATTACACAAAGAAATAATGACAACATGAGGCCTCGACTCATACACAGCATGTCACCTCCACAAGTATGGCTGGCCTAATAATACATCACAAACATCCAGAGGTGCAACATCACACAATGCCACGTCTGTGAAGGGTTTGATGTTGTAGGGAAGGCGGCACTGTTGGCAGACTTGGAGATCTCGTCCTTGGTGAAGCCACCCGATATTGTACGGTTGTGGGTGTGGTGTAGTTGGTAGGTATAATTGCTTCATGACCTCTGCTGAAATGAGGTTCTTTTGGCTGCTACTGTCAACAATGAATTGCAGTGGCGAACCCTTCACCCACATCTGTGAGTGTAAAAGATGTTCCCCCTCCTCTAGATCTTGGCAGTGGAAACAGTGGCGTTGGGATCCACATCAATGATCTATTTCCCTTTGCCATTCCCCTTGTCAAGTTCTGACTCAGGGTCAAAACATGCATCTAATTCTGAAGCCTTCAACTCGGCCACCTGCGACTTCTTGGTCTGACACTCACTTGTGTTGTGAGTGGGG
Organism: Pinus tabuliformis; assembly: GCA_031772625.1. Taxonomy (NCBI): domain Eukaryota; kingdom Viridiplantae; phylum Streptophyta; class Pinopsida; order Pinales; family Pinaceae; genus Pinus; species Pinus tabuliformis. Next base: position 1,311,928,162 of record CM062809.1, read on the forward strand.
CTCTTGTGGAACTCACACCACTTTCCTGTGTCCTTCTTTGACTTCGTGGTGTTGTTCTTTTCTTGTGGCTTCGACGGGTTGTTTTGGGTCACCCCACCTTAGATTTGTCCTTTGGTCTTCGGATTTGCAGATCCAAAGTCTCGCTTCTTCTGTTTAAACTTCTGCTCGATTTTGATAGTGTATCGTACGTCGTGCCGAGCGAGGAGATGTTCAGGAACTCCATCTCTTCCTGGATGTATTTATGTAGGCGGCCGTGGTATTTGAGTACCAAATGTAGGTTAGAATCCTTGATACCCAACTGTGTGCGAAGGGTATGAAAAATGTTTTTGAACTCCGGCACATCTCAGTCCCTTCCCTGCCGTAGCGTGGTCCACTTTATGTATTTGTCCTCATAGCTTTTGATAGGGTAATACTGCTCCTTGATGGCATCCTAGAAGGAATTCCAAGTGGGTGTGGCTGATAACAGTGAGCCCATAATTTCATCCTTCTACTCTCAATAGGTTTCCCACCAATCCTTAACGTGGGGGGCTGCCTTAAGAAGAGCGAAAATAATCTTTCCATGCTCGAAAAATCATGAACAAAAAAATAACCGTCTAGCAGATTTAACCATTTATCTACGACATTTGCGTCTATTTGACCCTCGAATATGGGAATTTCAAAATTAACTTGTACCTTAAAGGGTGTGGCGTTTCCGGAGTAGCTGTTGGAAGCCGATGCATCGCCTCTGGGTAGCTGCTGAAGGATCTAGACAAAGCTGTCCATCATTGTTATAGCTCCAAATCTCACCTTTGATATTTGTGATGTTGCATTTATGGCCTAGGGCAACCCCTCCTTCCAAACTTGATCCAAACACTTAAAAAACAGTGTTTTATTCCCTGTACGTGATATTTCCCTGAGCTAAACGCATGTGTATGTGGGTCAATGTATACCCAACCCGCGTATATGTCTTAAAACACTTCAAAAAATTAAATCTCCTTAATTTTAGGCAGAGATCACAGGTTTTACCTATTGATTACCTATTAGTGCCCATGGCCCCAACTATTCCCAATGAATTCCCAACTAAAAAACTACTTTGGGAGAAGTATAAAAAGGCTTCAATGGGAAGACCTTAAGGAGGAGAAAGAAAGAGAGAATTACTCTACTGAGATTATCCCTGATCATGTCTGAAGATCCCTGTGCTTCCAGCACTTCCCCCACTACAAGAAACCCTTGTTTCCTTGAGTTTTGATGTCATTTCATTAGTTGAGATATCCTTGTGTGAGTCATGGAAGGAGCCTTTTGAAAGCTTGGGATTGGATGGACCCAGAGGATGTTCCACTTGGAGCTAGCAAGAGGAAGATTCAGGTGATATCATTCCTTGCTTTGTTTTAGAGATCTGCAATAAAGAAACATTTGTCTTGTTCCCGAAATCAATCTTATTTAAGAATATGATGTTATTATTATAGTTTACATATGAATAATTGTTTCAATGTATAATTAACCATCTTTCAATATGTTATGAAGTTGATTTCTATATTATGCTTTGTCCATATATTTCTATGCTTCTTTGAATTGGGTGTTTTTCAGGTTCAAGGATCGAGAGGAACTCCAAGAGGGTTTGAACCCTGGTTGGATCTACTCGAATGAAGGACCCCCAGGTACACGTCTCTTTGCATAGTTACTTATTTAAGTATCATATCTGTGTGGAATTCTTGTCTTTTACTGTAGATAACCCCTCACTCTGCGAGGGTGTTGACCCAAAACCCTAGGGGACTTAGTCCCTCAACAGAATTGGTGAATTCGCTGGGGACAATAGTATTGTTGTTCCTAGTTTGGGTTAATTTAAGCCAATCAGGGCTCATCCATTGGTGTTCTTTCTGTAACTAGTTTGTTTGTTTCTGTAGGAACTCAGACTTTAAGTCTGAACAATTTCTTCAAACCTCTTTTTTGTTTTTTCTTATGAACTGTCATATACGCAATTTTGTTAGGTTACAATAGCGTATGTATGCAAATTGCCCCATATGAACCTACGTATACGCAGGTTTCTTTGGGCTGAATCGTGTATACACGCAACTATGTATTGACACAGTTGCGTATACCCTAATTTTCAAAGACTTTTTCAAGTTTTTCTGTCTCAGAAGATTTGTTTGCTGGTCTGAGTATTTCCTGAGCAGTCAGTTTTTGTTGTCAGTCCTTGGTTTTGCAGCAAGTTTACAGTTTCGAACTCTCTCCTATTGTGGAAAGTTTTGGTCTTGTTTGGTTTTGTTGTAAGTGTCATCATTTGTGTTTGAGCACACATGATTTCTTTCTGAGAATCTTGGCTGTTCTGGCTTTCCAGAGAAAAAATATTGGTTTCAATCTTTGTGATAAACTTTATCTTTGTGATCTTCTTGCTTTGTGTCAAAACTGCATCTTGTGGCCATTTTCTTTTCTCACTTTTTGAAAGTTGTTGATTGACGATTTTGAAAGTTGTCTTTCTTGGTCTTTTGATCATTGTTACCAAGCTCTTTTTGCTGCTTTTTGGTCATTCAGGGCATCTTGAAACACCTATTTTGTTGAGTTTTCGCCCATATTGAGTTGATAACTTGCAAAGTGTTTTTTTTGCCTATTTTTCGGTCTTAAAGTCTTCAATAGTATTTGAAGAGCTTTTGAAAACTTGTGTTTTAGCTTTTGTGAAAAAGAAAACTTCTTAAAAACTTGGTTTTTGATTTTTTTTTGCCTTGTTTTGATTTGTTTTATTTTTGTGAGTGAGAGTGCATTTTGTTTGTCTTAAGATTTGATTTTAGTGTTCGGACAAAAATTATCATTAGGAACTTATATTCTATCTGAACATCTAAGGTGGCTAATTAGAAGCGATAAACAATTTGCTTTCATTCTTTGCTTTAGAGTAATCATAAGTTTTTGCATCAACATATACTCATTGCATTAGGGTAGTTTGTGCATTTTTTAGCGCATCCGATAGTTTTGTTAGTTTTTGCGAGTGTGAAGCTTGTTGAAAGAAAAGAAAAGAGAAATTTATTGCTTTATCAGAAGTTCCTTAGAACCTGGTAGAAATTTCTTTTCATCGAAGAACGAAACAAGTGCATTTGCATATAGTTTGGTTTTTATTAATTTCTTTTGCGTTGATGAACACCACAAGTTTCACTTCCGTTTATCCCTTGACTTAAGAACAACGAATTTAAAAACGAGCGCTAAATAAAATATACTAGAACTTTTTTTATCGTCAATTTAGACACAGCAACAAGTTTTAGGATATTTAGGGCCTTGGATTAGGTGAGTGGAGAGAAAACTCTCCAAGGACACTTTAAACTGTCAAACATAGAAGTCTGAATAAAGAGTGCAAATCCAATAGTGTTAGGGAGACCAGGAAAGCTCTGGATCTAGGAGTTAAGCACGAGGGTTTTGGAAGATAAGGAAGAGAGATAACCCCTATCCTACTTGTCGGATCTTACCTCAAGACTATTCCGCCTGGCTTCTGACACGAGTTGGTAACCTTGGTTGCTATCCTAGGGATCTACACAAGTGGCTGCGGAGGGGAATCCTATGGAACCTGAGGTTGATGTTGTATCACTCTCAGCAGTACTTCTAGAGGGCACCCTTGCGAAGCTCGAGGGCTTGCACCAACACAAGCTGTTGTTTGGAGGTCAATGTAACTTCCTCTGATACCTTCGCTGGTGGGCCTTGGCCGTCATTATCCCAGACTATCTTCGGAAGGCCCCTACTTCAATTTCTTGTATTTTGGTGCCCGGTCCTCATCACCCAGAGTAGAAATACTTGAAATTTGTTTGATTGGTTGACTTCTTTTAGGGACATTTTTAGTGTGTGCTCTGTGCTCCTAGTTGGCCTAGCTTTCTTTTTTTTGAGTCTTTAATTAGATCTTAATAAAAAATTCAAAGTGGCTGGCCGATCACTTAGATGGTCCTGTAGACTTCGTGGGCTTTCACCATCAAGTCTAGAGCCTTCTTCTAGAAGGTGTAGGAGCGATACTACCAGTGGGTTTCACCCAGTGGCAGCCGACGCATCGGGGATTGATCCTCCGCTTGGGGTAATTCATGTACAAGATAGGCCTGGTACTAACACAGAGCCAGAGAGGAACATCGCAATTCTTTCTCGAGTCCTCCTCTAGTCGGAAGATAATATTGAGGTAGAAGAACTCTCAGAGCCGTTAGCAGGTCTGAATTCTCCTCTGCCTTCTAATCATCCAGACGTAGTGTTATACGTTGGGACTTTGACACATAGACCTTCAAGTCTAGGTCCACACACGCACATCCCTTTGATGACCATTGCTGGGAGCATGGCATCCACCGTGAGTGCTACATGTACGCAGACTCCTATATTAGTACAAGGGGGAGGAAACATTTCCATCCCTTCTACATCTTTATTTGGGTCTATTGCTAGCACGTCCTTGTTTGGCTCTACTTCCATTCCGTCAACGAGTGGAAGTTCCCAAGCACATGCATCCAGTTTTGGATTCTTCCCTTTTGGCATGCCTTCTCTAAGTATTCCTTTAGTTCCATTAAGTGTACAAATAACTGCCTCCACATCCATGATGAGTGGATCAACATCTTTTTAGGGTTTTCCTTTTGGAAGTGGTCATATACCACATTCCAATCCGACTGTAGGATCTATGCCTTTTTCTTTCACGAATCAAGGCAAAAATCCCTTTCAAGGTTGGAATAATCCTGCAGTTAGTGGCATGGGGGTTGGGAATCCATTTTTCGAACAACAAGGGAATATTTTGTACTCCTCGGTCAGTTCATTTCGAATTTTTCCACCCTTAGCTAATGCTTGGAACCCTTACCAAGGGTTGTCCACTCCTTATAATAATTCATTAGGGGTAAACTTCGCCGGCTATGGAGGTGTTTCGGCTGGAGTTGGTCAAACTCCGAGTTTTGCTGGACCACAAGGGTCACCTTTTGGTTTAGCGGGTTCTACTAGTTACTTTGGGCAACCTAGTGCCTTTCAAAATCCAGGCCAATCTTTTCAGAACATTGGGAGCTCTGCCCAATCTGGGTGGAATCCCCAAGGTCCTCCCAGACTTCCTTTTCTGGCGACGCTGAATTTTCCAGATCTCACAAAATTGACAAATGATCCAATCATATACAATCTGGCTTGGCCTCCAGTCCCAATGAAACTCCCATCAGATATTCCAAAGTTCGAGGGGAAGGGCGGTGAATACCCAGGCGACCATGTAGCCACATTCCATTTATGGTGCTCATCAAACTCCCTCATTGATGACTTGATTAAGTTGAGACTTTTTCAACGCACCTTAACTGGAAATTCGGCTAATTGGTATATAGAGTTGCTAGGGGGCAGCTTTACATCTTTCACTGATTTGGCTAACATTTTCCTAGACCATTTCCAGTTGCCCATCCGTTATGATGCCAGAACTGAACTTTTGGCCAATTTCCATTAGGATACGGAAACTCACATCTCTGATCATATTCAGGAATGGAGACGAAGAAAGAGGCTCATTAAAGCCGAAATTCCTCCTGAATATTGTCTTGAATGGTTCTTGAAATCGTTACAACCTAAGATCTCCAAGGATGTCTCTTTGTCCGGAGTCTATTATGAAGAGCAAGCCATTTTTTGGGCCCAACAGTTAGAATTGATTTATTCTCAGTCTAGGATCCTTCAGAAAATCTTGCCTGATGCTCCTAGGGCTAAGGTTGATATAGCCAAATCGAAGCCAAGTCCCCATGCGGACAGTATTGTTGGATCGATTGATGCGAATGCGGTGAACCTTTTGAGCCAATTGCAGTAGTTGTCTATACAAACTGCTTCTTCCAATCAGGTTTCACCTTCTACTACTCCACCTTCTCAACCTTCTTCCGTAAACATTGTTCAAGATTCTAACCCCAAAGGAAATCAAAATTCTGATGGGAAGAAGAAGGGATGAGGTAAAAAGAAGAATCAAGATGGGAAGGGTAATGTGAATAAGCCCAACAATAATGCTGGTGAGAGTGGAAAAGAGTCTAAGAAGAAATTTAAGTTCCCATGCAAGATATGCAGTGGGGAACATTTGACTCATCTCTGCCCAAAAATTCAAGATGCTCAGCACTTGTTAGTGCAGCAAGGGTCTTCTAGCTCCCAAGCTGTTTTAACTAACCCTATCCCCCAAGGGAAGTAGTTGCTTGCTGGCACAAATTCAAACCCTAGTACCTCTGCAGGGGGCAACCAGGAGGGGGACCATTCCTCAAATGTTTTCATGATGGGTTCTCACGTCAATGTGGCCACACGGTCACGTGATTATGATGAAGCTGAAACATCCAAGGATAAAACTGTTCCCGGAACTACGGATCCACTTCATATCGAGTGACCCACTGTCAATTCTATACCTCCGATACCGAAAGGTTCCGCCAAATGCGTGACTATCAACCCTAATGCTAGGGCAGTTCAGAATTACTCCATTGTGGAGGATCTGGCTCAAATTCCATGTGCTATGTCTTCTTTAGAGGTACTCCAGTCGCGTCCAGCTAAACGAAGTGCTTTTCTTTCAGCAATAGGGGTAGTTGATCCAAATAATTCCTTAGTGCTCACTTTTGGCATGTTCAATGTCAAAAAGAGACTCCCTCATCATATGGCTTTTCAAATAAAGTCTACTTACCGGAAAACTAACATTTTTCGAACCGTTATTGATGAAGGAGCTTCCACGTGTGTCATATCGATGTCATGTTGGAAGGCCATTAGATCACCTTCAGTTGTTCCTTCACCTACACTCTTGACAGCATTTGACGGTCATTCTCATAGGCCACGCAGATTATCCTAGCCTTTCCTATATTTGTTGGAGGGAAGGTCGTTAACATCGAAGTAGAAATCGTTGATGCCAACCTAAATTACAATCTCCTCTTGGGACGAAATTAGATTTATGAAATGGATGTCGTCGTTTCGACTCTATTTCGAGTCCTTTGTTTTCCTCATGAGGGGAAAATTGTTAAGATTGATCAATTGGATTATTCTCCAGTTAACCCTCTAGTAAATTCGGATTCTACTATTTTGTTGGTAGATAGCCCTCGTCAACCTATCGAGAATCTAGGAGTTGGGATGTATTCTTCATTGATGGGTACATTTGATTTTCCCGCTCCTATAGCTAGAATCAATGTCATTTCATCCTCCAAAGAGTATCCACAGGAAGAGTTCTTACGGACTCGTTATTTTTCAGAACCTTGGGCCTTGCCTTCGCCTACTACCACATTCGATGAAGGACAAGTGGGTGGAATGGCATTCCCCATGTCTGTAGCAGAGCTTAGATATCAGTCTATCGTGAACTATGCAGATGACCATCCTACTCCTTTTTTAGAGGAAGAGTTAGATGGTGATGTGGCCCCAACTTGGATCCTTGACTCTACTTCTGCTATGGATTGCTTAGATACAGTTTTACCATCTGAGGAAGCAATCTTAGAAGCAATGATGGGTGTAGATCAACCTTGGGAAGACTTACACCATCATTCATATTTTCTTCCCCTATTGCGAGAAGTTGAGTCCAGGTTTTCCAATCTGCTTACTAGCGATGTTTGTACGGTTTCAAACCCTTTGGCTCTAGCACACATTCGTGCCGAAGGTAACATGTCGGTCATTTCAAAAACCGTACCAATAAACATCTCTAGGAACCCTAGCGTGATAGAAAATGTCTTCATCGAAGCCGAGTGTTCCCATGAAGAGATTCAAATTTACACTGACCTCTTCAAAGAGTTTCAGGATGTGTTTGCTTGGTCTTATGAAGAAATGCCTGGTATTGACCCATCCATCATTCAGCATGAGATCAAGACGTATGAAAATGCCAAGTCGATTCGTCAAAAGCTTTGGTCAGTCAATCCTAGGAAAGTAACAACTATTAAAGCTGAAGTAGAAAAGCTGCTCATAGCGGGTTTCATATACCCCGTTCCCCTAACAGATTGGGTTTCTTATCCAGTCCTAGTTGATAAATAACAAGGAATGATCAGTGTATGCATTGACTTTAGGGATTTGAACAAAGCTTGTCCAAAAGATAATTACCCCACACTGTTTATTGGTCAGATAGTTGATGAATGTGCAAGTAATGAGATTTTTTCCTTCATGGATGGATTCTCCGATTATAATCAAATATCTATCCATCCAGAAGACCAGCATAAGACAACTTTCATATGTCCCTAGGGTACCTTTGCGTACAAAAAGATGCCTTTTGGTCTTAAAAATGTTGGAGCGACGTTTCAGCAGGACATGTCATATGCTTTCCACGACATCAAGCATGTCATCGAAGCATACTTAGATTATTTAGTTGCTCGTTCTCGAAAGAGAATCAATCATCTTGGTCACCTTCAATTGGTTTTCGAATGATGTCATTTTTACAAGATCCGGTTAAATCCAAATAAATGCATTTTCAAAGTTACATCAGGTCGGTTTTTAGGGTTCATTGTGTCAACTGAAGGGATTCAAGTTGATCCCTTCAAGGTGGAGGCAATAGTTCAGTTGCCTCCCCCATCCTCCATCAGACAACTTCAAAGTCTTCAGGGGAAGGCAAATTTCTGGAGACGGTTTATAACGAACTATACTGAGATAACTAAAGGGTTTATGCGTTTGCTCAGGAAAGGAGTTCCATTTCTATGGGATGACTTTGCACAATGATCTTTTGATGCCTTGAAGCAGGCGTTGATCTCTGCCCCGTTGTTGAGTCCATTGGATTATGGTAGAGATTTCCTTTTATATCTTGCAGCTGCAGAATCAACCATAGGTATGGTTTTGGTTCAGGAAGATGATGCTCTCACGGAGCATGTCATTTACTTTGAGTCGAGGCTTGGTAGGCCCTGAACTACGTTATTCTCCGGTTCAGAAATTGGCCTTAGCAGTTGTCCATGTTGTCTAGCGACTTCGCCATTACATTTGGCTATGCAAAACATTTGTCTTAGCGGCAATCAATCCTTTCCAATTTGTCCTCAGTAGGCGAGTGATTGGGGGCAAATAAAATTGATGGATTATTATTTTACAAGAATTGAATCTCGAGTTCTTGTCAGCCAAGTCTAATAAATCATTGGTTTTTGCGGAATTAATTTATGAGCCGCCTTGTGGAGAGGATACTGTTTATGAGGAAATTTTTCCCGACAAACATCTGTTCCTCATCTCTTCACAAGATCCCTGGTATGGAGATATCATAATCCATCTCCAGACTTCTAAGTTTCCTCCTGCTACCTCCAAGGATGAACGTCGAAAATTACGTCACCTAGATAAGAACTATGTGATCATTGGTAATGATACATTATATCACTGAGGGGTTGATTCAATCCTTAGGCGTTGTTTAACCTTAGAGGAAGTAGAGTCTGTGCTTA